>OY728150.1:1111473678-1112098678 GCA_963277665.1 Viscum album | reverse complement strand
CTGTTCCTCCGGCGGCTTCTTTCCACCACAGCACTGTTCATCTGTCGACATGAGTACACGGCGTGTACTATCGCTCAGCTCCCATCGCCTTACTGTTTGCCTGCCGACTGACTACACGGCGTGTAAATACCCACTACATGACGTGTAGTCAGTTTTTACACCTTTCATCACCAGCATGGCTACACACCCTGTATACTCATCCCACATGGCCAAAGTACACTGCGTGTACCCATAAAATTGTGATTTTTTCCCATTTTCCTTATTTTCTCAAAAACACTTAAGGAAAAGAGAAAAGAAGAAACCCGTACCTCAATAATAAGAATCGGTTTCTTACATTATTCCCAAAACAAAATATTTTAGGGATATTGAAAGAGAACTTTTCCCATATGAACTTGTATCATTATATCCCTTTAAAATAAATAATATAATTTATCAGGTTATTCCTAATGATAACATGAAGTTTTAAAGAGAAAATTTATTACCTCTCCCCAGGAATTGTTTTCTTCCTTCATAGTTACAACTACCCAAGAATCCAAATTCTAAAGGAATCGACTCATATATAAAACTTTTCCTTTATAATAATTAATTGAGGCCTAAATATTATCAAGGTAGGATTTCACCTCCTTGGGTTTTTCTTTAAAGGAGATGCTGATAGGAGCAGTCGCATTCCCCAAACCTATCAATGCAATCTTCTTTACCTAGAGTATTATCCAAAACTTATCATCCAATAATGTGCTCTGTAGGTCATCCCATTTCTTCTATTCTATTATAAACTAAGTTTCAAGTGTAACGTGTGAAGGAAAAGGCACCCCGCTTATCGAAGGGCCAAAATACAACCTCCTGGTTTTCTTTCAAGGCATATAAGAAATTGAAGGCTTTGTTGGAACCAATATTTTGTGAGGCCTCCCTACCCCCACTTTAGGTGGTCGATCCTCATCCTCAATTATCGGTGGAACCTTGAATAAAGATAAAATTCATCCAATTTCCCACTTAGATACAAGTGAATCCAAGCCTCGATATACATTATTGAAAACCTAACCATAGCTTAAGTATATGGGAGGACTTACTGAATGTTAGTATCCTCTTGTGTGGACATAATCTATAGTTGGAACACAACCATCAAGTGCTTATCTACCCACACACTACTTAGTAGAGTAGGGGATATTTTCTAGAAATATAGGAACTATATATAAAATATAAATGGATAATATCCCTCATAGATCAATTCCCCATCAATCCAGGAGACTAAGACACCTTCCCTTAAAGATATGAGATACCCTCAGGCTATGTGGATAATAGTTGTGTTATCCATTATGACACCAGTCTTAGGGTATAGGGTGTGAAGAAAAAGTGACCATATTGATTTAGAATTCTCTTCGCATACCTCTCCAAAAAATTAATAGTTCGACTCCACCTATGAACTAGAGATATATCCTAAAATTTACCTCTAGTATTGGTTAGTCATTTATAAATTCATATCCCCCTAGGTGGGTTTTGATCCAGCCCTAGAGGACTTAAAATAGTCTAACAATACTGAAAGTGGATTTCCCCCTATTTATGTGTCCAAGGAGATGGTATAACTTTTATAGGATAGGGAATGTTAGATTGATGCATTTTCATTCTCCAAATAAGACTCCATTACAAATATTGAATATTTGACCCCAGTATGAGACTCACATACTAGCAGCAAGTAACCACTCAAGAATATGTCAATAAATGTTTCTAGGAATACCAAGTACCAATCTCTAGGATGACTTTCCAACACCATTCATTGTAATGACACTCTTTAAACATTGTCCAATAGGCATATGTAATTCTACTGGTCTTTCGGGTCAAGAAGGTCCTTTTCCACATCACTTTTGGCTCCTGGCCATTTTTCATGATGAATACATAGGCCTAACTAAGGAAAGTAACATAAATATTGGGACATACCTCCTCCACCAATACATTTTTCACCATTATGAACAGATTTTTGGAAAGTGGGAGAATCCTTTCTATATCCTCCTATATATAGAGGGGTGAAATCACTATACATATACCCCATGATTTGTTCTCATGTGATCATCCACACATCCCAAAGTATGATTATGACTTCTCTATACACCATTTGAAAGGTGTCTATATCAGGATTCTATCTACTAATAAACTTAGGGAGGATGTGTATGTTTTAGTGTGAAAATGACTATGAGGATCAAAAAACCACATATAACCCAACCACTTATAGGTCCTTATCTTCACAACTCTAGTACACCTAGAAGGTCCACCCCCAGTACATTTCAAAAAAGAACCTAAGGAGAAGGTTACACCTTGGCCTCCATCCTAACCTATGATTATTTTTAGATTGTTTAGGATTGATACATAGTTTTGAATGACTATCTCGGGTACAAATCACACCTATTCCATTATATAACAAGTGTATCCCAAAATATACCCTTTTTAATGATCATCTTCCCTAATAAAGCACCCTATTGATGTGATGTCTTCTCAGATGTTCTCTTGATGGGGGTTAATCTGGGTGATAGGTTGATTTCCAAAAAATGGTGTATGGATGGGGATATCATTAAAAAAATTGAATCCATATATCGGTGGCATGTCTGATATCTAGTATTTCTAAATACTAACACCCATTATCTCTGATAAGAAATTATGTCTCAGACATATGTGTCACCTTGAACCAATTTTTATATTTTCAATCATAGAATTAATCCTCTATTAAATGGAATGAAAGACTTATACTATAGTCATTTTCTATAATAATAAATAACTAGTTATGTTTTAGGATATTTGAAAGAAAAAAATTGCTAAATTTGGAAATATTGTATATTACCTGCAGGGCTATGAAAATCATGCATCGCTTCATGAGTCACATAGTTGTTACATGATTACATCAATTTTTCTTAATGGGATGCTTCATGAAGTACCAATATATGGTTGTCCTTTTTTGGTTTATTAAATACACCACCCACAATATAGGTCTCCTTTGTGGAACAAAATTAAGAAAACAAGCTCTAGGAAGTTCATGAAGAATATTTAGGTGCACAATGAAAAATAAGAGGACTAACTCTATTTATATAGGGATGGGAGATCTTCCTAGTAAACAATAGAGAACTTATACAGGCTATTTTCTTCCAAAAAATTTAATCCACTTCATACTAATCAGAATCTATTATGAAGGGGCATTTGTTGAGGCCCACAAAGTCCCAAATAAACATTACAAAAAGGAATATGAACCAAGGAGGAAATCAAGAGTTCTATACTGATAAAGGAATATTTCCAATAAAGTTTCACCCCTCCTTCGTGAAGCAAGACATCCCCATGAAGCAACTCGACCATGATTTTTGAAGAAAATTATTCATGAACCCTCTTTATTTGAATAATTGAGATAGATTCCTACTTTGACTACAAAGGGCATCATGAATGATTTTTTTTATGTAGGAGTGAGGTGGAAATTTAAGGACTACAGTGAATCCCCTTTCAAAACACACCTTGGTTGTATAAGTCAAGTGAGGTCTTATATGATCTCAAGGTTATTTATGCACCCATGTCATATGTTGGAGTTACATGGTGATTCTTGGATAGCCATTTTGGGAAAATGGATATCTAAGGTTTCCTATAAATTCCATGTATCCACCTTAAAGTATACATTATAGAGTAGTAGATAAACTTTCTAAATTGAGTCTTAACACTTAAAGAAACTCAAAGATCCCTATTTTTTATTTTCAAAGGAATATAGGTAAAATATGAAGTTAAACTCAAAGTAAGAAGACCAAAGGTTCATGAAGTATCTCCACTTAATGGAGTATTTCCTTCATGAAACACCTATATGATCCTTTCATGGAGTCTCTATGCAGGAAATTCCTATGAACTAAGTCCACAGAGGGAGGATCATGTAAAAATCCTTTATGAGTCCTCCTTAATCCATTCTATATGTGACCTACCTTCTAGTTCACATTTCACTACTCATATGAGAACTGGATAGATTTCAAGGTACCCATAAACCTCTTCTTAAGGCCTCTATATCTCATAGAATTTTGATTCTCATGTCCACTTTTTGAAGCATCCATATGGTGGGTAAATATATATCTGTCAAGTCTTATTCTTTACCCTAGTCAGCTAATTGGGTTGTGTCAACCCAAAATACCTCTAACACCCTAGAATGATAAAGGTTTAAATGAATAAATGATATGAATCATATCAATAAGGTGCACCTTCCTTTTTGAGAGCCTACCTAATTATAACTCCACAATTAAGTGTGCTTGGCCTGGAGTAGTGATCAGAATGGGTAACCTGCTGGGAAGATTCCCAGGGTGTGTGTGAATGAGGACAAAGAACACTATAAATGACATGTGTTGGTTTTTGGGGACTATCAATTGTCAGATGACCCGTTCAGGCATGTGGGAGGGCCCCAGGATGGGGACCACATGTCTGCGGGGCAACTGGTGGTACCTAGTGGGACAGGACCTGACGACCATGTTATGGCGGAGTTTATGCGGTATCATCGGGGCCTAGTTGTCAAATTTCGTATCAGAGGTGGTACCCATCCTTAAGTGTGGTGCACTTCCTGGGTTGAGATGTAGGTCCCACAACGAGGACGTTGTGCTCTAAATGGGGGGGTGAATGTAACACCACATAATGATAAAGGGTTAAATGACTAAATGATATGACTCATATCAACAAGGTTCAACTTCCTTTTTGGGAGCCTACCTAATTATAACTCCACAGTTAAGTATGATTGCTCTGGAGTAGTGATCAGGATGGGTGACCTTCTGGGAAGATTTTCAGGGTGTGTGTGAGTGAGGAAAAATCACACTGGAAAGGACATGTGTGTGTGAGTGAGGACAAAGAACACTGTAAAGGACATGTGTTGGCCTGTGGAGAATATCAATAGTCAGATGACCCATTCGGGCACATGGGAGGGCCCCAGGATGGGGACCATGTGTCTGTGGGGCAACTGGTGGTACCTGGTGGGCCAAGACCTGACGACCATGTTATGGCGGGGTGTTTGTGCTGTCACTAGGGCCCAGTTGTTACAATACCTTTATATATTCCTTCTACCATGGTTAAAATCCTTAAAATACTGATAAAAGGCCTTCTCTAAAACCACCTGATATAAATAATCACAACATCAGAAAAATCCTAGTGCCCACCTTTGATCGTGTATACCCTTGATAAAATTAAGATCTGGCATTGTCATCCCATATAGTTAAAACCCTAAAGGTGATCAAAATCATATATTCCCTTGATAATGAAGGTCCCTATCATAATAATACTGGATATCTCTCCTGTATCAACATGTTTATCTGAGCTACTAATTCCAATCAATGATCCATGTGTACATGGGATTCCTCACAATGTATAATCCCCATCCATGTCTCAATTGATGATTTCATCACTAGGAAACATCAATGAGATGGGGAATCCCATATATGGGTATCTTATTAATAACCCAAACATATTTTCCTTATGGGGATATATCCCCTATGAGTCTATTTTTCTGTCAATGTCTAAACATAAAATAATAGGAAGTAAACACCCCCCTTATGGGCCTCCTTCTGGTGTAAGGCTCAATCAATCATTTCCTCATGAATGATATTATCTTGATAATTCATTAGTGAGTTGCATCTGGGTAGTCTATTCATAAGACCCAATCAATCTTCTTTTTTCAACCCTTTCATGAAACATAAATCCTAGTCACGTGATGTAAAACTATTCAACAACGTCCTTACCATGTGATATTAAACTGTATAGTGCAGTCCTTTTCACACGACCTAAAAATGTGTCATTAAAACTATATGGAATTTGATTCTTATTAACTAGAATATATAGGATGCTTATATAAGGTTAAAAATAAACATCTAAATCTATACCCCAACTAAGACACTTTTCTAATAAAACCATATCTAGTAATGCGAAATGGGTGGGCCAGGGCGGGGTGGGCTAAGCCCGCATGGATTTGAGCCTGTGTGGGTTTGTCCACAAAAGCTCGTATATAATGTAAAAAAAAAAATTCAAGATTTCACCTCCCTATATAATCCTATAGGTTTTTCTGAATTTAAAAAAATACTATTTATAATCATTAAAATATTTTATTTTTTTTATTATTCTTAATGGTAGTTGTAGGGAGATGTATGAATTTAAAATAGATAGAGTTTTAAGGGATTTTATGGAACATTTTATGATTGGTTAATGGTGGAATTCAGTGATGTCGATGTGGTGGTAAACTATTGTGATGCAAAGTAGGAGAGTGGTCAATGAGGGGCGATGATTGATGATTTTGGTTGTGTGGTGATGCATTCAATTGGACCAGTGAATGAATAATGACTATCCAGGTAATGACCAGTTTTAGAGGAAGTTATTAGGGTTCCTATGATTTCCTTTACTATTTTATTAATATAAAAATAAAATAAAATAATAAATTAACTCAAAAAAATATGATTATAATAACTCTTAGAATTGAAACCATGTGCAGGGGAGATGGTTTCCATTTTTCAGAGGTGGGATGACACACCATGTGAATATGGTTAATAATCACTATATGATTATTATAATATCATATTAAACAACAAATATATACCTACTGTGAAGATTCCCAGGGTGTGTGTGAGTGAGGACAAAGCACACTGGAAAGGACATGTGTTGGCTTGTGGGGACTATCAATAGTCAGATGACCCATTCGGGCACGTGGGAGGGCCCTAGGATGGGGACCACGTGTCTGTAGGGAAACTGGTGGTACTTGGTGGGCCAGGACCTAACGACCATGTTATGGCGGGGTGTCTGTGATGTCACTGGGTCCCAGTTGTTACAAAACCTTTATGGATTCCTTCTACCATGGTTAAAATCCTTTAAATACTGATAAAATACCTTCTCTAAAACCACCTAATATAAGTGATCACAACATTATTAAAATCCTAGTGCCCACCTTTGATCATGTATACCCTAGATAAAAGGAGGGTCTGGAATTGTCATCCCATATAGGTAAAACCCTCAAGGTGATCAAAATCATATATTCCCTTGATAATTAGGGTCCTTATCATAATAATACTAGAGATATCTCTTATATCAACATGTTTATCCAAGCTCCTAATTCCAATCAATGATCCATGTATACATGGGCTTCCTCATAATGTGTAATCCCCATCCATGTCTCAATTGATGATTTCATCACCAGGAAACATCAATGAGATGGGGAATCCCATATATGGGTAGTGTATTAATAAACCCAACATATCTTCCTTGTGGGGATATATCCCCTATGAGTCCATTTTTTCAATGTCTAAACATCAAATAATAGGAAGTAAACACCCCCCTTATATGCCTTCTTCTGGTGTAAGGCTCAATCAATCATTCCCTCATGAATGATATTATCTTCATAATTCATTAGTGACTTGCATCTGGGTAGTCCATACATAATCCCCACTCAATCATCTTTTTTCAACCCTTTCATGAAACATAAATCCTAGTCACATGATGTAAAACTATTCAACAATGTCCTTACCAAGTGATATTAAACCGTATAGTGCAGTCCTTTTTGCATGACCTAAAATTTTTTCATTCAAACTATGTGGGCTTTGATTCCTATTAACCAAAATATATAGGATGCCTATATAAAGTTAAAAACTAACATCTAAATCTATACCCCAACTAGGAAACTTTTCTAATGAAACCATATCTAGTAATACGAAATGGGTGGGCCAGGGCGGGGTGGGATAAGCCTGCACGGGTTTGAGCCTGTGTGGGTTTGTCCACAAAAGCTTGTATATAATGTGAACGAAAAATTTCATGCTTTCCCCACCCTGTATAATCCCATAGGTTTGCCATAATTTTAAAAAAAAAATCATTTAAATATTTTATTTTATTTTTATTATTCTTAATGGTAGTTGTTGGGATATGTATGGATTTAAAATAAATAAAGTTTTAAGAGATTTTATGGAACATTTTATGATTGGTTAATGGTGGCATGTGGTGATGTCGATGTGGTGGTAAACTATTGTGATGCAAAGTAGGAGATTGGTCGGTGAGGTGCGATGATTGATGATGTTGGTTGTGTGGCGATGCATTCAACTGGACCTGTGAATGAATAATGACTCCCCATGGAATGATCAATTTCAGAGGAAGTTATTAGGGTTCCCATGATTCCCTTTACTATTTTATTAATATCAAAATAAAATTAAATAATAACAATAATAAATTGAATCAAAAAAATATGATTATAATAACTCTTTTAGAAATGAAACCATGTGCAGGGGAGATGGTTTCCATTTTTTTAGAGGTGGGATAACACACCATGTGAATATAGTTAATAATTACTATATGATTATTATAATATCATATTAAAACAACAAATATATACCTATTTAAAATTCACATGTAAATTAATGGTGAATTATTATGACCATTACGATGAGAAATCATATGTTATGGTTTAATAGTGTTTTTTTATTAAAAAAACTAAAATGTTAAAGAAGCATGTATTGTAAAAATAATATTTTTTTAAAATCAGACCTAGAGGTAAGCCCACACTCATGGGAGCTCAACCCACCTTGGCTCGCACCCTCATGGTCTCAACTTTCATTGTCCTGTACTCTTAATGGTCAAAATTTTAAGGCCCACCCCACCCTGCATCCACCCCATATCCACAAATCATGTGGTCCATGGTCCCATTTTATTCATTACTTACAATATCCCAATTAGATGGCCATATTCCTTCTAGCTACCAAAACCATATCACTATCATCAGGACATATCCTCTCTAGGATAAAAATTCATATCTACATTGGTTCATACCCCCTATGAACCCCAATATTCAAATTCATCCCTTCATTGGTACATACAACCAATGAAATAATTCCCCCACTTAGAGGGTTTCATTTCCTTAGTGTATTACCATATCTTTCTTATCTAGTCTATATTATCTATGATACCACATCTATACTCATCAGAAAATATTCTTGAGTAACCATATAACCCATCATCATCAATTCATATTCCCTTTGAGTTCAACCAAAAATGGATACCCATTAATAAGTCTCACACTAACCATTTCTAGGAACATTTCTCTTAGAAGTTCATTATACATTACTTTAAACTACTTAGATGCGGTCATGGATGCATAACCTTAAAGGGAACCACTATGGTCCTTGTCATATGACCTTAAAATAAATTTCATCTCTTTAAGTGTCACCGAACTACATGGGTTATGATTCCATTCATAGGGATATTTATAAATCCCCTCTTGTAGGACTGATCCCAATATCATAACACCCTCCATATCAATAGATGGTGATAAATTATAGAGTTCCAAGCTAGGTGGATTTAAACCAAATCATTATTATGTAATAAGAGAAAGATGATGAACCTATTATACATGAATATGGTTACATTAATGAATCACCTTTGATACATATGGATGTTCACATTGATGGAAAACCTATGATACATAAAAATGTTCACATAAACACATAGTTTCAATCAAATAACTAGCATGGGGGTAAGCAGTCGTGCATTGGGATTTGGGAAGGATTCACAAACTTGTATTAAATTCAAAATAGAGTTCTAGAGTATGAAATAATTTCCCCATAAGGGTGTGATGATCCCATCCTCTCATCCTCTAGATTAATGAATATTTTTAAGAATTGTTGGTAAAAATACCAGTGACCACTTACCTTTGGAAAGTTGGTCCACATCAACTCAAAAAATCATGAACATAGAAGCACATAAAATTCTTCATTGAAAAAAAAAATAGTGAACCTAAAATGAAAGGGAAAGAAACAATAACTAAGTTATCATAGGTATCGGGTAGTTTTTATTCCACACACACAATTATATCAAAAACAAGTATTCATATACTAAAGATATGGTTATGATACCCTAGAAATATATGATATAGATAGTCATAAAATAAAAATATTATCCCTAAACTTCTTATACAGACATTGGAAATAGAAATATCTATCTCTAAGATCCTCTTCGATTACATAATCATTATCAATTCCTATATCCAAACTTTTTCGAACTAAAAATTAGTAAACACATATATTTTTATCCCCATAATCTCATCAATCACACAGGATCAAAATAAAATGATTGAAATAAGAAACCTTATATATTTTATAATAAAATTATTACAAACAAAATCTCTAAGAAACCTTTAAAAAATCATACAAATAGAATCACTCAAGCATCGAGATAGTTCATAATAAAAAAATCATTGAGTAATCAACTCAGCATATTATTTTTTTAACATCCATTCCTTAAAGATTTGGTATCTATTTATAAGAATTTATATAAAAAACTTCTTAATGGTAAAATATGAGTTCTTCAGTAATGGCATTCACCTCTAGAAAAATTGGAAGGTTTAGCTTAATATTTAATGATTCTGGTTACTTAACAATGTTCTGAAAATTACATGGATTAGAATCAACTCATTGAAACATGTGATTTACAAGTTAAATTCTATGTAAAAACAAAACTAAATAAAACTTCAAGTAAGTGAAAGTAAAAAAAGAGTGTATTGTGATTCATCAAAATGATAAATCTAGAAGAATTAATTTTAAGAAAATAACTCGATAATATTAAGCTTATAATGTGATGGTTTTAATACATTTTTAAAGACTCATACAACACATAACAAATTTCTCATATCCATTCATATATATTATATTTCACCTTATATGTCCATAAATAAATCATATACTTTCATGATCATACTAATCTCAATACCAAATGATCCTAGGAATGATATATATGTATATCTACAATCAATAATAGAATAGTTTAATCGGTCATGGATTGAGGGTGTGTCTATATATAATTATTCAAAGAATGAGTAATTTCAAATGTGTGTCTCTCTTATGTGGAACATAAACAATTTACTTACTTATGAATGATGTTTGTTTAGAGAAAAAATAGGAAATTTTATTATTTAATATGTGGAAAAAATAAATGATCTAGAAGAAAGAAACATCGATAAAAATTTTGTTTTTTAATACATCAACATCACCGATCAATGATACATCAATACATAAACTATTGATGAAATTTTGATAATATTATTAAGAAAGAAAGACCACCTTGGCATATTTTAGTAAATTAATGTTTAGAATAGATTGATGGGTTGAATTTTGTTTTTAGAAAGGTTCATCCATCATTGATAAATAGAATAAGTACTCATAAAGATATCTAATTCAATTAGAGAGAAAAATATATTCATTGATTGACCTTATCAGTCATCGAATTTGTTGCTACATTGTTTAAATATAATGCATATTGAAAAAAAAAATCATGTGAGATCTTACTTGCAGTGATTTCGAATATCCTGGGTAGAATGAAGTATGAATTAAGAGTAAGGTTTTACAAGGTTTATTTAAACCAATTAAGGAAACCAATTTAAATTAAAGGATTAAAACCAATTTTCTTAATAGGAAAACCAAAATTGAACTGATGATCAGCTTAAAACAATATTAAACTAAACTATCATTTTATATCAATTTAAATTGATTTTGAATGGTTAAAAAACATAAATAAATATTATACCATATATAAATATTTTACATGAATCAAATATATGAGTTGTCAATAATAAGCATCCCCTGCATCACTATCATTTGACATTATAGTTTTTTAAAGTAATTTATTAAACTTACATGCATCAAATATATGTACCACCAATAATACCTTATATTATATTCATATTTATCATATAGTAAAGTAAGAAACATTAAAAAAAAGTACCACGTGCTTTCATTAATATATATTCAGGAAATATTCATGTGATATTTAGGAAAAGTAACATGTTTTACCAATACTTACATCCAAAAAACTACTAAAAATACCATACATGTAATTAACCAACCTGAGTTGACCTATCATGTCACCTGACCTGACCCACCACTAGTCCCAAAGGGTATTATCAATCCCCATGGTCTGGAAACTAGTTTCTAAACATCAAGGAACAAGATCTTAGGAATGATTTCTCCCTCAGATAACAAATAAATAACTGATGGAATCATGAAAAGAATATGACATGCTACATCCATACATTGAACTACCTTGTATAGGAAATAAAAAAATTTAAATAAGAAACTTAAACCAATCATGTCATAATAAAAATCAATATCCTAACTCACTTTTAAAAATTAGAGATACATAGTGTGTAATAAAAATAGGTATAATAGAACTGAAATAAGGAAATAAATACAAAATGTTGAGAAGAATAATACAGTATATCTTAGTATACACTAAACAAACTTTAAAAATGGAAAAATCAACTCTATGTGGCCTATATCCACTCACCACCTCCTGAAACATCCATATTGATACCAAATACCAAGAAATGATATGGAGAATAAACTAGCACATTAACAAAAAAATATGAGCTACATAAACCCATAGGTTCATTCAAGGTGTGAGCTAAATATTCCAAGTAAGACATCACCAAAAAATCCTATAAAATTTCTTTTAAATTACATTTCAAATGCTAATTTAAAATAAATATAAAAATTTGGATTTAACAAAGGGGTGCATAAAAGAGAACAAGAAACATATTTTTTCTTTGGAAATAACTTTTTCAAAATCAAATTTCATTTGAGATTAAAAAATATTTAAAATTGGTCACTCTTGAACCATAAGGTAAAACCCATTATTTTCTATAAAAACCAAACATTTCCATCAAATACCTTTTTACTTTGTCAAAATATTTCTTAAATGGAAATACCACTTTTATGAAAAAATAAATAAAACATGAACCAAACCATGAAAGAAATAAAATATAAATAAAATTTGATCCATATAACAAGGATAAATAATAGTAATTCAATGGTGTTATATAATTGAAGTGAATAAGGGGACACAACAAGTATATAGATGGAATCACCTATATGGAATCATCAACTATAAACAAGAGATATGAGAAACTCACTTGGTTTTAAAGGGGTATAGTACTAGATATTACATAATATGGGACCAAATTTGGCCTATATTAGATCCTAAATAAATATGGAAGCCACTCGACTTACCCACACATGCCATGTTGTGGGGGAACACCCCTAGACAGAGAAAATCATACAACTAGGGGAAACCAGCTAGTGTGTAAGCTAACTATTGTACCATAAATATATACCTCTATCTTATTGTTTGGGTTTTACATGAAATTAATCAATTATATGTGTGTAACAATAATCCAATGATTATTTCATACACCAATATAGAATAAATAGAAAATCTCATCTCATATCTAATAACCTTGTAAGAAACAAACACTTTCATATCCATTCATAAGAATCATGAATTACATAATAACAATAAATCGACTTCCCTAAAGATTAAACACCTAAATAATGCATATAATGTAAGTGGGTTCAAATTTGAGGGCATCCCAAAAACATCAACTCAAATTCTTTTCAGAAAGTACTGAATGGGCCTTTAGAAACTAGTTTGGGATTCCAAGATAGATTACTAAGATTTAAAAGTTCAATTATGGAAACACACTTTATAAATATCAATGGAAATCAATTAATACCAAAAAAATTCTTGAAAACCATTTTTGAACATAGAGGCCATTTTTTCAAATCAATAACTCTCTCCTTTAAAATATATTTAGAAAATAAAACCTCTTTTTAATTGGAAAAAACTTCTTAGAAAAACAAAATGGTTTCAAGAAACCTTTTAAAATACCACTTCACTTAAAACATCCCCTACGGCCTTTAAACATTCACTTGTCACTTTTAAACCAACCATTTTAAAATGGAAAGTACAAAATCTGTGAAAATCCCTAAATTCCAAGTGATAAAAACCTTGAAAAATATTTTAAAATCCATCAAGGGTACCATAAATGAAAATAATTTGATGTAAAATGATTTTAGGAAAGATTAAAAATTAAAATACATTCAAATTAAAAAAATTTAATATAATCTCTAGCCTTAAACTCAAGTGTAATGAGTCTCCTATGATAAGAAAATACCAAAAAACAATGAAGATGATGTATAAAAGACATAGAAATCAAAATAACCAAGATTAAGTTCACAAAAAACCCTAGATTCGGACAACATGGAATCTAGGGTTTATAGAAGAAGAACAAACCAAGAAAAAAGAGGGAATTGTAGAAGAGGAAGGGACTTTTAGAAGTTTACCTTGAAAATTTGATCTCAAACATAGATAAAATACCAAAGAGAATCCATGGAGGAGGAGGGGGTGGAGGGGGAAGTGTTCCTTGGGTCAACTGAGTTGAATTGGGGGAGATATGGGTTAAACCCCTATTTTAATTTAGAGGAGTGATAATTTAGGAAAACCAAAAAAATTAAGAACCAAATAGACTGCATGGTTTAGCCACACAGTTTTCTAAACCATGCATAAACTATGAACCCTTCACTGGACACACATGGGCACACTGCATAGTTTGGACGTATGGTTAGACAAACTATGCACAAAACATGCAAGAACATCTAAAACATTCTACAATCTTTACATATCCAGGTCACATGGTTTTCACTAACCTTGCATAAACTGTGTTCCTTGAACTAAAACCTCAAACTTTAAAATTTCAAGTAAAAACAACTTGAAACCCAAGTAAAAGGATGAAAACCAATAAATGAATAGAATAATAGTGAAATTAAAGTTCATGGAGTGAAATTACATCCCATCAGTGAAGTGATAAAAAAATTGTGTGTTAAACATTTAAATCATTATCAGTAGTGTGATATCTATGGTTATCCAACTCACCAAAGCACCATAACCTATACACGAGTCTATTAAAGTGATATAAATTCAGATTTTCTATATTCTTTATAACATATATAAAATATATTGAAATAAAAATCATCAAACCAATATGTTAATAAACATAATAGGTGACCCATGTATTTGAAAACCCTTTCCCAAATGTCAAAGGTTCATAATCAACATCTCCACCTTTAATAATCTCAACTTATTGTATCTTCAGAAAATGAAATACATGGTGTTGCATTCAATAATCCATTTTTTTATATGAGCTCGAGCATAATTCAATAGGTCAATATAATGCACTAATATTTATATTACACTAAAAATGGTACAAAATATAGGGTGTAAATTTCAATATATTACAACCATTAAATAATAAAAATATAGTGTGGGTGGGGAAATTAAGTCATAAATCACATTGATTGATTATGGGAAATATATTTTATAAAAATTAAAACAAGTGGTGATTAAAAAAATTACTAATAATTAAAAAACCAAAAAAACTTTAAAAAAATCTCACTTATCATAGGTTAACATGTGACAATGAAAACAAATCTTCTAACAAGATGTAAGATACAATAATTATTTAAAA
Organism: Viscum album; assembly: GCA_963277665.1. Lineage (NCBI taxonomy): Eukaryota > Viridiplantae > Streptophyta > Magnoliopsida > Santalales > Viscaceae > Viscum > Viscum album. Next base: position 1,112,083,371 of record OY728150.1, on the reverse strand, counting down.
ATTTGTAACAATTATAAGAAAAACCTCAAAATAAATTTCAAAAAAAAAAATTCAATAATAATAATGATGATGATGATAATAATAATAATAATTGAAGTGACTAATGGATTAAGAGTGTTTTATTTATTGTTAATAATATTTCAATGATGATGAAGAGTGCTAAATATGATAAATTCAATATTTATAGACTAGAAAAGTAAAATGATCATGGAAGATAGATTTTTTATTATTACTCGTTAGATATTTGTTTATAAAAATTCAAGGAAGCAATAATTTTCAAAAATTATAGAGCTTATATTTTTTTAAATCAATGAAAAGTGTTAACAATTTATGAAATCATTGACTACTATAGGATCTTGATGAGTATGAGGAGAAACTAAGGAGAAGTTTTTTTGAGATTTCATACTTGTGTTGTTAATCATAAAGGTTTCTATAATATATGGGAATATCACTTGGATGGAAAGATTTATTGAGATCTAAGTAGTGGATAAAATATCATATAGGTGTTTTATTTATTAGTGAATTAAATCTCTATTATATGGAATAATTAAGCTAAAGATAAATTTGGTGCATATTTATTTGATAACTAAATAATAACTATTATTTAAGGTATTTTGAGATAATAATTAAGATAAATTATTAAGGTGATGGAGATTTTTTAAAGTATCCAAAATTAAATATTTATTTACAGTATTGACTTTGAGAGTTGTGCTGAAAAAATTCCTAGAAAATTGGATGAATTCATGAAGTATTTAGAGTTGTTTCGAGAATATATGAAGTGGATGAGGAAGTTTGAGGAATTATTTTAGAATTATAGAGTTGAAATAAGGAATATTAGATTTTTCAAAAAAATGGTAAAGGCATATGTATGATTTATTTTTATCTAAAGTTGAAAAATTGTCCAATTACTGGAAATTTTTCTCCATGATACATAGGATTAATTTAATGGATACTTAATGATAATTTTTAGGTTACAAAAATATTTCATAATAATTTATTCAATATGTAAAAATTACTTTGAGGTTCATTTGATACCTAATAATCATGTGTTCTCACATAGGAATTATTTTAATGATGCATAAGAATTAGTTTAGTATATTTAAGAATCAACTGAAGTATTTAACTATGATACATAATATTTAATCTATAGTTCTAGAGCATACATAATAATAAATTTTAGGATTTTATGAAATTTAATATTAAATGTTTGAGTTATCATGAGAAAGATATTTAAATCAGATAATGTTTTTTCTTTTCTTCAAGGATTTTAACATCACAATGATTCAAGAAGATTGTTATAAAAGCTAAGGTATTTTTTAATTCTTAACAAGGAGATTATGCCATGAGAGAATCTTCACACCACAACTATTCATACATGTAATCATGTACATGAGGAAAGAAATAAGTATATATTGTAGAGGTTTTTTAGTAAAGGATTTAATGATAAATAATAAGTAAATATCAAAGATATTTAATGAGAATGTTGATAAAATATTTTATGCGATAAATGTGGATATTCAAATAGGAATATTTAGAATCCATTTTTAAAAAGTCATTTTTGTAGGATTTCTCAAGTTATATAAACCCCACATATTTTATTAAGAATTAAAGTGTGGTTTTTAATAAGATCAATGAAAGATAATTAAGGATTCAAAAATAAAATGTTTTCTTCCTTATTTTATAGATCTAAGATGGGATATTTTCCTGAATTATATTTTACCTGTTTCAAAAGAAAGACCATGTTACTGATTTACATGAATGTTTCTATATTCAAAAAATGGAATAATATTCATGTGATGTTCTTTATGAGTTTATAATGATAATAATATTTGAAGAATTGAGTGATTATTTTAGAATTAGATATTGTTACTTATGAATATATTATTTGTTAAAGAAAAAAAGATAAACCTGATTTTGTTGTGATTTCTTATCTTGAGTGTTGAAGAAGGAAAAAGGTGGAAGATAGAATAGTGGGTGTTGATGTGATATCAATACTACTAGTTATCATCTATGTCAAGGAAAATAGATTTTAGTGTTGATCATCAAAAGGATTATTGTTGAAGATAAATAATACATCATGTTATTTTATGATTTTATCTATGTTTTAATCATTCTGAATATTAAGAAAAAGGTCGACATTCATGCTATAGTTTTTTATTATCAACTGATATCCTAATTCCTTAATTAAAGAATAATAACTTTCATTATGATGTCTTTATATCCTAGAATATACTGAAGATCTTGTTCAAGAGTGGGATTTGGAATACCATTATAAACTAGAGGGTTCAAGTATAAAGAACCAGTAAAGAGACTATAAAACTATTGGTAGATAGAATTGGGGTTTAAATATGATACCTTACCCTTATGTATTCACTTTATGGTATTAATGAGGCATATGTGTCTTAGAATCAACCCAAACACAATAAGGAAATGGTCACCCACCTCATGGGTGGACCTTATAAAAATATCATGTGTTTTTATATATTTACTTTTTATATTGAATGTTGTGTGTTTGTGTTTCATTATTCGCATGATATCCATTCATCCTAATAGGTGAAAAAGTTAAAATTATTAAAGTGAAAATTATTTGGTAAAAATTAATCGATGAAAATCCATGCCCCTCCTCATCTTGGTGTGACTACGTAATACCACTAGGCATCTCAAGTGGTATCAATTCTCCAAGTCATTACTCCAATTAAATATGTTGTGTTTATATTTTGTTTTTATATGTCATATATTAAGTTCAGATTTGAAAAAGTTTGTGAGTTTCTTGTTAAAAAAATATGGAGGTTTCCACCAAGACATTGAATAATAGGAATAAAAGAGAATCTAAGAAGTTAAGAAATATCACATATATAAAGAAGGAAAAAGAGTATATGCTATAAGTTGAAGGTAATTAAATTGGTAATTTTTTATCATATCTATTTATAATTATCTTCTTTAATAATCTAGTTCAGGATATGAAGATGATGTGCCTATTGAATAACTTGGTGATTTTTTACTCTAAAATAAAGGGTTTCATGAAAAAAACTAAATTGATGTTTTCATTTTCATATTTGAGTTCATAAAGGGTCTACAAGTTGAGAAAACACAATTGGAGATAGAGACAAGTGCCTTGAAAATGTTATTGGTTGAGAAGTTCCAAGTGAACAAGAATCTCATCAAACTTATTGAATCTAAATTACAGAATTAATTCTTATATAAAGAATAATTCTCCCTGGATAATGAATAATTTCAAAGGATAAGTGATGAGAAAAAAAATACTAGAAAATTATATGTTGATATTATCCATGCTTTAGAAGAAACTCATAAATCTATCATTGATATCGACAATTCTTAACTTGAAATCAAAAGAAAACAAGATAAAGTATCTTAATAATTAATTTCAAGAGAAGAAAATTATTCATGAAGAACATGATAAACATATTGAGTATAATAATATAATTTTAATATATAGTGAAGTCAATATCATAAGAACACTTTAAATATAAAGTGACTTCTTCTTAAATTCAAATTAGAGAATCTGGAAGTGACACAAGATAAGTATTTATAAACTTTTGAGAAAAGAGTTGTTTCTATAAATTATTTTGATAAGTATATTTGTTACATATATATTATAGAAATAGGATATTTAAATCACATAATGATACATCAAATACATTATTAAAGAAAAAGGGTTCCATTTTTTATAGAAAAACTTATTTTCACTAATGTTGTTTTTTTAAGTACATGTTACAATTCCATATTTTTACATAAATTGGTGGATAAAATTATGAGAAACCCACCACTAAATCAAAAGTAGATAGAATAATGAGTAAGATAAGTATTTCCAAAAAAGTTTCTCATAAGGAAGTTGGTTTCACCTAAAAATATTAAGAATCAAAATCTTTATAAAATATGTTTAAAAGAAAGGTATCATGATTCACTTACCATTATTAGTGATAATAAATATTTGGACATAAGACTATTTATTTTTCACATAATATGTCAATTTATGGAATACAAATAATACCTACGTCAAGGGAGAGTAAAACTGAGATAAAACAAAGTAAACAGAAGATAAACATAAAGAATATATCCATTTTAAATAGATTTTAAAAATTATATAATCTATTTGGAAATTGAAATCAAGGTGGTTATTATAATAATGAATTTTAGTTTAAATTAAGAAAACATTTTTTTAAATTTATTTAGAAAAATAATACAAAAAATATGATAAAAACAAGAGAATAAAGAAGGTGAGTTTCCCTTGAGTTTTAAGTAAAAGAAAAGTGATGAATAAAAATTACCCAAGAATGTTAATAAGGATGATAAACCAAAAGAAAAATCTACTTATATTGGGGAATAATAGGATATATCATGGATTATTGCAAACAATCCATGGGTGTTGGTGTTATTGGACGTGATTTGGATATATAATGAAAATAATCAATCCAAGAGGATTGGTTCGGTGGAATACATCTATAAAAATGAAGAAGAAATCAATATTCTTGATAAGTTTCATGGAAAGTGAAATAAATTTGTGCATGTTTCAAAAGAATTCATGATTATACTACCATTGCAAGAGTAAAAATTTAATAAAATAAAACTATCACCAAGAAGTTTATGTGCTATGATTTTTGTAGTAAAGAATGAAATTTCACACAAAGAAGTAGCTAAGAAGGAAAAAAGATTATGCTTACCATATAGGATACTTTGAAAACTAATAAATCATGAAGATCACTCTCATTATTGGAGAGGAAAATGAATGAGTTCTTAGGTTGAAAGGATAATATAATCCCTTTTTCTTTCACTAATGAGCTTTGGAGAACCAACTTATTCCCATATATGTTGTTTTTGTTTTCTTTTAAGAAAATTTAAGATGATGTTATTTAGGGGGAGCTGTAAAGTTGTGAACATATTATACCTAGATGATATTTATAACATAGAATTCTCTATATCATCTTTCATGGGTTCTTGAAGCCTTATTATGGAGAAGATGCTTGGAGTTTATTTGAAAAAGTGATAAAAATTTGTAAATAATTGATGGAATGTTCCCTTAATGGGGAGTTTAGTTAAGAATATACTAAGAAAAATTTTTATAAAAATAAAATTTTTTATAGTGAAAAGTTTAAGATTTGATAATCATATCTCTCATATTTTTATTATATTAAATCAATTCTGGGCTTAAGGGGGGCTTAAGCTGGTTAAGAATAGAAGTAACCTATAAGTGTAAATTTATTATGAATGAATGTTTTAATTTGTTTATTGAGTTAAATTTAGGAGATATCTTGAAAATATTCTTCAACGTACCTTAGAAAAATGTTTTTGAGTTGGTATTACATGCTGAGTTATTTTATGGAAAGTTTTGATATCTAAGTTAATATCTCTTATTTTTTACACTGATAAATTATCACATAGATTTAGAGTTTTTTAATTCATGTCTTATTTTCCAAATAAAATTTATGTCATACTTCTATTAAGTGTCTCATGTTTTACTTTAAATAAGGGGGGAAGATGAAATTTCAGTCATGATTGAAACATAAGATGAGTGTGACTATCCCTTTCTCTTAAACCTTAGTTTTTATTGTCAATAAGGGGGGAAATAAGAAAATATAAATATTGAATTTTAATTTAAATGAATATTGGAATTTGTAATGAAAAAAATAGAGAGGTGGTGACTTAAGTGCCTAATGGATTATGAGTGTTATATTTGTTGTCAATAATCATTCAATGATGGTGAAGAGATTTGAAGTTGATAAGGTCAATATTAATATATTTTAAAAATATGATGATCATGGAAAATAGAGTTGTTGTTGTTTATTATTAGGTATTTTATTTATACACATTAAACAAAGCAAAAAAATTGATGATTTTGGAGATGACATTAGTTTGAATCGATGAAAAGTGCTATTTTTTATGAAATAATTATCTACTACAGGATCTTGATGAGTTTGATGAGAATCTAATGAGAATTTGTTTTAAGAGTTCATCCTTGTTTTTTTAAGAATAAAGGCTACTAAAACGCATAGGAATATAACTTGGATGATAAATTTAATTGATATCTGAGTAATGGATAAAATATGAGATAAGTGTTGTCTTTATTGGTGAATTAAAGCACTATTAGTTGGATGGATTGAGCTAAATATAAGGTTGGTGCTATATTTATTTGATAATTAATTAAGAACTAATATTTAAGGTATTTTGAGACAATAATTGGGATTAATTATTGAGTTAGTGTAGATTTATTGAAGTACCCAAAATTGTGTACGTATTTTATGCTTTAACATTGTGAATTTCTTTTAAGAGTTCCCTAGATAAACTGATGAATTCCTGGATGACTGAAAGATAAATTTTTATTAGAAAACACAACAAAGAGACATGGATATTTCATGGAGTCATAAAATAATGTAGTCTATGTACATCCTTGGTCCCTAAAATATTACTTACATGTGGTAAAGAGAATAAGGAGGAACAAATAGAGAGAATAGAGTATTTGTTTCCCAAGACTTCTAAACTATCTTCCACTTTGTTGACCTCACGTCGGGTATATTGGATCATTTTATTCTAAAGTATTATGAATTTTTTCAATAATATATGAAGTTTATAAGTAAGTTTAAATAAGGAAATGTGAAGATAGTGGGTTAGTGCGGGGTGGACTAAGCCCACGCAGGCTTGATCTCATGCATGCTTAAAGACACAAAACCTTGCATATCAAACTGGTTGATTTATCCAACCCTCTCTACCCTGTAGTGGGTGAGGGGTGGCCCATGGTCAACCCACATTATTAATTTTAATAATTTTTTAATATGTAATTAGAAATAAGGACAATTCATATTATTGATAAATTAAATTGATAAATGAAAGTTATAATATTTTTTGGAATTTAAATTCAAAAATAAAAACCATGTAATATATTTACATAATTATCATAAAATTATAATAAAATTTAATGTGAATAATATGTAGGTGTGGGTACATGTTTTGGATCCAAACTCATAGAAAAATACATGTGGATAGTATTGAATCATCATAATATTGGGATGCCTCTATAGGTATACCTCAGTGAGAAAAAAGTATTAAAAGCAACAATGAGGAGACTGGGGAAAACGGAAAGGGGTGTATGGTACTGTTTTCAAATTTGATAGAGTGAGGATGATGAAAAATATGGTGAGGTGAACACAGGGGATGAGTTTACATGGAATCTTTCTCATCACAGCTCACATGAAAAAGTCTTCACATGGAGGAAATCACTGGCACTAGTGAGAGTGTTACTAGTGAGATGGAGGGTGATTCTTATTGGGTTAGGGGAAAATGTGGAGGTTCCTTGGGTAGGATGCATCAACGGTGATCGTGAGGGGTAGGTAGAACCATTAAGGTAGCATAATTCTATGTTGACCTGTTAGACCTATAGTGATGGAGGTTGATGACTGTGTCGATAGAGGGAGAGGTTGATGGAAAAACTATGAATGAAAGTTAAGAGAATGTGAGGGAGGGGAGAAATATGGATAAGGTTGACCTTGGGAATAGATTCCTCTAAGGAAATCGTATGTGTGGAGTGGTGTGTCAGACATGCATGTAGGGTTTATTTCATGTAAACCTCATAACTTGGAAGGATTCATCATGGATGTGGAGCCAAATATTAATAATAAATGGGTTTTTAAAAAATTTAATAACATCTTATGGGCTAACCCGTATCCATACGGGTTTAACCACATGGTTCAGCTTCTCATGCATCCTGTCTGCATATGCCTATTTTCAAAAATTTTGTTTTTATAAAAACTTTACCCACCCTACCCCACCCCAAACCTACTTATCTCAGGATCCCATAGCCTATTTTTCACTACTAAGTATTTGAGAATGATGGAGTTGAGATAAAGAAGCTATGAGTTTTTATAAAAATGATAAAGTTTTATATAATAATTATTATAAGTTTAAGTTGAATAATTTTCTAAGTACAAGTGACTTTACCATATGATACATAGGATTCATTTGATTAATATAAAAAATTCATTTTGAGCTTACACAATTTCATAGGGATTATTTGATTGATATTTATGAATCACTTTGAGGTTCTTATGATACATAAGAACCATGTATTGTCATATAGAAATCTTTTTGATGATGTGTAAGAATCAGTTGAGTATATGTAATAATCATTTAAAGCGTTTATGGTGATATGTAATATTAAATTAGTAGGTTTATATCATACAAAAGAACAAATTTGAGGATTATGTAAAATTTAAGATTAAATATTTGAGGTCTCAGGAGAAGAAGATTTGAATATGATGATGGTTTTCTATTCTTCACGGATTTCAACATCATAATGATTCAAGAAAATTGTTATAGAAGATGGTATATTTTCGAATTTTAAATATTATTATTTCACCAAAAGATAAGTTTCACACCACATTTTCCATGCATGTAATCATGCACATTAGGAAATAATGAATCAGATATTTTTTAGGACTTTCAATGGAGAATTGAATGAGAAATAATGAGGAAAATTCAAGGAGATTTAATGATAGTATTGAGAATATATTTTATGAAATAAATATAGATATTCAAATAGTAATATATATAACCAATTTTTTAAAGATCATTGTTGGAGGATTTATTGGTGTATCTTTGATTAGTATATTTGAGGAAGAATTAAAGTAATATTTTTTAGAATATCCTTGAATGATAATTAAGGATTCAAAAATGGAGGATTTTTTTTCTTATTATGTGGATCAAATATAGGATATTTTCCTTAATGAAATTTCACCAATTTAAAAATAAAGTTCATGTTGTATATGTTCATTGAGGTTCCCATATTAAAAATATTAAATAATATCCATGTGATATTCTTTCTGAGTTTATAAGGAGAATAAGAGTTGAATAATTCAGTGATTCTTTGAGAAGATGATACTGCTAAATTTGGATATCCTATATGTCTAAGAAAAAGAGAGAAACCAAATGCTGATATGACTGATTATCTTGAGAATTTAATAAGGAATAATAAATAGGATATAATAGGGGATGCTAATGTGATATCATTACTATTAGTTATCATATGTGTTAAGGAAAGTAGATATTTGATGTTGATCATCATAATTCTTATTACTAGAGGAAGAATACAATGTGTTATTTCATGATGTTATCTATATGTTGATCATTATAAATATTAAGAAGAAGGTTAATGTGCATGTTGTGGTTGTTTACTATCAACTAGCACTCAAATTTCTTGTTTGATAAAAAATATCTTTCATTATAATGTTGTAATATCCTGGAATATACTTAATATCTTGTTCAAGTGTTTGATTTGGAATACCATTATAAACTAGAGGGATACAGTATAAAGAACTAGTTAGGAGACTATAAATCTATTGGGAGATATAATTAGGGGTTAAATATGATACCTTCCCCATTATTATTCACATTATGATATTAGTGAAGCATATATGTCTCAAACTCAACTCGAACACAACAAGGACATAGTCACCCTCATCGAGGGTGAACCTTGTAAAAATATCATGTGATGTGCTCTATTTATTTTCTATATTACCTTTAGTGTGTTTAGGTTTCATGATTCTTATGAGATCTATTCATCAAAATAGGTATAGAGTTATGAATAATTAAAGTAAAAATAATTTGGTAAAAATTGATCCAAATTAATTCACCCACACTAGGCATCTCAATAATAATAATAATAATAATAATAATAATAATAATATTATTATAGGTTATAATCTTCAACAACCTATGATTTTTTAGAAAAAAATAAAAAACTATGTTGCAATGAACTATGGTCATATAAAAACATCATCCAAAAATACATTATTTAATCCAAAATTTGAGAAAGAACATTGACCGTAAAGAATATATCAATGTGCACCAATGACTATTGAGATATCTGTTGTGGGTGTGGAAAAAACTATTAAATCCATAGGTTTTTATAAACATATTATAGTGGAAACCATGGGTTGTCTCTGTAGAGGGGTGAAAAAATTCAGTTGTGCCTTTTAGTTATAAAGGGGTTGATTTTGAATGAATTTAGTTCTAGGAGAATTTGAATAAAATTAAAATAAGTAGATTAAAATCAAGAAGATGAAAGTTTATGGGTTCAGGGTTGGATTTAGAATTTCAATTTTATCATAGTCATTTAAACATTTCATTCCTCTTCTTATTAATTAATAAATTAATTAATCCACAATAATTTCATCAATCACCCTTGGTTGAAGGATATGTTGAAGAATAATCTAAAATTAATCATTTATTGATAATTTCTACTACCTATGTGTGTGAAAATGTATCAATGACACCAAAATAGTGGACCACCCCCAAACTACCCAGGTAATACCCAATCTTGTTTTGGTGTTCCTAAGAAATTTAAAATTAATCCATTACCTTCACGCATGTGCCAGTAATCTCTAGACACTCACCACTCGACCTAGCCTCTTCCATTGTATATAAGCTAAAATGAGTATAGGGGAATATTTGTTTCATCAACTGAGTTATAAAACAATGAATAGGTTAAATAATTGAAACTAATTCACATTTAAATTAATAATTTTCCATTGAATATTCAAATCAATCAATAGAGAAGAGTTTTTTATTCATTAAAGTGAAAAATAAAGCATTATAATCATATATATTTCCCTTACTGAATCATTGATGGTTTTTACCCCTCTATTTGATAGGTAATAAACATGGAAATTGAGAAGAAAAAGTGATTTGTAGCTAAATTAAAAAAAATAGATAACCAGTCTTAAAAAATTTGAACAATAGTAGCAGTATGAGCCGAAATCCCTTCCTCCTTAGACTACCCCTATAGATTTTTCCTTACAACCATCATCAATCAATCCAATCTCATGTGATTCTTTCTCCTTTAAATTTTTAGTATTTCCCTTTTCCTCATGATGACCCTTAAAATTTTTGGTCATTGGTCATCCATAAAATTCATGGATTCCCTTTTATTTCTCATAGTTTATCAATCTATAAATAATATATTATGATTATTAATTTCCATTTAGATCTATGTATACAACTTCAATTAGGTTGCATGCATTCTCGTGTGGTAGCATAGATCTTCGAGTTACAACATAGATAAACCTTACAAACTCCCCATGATTCGTCCTCTTTCTGCTAATTTTTCAAAGGTATGAACCTTATGAAATTATATGTAAACATTATGAATTGAACAAATAAACCTTAAACTTTTACAAATTCTTCAAAGTAATGAACCTTATAAAGTTATTTAACATTATTAATCTTGATATTATACTTTATGAAGTCTAGATTAAACCTTATGATGAAACTTATGAAGTTCAGTTCATCCTTACAAAGACCAGATTAAACCTTATGATGGAACTTATAGAGTTTAGTTCAGTTTTAATAACTTTTACTTTACTATGAAATGGACATTACGATCATAGGTAAAATTCTCTATACTTTTTCCACTGACCAAAAGTCTCTCCAGAGTGAACCTTACAAAGATTCCAAATGGACCTTGCATTCATGAGAACTTTTCCAATTTTCATCTCCACAAATGTATCCATATTCCTTTCTCTTCAAAAAATAAAAGAAAATAAAAATCAATAACTATCCATCCATTTGTTCCAAAAATTAAATAAATCATTAAAATCCATAATTTTTTCATTTTAAACAATATTTACAAAATCTAATGAATTAACACTTTAATTATGAAACTCCTTAGAAATCATTGTATATGAGAGAATAAAATTAATTAAGTATTAATAAATTATAATGAATCTATTATCAATTTCAATTCCCCTACACTTAATCCTTAGACTCTCAAATTTGTAAACATCAGATATATTACCCATAAATAATGTAAAACACTTGCCAAAGTGAGTTCCCCTTTTTATCAACCAAGGCACTCAAACTTATCATGCCTTGTAAATGTTCTTATTTTAATTTTCTCTATGAAGTACATTCAATTAATTTCCACATTTTCAATCCTCTCATTCTCATTTATATCTACCATTCTCAGAGTATTTATCTCATCACTCAAGTATGAATTAAAAGAAAAGTTTTTCTCATTCCAAGTTCATACAAGGGTCACCATAGGATTGGTGAATTTATACATATCTACATAATTATTCAAGTACCTATGATTATTGTGAGGATTTTTTAGGTTTATTTTGTGTCTAAGGGTGGGTAGGTTTTTATGTGATAATATTTTAAGACAAAAAATAACGTATGGATATATTTTGAAGCATAATGCATGATTTAAAATTTTCCTCAAGAATGAAATCCTTTCTCATTTCCTCTTTCATTATTTTTACTCCATGAATTTGTATTTTGATAGTAAAATTGACACATTTAGCACTTCAATAGCAATAAACATTTTCTATCATTATTTCCTTCAACAAATTTGATCAATTTTTTCAGTTTTTCTCAAATTTACATTTGATGGTAGAGAGGAACCTTTGATTTTTATATAAGTGTATAAACTTAAATTACCTATTTTGGAAGATATTTTCCATCCATTTACATCAAATTTTAAGATTTTATAGCCTTAAACCAATTTTAGAAATTTCCCAAGAAATAGCTCCAGTTCATCACTTAAATAATAGATTTGGTGTTTACACAACTTTAGTTCCAATCAACCAGCTCCCTCCTCCACACTTTATTCCAACTATGATCATTCATTAACTTATAGATTTGGTTTGGTAAGTATTTTGGTCATATAATGTGGATTCCAAACAAGTTTTCCCATGGATTCTAGGGGATATAAGGGTTAAATTTCATGGTATGATAGAATAGAAGTTCATTGTGAAAGGGTATTTCAATTCAAATGAATTCCTCTATAATTTACAATACAAGGTCCATAATTATCCAAGGTTTTTATTAGATTAATTAGGAAGTTATATTTTTTCAATCATGTCTTGGTTATTTCAAGAAATGTTGGCATTTTAAAAATATATAAAATTAGTTTAGAATCCTCTCAAGTTAGTGGTTTAAATGTAGGGTATTATTTCATGATGTATGATTTAAAAATAAATGTTCTTTTCATAAATTTACCACAATTTGAATTTGAAAAAAAATCATTTAAAGGTTAATATAAGTTGAGTAAATGGGTCAAATCTATTTATCATAATTTTCATAGGTTCAAAATCTATGAGGGTCATCAAATTGAGCCTAGTAAGTTCTAAAACACACAAAAATTAAAAATAAACACACATAAAATGAAAAATAAAGTCTAAAATTTTAAAAATCTTAAACAATAAAGTTTTCCCTTACCCAAACTTAAATAATGTAGTGTACTCAGTTCATTTTAACAAATTTTAAAAATGTGAACATTTTAAAAATAAGAACTATAATGATCAAGGGTTAAGGGAAGGTATAACTTGATAGTTATATTAGTAAAAATGTTATAGGAGTGTGGTCTCCTTCATTAGTTATTGTGATATATTTCTATGGTACTTATTCATCCTATTCCTTTTAATAGTGAATGGGTTCTTGTCTCCTTATTTAATTACTTATATAACACTAAATGGGTATACATTAATGATTGTAAAAGGACTTTCCCACATAGAATGAAGTTTATATAACAGTAAATTTAGTCTTTATATGTAGAGTAGTACTTGGTATCCATAATTAAAGTATTTTTTATGAATTATTATATGATGTTCCACTCTTCCTTTCTTTATAAATACCGGAGTTTTCAAAATATTCCCTCCTGATTTATTCTAGCTCTTCAAGTTTTTGTCTTATTTATTTTATAGCTATTTCCAGATCTAGATTTATCTCCTTGACTTCTTGATATGCTTTTTGTTCTAGCTCTATAGGTAAGTGATATCTCTTCCCATAAATCAAAAAGTAGGGACTCATTCTAATGTGAGTTTTATAATATGTCATGCAAGTCCATAAGATGCCTTCCAACCTTTGGATTTAATATTTTCTATTTGTATTAATAGTTTTCTCCAAGATTTGCTTAATCTATTTATTTAAAACTTTAAATTGGCCATAGTTTTTGGATAATATGGTATTGATGTCTTCTGATGCACTCTATAAATTTTTCATTAAATATTTCATTCTTCTATTGAATAAATGAGTTCCATGATCACTGGTGATTTATATTGGAACTCAAAACCTACAAAAAAAAGTTAATCATGAAAAAATCAAAAACAACATTAGAATCATCAGTTTTGAAATATTTATCTTCTATCCAATTTTAAATATAGTCAAAAACTAATAAAATATAAGAGTTTCCAAGGGACATGGGAAAGGTTCCCTTGAAGAATATTCCCAAGATTAAAATATTTTATAAAAGCATATTGCATTTTGAGGCATCTCTTTTCTTTTAGACATGTTTCCATTAAATTAAAATTGGTCACATCTTTTAAAAAATTCATTAGCATCTTTAAATAGTGTTTACCAATATATGCTTGATTTTAAAACATTTATAGAAACCCTTTGAGGTAAAAAGTGGCCACCGCAAGTGAAAGTATGGAGAATTTCTAAGACACATTGTGTCATGCACTCAGGAAAATATATCCTGATTATTTTAACATTTCATATTTTACAAAGATATATATCTTAATGTATATAAAAATATGATTCAAATTTTATTTTGAGAATTTATTGGGGGTTCAGGTGAGATAAGGATTAAGAAGTTACCAAAAAGTTGACTATATCAGTATACCATGGTACCTCTCCTTCAACCAGGTACAACTACTCTCTTGAGATAAATTCATTCAAAGGTAATTTTCTAGAATTTCTATTTTATTTGTATAGTAAATACTACTTAGATAATCTACTACCTAATTCTCATCTCCCCTTCTTTGATCTCCAAATCAAACTCTTATAGTAATAGCATTCATTTTACCAGCTTTGGTTTAGCTTGTTTCTTCTTCATTAGGAACCTAAGGGCTATATGACCAGAGAATATTATGACATTGATACCTAATAAATATGATCTAATTTTTTTCAAAGAAAACAAGCCACTAAAAAATATTTTTTAGAGGTTTTATTTTGGTTCTATTCAGCATACAATGTTATTGAAGCATATATAATAACTTGAGGTTTCCTTTAAATCATTAAGAAAAAATTGATCTAACAACATGGTCTGATGTATCATAAATTATTTCAAAGGTATAATCCCAATTGGGTGGTTGTATCATTATTCATGTGCCCAATTTATTCTTTATTTCATCAGAATATTTCCTACAATCATCATCAAAAGTAAATTAAATAATTTTAAAAAAAAATCTAGATAGTGGGAAATCGATCTTACTAAAATATTTAATGATACTTCTATAAAATCATGCATGGATTAGAAAATATCTAACATATGTCACACAATTTATATAGGTAAATAAATTTATCACTTAAATTTTAAACCTATCCACCTTAATCCCTTTTTTGTTAAATAACATTCCCTAATATTATCCCTCTTTCCACCATATAATAACTGTTTCGGTGCGGATGTGCGTCGGGTTACGCTGTTCCGCCAGGACGCGTTTGCGCGTGCACCCGTCAACCCGAGGGGATGGGCGCGCGGCTTGTGGTCCCGCAGTCCCGCTTTCCAAGGGCGGGCGACATTCGTCCCTTATTCAGGGGCGTCTTCTCCTTGATCGAAACCGGGATGATGGGATGTCGGCTCCTCCTTCCGTGGACGTCTCCTCGGAACTCGTCGCCTAATCCGGGTCTCCCTCATAGATTTAAGAATGTTCATGAATCTCGTTCCCGGCGCCATGTCTCCATGGACACCGGTTAATTACGCTGCTTCCGCCCGGACGCTCCAAGGAGTCTGGTCGGGGCAGCAACCTGCGGTGAGGAGACCGGGTGGCTCTGGGTGTTGGGGGCGTGTCCTAACACTGCGCCTCTGCATGTCTGCCTTCCGTCCCTAATAGGGATTCTCGAAGGCGTGATGGCCTGAGGCATCCCACACTGGGTGCGGGGAACTGTGTTACCTGAGGTTTTCCTCAGCTTCCCGTGTTTAACACGGGGTATGCCACGAGTTTAACGTCCAGCGGGGATGACATCGGACTGATCAACACGAGGAGTGGATCAGATGTCAGAACCCCTTGCGGGGAACCTCCGACGCTGGGGCCAGCACATGGGCGGCTTCCCGAGTGAAGTGGAGTGGAATGAAATGGCATAACCCCACCGGGATGTGGCGGCCAGGGTAAGGATCAGGATGGATGATGGAGTGAAGAGCTTGGACCCCGTAGGGGCTTCTTACGTACCGCGCGTTAGCGCGGATCAAAGTCAGCGTAGTTCGGATATACAGTTTAACGTCATGCTGGACGTTGGCAAGCCGACTCACGAAGAGGTCGAGGCCGCCGGGCGGAGGATTGAACTGAACCACCTCGCACGGAGGGGGATGGAACGGCCGGGTGAATCACAGTTTTACGTCATGCTGGACGTTGGAAAGCCGACTCATGAAGAGATCGAGGCTGCCTGGAGAAGGATTGAACCGAACCACCTCGCACAGAGGGGGATGGAACGGCCGGGTGGATCACAGTTTTACGTCATGCTGGACGTTGGCAAGCCGACTCACGAAGAGATCGAGGCAGTGGGGAAGCACAATGGGGATACACACGTGCAGTCCCCCACAGAGGCGGATTCATAGGTGAATCAACGCAAGTGTGAACCCGGGAGGGGTCCACTGATGGACGAACCGACGTAAATATGACCGGGATGACCAGGTGGTGGGCTTGAACCTCGGAGAGGCTTCCTACGTACCCTGTTTAGAAGACAGGGATCAAAGTCCACGTAGTTCGTTCTGTTTGCAACACTCTACCCCCGTAGGCGAAGGCCACTCCAATCCCGACATCCCTGCAGAGACGAGCGGGTGGGGGCCACATCCAAACCGGGAGGACCCTGCGTGCGAGGCACGGGATTGGGTGAAGCGGACGGTTTAACGTCTTGCCGGACGAAGTACAGTTTAACGTCGTGTGTTGAGGACGAAGCGGACGGTTTAACGTCTTGCCGGACGAAGTACAGTTTAACGTCGTGTGTTGAGGACGAAGATGCTTGGCAGTTTAACGTCTTGCAGCGCGGACGATGGTGCAGTTTAACGTTGTGCGGGACGTAAACGCCTGGCAGTTTAACGTCTTGCAGCGCGGACGTGGCACAGTTTAACGTCATGTTGGACGTCGGCTGCCGCCTAATGGGTCCGTGTCACTTCGCGCAGGCCTGGAGGGCCGCACGGGAAGACAACGCACGTTGCAGGCACCCGGGATGAAGGTCATCGGGCGCCACGCAGGCGGGTACCCTCAGGGGGTCAAAGGGGGCGACCCTGGCGGCTTGCGCGCAAAAGAGGAGCTTTGCGCGCAATACCGCGGGTCGGCGCGCAAAAGAGGAGCTTGGGCCAGAACTTTGCGCGCGGAGGATAGAGATTGCGCGCACCGGGCTTCGGATAGCACGCGGGGGCAACAGCTCATTCTTTAATCGAATGGCCACTTTGAAAATGGGGGGTGCGCGCAATCGGGTTGGATTGCGCGCACCCGGGGGAAATTGCGCGCAAGAGGCTTCTTTTGCGCGCAAATGCCTTTGAGTGAAGGGTTATTCAAAAGGAAAGGAGCCAAAGGGATTGCGCGCGAAGGTGAACCCCAAGGCTTTCTTGCGCGAAAGAAAAGAGGTTACCTGAAGATCGGCATTGCGCGCGGAAGGGGTTGGATTGCGCGCACGAGAGACCTTTCGAATTCTGGCAACCTTCAAAACGTCGGGGGTCGCCTTATATTTATAGGCAACCCCGGGCGCGGAATCCGGTTCGCGGGCACGGAATCCCCTTCGCGGGCGCGGAATCGGGCCCGGCGCGCAAGGGAGTCGTGCGGGCCACGGGCGCGCAAAATTGCGCGCCGGCTCAGCGCATTGCGCGCATCCCGGGAGGTTTGCGCGCGGCTCATCAACTTTGCGCGCAAGTCTCCAAAATTCCGCGCAAGGCCTCCGGGCCCTCCGAAACATGCTTCCGACTCCAAATATGACCTCGCTTCCCGCATCTGGAGCTTCGTTTGGGAACAACGGACTTTTCCGGCGTCTACAAAAGCCCCCCCTCGGAATCTGATCGGCGAGAGGTCGCAACGATCGGGTTCCGAGGGAGACGCCGGAATGCCGAAGTCCTGGGTGGCACGGGACTGTGGCGCGCAAAAAGGGGCGTCGGGCGCGAAATTCGCCGGTGCAGTCGCGCAAAGCGCTTTCCGCGCGGCGCGGACTCCCGGCCTTGCCTATAAATAGGGGCCCTGGGTCCCCCGCACCGTACACTGGCCTTCCGCGCGATAAGCATTCGAGCTCTCGTGCGCGAAATTGCCTTTTCCGGCGCGGAATTCGCCCGCTCATCGCGCAAACCTGTCCGGAATTCTGCCTGCTTTTGCGCGAACACCCGGGGTTTTACACGACGGACTTCCTGATTGCACGCCGTCCACTAGGATTGCGCGCCAACTCTCAAACTTCTCTACCAGCCTCGTCCGCTCTCGCACGCTTCATCCCTTTACCCGCACGACTCCCGAAGCTTCTGAGATGGCCGCGAATCAAGGAAATGAGGGGGATGCCGCCACTCGCAGAGCTAAGATGGCGACGAACGAGGAGGTCTACGGAGCCAAGTAGATTGTTTCGAACAATCAATCCTTGTTCGACTTGCTGACGCCGGCCCAGAAGACATATCCACTGTCGGACAACCTGCCGCTCTGGAACTTCGGCATCCTAGATGAGGTTCCGGTGCCAGGGTTCGAGGTTGATGCGCCACGGACCTGGGTGACTCGGGAGGACGAGCTTCCCCGCTATAACATCACCAACAATGGGCATCCTGCCAGGGAGACCAGACACTTAGATGTCTATGTCCTGAACCCGAGGACGCGAACCATCGTCGGAAGTGAGCCTACTGCGGAGAACTCTCCAGCCCTCTACTCGAGCATATATCGCCAGAGTGTCACCGACGACACCAAGGGCTGGCTGAAGGACTGGGACTTGCGATCTGGGGGCAATTTCACCAGTGAGTGGGCCTGGGCGTTCTGGGTACGCCACACTTGCGATCACTTCGCGGAGGAGCTGCGGTACATCGGCCTGTTTGAGGCGGTGTGGACGT
The DNA here is from genome assembly GCA_963277665.1 of Viscum album. Taxonomy (NCBI): domain Eukaryota; kingdom Viridiplantae; phylum Streptophyta; class Magnoliopsida; order Santalales; family Viscaceae; genus Viscum; species Viscum album. The sequence continues at coordinate 1,112,064,353 of OY728150.1, read as the reverse complement.
CGCAGTTCCACTTCTACCAGCAGTCCGAGCTCGGGCCGGAGCTGTTCACCCGCTGGTCCCCGGATACCAACACCTTCCATCTTCACCATGGGGAGGTCGGCATCGGTCTCTGGGACATCCACTGCATCGGAGGTATCCCGCTGGAGGGTTACCAGTACGATGAGTTCCTGCCTCCGAAGAACACCTGGGAAGACAGGTCACGGACTCCCATTCTGACCTGGCATCTGCTTGACCTGGCTACGCAGCGGCTCGGGATCAAGGACTTCCAGAAGGACATAGCCTACAAGGAGTGGTTCGGCTAGTTCTTGGAGCATGACCCGGCGGTCAAGATGCCAGGCAGGGGGAAGCGGTGCCCGACCGCGGCTCAGAGGAGCCGGAACGGGTCGTACTGGCGGGTCCTGGAGACGGGCGACTACCGCTCATGGGGGTACCGCGTCATCGAGGCCCGGGACCCAAATGTCCGGTACGCGGCGTTCCTGGCCGCCTTTCTGAGTGGGTGGCTCCTGCCAGTGCGGGACGCGAGAATGGGCGTCCGCCCGGCGACACTGGCGATGGCGGGCGCTATGGCCGCCAACAAAAGATATAACCTCGGGGTCCCAGTGTTGGCTAAGCTGTATGCCATCCTGGGACGCATCTCACGAGGGGGGTCGCCACGAAGGATCTGTGGGCCCTTCCAATTCTTCCACGGCTGGGTGGCTGCTCACCTTGGTGGGTACACGTTTCCGAACGCCATCATTCCTCCGGGCAACGGCCTGCGACCCTCCCTGCTGAACATTGCGGGGGTCACTCCGATGACCCTAAGTGAGGAGGGCGTGAGGATTCGGATTGGCAATCACGCCAATTTCAACTTCAGCCCGTTCCCCACTCCCGTCGGCCAGATGATCGACAATGGGCAGGGTCCACTGGAGCAGCATGAATACTTCCTGAACATGCGGGGTGGGGTGCTCGTGGCTCGGATCAACGGGAAGGTGATCTGCGAGCCTTACGTGCCAACCCGGTTCGCCAGGCAGTTCGGGTGCCTTCAACGGATGTCGAAGAGGGTATTCACTGCTGTTCGGGAGGAGACGAACCCCGGCGTCCTTCGCCAGATGTGGCTGATGTTCGTCGCCTTTGGCTCTGGCGACGTCATCACTCTCCCTCCTACCGGGGTCGACGCAGGCCTGGCAACCGAGTACGCCGAACACTGGGCCATCGCGTACCCCGAGGGGCTTCTACGGAAGCCAGTTCGGCGGCTCGAGGTCACCCGTGCGGAGACCGAGAGTCAAGGAAGGAGGCGAGGCGCCGTTACACGGGGGAGAACGGAGGTGCGCCAAGCAGCGGAGCCGGCGCGAGCAGGGACTTCGGCGGCGGGCACATCGCAGGCTGCCGCTACGACCTCGGCGCCCAGAGAGGGGGCACGTGCGGTGGTCGAAGAGCGGCCCGGGAAGCAGGTAAGGCGTCTGCTCGAACCCTCCCATGATGCAGTCTTCCCGGCGCTGTGGTCAGCCTGGATGACCCTGCGGCAGTCACTGGGGACCGACGCCATCTGGCGAAAGATACTCAGAGAAGGAATCCATCTGCCAGAGGTCGGGCGCCTCCATATCACCGACAGGGTAGACTTCAACCGGCAGTATGCGTATCTGACGGCCATGGACGAGTACGCGCGCCAACGTGGTCAGCGTGCGGAGCCATCCCTTCTGGTGAAGGTGATGCTCGGTCTAGAACCCACTCCAGAACAGATGCCGCCGGCGGAAGATGACAGTAGAAACGACTCCGAGGAAGAGGAGGAGATGGGGGAGGATGAAGGCTCCGAGGGAAGATCCCACCAGGGGAGCCCGCGGGAGAGCGGCGAGGTGGCCGGCTCTGAAAATGTTGATGTCACTGAGCTCCTCGAGGTCCGCTTCTATCCCTACTCAACCTGCTTCATCCATTCTCTTATGCAGCTTCTAACCCATTTCTCCACCTTTCTCAGGAGCGCACGGATGTTGGTCAGGCGTCCTCAGCGGGAGTAGGAGAGGCGCCAGCAGGACAAGGCGGGGGCCAGACACCCATCATTGAACTGACAAGCGCTAAGGGGTCCCCTGCTGCAATTGCTCCTGCGGCGGCCGGGGTAGCGGAAGATGACGCTCTGAACTCCCGTAAGTCTCCTTACTTTACTGCCGGTTCTTGCCGTTGACGATCCGTGACTAACCACGGCATGCCTTGCGCAGTGATCTCAACGCTGGAGGCTCGTCGGGTTGCCGAACCCGGGCCATCCACGAGTGGACCGGTGGCAGACATGCCGCCTGCTCCGGAACAGACTTCCCACACCGAGCCGGCCCCACCAACTGCTGATCAAGGGGCTACGGACGTCGGCGGTGCTGACATCGGAGAGAGGTCGGGGGCTGACGAGGGTGTCAACGCCGCTGGGGAGAGAGAAGAAGGTCGCCCAGATGTTGGGGAACCTATCCCCCATGAGGACATCCCAGGGGCGGACCCTGCAGCAGACCTGCTGGCTGCCTTCCCTGCTTACCGGCCTGCCGACCCCGAGGAGATGGACGACTCAGACGCGGAGGCGGTCGAGGAGAGCCGGATAGCGCGCCGAAGGGGGTGGAAGTGCATCCAGCGCTTCCTCAAGCGAGACCCATCGGAGTGGCTGGGGCGCATGGGATCACTCCAAACCTGGATGCGCTTCCTGTGTGCCGGGGGAGCTGATGCTCAACGCCTCCATATGACGGTCCGTGATTTCATGGCCGAAAAGATGCGCGAGAGCTGCCGGCGTGCCGACGTCGCACAAAGTCGGGACATGTCGGAGAGCACGCGGGCGCTCCTCGCGGCGGAGCAGGAAGTTCGGCATCTCGAAGGGCAGGCGGCAGAGAAGGAGGCCTTCGTCGCAGCGTGTACTGAGCTTGTGGAGCAACTATCGGCCCAACTGATCGACGCCCAGGTACAGCTGACGGAGGCGGGCCAACAGATGGTCACACTCCAAGTCGAGCGGGAGCGTGCACAGGCCAGGATCGACGAACTGCGTGCTGCGACTGCCGACGAGGAGAGGGCACGCAGAGAGCGAGAAGCAGCCCTGGAGGCCGCCAGCCAAAGGGTAGCGGCGTTAGAAAGACTTATCCAGCACGCTAATCCCTAGGGGCTTTGTTTTTTGCCATTCCCAGAATATTTTGCTTCCGCTACTCAATATTTTGATCCATTTGTATGAATCACCATATTTATCTGCATCTTTTGGTTTAACATGCTCGACCACAATTCATTTTCTTGCGGGAGCGTTAACCAAGCTTCAGGCATCCACAATTGGGCCTGGATTTCTAAAGAAGAGAGGGAGGTCATTCCTAGGAAAGGAGACCTCAGACCTAATCAATGTATCATCCCCCCAACTTGTTCCGACACACAAGCGGGACAATGCTAGGGGCGTTGAGATTTTATCTGAACATAGGGAAATGAGGAAGGGTGAATCGCGTGTCCCGGATTCAGAAATCCACAACGTTCGGCCTTCCAGGAAATGCCCAAGACGGCAAGCGGACACTGGATCAATCGACCGTACTACCGCGATAGACGGACCGAAGGTCATCATCCATATTGCAGGAGGCGGATCACATGTCATCATCAATGCCGCTTTGGGGGTTCCTTCAGGAACAAGGGTGGAAATCCAGATCAACAGGGCATGCGAAGCGTGGGGCGAAGTGACGATTTGTTCGGATAGAATCCAACGCTCTCAAAATTGCGCCACCGTGGGGAAAGCGTATTAGGCGGATGCACTAATCTGGTCGTGAATCACCCCAATTCTCAGACAGAATCTCTTTGACGAGGAAACCGTCGCTTCCCATCATTGCGATGGGGCATCCCGAGCTGAATCGGGGAAAATATCACAACTGCACCACTCTACCCGAAGTCAGGCCAGACGGCCGGCGACGAGGAGGGGCGGGACTTAGCGATCCCTGAGGCTGGACCCGAGTCGAAATGCCCGGGCGTTCCTACGTACTCCATCAGGCTGGAGATCAATCCATACGTAGTTCTGCGAGTGCAGTTTAACGTCATGCAGGACGTAGAATCCCATTTGGGGAGATCTTAGTTTAGGGTCATAGAGCTCGGACCATAGGGGTAGATCTTAGTTTAAGGTCTTAGAGCTCGGACCATAGGGGTAGATCTTAGTTTAAGGTCTTAGAGCTCGGACCATAGGGGTAGATCTTAGTTTAAGGTCTTAGAACTCAGACCATAAGAACCTCAAAGTACGCCGCATCGTGGTCCTATCCCCTGGATATGCGAAGATGCACTGAGGGATAGTGTCAAGAGTGTTGAGATTTTGCCTGGTCAGAATGGGAGGTGGAAAACGTAATGTGAATCATGCGGCCATTCACTCAAGGACTGGGGGCACCGGCGTGACGATATGGGAGTACTGCCGACCGTGGCGGAAAAGCAGCATCAATATCGCACTAACCGTTGATGGAATGAGGCAGCAAACGAGCATCGACCGCTCAATCGCAGGATTCATATCGATTTGCTGCCCGAGGCCATTGGGGGCACCAGCCCGAGTCGGTGGGAGAGCACTGAGGCATTGTGTCCAAACCGTTCACGGGGGCTCCACCCAGGGCGTAGGCGATGGGTCCGAATGAAAGGGAGCACGAAGCCTGAAAAGCGGAAGGAACCTGACCAAGCTGAACCTGACCCTCCTGGCAATAAACCAGAGTACTCTTGACACCGGTGGACCACTGCAAGGGGTCGAGGGACACGCCTTGAGGGTGACCCAAAGGCGGCGGATTCCCCAGAGAAGGGGGAATTTTTAAGAGGTGGGGGGCTGGACCCGAAGTTTCAAACATCCGGGCGTTCCTACGTATCCCATAAGGATGGGAATCAAGCCACACGTAGTTCTAGAAGCGCGGCGCAACACAATCGGGCACCAGCGCGGGGAAGGGTGCGGGTCTGACCCTCGCACACAGAAGAAGCGGCATTTGATATTTCTTGTTTGTCCTTAAAGATGGATGGTTTTTCGTGCAGCGACATGCCTATGATTAAGGAATCCCTGGCGTCGCCACAATAATCAAGCCATGAAAGGCATTGATGAATGGCGTGGTTAGTAACCAGCGCCCAACGTGAGTGTCCTCTGAAGAGAACATCACAATGCAGGGCCGTTTCTCGTCGGGCGGCCAAGACGATCACAGTTTACGGTCATGTGGTAGGACCAGACAACACAGTTTAAGGTCGTGTGGTTCGGACCATGGAGGAATCCGCGTATTGCGATATGGCGGACTCAGCGGAGGTGGGAACATACCCAGCCCTGCGGTCACGCACGATTCCAGGAGAAGGATCCTGGGATAGGGGTCGGCGTATGTCCATCACCCAAGGGGCAGAGATGCTAGCCTCCAGATATACTGGGCCCAAAACGCGATTGTTCGGGCGACTCCTTCCTCCTTATGGGGACGAGGGTCCAGCTACACATGGCCCTTAGGGAGGAAATCAGCATATATCCTTGGTGCTCAGATCATGGGAGCCTCGACAGACACCATTACCCTGGTTGGCCTGCCTAACGTGTAAAGGTGTACTGAAGGTCAGTATGAAGAGAGTGTCGAGATTCCACTACAACGCACAAAGGCGGAGTGTAATGAGGACCGCGCAACCAATGTTCGGAGCCTAAAAGAGCCGACATGGTGATCAAGGATGTCGCTGACCATATTCGCAACACAACATCCGATCGCGTCAGCCTAGAACGGGGCAAGCAAACGAGCATCAACCGCTCAATCGCAGGATTCATATCGATTTGCGGCCCAGGACTCGCCGGTAAATCGACCCGGAGCGGTAGGAGAGCACTGAGGCATCGTACCCAAACCACTAACGAGGATCCCTTTGAGTGAAGGCTCGAACAAGGGGAAGCGCGCGGCCCGACAAGCAACACAGGACTTGCCGGGATTGCATCCGACACTACGGGTCATAGGCCAAAGTACCCAAAACGTGTTAACAGATCACCGGGAAGGGTCGGAGGACTCACCCTGAGAGCAACCAAAAGACGGCAGATCCCTGTGATCAACCAAGAGACGGGGATGGACCTGAAACACAAGTGTCCAGGCGGTCCTACGTATCCCATAAGGATGGGAATCAAGCCATACGTAGTTCTTGAGAGGCAGTTTAACGTCATGCAGGACGATGAGGGGTGTGAGGTAGTCCTACACATGGGGGAGGCGTACGGCGCGGCCAGTAGACCGACGTGAATGAGGATATAATCCCCCGCTCACGTCATACGCCTCGCACAAAAAGGAGGGGAACTTGGGCCAGAGACCCAATGCGGGATAGGGATTCCCGGGAAATGGGGCTGGGCCTGAAACATGAATGTTCAGGCGGTCCTACGTATCCCATAAGGATGGGAATCAAGCCGCACGTAGTTCTTGAAGTGCAGTTTAACGTCGTGCAGGACGAAAAGAGAAAAAAGGGGGGAGCAGAAGGCATCCCCAAACGTGGGGGGGTCGTACAGCGTGACGAGCAAACCGACGTGAATGAGGGCATAGCCCCGCGCTCACACCATACGCCGCACACCCAGAGGCAACTGGGCCAAGGGCCCGAGGTGGGATGGAAATTCCCGAAGGATGGGGCTGGGCCTGAAACATGAATGTTCAGGCGGTCCTACGTATCCCATAAGGATGGGAATCAAGCCGCACGTAGTTCTTAAGAGGCAGTTTAACGTCATGCAGGACGAATGCTGAACAGTTTAACGTCTTGTAGCTCAGACGTGGTACAGTTTAACGTCGTGTTGGACGAATGCTAAACAGTTTAACGTCTTGTAGCTTGGACGAGGTACAGTTTAACGTCATGTTGGACAAAACACTGGCAGTTTAACGTCTTGCAGCGCGGACGATATGCTAGGCAGTTTAACGTCGTGCAGCTTGGACGTATGCAGTTTAATGTCGTGCAGGACGTCGGCACACTCAGACAAAGTACTGCTTGAGGAACCTAGCGTTGGTGGGAGGAGTGACATGCTCACCATCCATAGTCGCTAGGGAGTACGCGCCATTGGGATAAACTTTGTGGACGACAAGAGGTCCCTCCCACTTGGGCTCCAACTTGGGTGGCTTCCTGCCGGGGATCATTGGCGCTCTTAGGGCTAGTACTAGGTCACCCTGCAGGAAGGAGCGGAGGCGAACCTTCTTATTTAAAGCTCGAGCCATTCTGCTTTGATGCCTCTCCAAGTTGTGCAAAGCGCGAAGTCTATTCTCATCCAGTGCTTCCAACTCGACTAGGCGGGCTTCAGCAGCTCTGTCCGACACTTGCTGGTCGTAGACCGCAGTGCGCAAGGACGGTAACTGGATCTCGATGGGCAGGACGGCCTCAGCTCCATACACCAGGGAATAAGGGGTCATCTGGGTGGAATTGCGAGTCGTCGTCCGATAAGCCCAGAGGGCGTTGGGGAGCTTGTCCGGCCAACTCTTTTTGTTCTGACCAACCATTTTTTGCAGAATGTTAGAGAGGGTTTTGTTAAACGCCTCGATCTGTCCATTCGCCTGCGCATGATAGCGAGATGTATGGTTCGAGAGAATGTTGTACTTGGCGTACAACTTCTTCAACTCGGCTGCTCGGAAATTGGCTCCGTTATCCGTGAGGATAGCGTGAGGCACTCCAAATAGATGAATGATGTTGGAGGTCACGAAGTCAGCGATCGAACAGGATTTGACCTCTCTGAGCGGAATCGCCTCTGCCCATTTGGAGAAGAAGTCCGTGGCGGTCAGAATGAACCGGCACTGGCGAGCTGTCGCCGGCGGGTAGGGTCCCACAACGTCCATCCCCCAGACTGCAAAGGGCCAAGAATACCTAGTGGTATGGAGAGGCTCCGGCGGCCGATGCACAAAGTTCGCATGAACCTGGAACGCATGGCACCTCCTGGAATACTCGATGCAGTCATGGATCATGGAGGGCCAGAAGTATCCCAACCTCCGAATCTGGTGGGACAGCTTCGGCCCAGTCTGATGGGCGCCGCATGAACCAGCATGAACCTCTTGCATGACTCGCGGGATCTCAACTCCCTGAAGGCAACGGAGGAGAACACCATCAAATCCGCGTCTGTAGAGGATCTGCTCCAGGCCAGGACTGATCTGGAGGACAAACTGCGATGCGCGGCGTCGAACTCACTCGCGCTCGGCCCGATATGACGGGAGAATGCCATGTTGGAGGTACTCAACCAAGGGCGTCCTCCAATCAGGGACTGGTTCGACTGCCATATCTGGGGTACTCGGGGCTCCGGGCGTAGGGGCAACCGCGGTGAGATTACTTACCGACGGGCCGCGATCTCCCTCCGGGATAACGGGAGCGATGAGCCTGTGGTGCGTCACGCGGATGGTCAGGTTATCCTATTCAGGCTCTGCAAGTGACGCAGCAAGGCTGGCCAAGGCATCTGCTCGACCGTTCTGCGACCGGGGAATATGGACAATTTCTGGCCGAGAAGGGAACCGGGTCATCAGAAGGAGGGTGCACTCCAGCAATGGCACAAGTTCCGGCTTCCTGACAACATAGTCGCCATTGATCTGCTTAACAACTAGCTTGGAGTCCCCTTTCACGCACAGATGGGGCACGTCGATCTCGAGAGCTAACTCGAGGCCGGTGATGAGGGCATGGTATTCCGCCTCATTGTTGGTACAGCCCTCTGACAACAGGAAAGAGTATGGCAGTACAGCTTGCTCCGGGGTAATGAAGACGATACCCAAGCCCACTCTGTTGAGCTTAGGATTATCAAGTCTTCTACCGGTGGGGCTCCGGGAGGCACCGTCAAAGTGCATCTGCCAGCATGGACCGGCATGATCGACCGAGAGAATGACCTCATCAGGAAAGCCTAGATCCAGCGGCTGATCTGCGGAGGTTGGGTGAGCAGCCAGAAAGTCTGCCAATGCTTGCCCTTTGATGGCCTTTTGAGACACATACCTGATGTCGAACTGCTGGAGAATCACAGCCCACCGCGCTAGACGGCCAGTCAACATAGGCCGGCTCAGGATATATTTCAACGGGTCTACCCGAGAAACCAACTGTACCTCATGGTGCTGTAAGTAGTGCCGTAATTTCTGTACGGCAAATACGAGCGCCAGGCAGCTCTTCTCGATGGGGGAATACCTAACTTCCGCATCGAGGAGCATGCGACTGAGGTAATAGAGGCTATTCTCGGTTCCCTCGTTGTTCTTCTGGGCGAGAAGGGCACCCAGGGACCGTTCCAGGGCGGTCACATAGAGGACCAGTGGCTTCCCGGATACAGGCGGCATCAGAACCGGAGGTTGAAGCAGGTACTGCTTGATTTCCTCGAAAGCGGTCTGACACTCTTTATCCCATACATAGGTGGCACCTTTCTTCATGAGCCGAGAAAAGGGCTTACACTTGCCGGCCAGATTCGCGATGAATCGGCGTATATAGGCTAAGTGGCCTTGGAACCCTTGCAGTTCCCGGATGTTACCTGGGGGAGGCATCTGGCTAATCACCCTGATCTTCTCTGGGTCGATCTCAATACCCCGGTATCTTACCACAAATCCAAGGAACTTTCCGGAGGTGACCCCGAAGGCACACTTCAACGGGTTCATTTTCAGGCAGCGAGACCGGAGGAAGCTGAACACTTTCTCAAGATCTTTGAGATGGTCCTGACGCTGGCGCGATTTGACTACCAAGTCGTCGACGTAGCATTCCACCAGTGTGCTGAGGATTGGCTTGAATATGCGGTGCATCGCCCGTTGATAGGTGGCACCTGCATTCTTCAGGCCGAAAGGCATGACCCGGTAACAGAAGGTACCTTGGGGGGCCCTGAAGGCAGTGAACTCCTCATCCTCAGGGGACATCCGAATTTGGTTGTATCCGGAGTATCCATCCATGAAGGAGAGGGCTTGGAACCCTGCCGTGGCGTCAATCAACAGCTCTGTCACTGGAAGGGGAAAATCATCCTTCGGACAGTGGCGGTTGAGATCGCGGAAGTCGATGCAGACTCTGATCTGCCCGTTCTTCTTCCTAACCGACACAATGCTGGCCAGCCATTTGGGGTACTGGACTTCCCTCACGAAGTTGGCTTTGATAAGCTTGTCAACTTCGGCCTCAACCATGGCACCATGGAATGGGTGCATCTTCCTGGGAGGCTGCTTGAACCCGCGATGGTTCGCCGGGAGACCAAGGCGGTGGACGGCTACCTGAGGATCTAGCCCTGGCATCTCGTCATAGCCCCAAGCGAACACATCACGGTGCTGCCTGAGAAAGTCCACGTACTGCTGCCGCTCCTCAGAGGGCATGGCGGCACTGACCAATGTGGGTCTCGGATCTGCTTCGGTTCCAAGGTTCACTTGTACTAACTCATCGACCGTGGCGGAGACGCCCTCCTCAAAGGCTGGGGGTGCATCTTCCACGTCCTCTCCACTCGGGGAGGGATCGTCCACGGGAGAGGCTGCGTTGACAACTGCATTGGGGCTACCAGATCCTGCTGGGCCGCTGGTGCTGGCATGGGCGGTCGCGGTCATCTCATCAGGAGACTCACAAGCCGTCGAGACCATGGCTACGTCCAACCGTTGAATCAGGAGGACATAAGCGTCATCCAAACTTGCCCAGGGATCACTTGCAACAGCGACAGGCTCGACCTTACCTGCCAGGATCTGCTTATCCTTGCTCTTGTAATAGTCCGCGTCCAGATAGCGGGCTTCACATGAGGCAAAAGGAGAGGCATCTCCCTGAAGCACGCCTACTCGACCATTAAGGGAGTATTTGAGGCATTGGTGGTATGATGAGGGAACCGCCGCATGAAGGTGGAGCCAGGGCCTGCCCATCAATGCGTTGTACGCGGTGTCTTGAGAGACTACCATGAATTCGGTGTTGGCAACCAAATCACCGAACTGGGTCTTCAAACGTATCTTGCCGACCGGGGTTTGCTCGGTGCGGTCGTACCCCTGGATCCTGAGGTCGGAGGGAATCAAGTCATCCTCAGACAACCCCAATCTCCGGAGCGTACGAGTGGGAATCAGGTTAATCCCGGACCCCGTGTCGACAAGACAGCGCCGGACTTCAAGGCCATTGAACTAGCCAGTAACATACAGCGGACGAATGTGCCCCTGTATAGGAGGGTCTTCATCCTTACCAGAGAACGAGATAACTGCCTGACATTCGGCGTCCTCAATCGTTTCGGCGTGAAAGGCCTCTGCAGCCGCAACCTCTGTCTCAAACTGGAGGGGGCTCCTCAGGGCTTCAGCGAGTGCCTCGCGCATCTCAGATGACATGCGCAGAGCCTCAAGGATGGAGAGTCTCGCTGGGATGTCGGCCAAGTGCTTCAGGACATCATACTTTTTGGCCAAGCGCGAGCCCCTGGTTGCAGGAGGTTGCTCTGCGGTTGGGAGCATGATGGGCCTTGCCGGTTGGGCCGGCGGCCGACTGGTGCTTGGCGCATCTCGCTGTTCATTGGTTGAAGCCCGGGAAATGGTCACCGTACTGGGGTCAGGAGGCCAGGATGGACTCGTGGCAGGGCGGAGCTGATCGCGACGCGGCTGAGGCGGTTCTGCCTGATCCCATACCACAAACAGTGGCGGAGGCGAATCCGTCATCCCCGGATGGGGGGGCTGCGCACGCTGAGCTCGGTTTTGGGCCTGCTGCCTGGTCTCAGTGGCGTGCACGGCCTGGCTAGAGGTACCAACTGCTGTGCCCCGGCGACTCCTGTTGTTGCGGCTCCTCCGACGGTGGCGACGACCGGGGACACTAGGGAGGTCCACCTGGTGTTCTTCAACGTCGGGAACCGAAAAGGGATTTACCAGCTCGACGGTATTAACCGAAGCGTACCCAGTACTGTCATCGGACAAATCATTCACCACTGGGCGGATCCGAGGAGGGATCCCCATCTCCGGGGGCATGAAATCGCCGAGAGTGCGGGATAGTGGCGGAACTGGAGGGGTGCGCTCTTCCTTCTTGTGCCGCCGCCGTTTGCTCTTCTTGGAAGAGGCAGGCTGGGACGACGATGCCGAAGCAGCACCCGCAGATTCTGGGGGCTCAGGCTGATTCAAGCGCGCACGGATGATTCCATGGGCGCGAATGATCATCTTGCAGGCCATCCAGTTTTTATACTTCTGGGATCCGCGGTCGGAGACCAGCTGTCATTCGTCCTCGTTGCCGCTATCGTCATCTGATCCCACGAACACGCCCGCCACTTGTGCCGGATCTGGGCCCAACCTGATTACATTGTTGTTAATCTGGTCTTGGAGCCAATCCTTAAACACATAGCACCGCTGGATGGTGTGCCCCAGGGCCCGATGGTAGGGGCAGTAGCGGGGGTTATCCGTGAGATATGCCTCCTCCGGTTTCCAACACTCAGGCAGTCGCACAATCCTCTGCTCCAGGGCGCTCCGGAAATAACCGGGGACCTGATCCTCGTGAAATGAGTAGGTCAGGTATCGCGGGCCCCTGGGAGCGTGGTCTTGACGAGGGGCTGGAGGGGCCTGCCGAGGAGGTGGACCCTGATTATCTCGCCTGGGTTGTGGCGGTACATTACGCGGAGGGGCCGGCCGGTTCTGAGGCTGCCGCTGCTGGGCCGGGAACTGAGCCCGTGGAGGCGGATTCCTGTGAGGTTGTGGAGCTGGTCTCACCGGCAGCAGCTCCAACGGCCTGGGAGCCTCTATCTGGGCGACAGCAGCGGGCTCAGCCCTGCTGGCTCTCCTTGCAGGAATCATAGGAGGCAGCGGGTGTGCCTGGCTGGCCTGTTGCAGGGCTTCCTCAAGACGTTGATCTTTGTCTGAGAAGTCCCTGAACCCTCTGGGGTAATTCTGAGTGATCAAGGAAGGGACCAACTCGGTCTTGACGTTCCCGACGCACATTGTCAGCAACTGCTCCTGAGTCAATGGCATGTCAAGGGAATACGTGAGACCCTTCCATCGGGCGACGAAGTCCGCGACTCGCTCGTTAGGCCTCTGCTTGCACTTGAAGAGGTCTGCGATACTCGTCTTCCGGGTCGTGGAACTGAACTGGTAGAGGAATTTTCTACGAAGGTCCTCCCAGCTAGTTATCGACCCGACGGGGAGCTGGTTGTACCAGACAAATGCTGGCCCTTCCAGTGTCTGGAAAAAGCAGCGAAGCTTAGCGGCCTCTTGCTGCGCCGGAGTCCCCAACATAGGCCCGCACCTCGAGTTGAAATGGGCCAAATGCTGTGGCGGATCTCCAGTCCCGTTGAAGGGGGAAAAAGTGGGATTCCCAAATCCCGGAGGCGCCGGCATGTCATCCACCCATGCTGGGTATGGCTTGCCGTCCGGTGGGATTGCCACTTGCCGAGTCTCCAAGGCTTCCAAGCGGGCAATGAGTGCCGCCATCGGATCGTCCGGACATGGGTTCCAGTCCTGGCGAGGATCTCTAACCACGAGCGCATTGCATGGCCCTTCAATCGGGTCGTCGACCGGGTCTTCGAACTCGGCAGCTCGTGGGATGGCGGGCGGAGCGGCCCTTGGGGCAGTGGGAGGAATCCGAGCGGGGTCTCTCAGGTAGTCACGCCGCTCGGGAGGGTGTGGTGAAACATACCACGCCCTCTTGCCATAGGCGATGGCCTCTCTCCTGTCGGCGAACACGGCATAATCACGGTTGCCCGGGAGAGCCTCATCGAGGGGTGGTTGTTCCTGTCCCTGCTGTCCTGGCCTAGGATCACCGTAGTCAGGCCGCTGCTCTGCAGTGCGCTCGGCGAGGAGCTGGTCAACTAGATTCTTCTGCTCGGCGAGCTGTTGGCGTAGCATAGCCTTCTCGGGATCCTCATCCGCCCTCTGCGTGGAGGCAGATGGGTCGGCGGGCTTTATAGCCTCGCCGTGCTCTTTACCTTTACTGACGTTTCGGCTCAACGTCAGTGCTTCAGTGGGTGCGGGGAGACCCAGGAGGCTCCTCTGGTGACGAGTAACTCTCGCCGATGGATCCAACAATGGATTGTCTTCGGGGGGAGAGCCCCCGTCGAGAAGTTCCAAACCGTTCCCCTCCCCCGACAGGTCAGCCATATTGACTGTTTCCGTCCCTGGGGATGTACCCTCAGGGCCACCCAGTGAATCGGGCTGTCGGCGAATCGCACTGAAGCGTAGGGCAGCGTACTGCCCCCATCCACGGATATACACGTGGGGAGTGGCTTCCTCGATAACCTTGCGGAGTACTTGAAAACACTCAACGCATCGTTGTTGGAGGGCCTCGTGGTGCCCAAATGACCCGGGGTGCCGAACCGCGGGGAGCGTGGCCAGGTCAATTTGACGGCACTGCTCACCAATATCCTCCAGGTGTACTTGACTCCCAGGGTATGGCATTTGTAGGCGGTGAAGACGGGAGTGAGTCTCCCGGAGAGTTCGGCGGAAGCATTCGAACTCATCCGGGGTGAGCGATTCGGGTGCATCAAAGTCCGGTCCTGCGACTGGCCAAAACTTCTCAGGGAAGTGGCCCTCTGCAAGGACGGTCCAGAAGCTCCACGACTCAAACTCGGGACCCAGGTCTCCTTGGTCCTATTCAACGACTAGGAATGGACGGGGAACCGGCAGTGGTGCCGAGGCGGGCAGCCGGGCCGACGGGCTGGCCAGCGGTGAATACGGCGAGCAGGCCGATTGGCCTCCATATCTCGGGCCGCCCTCTGAGGGTGGCGGTGCCCTGGATACCACATCACGATAGGACGGGCCGGCGAGCGAACATCCTGCCGTAGCGTCGGTGCTCGCCGAGGGTGCACTAGATCGTGGTTCGACCGTCGGTCCCCAGAAAAGGTCTTCGGCTTCCCCGATCGAGGCAGAAGGCGCTTCCAGAGGGGCCGGTACCAACCGCAAGCTTGATCCTTGGGGGTCTACCAGGCCCTCGCTATTCCGGATATACCTTCGGAGAGAAGCGGGGATCATATCGATCTCGCTCTCGGGGAGTACGAGGCTGACGTGCCGCATTCCTACCCCTGCCCCTGACTGGCGGGATTGGGGGAAGGGCTCTGTCGCCGAATCATACTCCGCCTCTGAATCAGAGAAGCGAACCGGTCGGATACCTATCCGGAATTCCGCAACATTCTTCCCTTGGCGTCGACGCCTTGCCTTCCTGCCCCTGGGTGGTTCTTCGGGGCATGGCTGATCTCTGTCCTGGCGTCCTCTGGCCGCACTGGTGCTGGGGCCAAGAGGACTGGAAACCAAGGTGCGAGGGGCACCGGGACAGATATCAAAGGGGACGCGGGGAGAGATGATTCCGGGCAGGCCTCCGGGCCGGGATCGGAAGGTGGGATGACCCATGCCTCCTGGATCGGCCACACGGAGTAGACCCTGTTGGTGAATAGCGCTACCGCGAGGTGGTCCGCGGTGGCTATTGTCTGTACCAGCAACCAGGAGAGTCAACCCAACCTGCCTTTGGGGCGGTCGGGGCCTCGATCCAGGTCGGGCATAGAAGTTCCCCTGCTCAGGATGCGCAGGGGCCTGGCGACTGGAGCCAACAGTGGCTTGGGCCAATGCGGCCGCTGTTGCTAGGGCCCCAAGGTGGGAATCCTCTTCCGCTCGAGCCCGACGTTGGCGTCGGGACAAACGAGTCGGGATGAGCGGTACGGGCAGGTGGAGAGCCCGCTCTTCGACTTGAGAGGCCTGGCGGCGGTGTCGCCGTGGCCTGACAGGAGCCCTCATCGCGGATCCCTGGGGCGAATCCCGGATAGGGTGGTCTCGGGCACCTTCCACCTCATCCGCATAGGGGAAGGAACTGTCGGAGCGCTCCGGGGATAAGCTCCCGAAGCGGTTGGACGTCGAGGTAGGCAGCGGCACCTCCCTACACGGCCCTCGGGGGCGGCGGTGGTGGCGAGGTGCAGCTTCCTCGAGGTCTAGGAGAGCCATGTCCCGGGTGGGGATGAATCCCTCTTCCTCATATCTCCTCACCAAGTTGTTGATCACCCTTCTTTGGATGACCTCCGAGGGGGAGATAGGGCGTGGTTGCCCCGCAGCTGCGGCTGCTGGCACGGCTGTGGAACGGGCGGGACCGCGCGGAGTAGCCGCGTCGGTGTTTCCTCTACCCCTGTGCCAGTGGGCGGGTGGCGATCGGGCACTGGATTGGGCGACCTGATTTCTGAAAGCAGGGAGAAGAACCCATTAACACTGACAGGAAAAGGAATCGACAACCAACCATTAGTGCCACGACGCCTTCCGTGGGGGGGACCCAGGCCCTCGACGTCACGAGACGGAGTGCCCGAGTTCCCTTCCTCAGCCCCTAGCGGGTAAAACTGAATGCTCGGTCGAGCAGCATGCTGGTCTTCCAACACCTCTGAAAGTCATCGATCTTCGTATTGAGGAGAAGAGATTCACGTCGGGTTCACCATTTTTCTGTTTCGGTGCGGATGTGCGTCGGGTTACGCTGTTCCGCCAGGACGCGTTTGCGCGTGCACCCGTCAACCCGAGGGGATGGGCGCGTGGCTTGTGGTCCCGCAGTCCCGCTTTCCAAGGGCGGGCGGCATTCGTCCCTTATTCAGGGGCGTCTGCTCCTTGATCGAAACCGGGATGATGGGATGTCGGCTCCTCCTTCCGTGGACGTCTCCTCGGAACTCGTCGCCTAATCCGGGTCTCCCTCATAGATTTAAGAATGTTCGTGAATCTCATTCTCGGTGCCATGTCTCCATGGACACCGGTTAATTACGCTGCTTCCGCCCGGACGCTCCAAGGAGTCTGGTCGGGGCAGCAACCTGCGGTGAGGAGACCGGGTGGCTCTGGGTGTTGGGGGCGTGTCCTAACACTGCGCCTCTGCATGTCTGCCTTCCGTCCCTAATAGGGCTTCTCGAAGGCGTGATGGCCTGAGGCATCCCACACTGGGTGCGGGGAACTGTGTTACCTGAGGTTTTCCTCAGCTTCCCGTGTTTAACACGGGGTATGCCGCGAGTTTAACGTCCAGCGGGGACGGCATCGGACTGATCAACACGAGGAGTGGATCAGATGTCAGAACCCCTTGCGGGGAACCTCCGACGCTGGGGCCAGCACATGGGCGGCTTCCCGAGTGAAGTGGAGTGGAATGAAATGGCATGACCCCACCGGGATGTGGCGGCCCGGGTAAGGATCAGGATGGATGATGGAGTGAAGATCTTGGACCCCGTAGGGGCTTCCTACGTACCGCGCGTTAGCGCGGATCAAAGTTAGCGTAGTTCGGATATACAGTTTAACGTCATGCTGGACGTCGGCAAGCCGACTCACGAAGAGGTCGAGGCCGTCGGGCGGAGGATTGAACCGAACCACCTCGCACGGAGGGGGATGGAACGGCCGGGTGAATCACAGTTTTACGTCATGCTGGACGTTGGCAAGCCGACTCATGAAGAGATCGAGGCTGCCTGGAGAAGGATTGAACCGAACCACCTCGCACAGAGGGGGATGGAACGGCCGGGTGGATCACAGTTTTACGTCATGCTGGACGTTGGCAAGCCGACTCACGAAGAGATCGAGGCAGTGGGGAAGCACAATGGAGATACACACGTGAAGTCCCCCACAGAGGCAGATTCATAGGTGAATCAACGCAAATGTGAACCCGGGAGGGGTCCACTGATGGATGAACCGACGTAAATACGACCGGGACGACCAGGTGGTGGGCTTGAACCTCGGAGAGGCTTCCTACGTACCCTGTTTAGAAGACAGGGATCAAAGTCCACGTAGTTCGTTCTGTTTGCAACACTCTACCCCTGTGGGCGAAGGCCACTCCAATCCCGACATCCCTGCAGAGACGAGCGGGTGGGGGCCACATCCAAACCGGGAGGACCCTGCGTGCGAGGCACGGGATCGGGTGAAGCGGATGGTTTAACGTCTTGCCGGACGAAGTACAGTTTAACGTCGTGTGTTGAGGACGAAGCGGACGGTTTAACGTCTTGCCGGACGAAGTACAGTTTAACGTCGTGTGTTGAGGACGAAGATGCTTGGCAGTTTAACGTCTTGCAGCGCGGACGATGGTGCAGTTTAACGTCGTGCGGGACGTAAACGCCTGGCAGTTTAACGTCTTGCAGCGCGGACGTGGCACAGTTTAACGTCATGTTGGACGTCGGCTGCCGCCTAATGGGTCTGTGTCACTTCGCGCAGGCCTGGAGGGCCGCACGGGAAGACAACGCACGTTGCAGGCACCCGGGATGAAGGTCATAGGGCGCCACGCAGGCGGGTACCCTCAGGGGGTCAAAGGGGGCGACCCTGGCGGCTTGCGCGCAAAAGAGGAGCTTTGCGCGCAATACCGCGGGTCGGCGCGCAAAAGAGGAGCTTGGGCCAGAACTTTGCGCGCGGAGGATAGAGATTGCGCGCACCGGGCTTCGGATAGCGCGCGGGGGCAACGGCTCATTCTTTAATCGAATGGCCACTTTGAAAATGGGGGGTGCACGCAATCGGGTTGGATTGCGCGCACCCGGGGGAAATTGCGCGCAAGAGGCTTCTTTTGCGCGCAAATGCCTTTGAGTGAAGGGTTATTCAAAAGGAAAGGAGCCAAAGGGATTGCGCGCGAAGGCGAACCCCAAGGCTTTCTTGCGCGAAAGAAAAGAGGTTACCTGAAGATCGGCATTGCGCGCGGAAGGGGTTGGATTGCGCGCACGAGAGACCTTTCGAATTCTGGCAACCTTCAAAACGTCGGGGGTCGCCTTATATTTATAGGCAACCCCGGGCGCGGAATCCGGTTCGCGGGCGCGGAATCCCCTTCGCGGGCGCGGAATCGGGCCCGGCGCGCAAGGGAGTCGCGCGGGCCACGGGCGCGCAAAATTGCGCGCCGGTTCAGCGCATTGCGCGCATCCCGGGAGGTTTGCGCGCGGCTCATCAACTTTGCGCGCAGGTCTCCAAAATTCCGCGCAAGGCCTCCGGGCCCTCCGAAACATGCTTCCGACTCCAAATATGACCTCGCTTCCCGCATCCGGAGCTTCGTTTGGGAACAACGGACTTTTCCGGCGTCTACAATAACACTTTTCAAAATTCAATATAGCATTATTTTTAATGCATTTTTTAAAAAATTCACCCAAATTCTTCAAACATTAATCAAAATAGTTACCAAATGTAGTAAAATCATCTATAAAAAATTCATGTAGTCTTCAGTATGATTAGAGAAAATATTTACCATGAAACTTTGGAATTTACCTGGTGTATTACATAGGCCAAATGAAACGTTTTATAAGAAAAGTTACATAGGTACATGTAAAAGTTGTATTATATTGGTCCTCATGTGCAATGGGTACTTGGAAATATCCTAAAAACCCATCTAGAAAATAGTAATGAGACCTTCCTAGAAATATTTCTAACATTTTGTCAATAAATGGAATAAGAAAATGTTCTTTTCAAGTGTCTTGGTTCAACTTCCTATAGTAAATAAAAACTCTCTAATTATTTTAGACTCTTATAGGGATTAATTCATTATAATTATTTTACAATACGATCGGTTTACTTTTCTTAGTAATTATATGCATAGGACTGGCCCATTAAGAGTCAAAGATAGAGTAGATTATACCTACTTCTAAAAAAAATCTCTCTCTTAACTACCTCCATCATGATTGGGTTGATTCTTCTTTGGGGTTGCCTAATAAGTTTTGAATTTTCTTCAAGAAAAATTCAGTGCATGTATATTTTGGGACTTTCCTAGGGATATCTCTTAAAATCCAACCTATTTCTTTCACTTTTTTTCAAAAGTTCTATTTTTTTTTCTTGGTCGGGGTATAGGTTTCTAGAAATGATCACTGGCAACTTTTCACCTTCCATTAGGTATACATGTTTTAGGTCACTTGGTAAGGGTTTTAACACTAGGTTAGGGGGTTGTTCTAAGGATGAAATGATATTTTGGTTTCTTACCTATGAATCTTGGAATTTCTACACACATGATGGAATATCAGTTTCCTTATCATTAAATGAATGGTCAAAACCATAAAAGAAATCAGTTATTACCTCTTATTTTTTGTTTTTCGTAGAGTTTTCAAGTTTCTTCCAATTATTTTTCACAAAACTTACAATTCTTAATTGTTACACAAAAGTTAATATTATTTTCAACATACCTAATTCTTCACAGTGATTAGGTTCTTCAGAGTGTTATAGTGTGAATATTGAATTCTCTGCCCTCATGGAATTAAATATTTTTAAATGGATAGTTCTCTCACCAAACTCCCTAATGAGATCTTCTTCATGCATATATATGATGGTCTTTACTATATTTAAGAAATGTCTACCCAAATGAAAGGTGCTTACGTTGGGGTCCTATGAACCTCTATGTTTAGCATATAGAAGTCAAGTAAAAAAGATTAGATTTTGTACTGTGACTAGAAAATATTTCAGGACTCCTATGGGAAATGCAGTGGGTCTATTTTCAAATTGAACAAGCACTATTGTGGGTTTCAGTTCTCCCATATGTAAATAAGTAAAAATTAAATGAGGCATTAAATTTATAGAGGTTTCAAGATCACACAAATCATATTTGAAATACATAGACCCGATTGTACAAGGGATAGAAAATGTCCCTAGATCTTGGAATTTGGTATGCAGATGTGGTGTGATTGGGACTAAAACACTTCTCTCTAAGTTTAATCTCTCATTTCCTTGAAGTGTCCTATTTTTAATTCATATTTTCTTAAGTAACTTCGCATATTTTGGAATTTATTTTAGATATTCAATCAATGGTATGTTGATCTCCACTTTATGGAAGGTTTCCAGAATTTTATTTTGAATTTCCTCCTCTTATAGTTTCTTTAATTGAATATATATGGATAGGAATGGTAGCCAAAGGCCTTTTTTATTCCTTTTTTTAAATGTGTTTTTGATATCTTCTTATTCTTTTTAAACCTTTTTATTATTTATTTTCTCCATCCTCCCAAGACTAGTTTTTGGGGTTTTGTTCATATTCCTTTGCTTCATTATCCTTAGTGTTAGATTGGTTTTACTTGGAATATGGTGTGGAAACATGGTAGATTTCTTTACCACTCCTGGTGGTGACCATGACCACATTCCCTTTGGGATTTTTGATTGGTTGAGATGGTAATTTTTCTAGATTCTTGGATAGTATCTCCATTAGACTTCATAGTTGGTTCATCAATTACTTCACCCCAATTCTCATATCATCCAATTTTGATTCATGTTGTTTCATACAGGTGGTCGAGAACTAGTTTAGGGATGCTTAAAAGTATTCTTTTATTGAAATGGGGGTACTTGGTAGGCTGGTTGGTTGAAAGGTTGCCAGTATGGTTGTTGAAAGGGTGGGTATTATTGGTATTTATATTAGTAAGCTTGTATAACCTGATGATATTGATTTCAAAATCCATATTAGACTTGGGAGTTTTCTTTCCATCCTGGATTTGGCTGTTGAAACTACCTCTACTAATAGGTTATTGCACAACTCTCAGTTATGCGCACCTCAAAACATTGGTCAGTAAAATGATTAAGAGAAGATCAAAAACCACATATCCATGTTGACTCTTATCATTCTTTGGATTTATTTATATCCATTTTTATAACTAGATTGGTTTATTCCTATATATTAGACTCTAAGATAGGTGAATTAGAAGACCTTACCTCATGTGGTTATCTGGCACCAATACCTCTTATACTGAATTTCTAGGAATTTTGTGTTATATTTTCTATTTGTCCCCTAGCCTCCATTAGTGATTTTTTAATAAAATATCCTTTTAATGATTCATCTAGTAGATTCATGTCACTATCAATAAATCATTGATAGAAAAAGACTAGTAAGGGATTCTATTTAATGGATTGGTGGGGGAAATATGCACACAACTTCTTGAACCTCTCTCAGTACTCATATAGAATCTCTCCTAAAGATTTTCTGATAGCATATATATCCAATATAATTTTTGTGGTTCTTGAAGTGGGTAAAATCTTTGAAAGGGGCCTTATATAATACATCTTGATCATTCACATATATAGGATAAAAAATGTACAACTACTCTTTAACTACTCTTTCCAATGATAATGGAAAATCCCTCCACTTACCTTGCTCCTCTGCCAATCCTTTGGGATTTAGTTTGGAGCATACCAGGGGAAATTCCTTCATATGATTATTAAGTTACCCTCTTGAAATACCATAAAATCAAGGTAATAATTTGATTGGGCTAGTTTTCAGTCAAAATCTATTTACAAATCAAGCATTGAAATTTGGTTATTTTGGTTAATGAAGTGGGGTGCACAATGGTCCCTCAAAGTTTGGTTAGGATTTCCTACCATGGTGGAAGGGTCACAGAGATCACTTTGAGTCTCATAGAGGTCTTTCAAAGAAATTTATTCAAAATCAGTTTGTAAATTTAATTTCTTAAGTTTTTTTAGTATATTTCTCTCAATATTAGGGTCAAGATATAAAATTTTATTAGTATTAGATCATTTCATTCAATTATAATGTTATTATTTTTCGAAATACCTCCTAAGAAATTGTGACAAGTTTTTGACATAGTTGTCATGGGTGTGAAAAAACTATTAAAACCCCTAGATTATTATAAATATAATATAGTGAAAATCATGGGTTGTCTCTAGAGGGGTAAAAAACTGCAATTATAGCTATCAGTTAGAAAGTGGTTGATTTTGAATGAATTTGGTTTTGAGAGAATTTGAAAGAAATTAAAACAAGTAGATTGAAATTAAGAAGATGAAAGGTGATGGTTTCGGGTATGGATTTCTAATTTCAATTCTATCATATTCATTTATATTGTTTACTCATCTTCATATTAAATGATAAATGAAAGAATCCAAAATTATTTCATCAATCACCCTAAGTTGAAGGATGTGGTGAAGAATAATCCAGTAGTAATAATTGCTTGATCATCCCTTCTTATGTGTGTAAAAATGTATCAATGACACTAAAACAATGGACCACCCCCAACCTACTCACGCAATACCCAATCGAGTTTTGGTATTCATAAATAATTTAAAATTAATCCACTACCTTCATGAATGTTCCAACAAATACTTGACACTCACCACTAATCCTAGACCATTCCATAATATATAAGGTAAAACGAGTGGAAAGAGATATTTGGTTCATAAAATGATGAAGAAAACAATGAACAGGATAAATAATTCAAACATGATTGTATTTGAAATAATATTATCCCACTGAATATTGAAATCAATTAATAGAGAAGAGTTTTTATTAATTAAAGTGAAAAATAAAGAATTATAATTAGATATCCTTACCTTCCCAAATCACCAAAGGGTTTTACCCCTCCATTTTAGGGGTAATAGATATGGAAAAGGAGGAAAAAATAGAATTATAGCTAAATTAGAAAATAGAAAACATGACTCAAAAAAACATGAACAACAGTAGCAGCAGCACAAACCAAACTCCATTCCTCCTTATACTTCCCCCCTTTTGTAGATTTTTCCTTACCTCTTTCTTTGGTTGATCTAATATAGATTATTTCTCTATTGAATTTATATTATTTTCATTTTCCTTGCGATCTCCCTTAAAATTCATTGTCTCTAGTCCTCCATAAAATCCAAAGCTTCCATTTTATTTATTAGAGTTTACCGAGCTATTAGTCATATATTTTAATTGATAATTTCCATAAAAATTCATATCGATAACTTAAATTAGGCAGCACATATACTAATGTGGTGGCACATAACTTTGTGTTGCAACACGAAAAAAGCTTATGAACGCCCCCTGATCTATTCTCTTTTTGCTAATTTTAAAATGGTCTGAACATTATGAACTTATCTATGAACCATATAAAGTGGGGAAACCAACCTTATAAAGTTCCAAATTTCAAAAATGAATTAACTTTATGAAGTTCTTAAACCTTATGAAGTTTTATATTTTACCTTACAAAGACCATATTGAACCTTGCGAAGAGCCTTACAAAGTCTAATTCATCCTTATGAAGACCAAATTGAACCTTATAATGAACCCTAAGAACTTTTCCTTTACCATTAAATGAAACTTATAATCACAATGAAACGTCCCTATGTCTTTTCCACCAATCAAAATTATCTCCAGAGTGAACCTTACGAAGCTTCCAAATGAACCTTACGTTTATAGAAACTTTTTCAAATTTAATCTCCATAGATGAAACCATATTATTTTCCCTTAAAACATCAAAAAAATGAAAATAAATAATTATCCATACATTTATTAAAAAAATTAAATGAATCAATGAAATTCACAATTTGGCAATTTTAAATAATATTCTCAAAATCTAATGAATTGACACTTTAATTCCAAAACTCCATAGAACTTAATGAATTAATAAATATTTGGGAATAAAATGAATTGAATATTAACAAAATATCATGAATTTATTATTGATGTAAACTAATTTGAAAAAAATATAATAAATTAAGTTTTATATACAATAAAAAAATCAAAATGGAAGTTCCTCTGATGAATGAACTTGAAACTAGAATATCTATCAAAAAATGGTGTAAACTTCCAATAAAATTTAACACCATTATGACAATTCTATAAAGAATAAAATAAAAATAAATATTAAAAAACATAGATTCATTAAATTAACTTGAAAAAAACTTCAACATGTAACCTTTATATCTATGATAACCAAAAGCATGTCAATTTACACAATAACCTAAAGCATCTTGATTTCCATCATTACTTTTTATGTTGATCCCACCTTGATTGTGATTTCCTAAAACTAAAAATAACTAAAAATATATTTCGATAAATAAATTATTAATACAAATATATATATATATATATATATTAATATAAAATTTTAACTAAAAACCTAATACATTATTGTGTAATTGTTTCTTCGAATTCATGTTTTTCAAGATCATATTCTTTTGTATAATAGATGGATGCCTCATACATGGGGATATTTTCATAGGTTAACCAATTTTGTGTGTAAATAAGACCATCGACTATATTTAGGATAATATAACTCCTATAAACATTTAGGACTTTTTACTTAGTGCTAAAATCAGACTTAGAATCAACTGTGGATACAAGAATAACAAGAATATATCGTGACATTTTTAACAAAACCTTGAATCTTGATGCATTCACTTTCCACAAAATCAAATCATCAAAGTTTACTTTATCATCCTCCAAATGCATTCACTTTCCACAAAATCAAATCATCAAAGTTTACTTTATCATCCTCAAGTATTAATGATGATACTTATCCAACCCATTCCTATTTTAAATTAATTTTTTCTTTGTGTTAAGATTTTAAAATAAAAAACTATATAAATTGATGCTTTTCTTTGAAAATGATTACCCTCAGTATTTAAATTTTCCCCACTTATGTCTCCCCAAAATGATCCTTATGAATGATACTTTATTCTCTATATTAAGTCACATAAATTATATATTCTAACACATGATGATTTTACAAGATGAATCATCAAATAAGAATCATTAACATATATGTATCTAAATTCCTAGTTTATAAATAAGATATTAAACCTTGGATATAATATGTTATCAATGAAAATTAAAGGATTAATGTATTCAATTTTACTAAAAAAAATTAAACTTAACCATCGTGTCATTTTCATTCTGAATAGATCAGATTCTATGCCTTTGGCTAATTTTTTGATCTCACATTGCACATTTGAAATAATTTCATAATTTTTATTTGATTTCACTACTATTAAACCTGATAATTCTAGTTTCATACTAGTAAAATCCCAAGAAAATTTACATTTCATTATTCTTCCAATCCTCTTTCTTTGGGTGATGTCCTCTATTTTTCATTATCATATTAGAAGAACTTATAGTCTCCATCCTCCTCCTCAACTGAACTAAAACTTCTTTTTTTGGATTTTTCAAACAAGGCACTTTTTGAGTTAGTGAGAACTAAACAAGCAATGAGAACCATGGCTTGGAGCCACGCCCAGGTCCAAATCCGCCCAAAAGAGAAACCAAACAACATCAAATAGTAAAAACCATAAACCAAATTGCACACACACACCTACCTCGACTGTCACATCACTCTGCACTCACAGCAGCGCCGCCCGCCTTCACCGATCCGTTGTCACCACAAACCAAATTGCCTCGACAGGCCGCAAGCTATGACCCCAACGCACCTCCGTCCCACCGGCATCCATGGTAGGCAACCATGATAGGATCCAGGGCCGGCCCTAAGGCAAGCCCAAAGAGCCCCCGGGCTAAGGCAACAGGTAATCAAAGAAAAAAAATACAGAAGCAAGAGCAAAATTTTCACCATTTCACTGTAGCTCTTAATACATTTTAGGGCAAAATTTCATATGCAGTCTTGGACAACAGAATTTATCGGGCCGCTCCTGATAGGATCAAATGAACCAGAACACAAAACCAAACCATATATGCACTAAATGAAATAGGAAAACAAAAACACCAAACCACATCAGATGCAAGAAGATCGCCGCCCTGCACGGCCTCCGTTGTGCCGGAACCCGGTACGCTGCAAACCCAACAAGATGCCAAGAGCGCAAAGAGAGGAATAGTATTCCACCTGCAACCTCGTACTGACCCAGTAGAAGACGAAAAACCTTATGAACCCATACTAGAAGAAAATGGGGGGACGCCATCGGCGAAGCGGGTGAGGTCGTCGTGGATGCGGGAGTGAAACCTGTAAATCTGAATTGCCATAGGGGGTTGAACGACGATCTTCATTGACAGAGCTCCATAGGACTTTCCAGTCCGAGAAACCAGAGAGCATTCAACCCACCACGCCACGCACAACCCAACCCCTGACCGCGCGGAACCCAGGGAGGAGAAGGGGGGACAGAGGAGGGAGGAAGGGAGAAGGCGGCGCAGGAAACCCTAAATGAGGGGAGCTCCCGTTCGATGCCTCTTACGGGATCATGCCCATCCTCCTCCTCTAACCTATCAAATTTATTTTAGAACTTCAAAGTCGAATCTAAAATTTTTTAGGTTTAATTCCATTTGGTAGGTAGATCAAAGGAGTCAAAAGGACTTTGAAATGATATTTTTCAGATTTAATGCTTTCCTTAAATATTTTAAAGTGACTAAGATATGACCTCACATATTTCACAACATCTCAAATGGTAGTAATTGATTAATTATATTGTTTTAATCTATCTCTCACCTCTAAATTTAGAATACATGCATATTAAGTAATGTGCATAATATCACCTTTAAGCACCAAAACACCCCTAAGATTTCATTGTAGATATTTTATTTCCCCATTATCAGGACTAGAATTGTCAACAGTCATCATGAATACAATATTTAATCCTTATTCAGACTAGAAAGTTTTTAATAGATCACCCTATTACCTCACCTTTATTATTAGAAATTAGTTGAAAACTAAAAATGTTATTCTATGGATTTAAATAATTATCAATGAATTGCATAGAAAAATATTTATATAATTTAGATATTATATTGAGTTATAGCTATCAGGCGTCAAGAACACACATTCACAATCATTCTTGAGTATATTTTTCACCTTTTTATCCTTTAAATATATTTTCATACAATCCCTTACAATTGTGTATCTCAAGGGAACATGTAGTTGAGGAAAAGGTGTCTTATATTTGAAAACTTTTACTTACACTACCTTAAATTTCATTTCATCACAAATGAAAAAGTATGAAATAATTTTTATGTACTCATAAAGGTTAATTTCATGGAGAATCGATCCACTTAATTTTTTTCTCAAGGATACTTGATCAAGATTTGGTACTATTTGTTTTAGTTAATCTAATAGACTTGGATTCATTGGTAACTTAGAGATATGACCAATAAAGTTAGATTTTGTAACATTTATTTACCTTGAACAGGTAATTTTCCACTTTTTCTAAGTCCCCGTTCAGTCAAAAATCGTTAAAAATAGTTTTTTGGGGTTTACTGAAGGTTTCAGGATAGGCACATGTCGTGTACTTGAAATACATGTCATGTACTTGGAGCTGGTTTCAGGTCACGAATGGGGAGGTCACACCATGAGTTGGTGCACATTGTGTACCTGAAGTACGCAATGTGTAGGTGATAAATATCGAAAATTTTAACCCGAGGTGATGGGTTTTTCGGCATACTTATCCTGCATGGCCTACACGTCATGACCCCAAGGTATGCGTCATGACTCGACCCGCACCCAGCTTAAAGTCATGCATTTGGCTATTTCGCTCGATCCTTTTCATTCTAGACTTCTTGGTTCTCGACCTAGAGAAGTTCTGGTGAGTTTTTGAGAGACTCAACTCCTTCTGAATCAAACCAAACGGGTTGGGATCTTCATTCTTCTTGCGATGCGATTCCCAGGTAAGTGTTCCCCCTCATTATTCAAGTTTCTCTCTTCCTATCCTCTTGGGTTTTCAATGGGTTTTCAATGGGTCATCTTGGGATTGATGGATCCATGTCTTGTGGTGTTGGATCTTTCTATTAGGTAGAGTTTCGAGGTCTTCTACACCTTTTTTCTCATTGACAGGTGTCGTTACGAGTGTCGTTCTTTGGAAAAGAGGTAGGTGGTTTCGTCCTGATTTTCCAAATTGATTACCATCAAATTTCTTGATTTATTTCAATTTCTGGTTTAAATTCAAT
Source organism: Viscum album (assembly GCA_963277665.1). Taxonomy (NCBI): domain Eukaryota; kingdom Viridiplantae; phylum Streptophyta; class Magnoliopsida; order Santalales; family Viscaceae; genus Viscum; species Viscum album. Next base: position 1,112,036,021 of record OY728150.1, on the reverse strand, counting down.
TACTTAATATTGATTTCAATTGCTTTGATAAAAATCCAATTCTAATGAATTGGAGGATTTGAAATGGTTTTGGCACAAAAATTTGGAAAACCCCCAATTCTATTGAATTGGGGTGGGTTTATGGAAATTGTTTGATTTAAATTGTTGAATTTAAATTATAGATTTTATGGAAATGTTTTCAATTAAATTGTTGAATTTAATTGTGGAAATTAATTTTGAAAAAGGATGGAATTATTTTTGAATGGATTTCAAACTCATAAAAATGGATTAAATTATTTGATAGAAACCCAGTGGTTTTATCTTGTGAAGAGACATGTTTTTTTAATAAAACCTATTTTGGTTTTAGATGGAAATAAATTGGATTTTTGAAATGGAAGAATGAGATTGATCGTATTTTAAGAATTCTTAAAATATTTCATCCATCATGTAAGAGCGCATGTAAGCCTTAGGTAGTGAATTGTTTGGATACACTCTACACTACAACAATGTTCTAAAACATACTTGTGGTGGGTCACATCCTCGACGGGTTGGTGATGAGTCTCATGTGGCCAGTGTCATAGGGACGTGTGTATACACATTTTTCTAAGTTCACTTAGAGAGTGCATAATCCTATAACTGGTTAATACTATCATACCTTTTGGTAGATGACCATGTTGCTTGCTTGTTTATTTATATTTGAGATATGAATGTATTCCAATGTTTATTTGAACTACTTTACATGCCTTCTGAATTTATATAAACTATTTTATATAAATTCTTTACTTAAGCCATTGTTTTAGAAATATTCCATTTCTTGTAAAGTAAAGACTATGATTTAAATTAATTTTCTATCATATTGAAACCATTTAGCATGTTTTGTTTAAATATTCTTTTGAATATAAAAACCTGTTTATTTTGAAAATTGAAAGATTTTGTTTGGATAATCTATATCTAGCATCTGTTATGGAATATTTGGTGGTATCCTACTAGGATTATGCTCATACCCTACTTTTTCCTTCGGGTTTTCTTAGACTTTCTTCTTCCAGGCTCGAGCAAAGGGAAGGGATACCTTGGAGGTGGATCTAGCTGTTGAGAATTGGATGTGGTGAGTTGTATCCTTAGGGACCTTGGGGCTATTTTCCTATTTAGTGCTTTGGGTTGTAGTACTTTGTCTTTTATGCCTCTTTGTGTTCTGGTACCTTTACTCTCTATGGAGTTTTCTTATTGATATGAATACCATCTTTTATCTTTATCTTCTGCATTCTTATGGCAAAAATCATTCCCACTTGTATGTTTCACGACGCTAGGTGCTAGTCGCCAGCCCATGGGGATCAGGAATACCCTTCGGGTCATGTCAGGGCTGGCTTGGTTATTGGGTTACCAGGATACCCAGGCTAGATTGTGACAAAATGGTATCAGAGGTAGGTTGTTGATCTTCCTTTTTCTTGAAGTCAGTATGCATTTTTTAGATCTGATCGGGACTTAGGAGGTGGTTGTAATTGAGTGTCTGGCCAACTCTCACCACAATGAACCTTAAGTCGCTAGGGGTGGTTAGAGAAAGATGTCTTGTGGATTAGTTCTAGTCTTTTCCATATATATATTTGGATAGGTTGAAATCCAAATCTTATTTTTCCCTTCTGTTGAGAATATTTTTATCTTTCTACTCAGTTTGAGTGTAAATATTGTTAGGTTTTCGGGGCCCGCAGTGGAAGCCGGTGGGCCGGGGATTTTAAAATTTTTGTCGGCGAAATGACGGAACTTGTCGTCGCTGACAATCTGAGCCCCAGAGAGGTCTGAGGATCTCGTGTAGATTGTAAGAGCACAAAAATAAAAAGTAAATGTACCTGTTTCAAATCTGAAGGCGCGATCGACTGCTGCTAGCTGATGGCGATCGTCGCTTGAAGGATCCAAAGCAGGATCCCTCTAGATCATCCACACGCGCTCTAAAAATCCGCGGGAACGCCGATCGTCTAACTCCGGGTGCTAGCGCGGCGATTCAACGATATCTTTGACGTCCCGATGATCACTGCATCGTTGATCTTGCGATGCGTGAGGAGGAACTTGATCTGAGCTCTTGGATCATCAGATTCTCTCTCTAGGAAGCGGGAGGAGAGAGAGGCTCTCAATTTTTCATTCCATAAATGAATGAATAGTGATATGAACACACAAGAGAGAGAGCCTCCTCTCTTATTTATAGAGACATTGATAAATACTTGGTAGGGTTCCCCAACCCCCGTTAATATCAACGTTCTCTAAATAAATAATTTCGACGAACTTAACTGCGCCAATATTATTTATTATTTTATCACATACTTGTAATATATATGAAATATATTACGTGATAAAATCCGATCCATTTAACTCAACTCGATGTCCCACTTAATATTAAATGAACCTTGAATATTAAAATAATATTCGTTTGATTAATATTTTCTCATATTTACTAAAATCGTAAATACATTAAATAAATTCAATCCCAAATATTTGTAAGTTGAATATTAATGAATTTATTTAATTCATTTAGTGATCGATAACTTGGACAACGCTCGGACCCCGTGGCAGGGCCCACTATGTCCATATACCTATTCAACTGAAAAGGTGCGGATTCTTGAATACGCTATTGTGTGTGACCCTATAGGCCCTTATCTTGATAGTAGTGAATAAAATTCACAGACCAAGAGCGGAGTCTAGCAACTCATCATGGCCCCTAAAGAGATAAGGATAGTCATAGCAACGACTACCATCCTACGAACACTGACTGTGTACTATAATCTCTTTGTCATTAAATATCTCATAAAGCAGGACGCACTCATGTGTCGTCATCCTTATCTTGCTTTATTATTTGTTGATCTATCCAGATGGATTTGTCTTTCTACTGCTTTGGCCAAAGACTTATGAAGGTGGCACCATCCTGATCAACCAGGCCTGAGATATACACTTCCTAAACTTGGAAGTGACAAATACTTTCTTGACCATTCAACCAACGCCATACCACCAACGACGCACCCAATACAAACTACCTCACCACGACATTACTACCATGGTTTTCGCCGTGTATCAAAGTACGTAATTAAATGATATACATTGGTAATGGTCTCAAGTTAGGATACCAATACACATGTATGTAGATAGGAACAACCAATGACACCCAAAACATGTGGTGTTCCTATTGGTGGTTCTGTCCTCATGATCTCACTACTAGAGATCACCAAGTGCGAACTTCATGAGAAGAAGTCTCAATGCTTATGAGCCTTCATCACCTGATAGTCAGACATCTACTGTGTCCAGTCAGTAACATGTATCTAGACTATAGAACATATATTTAAGATCAATGTCATTGTATCTCTAAGTTCTCATTATATCATGGGATCTGCTATAACCTCTTGACACAACAATTAACCTTTGGACATTACCATTATTATAGTGGACGCAGAAAAGTCTGCGCTATAATGGTAAGATACTATCATCATGCATACCTAACTATACACATGATACGGTGATCAAAAGTACTACATAGTTGGGTCTAGGGCACCCACTATTTCAACACTCCCACTTGCACTAGAGCCAACTTGCTAACTAAACTTGTTAGCTACTCACATGATGAATACCATGCTTCTGTTGAGTAATGACTTTAACTGCTGGACCTTCCAAATTTTCGCCGCGTGGCATATCTACTATATGCGACCTCATATCCTTGAGTAAAACTTCTCAAGATAGGGTATCCCCGAGTATATTACTTTTGTCCATTGTCATAACTTGAAAACTTGGCTAGTAAGAATATCATAATTCTCATTATGATAATACTTTTCTCACTAGGTGCAAATCCAAGAACTGGGACAAATCATTGCGATTTATAACTGCTTCTTAGCTGACTTAGAAGCTGCAACGTACTCAGTATTTGTAGGTATGGCTACCATAAGCTTTTATGAGCTTGACTTGCTCATCTCTGTTTCCTAACCGCAATACTAGATCGAATTGATATAAGGACTACTAGTATGTGTCCCACCATAACTAGTATACCTTACTCTCCATATTCCAGGTACATATCATTTATACTTGTCGAAGTACAAGATGATAGTTCTGACTGCATCACTTGCAGTGCGCCTAGAAATAATTGATATATGCCTATAATAAATTATATCCTGGCAGTATCAATTATTTTATATATTATGGCATATGTGATTGATCCATCTCTAAAGCATATGATATCAATTCACAACTTTAATCTCTACACATGCTCCGAACATGTTAACCTGTAGAGATTAAGCCATGTGACATAGGCAAAAATTCTGAACTTGAATTGTTCCAACTTGTATTTTTAATACAATGTCACTATATGTACAAGATTGACTAGGACCAAGCAACCTTTGGATCTACCTCAGTGGATCCTGTTCCCTAGAACTTAGGTTGCTACTTAAATTCAATCATTGGATAATTGCTTTTAACTTGATCTTATCTAACTGTAAGATCGAAATCTATTTTCCATATGTTGTCGAACATATTTCATTTGGAAAACATTGGCGCTCCCACTAACCTTTGGTAGATACAAGGAAAAGATTCATTTATAATGAATGCTCTAAGATCTTGTTGCTGACTTTATTCCAGAACTGGATTTTAGTAACTTTTAACCCTTATTGGCATCATTTGATGTCATCATCTCTTTCTGGTTGCATCGTATAGACACCTTCCACGAAAGATGATCTTGACATCAAATGACCAATAAAAAGATATTATAAGTTCAGCTATGACAAGTAAAATTCTAATATATTTAGGCGTGTCGACTTGGTATAACCATTCGAGCCTTGTTGGTAGCATACTTGTACCATCCATGTATCATTTCATTTGAATAACCACCACAATATTCAATTTATAAGCCCCTTTGCAATTTGATACATGGCATCTATTATTGAATTTTAGTTGATCTTGTCAATATTAGAACATTGCCTTATACTGCTTACTTGTAGGATTTATTATTCTTAATGAATAATATATGTCACCGACCGCAGTGAATATAAAACCATCACCATGGCTTCATACTTCCTACGCAGTATGTGTCTCTGGAACATTCCTATTCCACATGTACTTGTGGAACTTGTTCTCTATGCCAACCATTTGTGCATCTCGAGAATTGACTAAGACCAAGTCAATTCATCTCTCACTATATCTAATAGATATGTGCACCCTTGTATAGAAATTTAGTCTAATAATTGAATACATCTTTTATATCTTAGGGATTTAGGTAATATCTTAAGCAAATGTTAGGATAATTACCTCAAATGCACAACGTGTTTAACTTGATGCATGTTTGTTTAAATCCTAACAAACACTTTGCATCTAAACACGTCCTATGACATAATATATTTTCCATCATACTATGACTCGTATGATATCCATTTGTCATTTTAGTTGGCATATTGGTTATGGGTTTAAGCCGTTATTTGCAAGGCACATCATGAAATATAATGGAAGTTTCTGTAGGTTGTAACATTGATACAACTTACATCATAACTTTGATGTATAAAATGTGCATTTAGGAATTGATCCACACTACATTTTGTTGATCAATGTTAATATGTAAGACTCGTCATTGATCCTCCTTATGAACATCAATACGGTGATGTAGATAAGGTAACATATGTTTAGGAATTTCTCCACGCTACATTATCATGATCGATGATTTTTTGGTCAAGATATTCTTCGGCCTGCCGATCCGAAGCAACTCATATCTTCTTACCAAAATTATACTTCACTATTCCTTAATGACTTAAAGGAAAATTACAAATTATATTTACCTCTTGCTTTCTTTGGAATAGTTCACATTGTCTTGTTAAACTATCCTCGGAAATCTTTGTGGCATACCTTTATTTCTATAGGTTTCTTTGTCTAAACTAAGGGTGTCAATTATACCATAGGTGTTTAGCTGTGCCGAGCCTAAATACCATACTGGGTATAAAGTTGATGTCTACTTTTAGTTTTACTTGACAAATAATCACATTACCACAACTGGGTAGGTCTTACATTTTATATTCATCATGTATTGCCATTGATTTAAGTAGCAGTGAACTATTTGTTGAGTATGTTACCACAAACAACATTCATTCCAATATAATGTCCCATGATGTCCAAATGGGCACATGAGATAAATTTTTTAGGTTATACTCCACAACTTTTTCAATTTGAATCAATCACTTGGCAATTAGAAGTTATGTGTTTCTCACCGCTGACTTAGGAATCACCCTTTCTCAGCTGCTTGGAGAAGACACTTTACATCTAGTAATGTTTTTCTACTTGATTGGTTATTGTATTTCAATACATATATGTGAAAATCATATTGTATTTTAATACCCAAGAAGTATGAGAGAAAACAATACTTTTATTTGATGAATATTAACTGAACGAGGAGCAGGTACTTGCTTTTTGTATTTCAGTTTTTAAACTTCCATGAATTCATTTCATTATATAATGAAAATAACCTCGTGTTGAATAACCATCCACTTTTCTTTGAAGGGCATGATGAAGGTGCCTTTGGCATAACTTTTCATAGGACTTTTCACCTTGTCATTCAATTTATTCGCCATAAGAATAAAATATGGTGTTATTTATAATATTCTTTTTAGTTGGAAAATGTTACCTTAAAGGTAATAAAGCGCTTAATCTATATCGTTCATTTGTACCTTTAAACAAAACTAGAGTAATTGGGTGTAAAAGGTATAGGAATGGGATGACATGAAAGATTGTGAACTGTCTTTCACTTTACACAATTTGAGTGCAATCATCACATTCAAATCTTGCTTCGCTTTCTCCTTGAAAGGATCTTGGAGATGAGACTTCATGTGATCATCATCCAAGTCTTGATGTAGCAACCACAACTAACATCAGAATTTGATGATATCATTATGACAGAACCATCATATGCTTTATTCATGAGTCTCCTGAAAGCAATTTTACACCCTCGCTTCCTGAGGTGGCTTAACAGGTTGGGACACAAGCACCTTGAATTTTCATTGTAGTGGTAATGTGCGCAAGCGCCTATACTACATTTAGGAAACTCGTGCTTAGTTTAGACATTAACATTGTCTAATATTTATCACAGTTTTATTGTGGTATTGCTTGTCATTATCTACAAATATACTTTAGCAGATTGTACTTTTATGTGATTACCTAATCTGACATTACTGATAATTTAATCATTAAATGTCTCCCACTATTTTTTTTTTTGAATTCTAGGAACCCTATGTACTAGAATCGGAATACTCTTGAGTATTCTAGTGGAAAGGATCCCGGAACCACCCTCATAGTCTACAAGCTAGGGCTACACCACTACTCAGAGGGTCCAAGGTAGGCTTTTGACTAGCCAACTGCATTAACTTATGGTTCGTTGATCTGTTGAATGAAGTCCCAGCATCAAAAATCATTTACTAATTTACTCAATGCTTGCCTCTAAAATTACAACAAGCTAGCTAAGGCTATTTCATTGTTGCAATTTTAGTTAAGTCAACCCACCACACAAATAAGAACTCCCCGGTAGTAAGAGGCACCCTCAGCTGATGCATGAACTGGCACCTCGAACACCCGGTTTTGTTCAAAGTTGAGTGATGGAAGGCTGTTTGTGACTTAATATTTTATTTGAGGGTTTTATTGGTTTTCTCTCGACGAATGTGATCCATTTCTATTAAACTTGTTCATCTATGTTGTCGCGCTCACAACTAAACTTTAATAGAAAAACATATGCCGCTTCTTTATGCATTTTATTATTTATTATTTTATGTGTTTTTCCCGCTGTTCTAAAATGCATAAAATAATAAATAAATGTGTAAAGGTAAAACTACTACCCGACTGGCCTTGAGCATCTAAAAGACCTAAGGGGCATCATACCTATGTCAAAACTTGACACTAGATGCATCTCAACCCGTGTTGTATGTCTGCTTCTCATTTGGATCATCGCCTCGTTTTGGCGGAGTCCACGTCACGTCTTGGAGTACCGCCTCGTCTTGGCATGGTCCACGTGTCGTCTTGCATCGTCTTGATCAACATGCTCCGCCTTGTCTTGGCGGGGTTGACATCGCTCGTCTTCTTCGTCCAAAGTACAAAGATACTCGCGCGCAGGCGAGGGGAACTTGGGTATAAATTTACTTCAAATAAATTGGGCGTGCAGGCCCTTATACATTTTAACCAAAAAGACGATGCGCAGACCATCATTTAATTAATTACACACATCGCATGCAGTTTAAAATAATTAAATTAAATAAATAATTTAAAAGCAGACATACAGGGCCAGTGCTCAAGACCAGTAGTCGGGTACAATATATTGCACGATAAAAATTAAAATGCATAAATAAGTACAAGGGATATATAATTAAATTAAATGAATTACTAAATTCAAATAATTTAATTAATTAACAGTCCTTTAATTAATTTAATTTTAATACTTAAAAATTAAATTAAATAATTAATTTAATTTAATATCTAAATTAAAATAATTTATAGTCGGGTATTAAAAATTATTTCACTAAAATTAATATATTAATTAATTTAATTAATTATATTAATTTATTTAACTTAACCCGAGGGGTTACCTGCACGCCAGGAGGACCGAGCGGCAGTCGGAAGCAGGGACACCCGTGGGAGCCTAGCTGTAAAGGTGGCATTGCGGGGTCTTGCAGTGCGAGGTACCTGAGAGGCTTCCGGCCACGGCTTGGACATCTAGCCGGGGAGGAGTCCAGCAGGACTGCGTACCGCCGCGGGATGTTGTGCTGGAATAGGGTACCGCGGTTTGACCACAGTTTTACCGCGGCATCCAACGACTCTCGCGGCGGTTGCATCTCTCGGCATAGTCCGAGGGGAGCGGAAGGAGGCCGGGAACGAGGCTGGCCAGCCACATGGCCGGCAGCCAGCTGTTTCGGAGAGCCGACGAGGAGGTTATCCGGTCCGGGACGGGCTGCACGGTGCGGCACGACCCATCCGGCGAGTTCGGGGCGGCTGGCTGGAGGCGGTCCGGCGCAGGGTTCCGGCAGGGGCTCGGGGCGGTCAGCAAAAGCCAGTTCGGCGCTGAAGGGAGGGTCGGCCCGGGGTCGGGGTGGCTGGCCGAACGCGGATCGGCGCGGAGGAAGGCCGGTGCGGCTTGGGGTTGGGGCGGAGACAGGGAGGCAGCCCGGCGGAGGGGGTTCTGGCACTAGAGGAGGAGGCCGGCGCGGGGCTCGGGGCAGCCGAGTAGGGGCGGTCCGGCGGGAGCTGGCGGTGGCCGGCCGGTAGGGTTTCGGCGGCCCTGTTGCGCGCCGTGCAGGAGGAGGAAGGCGGTCCGCTCGGACCCCTGTTTGTTTTCTTTTTTTTCTTTTTTTTTGCTTGGTGTTTTCACGCGACAGCCCCCCCCCCCCCGTTTTTTTTTTGCTTTACTCCACGCGGCACCCCTCCTTTTAAAAGTCTTCATGATTTTTTTGCAAGTTGCAGCAAGACCCCCTTGGGTCTTGCTTTGGTTCTCCATGTGGGAAGACCTCCTTTGGGGTCTTCCTTTATATTTTTTTAAAACATTCTAAAGGCTATTTTAGCCTTTAGATATAATAATCATTATTATTATATAAATAATTATAATTATAATAATTATAATTATAATAATTATAATTTCTTAGAAAACTTGCATTATTTCCAATAAACGGAAATAATCAACAAAATTTAAAACCCGAGTAAAAACGCGAACACGATCCATTCCTGAAATTTCGAATGACCATATCTTGGTCGTTCGGAATCGGATTGAAATGTGGTTCGATCTGTTTTGATCGTTTTTAAACCCTGTGTCTAATTTTATGCAAATTAATTTTATTTGGCTCAGAAAAACTACGCAACCTCCCTTTGATACCACTGTTAGGTTTCTGGGGCCCACAGTGGAAGTCGGTGGGCCGGGGATTTTAAAATTTTTGTCGGTGGAATGACGGAACTTGTCATTGCCAACGATCCGAGCTCTGTAGAGGTCTGAGGATCTCGCGTAGATTGTAAGAGCACAAAAATAAAAAGTAAATGTACCCGTTTCAAATCTGAAGGTGCGATCGACTGCTGCTAGCCGATGGCGATCGTCGCTTGAAGGATCCAAAGTAGGATCCCTCTAGATCATCCACACGTGCTCCAAAAATCCACGGGAACACCGATCGTCGAACTCCGGGTGCTAGCGCGGCGATTCAACAATATCTTTGATGTCCCGACGATCATCACATCGTTGATCTTGCGATGCGTGAGGAGGAACTTGATCCGTGCTCTTGGATCATCAGCTTCTCTCTCTAGGAAGCGGGAGGAGAGAGAGGCTCTCAATTTTTCATTCCATAATTGAATGAACAGTGATATGCACACACAAGAGAGAGAGCCTCCTCTCTTATTTATAGAGACATTGATAAATACCTGGTAGTGTTCCCCGACCCCCATTAATATCAACGTTCTCTAAATAAATAATTTCGACGAACTTAAATACGCCAATATTATTTATTATTTTATCACATACTTGTAATATATATGAAATATATTACGTGATAAAATTCGAGCCATTTAAGTCGACTCGATGTCCCTCTTAATATTAAACGAACCTTGAATATTAAAATAATATCCGTTCGATTAATATTTTCTCATATTTACTAAACTCGTAAATACATTAAATAAATCCAATCCCAAATATTCGTAACTTGAATATTAATGAATTTATTTAATTCATTTGGTGATCAACAACTTGGACAACGCTCGGACCCCGTGGTGGGGCCCACTATGTCCATATACCTATTCAACTGAATAGGTGCAGATTCTTGAATATGCTATTGTGTGTGACCCTCTAGGCCCTTATCTCGATAGTAGTGAATAAAATTCACAGACCAAGAGCGGAGTCTAGCAACTCATCATGGACCCTAAAGAGATAAGGATAGTCATAGAAACGACTACCATCCTACGAACACTGACTGTGTACTATAATCTCTTTGTCATTAAATATCTCATAAAGTAGGACGCACTCTTGTGTCATCATCCTTATATTGCTTTATTATTTTTCGATCTATCCAGATGGATTTTCCTTTCTACTGCTTTGGCCAAAGACTTATGAAGATGGAACCATCCTGATCAACCAGGCCTGAGATATACAACTTCCTAAACTTGGAAGTGACAAATCCTTTCTTGACCATTCAACCAACGTCATACCACTAAAGACGCACCCAATACAAACTACCTCGACACGAAATTACTGTCATGGTTTTCACCGTGTATCAAAGTACGTAATTAAATGATATGCATTGGTAATGGTCTCAAGTCAGGAGACCTATACACATGTCCGTAGATAGGAACAACCAATGACACCCAAAACATGTGGTGTTCCTATTGGCGGGTATGTCCTCATGATATCACTACTATAGATCACCAAGTGCGAACTTCATGAGAAGAAGTTTCCATGCTTATGAGCCCCCAGCACCTGATAGTCAGACATCTACTATGTCCATTCAGTAACATGTATCTAGACTATATAACATATATTTAAGATCAATGTCATTGTATCTCGAAGTTCTCATTATAGCTTGGGATCTTCTATAACCTCTTGACATGACAATTAACCTTTGGACATTACTATTATTATAGTGGACGCAGAAAAGACTGCACTATAATGGTAAGATACTATCATCATGCATACCTAACTATACACATGATACGGTGATCAAAAGTACTACATAGTTGGGTCTAGGGCACCCACTATTTCAACAAATATAATGTTCTCCTTTTATCTACTGATGTTGTGTAGAATCATGCCTCCGAGGAGATGTGTGAATCAAATATAGGAAAAGGATACTACTGAACCTCAGCAAGAAAATCTTGTTGTCGACCTGAATCTGGTTGAGGTGATTGTACACACTGTCCAAGCTCTAGGAAAGGCACCACCTCTAGTTCCCACTCAGGCTCTAGTTGTGGATCCTTAGGGGGGTGTTCTTCGGAATCATTCTCAAGAGTTCCTTCACCTGAAGTCAAAAGTCTTCAAAGGATCCACTGATACTCAACATGCTGAGGAATGGTTGGTCAAGATAGAACGTCTGTTTGAGTTCTTAGAGACATCTAAAGTTATCAGGGTGAAGTGTTCCATCTTCATGCCGGAGGGACCTAGCAAGATATGGTGGGACACGATGGTGATAGTAGGGAAATATGAGGGATTAGAATGGAAATACTTAAAGGTTTTTTTACCAATCATTTCTGTCTAGAGTTTAAGGTTTTGGCTAAGGATGTATAGTTTTTCAGGCTAGAGAGGGCCTAAAAAACCGTGACTGAGTATTAAAATCACTTTTCTGAGCTGGTGTAGTTTGCTCCTGAGATTGTATCTAATGAGAGGAAGAAGAATCGATGATTCGAGTTGGGACTTTGATCAAATATCCATTCTCAGGTTTTCTTATTGAATCTTCCCACTTATGCTGATGTGATAGATAGGGAGATGATGGTTGTGATGGACTTGGCTGGTAAGTCAGGGTTGACGGAAGTTCCTTTTTCTCCCAGTGGCATCATTGGTTCCTTTAAAGGAAAACAAAATCATGATGATCCTCATGGATGTTCTTGATGGAAAAGTCATTCCATATCTCCTACATCTCTAGGAGTAAGTTCTTTGACTTTCTACCAGTGTGGAAATCTAGGACATTCTAGGAGGGTTTTCACTGAGACACCAAAGAACTATAGCTCCTGCGGATGTTCAGGACTCTTACAGAGGTTCTTCCATCACTTCTCTACACCATGTAGTGGGACTTTATCATCATATTCTCTTAACATTGTGGTGAAATCAAATTCTTCACATTCAAAAGATTTCTAGCCACATGCATCTGAAATGAAGCTTCTTCACGCAGTGAAAGAGTCTCCAGAGGAAGCAGACATGGGTCCAGCAACTGTGAGAGGTACCATTACCATTTCTTTGTCATTAGTGACTGATATTTTTTATACTGGTGCATCTCGATCTTTTATTTCAACCCATATTGTTAACCTATTGAATCTTCCTATGGAGAAACTATCTTGTGCAATGGATATTACTACACCCCTTGGTGCGAAGAGAGAGTATGGTCTATGTAGTCCTACCTATGTCTTCTCTCTATCATAATTCGAGCTTGCTTGGAGTTTTCCGGTTCTTGATATGAAATATCTTGATGTCATATTCGGGATGGATTGAATCATTTCCAAAAAAAACCTGAATTGATTGTTATCTTCGACGGGTCTACTTTACTATACCCAGTGGTGTGCCCCTTGTTTTTCAAGGAGAATGGGACCCAAGGTCGAGCAGAGTTGTACCATCTTATCCAGAGTTGGGTAAAGTGATATTAGTTTTTTCTTTTGACCTGGATAGAGATTCAATGGGTGGTGATCTTCCTCCAGTTGTCGCTGAGTTTTATGAGGTGTTCGCTTCAGATTTCTTTGGTCTGCCACTAATGAGAGAGGTTGAGTTTTCTATTGACTTAATGCCTAACACTCAACCGGTCTTTATCCCCTCTTACCACATGGCACTATCTGAGCTGAAAGAGATGAAGTCTCATTTGTATTACCTTCTTTATAAAGGCTTTATTTGTCTAAGTGTGTCACATTGGGCAGCACCAGATCTCTTTGCACAGTTTCATATTGAAGTTCAAGAGGAAGGGGCGGATGTTTCTTTAGCCAGTGTGTAGTTGATGTATTCTCTTCCCGAGATGATTCTTTAAGAACAAGAGATTGATGATGTGTTTCTTAGAATTAGATAATCCCTTTATGTTGGGGAGATAGTTTCCCAGTGGTCTTTCTCCAAAGAGGGTGTTCTATGTTATCAGAATCACTTCGTTGTGCCGTTAGCAGCAAGAAAGTAAGTGATGGATTATTGCCATAATTCTCAGTGGTTTGTGCACCTAGGAACCACTAAGATGTTCTATGACATGAGGTGGTAGTTTTGGTGTCTAGGTATTATATGGGATATTGCTGAGTTTGTCTCTCGTTGCTATATGTTCCAACAAGTGAAAGCCGAGCACTAGAAACCTTCGGGTTTTCTTTAACCGCTTCCAGTCTCTACATGGAAATGGGATGAGATCTCTATGGACTTTTTGGTTGAGTTTCCTAGTATCCATGGAAATAAGAATGCAATATGGGTTGTGATCGACATGATGACCAAGTTGAATCACATTATACCCATTCGAGATATGGACAAAGTTGAGGAGTTAGGTAATCTCTACGTGAAACAGATTGTTCATTTTCATGGAGTTCCATATACTATAGTCTCTGATAGGGATCCCCAGTTCACTTCTCTCTTTTGAAGAGGCCTTCAAGAGGCACTAGGATATTAGGTCCATTTGAGAACGTCATGTCATCTGCGGTCGGATGTCCAGACAGAAAGAGCTATATAGATTTTTGAGGATATACTTTTTGCCAGTGTTCTCAACTTCAGCAGGGCTTGTGATGATCACTTAAGGCTGGTTGAGTTATATTATAACAACAGTTACCAGTCCTTGATTAGAATGGAACCTTTTGAGTCCTTTTATGGATGTTCTTATAAATATATGTTGTGTTGGTTGGAGGTCGGTGAGAGTTATTTGGTTGGACCAATCTTGGTGCAAGAGACAATAACAAAGATTCAGTTAATTCATCAGAGGATGTTGATAGCACAAAGCTGATATAAGTCTTATTTTGATCGACGTCATAGAACTTTAGAGTTTTTAGTTGGTGATCAGGTGTTCTTAAAGGTTTCACCCTGGTTGGGTCATCAACGGCTTGGGAAGCAAGGGAAGCTTGCACCTCACTTTGTGGGGCCTTTTGAGGTTGTTAAGCAGGTGGGTAAAGTTGTGTACCACTTGGAACTTCCACCAAAACTAACGTCTATACATAATGTATTTCATGTATTGTAGTTGATAAAGTATATATCTGGTTCATCTCATGTTTTGAGCTGGAGTGATCTTGAGATCGAGCCCGGATTATCTTTGACTAAGCATCCAGTCAGGATAGTTGATTCTAAGACCAAGGTACTTCGTGGGAGAACGATACCTTTGGTACATGTGCTATAGAAGAATTTTTATGATTCTCATGAGACGTTGGAGGGGGAGGAACTGATGGGAGAGTAGTTGCCTCATCTCTTTGTCATGGATGATTCTTTATAGGATTTCTTGGGACAGAAAGTTTTTATAGTGGGGAGGTTGTAACATTCTATTACCTTGAACAGGTAATTTTTCACTTTTTATAAGTCCCCATTTGGTCAAAAATACTTAAAAACATTTTTCTGGGGTTTACTATAGGTTTTAGGACAGGCACATGTCCAGTACCTAAAGTACACATCGTGTACTTGGAGCCAGTTTCTGGTCGTGAATGGGGAGGTCACACCGTGAGTTGGTACACACCGTGTACCTAAATTACACATTTTTTAGGTGATAAATATCAAATTTATAACCCGAGGTGATGGGTTTTTCAGCATACTTATCTAGTGTGGTCTACACGTTGTGACCCCAAGGTACACATCGTGACTCGACTTGCGCCCAGCTTAAAGTCATGCTTTTGGTTGTTTTTCTCGGTAATTTTCATTCCAGACTTCTTATCTCTCGACCTAGAGAAGTTTTGTTGCATTTTTGAGAGACTCAACTCCTTCTGGATCAAACCAAACGTCTTGGGATCTTCATTCTTCTTGCGGTGTGATTCCTGGGTAAGTGTTCCCCCTCATTATTCAAGTTTCTCTCTTCCTCTCCTCTTGGGTTTTCAATAGATCATCTTGGGATTGATGTATCCATGTCTTGTGGTATTATATATTTCTACTAGATAGAGTTTTGAGGTCTTCTACACTTCTTTCTCATTGATGGGTGTCATTTCGAGAGTCGTTCTTCAGAAAAGAGGTAGGTGGTTCTGTCCTGATTTTCCAAATTGATTACCATCGAATTTCTTGATTTATTTCAATTTATGATTTAAATTCAATTTCTTAATCTTTCTTTCAATTGCTTTGATAAAAACCCAATTACAATGAATTGGAGGATTTGAAATGGTTTTGGCACGAAAATTTGGAAAACCCCCAATTCCATTGAATTAGGGAAGGTTTATGGAAATTATATGATTTAAATTGTTGAATTTAAATTATGGATTTGATGGAAATGTTTTCAATTAAATTGTTGAATTTAATTGCAGAAATTAATTTTAAAAAGGATGTAATTAGTTTTGAATGGATTTCAAACTCATGAAAATGGATTAAATTATTTGATATAAACTCAGTGGTTTTATCTTGTGAAAAAATGCATGTTTTGGAATAAAACCTGTTTTGGTTTTAGATCGAAAGAAATTGGCATTTTTGAAATGGAATAATGGAATTGAACGTATTTTAAGCAGTCTTAAAATAGTCCACCCATCATGTAAGATCTAATGCAAGCCTTAGGTAGTTAGTGAGTTATTTAGATACACTCTACGCTATGACAACATTCTAAAACTTACTTGTAGTGGGTCACATCCCTCATAGGTTTGTGATAAGTATCCTTTTTCCAGTTTCATAGGGACATGTGTATACACATTTTTCTGAGTTCACTTAGAGTGTGTGGAATCCTATAACTAGTTATAACTATCATACCTTTTGGCAGATGACCATGTTGCTCACTTGTTTATTTATATTTGAGATATAAATTTATGCCAATATTTGTTTGAACTGCTTTACATGCCTACTGAATTTATATGAATAGTTTTATATAAATTCTTTACTTAAGACATTGTTTTAGAAATATTCCATCTCTTGTAAAGTAAATCTTGTTCTTTAAATTAATTTTCCATCATATCGAAATTGTTTATCATGTTTTTTTAAATGTGATTTTGAATTTCCAAACCTATTTATTTTGAAAATTGAAAGATTTTGTTTAGATAATCTATATTCGGCATCTGTTATGGAATATTTTGTGGTATCCTACTAGTCTTAGGATCACACCCTACTTTTTCTTTTGAGTGTTTGTATACTTTCTTCTTCCAGGCTCGTGCAAAGGGAAGAGATCTCTTGGAGGTGGATCCAGCTGTTGAGCTTTGGACGTGGTGAGTTGTGTCCTTAGGGACCTTGGGGTTTTTTTCCTATTTGGTACTTTAGGTTGTAGTACTTTGGATTTTATGCCTCTTTGTGTTCTATTACCCTTAATCCTGTGGAGTTTTCTTATTGATATGCATACTATCTTTTATCTTTTGCTTCCATATTCTTGTGGAAAAAATCGTTCCCGCTTGTATGTTGCACGATGATAGGTGCTAGTCAATAGCCCGTGGGGGTCGGGAACGCCCTTCTGGTTATGTCAGGGCCATATCTATTATCGAGTTACCTGGGTACCTAGGTTGGTTCGTGATATATTTCCCATTTAATTTTATTTTGTATCTATATCGCACCCCATAATATTTTCATTCAATTATTGTGTAACTCACTTCATCATCTGGAAATTATTGAAAAAAATCTAATTTCGTTGATGTTTTTCTAAAAAGAATATCAACTTTCTTATTTTTACTAGTTCATATGAAACATACTTTCTTCATTTTTTGAGGATATGGGTTTTAAATATGAAATTTTTGACTTTGAATAGAAATAGGATTATCTAGTTGGTTTTCCTTTACTGTGGGAGTTGAAAATACTTAAACATGGTATTTTTGTGGTTAACTTGGAGATGAATAATGATTGCATTCTTACTGTTCAATTAGGGCTATACTAGTAGACTCTAATACCCCACCAATATTAGGGTCATTAGAATCCATTTTATGGCTATCAATGTGAAACCTTTGATCAAAGAAAGATAAAAAATTATAAATCAAAATAAGAAAGTGCCAATGACAATCAATACTATAGATATTGAATAATAATTTATAGTTTTCATTAATGACATGTGACCTAAAAAATTAGTAATTTAATATAATAAAAAATAATATATATAAAATCATAAAATTGATGAGTAAAATAATAAGAATATTAAATCAAAACTCAATATCAATGTCAATGAAAATTTGATAATAAACTCTCAAACATAATAACAAAGACAATGATATTTAAATGAGTATTCCATTAATGAAGACAGATATCCAAAAAACATATAATACATGATAAAAAACATCATTAATAGATACAATTAATAAAAATCATGCTTTCCTAGATAAAATCCATGTCTGCCTACTTTCTCTAGTAATACAGAATAAAATAAAACCATATAAATTTAAAAAAGCATGAAGCTTTTAACTTTGGAAAAAAATCCTATAATTCCCACCACCTAGTGATGTCATTGAATCTACTTTGTACACTAGTGGTGCTTAGAGACTTTTTCCCAATTTTATGCATGTAGGAAGGTGATAAAACAAAATAGGGATGGGAAATGGAGTTCGATCAGGAAGGCTTTAGGGGTAGTGAGATTTTAGGGTATCATTGAACAAAATGGGGAGTTAGGGCCATGGCAGAAAGCAATTGAATAAAATGGGGTTTTTTTATTAACATTGGAGAGTTAGAACCCCTTTGGTAAAAGAAATAGATGGTAATATGATTGGTTATGTTGGAAACATTTCGACTATGGGATGTTTTTAGAAATATCATACATTAGGGAGGGTGGGTTGCTGATTGGAATGAGGAGCGAAGTGGATTAGAATTAGAAAATGAAGGGTGGGTCACTCATCGGGACTAGTGGGAAAGGGGGGATTGGATTAGAATGTGGGGAGATCAGGATAATGAGGGAGTATCAGAAGGTCTAGGAGATAGGATTGGTGGGAAATAATGATAGTTTCCTCCCCTTAAAGTTGCATGGATGAGTAAACATGTAGAGGAAAAAATGATTTTAATTTATAATCACATCAATAAATAACTTCATCCCAATATAATTTTTATAAATAAGTGGTTAGTTACCCATGCTTGGTACATGGTGCCAAATTTATAGAGAAAACAATTTTTTCATGTGCTATAGAGTTTTAGGGTTCCTGATGGCTATTCAAGTAACATATTAAAGTGAGTGAATACTAAATATGTGAAGTTAAAATCATTGAAATTGCATGAATATCACATACTATTACATTATTTGTTTCCAGTAATTATATGGATTATACATAAAAATAATTTAAGGGATATTTTTATTCATTTGTGTAACTTTTATAGAGATG
This sequence comes from Viscum album, assembly GCA_963277665.1. Classification (NCBI taxonomy): domain Eukaryota; kingdom Viridiplantae; phylum Streptophyta; class Magnoliopsida; order Santalales; family Viscaceae; genus Viscum; species Viscum album. The sequence goes on along the minus strand of OY728150.1, from coordinate 1,112,016,974 downwards.
TATATTTTAAATTACTTACAATAAACAATGTGAAGAAAATGTAATAAGATGCACTGATCATTCTTTTTGAATTAGATAAAGTATTTCCACCATATTCCTTTACATGTATGTTTCATCTTACTATACACCTTCCTATTAAATCTCTTATTGAGGGCCCCATTTATTTTTATTAGATGTATCTCATTGAAATAATGATATAAAACATGAAGTATTATAAAAAAATTAAGAACTTTCCTAAAAATTATATTGTCAATGGTTATTTGTCCCATGAGTACATAAATTTATGTTTTATGTACTTGAATAATGTTTATGTAGTTTATAATTGACCAATTATAAATTAATATGATAAATATAATAAAATTGAGACAATATTTACATCAATTCTATAACTAGGATGAGTTCTAGGTTTATATGAATTGATTAATTTGATCCTTTAGAAGAGGGACTTGATACATTGTACTAAGTAGATTAATTTCAATGTTGTGGATGAATATATCAAGTAATTAATATAAATTATGGGTTATTTTAAATTAATTATTCATTAAAACTCTATTATTAATGTATTATCTATAAATTTTATCAGTAGTACAAAGAAATTATAATTAGATGCATCATTTTTTACTTCTTAGAAGCGGATAAAAGTTTCATAGTCACAAGTTTCCTGCATGGTCCAATTCTCATGTAAGTATATAAATTTGTTAATTTTTTTATATTATGATTATGTTTACTACTAATAATAAAACTTTTATATATGCTTGGATGATAATTTATTGAGTAGTGTAAAATATCTTGAGATTAGAGCACCTCCATTTGGTCCAAATATAGTGGTACATGAGTGTAAATAAATTGTTATCAGTAGATATAAGTTCATTATTAATATTAATTTGGTAAACATGATAAATTAAAATAACGGAGTGATGTTAATCACTAAAACATGTTGTTATTCTATAAAAACTAAAACCTGATAGTGTTCAACCAATGTATCATAACATGGGGTAGTGGAGAAAATAATTATATTAGATTACTTCTCTCAAGTTTTAGTTTTTATATTGAAATGTAATTGGATTAATACATTGACTCAATAAGGAATGTATTTTGATGAATATGGATTTACAGTGGTGGAAATGTACTGTTATATTGAAATTAATGAACCTTACATGTTAGAGTCTCATGTTAAACCATTTTTTATGTGAATTTTTATTAAATACTTGATTTGGTATTGTTGTTAGAAAAATACCTTGACATATTTTCAATAATGGTTTAGATGATATTTACCTACAAAATTCCTATGTAGGTAATCATATTAGTCATAGATATAATAATAAAAATATTTCAATTGTTATGGAAGATTGAGAACATCAAATATTGTTGAAAAATTAATATTAATTTCAGTAATTCCACTTGAATTTCATAATTAATTTTATATTTATTTATTGTATGTTAAATTATATATATGAAATATTTTTCTCAAATAATATAGAATTATGAAGAAATTATAAGTAGGAATGTTACTCAAAAAAATCAACATATGTGAGACAGTAGGTTGGAACCGATGATCACCCATGTGAGTATACATTTTTAATATTTATAGAATTTTTTGTTTATATATACTTTTATATCACGTGCTTGAAATTTTTTCAAGGCTCTATGTCACGAGGGTCTTCTTTTACCCCTTTAGCTTTTATCAGTATTTCTAGGATAGTATTGTATTTCATCTTATTTCCAACCCACTTAGAGTACACACATTGATGCCATATCCTTATTATTTTCTAGGAGGACCTATATTTTCCCTTGAGTCCTACCTTCCCTTAGTTTCCATATTCCATGATTCTCACCTCATCATACATGCTTTTAAAAATTCCTAGTTCATTGGGACCCTCTACTTATTACCCTCCTCCCATGATTTCTCTTCTTTATATAACTACTGAACTTATTATGACTCCCCTTGACACAAAGTTTGTTATGGATACTAATCATCCTATTACAAAGACAGCTCAATTTTTACATCAGGTAAATAGTTTTTTCTTTCCTTGATATTAATAATTTTTATTCCTTGAAAATTTTCATTACAATTTTTTTTATTATTTTAGGAGATTCTAATGCTTCGTATAGTATGAGACATCATGGTCATACATGGATGCATCTTGTCTGGAATAAATAGACACATGTAATGGGGGTTATAATGATGATCAAAAAATATTTAATAAATATGGAAAAAAATGAAAAAGTTTCATGGTCACACTAGTCAGATATAGTGATCTCATATCCATAAAACCAATATCATGTCATAAATTCAATCATACAACCAAAAATAGAGCATTGAAAAAGAATTAGGTATCAATATTTATTTATTTTTTATATGATATTATCATATATTCTGAAATATAATAAATTATATAAGATATACAACATCATTATAATTTTCCTAATTATGAAGATGTGAGGGTAGCTCACACTATGGTGGTGGGTGAACTTTGGTGGTTGTATAAATGTGATTTATATCGAGGATAGATGAAGAAAGTTGGAACCTTATAGATGCTTGTTCCTTTATGTAGTGTTTTTTCTATCAATAAATTTTATATGATCATTGTTTACTAATCAAGTCCTATATTTTAGGTAATGAATTTTACTATTTTTTAATTATTATATGAAATAATTAATTTGGTTTTTTAAAAATTATTTTTTAAAATGATATTTCCATGTAGAAATCATTAGAGAAGTATAAAAAACAAGGAAATGATGCAATATTTTCACACTATGTTCCACACTAGTATACCCAATCATGAGAAAAATCAAATAAGTATTTATTTAATTTTTTTATACACACACACAAACACATCCAATAATTATTTTATTGATTCAAATGAAAATTTTTAGAAGAAAGAATTGAATATCGAGAGTTGGGTACCTTATTCCCAACTTATTTTCTCATCATAGGAAAAAGGATGAAAATACATCCTATACAGTAGTGGGAGGAAAAAATACAAGGATTTTTTTATATTGTATAAAAATAAATAATTTATGTATGCATTTAAGTATATGATATTAATTTTCTAACTATTTTCACAGTTTATAGGCTCTTGATAAAGTGGGGAAGAACCATTTAGTCCCTAATAATCATTTCATTCAGGTTTTTAGTCGTAGTCACCTAGGTAGGTTATAATGTAGGTTTGGAAATAAAATTATTCCAACAAAGTATTGATCATCATCGAGCACCAGTTTTTCTTATTGTCCATCTACTAAAAGAAATGCTTGGTTGAGAATGAAAAAATAATGGATCATATACATCATCATATGATCATTGGATTATATTTTAAATATTACATGATTTTGGGAGATATTTCATCACATTTAAATGCTTGGATGGTCTCTATGCATGCATCATTTTCTTCTAATGGTTCACATGTTAGCATTGAACTACTTAGGGTGATGATGATTATGGTGTTGTTGAAGATGAGGATTGTGGTGTTGCACAAAATGAAGAAGTTGATGGTTGTGGCGGTGGTATACCTATTGAAAATTTCTGAGTATATACTGATTACTTTGGTAATTTAGTTTTTTTAAAATATTATTGCATTGAAGGTTGTTCAAGTTTAATAAGAAATTATATGAAAAAATTCATCTATGAAGTTATATTTGTATGCATTTATAATTTTTTGTTTAATGTAGGACCACTTGGCTAGGATCCATTATTTTTTTAGTAGTTATCATATTGTTTATGGATTGTAATTTTTATTACCGGGTTAGATTTAAACATGACAATTTTTTTGCATTATAAATGTTGGTTTCATGTAATTTTTTTTGGGTATTTACTTGCTGTTAATGAATTAGCATATTAGTTTCAAAAAATTAAGTTGCAGGTATAATTTTTATTTTATCAATGTGTAATTGTATGGTGGGGAGGTTTATTTTTAATTGGGAAAGTATATTTATTATCCCTTGTTTCCTATATAATATTTTTTATAATTCATTTTATATATTGAATTGTTTAATTTATTTTATTCTTCTAGTGACATTAAATGTGAGTGATTTGAGACCCCCTAAAGTTTGAAGCATATAAATGGAAGGAATATGGTTTGAAATATTTTAATATGTTTATATTATACTAAAAAAATGATTTAAAATCATGTTCAATTAACTTTGAAAGTTTTAATTTATTTGGAATATTTGATTGTGCATTGTTATTTAGTGCCCCACCACATCTTCTCATTTTATTTTTGGAATTGTGATGTTTCTTTTATTACTATAATATTTATATTTCATTTTTATTTTTTTTACAAGTGAATAACATGATAGAGAAGTTGGGAATCCATCACATTCCATTGTTAAAATCTACTAGGTAAGTTAATAAGTTACCTCACCAAGTATTATCATTTTATAAAACAAAACATGTCTTTATAGACATCGGATGAATCTCCATCACTCTTGTGTTAGCAAGGATACTTTGGTTGAAATTAATTATATATTTTTTTTATAAATTAAGGTGAATTAATAAATTCATGTTTGGTTGGATCTATAATGACGTTTTTAGCAGAATAAAATTACCAATATGACATATCCTCATGAAATGTTTTATTTGGTGATGTAAGAAAAATATTTTTTTTATCTTTGATGTGATGAACAAGTTATTAAATGAATTCTAAATTCTTATAATTTCAATTATTACATTAGAGGAATAAGGTTTATTTTTTAAATTATTTTTTATCTATTTTTTAGGTTGAAATTCAAACACTCTTATTTATTTCAATTTAGTTTTTTAATGAAATGATATTATATGTGTACATTTGAGGTTCATTTTGATTATAATAGAGTGATTTTTTATCTTTTTTGTGATGCATTTGATGTTTGTTGGTTGAAATAATATTGGAAACTAGTTCCTAGTTTGATCATGTTGTTAGAATGAAATAGAGTGATGTGCTTTTTTAACATCTTGAATCTAGAGTCATGGTTTTATAAACTATTACTATAAGTTATATATAGTTACAGTTTCTTTGGAACTGTGACTATATATAGTAATGGTTTTATCAAAAATGACTATATAAAATATAAAGTAAACTATAGTCATAGTTTATGAAATTGTGTCTAGACATCATAAACAGTTATAGGTTTTTTGGAATCGTGACTATATATTGTTAGGTCTAAAATGGGCCTAAATACCCTAAGAGGGGGGGGTGAATCAGGGTATGGATATTCTTTTTAAAATTATTCCAATCGCACTAGATCTTAACCTCTTTATTATAAGGGTCACCTTATTTTCACTTGTGAATTTATGATGATATCTTGTTTTCTTATTTACCTGATGATGATGGTTTGAAAGTAATGCAGGAATGCAAGCACATGTCACAGAGATTTTTACTTGGTTCACCCTCACTGGGCTACATCCAAGGAGCATACAACGACAATGTACCGATGTACCAAATCCACTAAAGATTAAGATTTGGGCTAGATATTCTATGCCCAGGCTCACTGCCTTTACAGAGTTTAGGGTCTGTTCACTGCATTCCCAAGGGTCACTCCCTATGTCTCTTCCTCAGGATCACTATCGGTGGGAAGGATCACTGTATTCCTTTTCCTTTTATCACTACTATTGGAAGGGATCCACTAAAAGTTTATAGACTTTTAGGTCCTTTGATTATCACTAATGAATGCATCCTCCACTATTATGTAGATGCTCTGTTGAAGTCAAATTTTCATCAACTGATGAATACCCCTTTTCCACTGAACACTGGGCAATAAATTTTGAAATACTTTTGAAAAGATCACTCCTTCTCAAAGATCCCTATTTTTTAAATCTCAAACAATCCATTGCAAAGTTCCTTCCTGTTTTCAAAGCACACACCTTTGCAGACAAAACTGCTTCACAGAGCACACTGCTTCGTAGAGAAAACTACTTCACTGAGAAAACTTCTTCATAGAGCTCAATCCTTCACAAAGTGCACTGCTTTTGCAAAGCTTGGACAAGCCTTTGAGAATAACACCTCTTTTTGCAAAACAAGATTATCTGCTGTGAATCTCCTTCCTTTCTTAATGCACCATTGAAATTTGATGTTGCTGCAATGCTCTCCGTAAAACGCTTCGTGCCGCCGCAATGCTCCAATTCTCATAATCGTAGAGTCTTCTGTTAAAACCTTTGTGCCACTGAAATGATCTCTCTCAATGCTCTTCACCTCTGCCATTCACAAATCTTGTCATAGTTACAGATTCTTCCGTTAAAACCTTTGCACCACCTCAATGTTCCCTCACAATTCTCTTCACCTCTACCGTTCACGAAGCTCTTCGTAATCACAGAGATCACCGTCAAATTTCTTCGTGTCTTTTCGAAATCCACTTCATGAAACACATATTCATGAAATTCAGGCCTTTTCTGTATTTTGATGATATCTTTGAGGAAATCCATATTTCACAACGATCACTAAAATCCACATTTTGGACCCCAAAAATTTGGCAAACAGTACCAAAAAACTGGGTTTCCACAATGTCACCCTTTAATAGTGCTAAAAAAAGTGCTGATAAAGGGGGTATCTTTATCAGTTCTAAAAAAACAATGATAAAGTCACCCCCTTTATCAGTGTTTTTTTATTACTGTTAAAGGGTCCCCCTTTATCAACGCTTTTTTTAGTAGCGCTGATAAAGGGGGGGCTTTATCAGCACTTTTTTTCCTAGCACTGAGAAAGTGTATATTTCAAAAGACATATTTCATAAAAAATAATATATTGATATATAAGTATATTTATATTGATATAAATATAATATATATTTTTTAAATATGTTTTAGATTGATTTGATATGTGGTAGACGCAAAACGGACACCCGGAGTAGAAGTTGTGGCCATTTGGAGGGATTAAGGACCTTTTTGGGACTTGAAGAATATGAGAAGGTTTTCCAGTGATCACTAGAGTTTAGTTTTATTTGAAAGTATCAATTTTATATGTGGTCGATGCAAAACGGACATTCGGAGCAGAAGTTATGGCAAAACGGACACCCGAAGTAGAACTTATGGCCATTGGGAGGAATTATGGGCCTTTTTTCCTTTAATAACTTGAGAAGGGGTTATAGTGGTCACCAAAGTGTATATATTTTCACAAGATTAGATTTAATATATGTTAGAGAAAAAACGAACACCCTGAGCAGAAGTTATGATTGTTTGAAATTGAGCAACCCTCCTAGCACCTAAAAACCTAAGAAACCCGTAACTCACTAAAACAGCCATAACTTCTCTCCGGGTGTCCATTTGAGCATCGCAACCAGTAAAATAGAATCTTGTGAGACAAGTGTGGACCATGTATAATTGAAACCATGATAAGATTAAATAAACATAAGATATATCAGATATACTGCTCTTAAAAAAACTCCAACTTCAAAAGGCCATAACTTTCACTCCGACTATCCGTTTGGGCTCTACCACATATCGAATTAAATGAAGTGAAGATATCTATAAAAAAAAGTTGACTTGGAAAAATTTAAAATCAAGTATTGGACCCTAAAACCCCAAAAAACCATTATAAGTCCACCAAAACTTCGTTTCTGTGTCCGATGCCCTGTCAAATTTTTCTTAAAATAGTAATAACTCTCGATCTGTGTGTCTGTTTGGCCTCCTCCACCTGTTATATCATAGTTCATTCCATGAGCTTCAGTTTGACTAGTCAAGGAGATGAAACAAACACCCGGATTATAAGTTATACCCATTTCAGTGACTTTGCGGTTTGTTAGGTTTTTCAAGACCCCATTTCTAGCACTTTTATCTTGATTGCTATTTTTTCAAACAACTATAACTCATGATAGGTCTGTATGTTAGGCCTCTACAACCTATCATATCAAATCTCATTTTATGATCTTCGATTTTACTGGTCACAGAGCTGGAACAGACTCTCGGATCAGAAGTTTTCACTGTTACCCTGAGTTTAGGGTTTATTTGACTTTCTGACTGTATTTACAGGTTTTGAGGGTTTCTTCATTTTTTACCTATTTTTCAGGTTTTTAGGGATTGTTATCGTTTTTCATAATGTACTGTTATTTATAATCAAATATATAACAATATATATATATATTTTATATTCACACATGTTGGTCGGAGTGGATACTCAAGAGGGGGGGTGAATTAAGTTCCAATTAACATTTCTGTTTTAAAACTTTGTCTTAAAAACCCCCAAATAAAATACTGAATTAAATTGTAGTGAATTTATATCAAAGTAAGGGTTCAGTTGGGTTCTCAATGGATTGATTATTTCCCAGTTAATCAAAACAGAAAGGTTGATTAACTTTTGAAACCAACTTACTGATTTACAACTAATATAAACACTTGCGAATTTAATTATCAAAGTGACTTTAAAACAGTTTTGGTTTTAAAGAAATTAGCAGCGGAATAAAAGAATAAATTTGACAGATATATCATAGCAGATATAACCAAGAGGTTCAGTCTCAAGCCGAGACTTAGTCCTCTCAGCAATTTGTAAAAATTTGATCCACACCCTGGATCGGGGTTCACAACAGTTTACACCAGTCCAGGTCCAAGACCTCTACCACTGTTATTCGTGGGAAACAATACAACAGCAACCAGTTGTCCAGGTCACACACGACCTCTACCACTATCTCAGTGGAAAATAGAAGATATAAGAGTTTGAGTGAGGATTTACATATCCTCCAGTTAAAGTATAGGAGACAGTGTGTGTGTTAAATGCAGGAGATAACACACACTACTCGGAATGTAAAATAATGAATCACAGAGCAGAGATGTAGAGTTTTGAAATGGATCTAGTGATTTCAATGAAGCTTTGGACTCCTTGAGGTTGATCAGAGATGATTCTGAGTCCTCGTCTGTTTTTTTTTTGAAAAACAGAGTGTTGTCTGCTTGGTATCCAGATTCAGAGATAGTGGGAAATGTAGTGAATGAAGTTCTTCAATGTCCTCGTGGAAGTACATAACTCTTCTTGAGTAAGATTGAGTGTGTATGAGGTTCTGTGTTTTTCTACGACTATCTCATCCACCACTCTTTGCGCTCTACTGTCTTGTCATTGTTACCCCCCGTATATGTATGCACCAGCAGGGGCTTCTTGTATTTATCACACGAGCTCCAGTAAAAGAAATGATTTCTTTTTGCAGGTACGAGGTACGGTTCCCTGACATCCAACAACCTTCATTAAATAAATGACAGAGCATTAAAATATTCCTAATATGACCGTTGGTTAGATTAAATAAAGATAAAGAAATTCAAACAGCTGTTTATGACTATCAGTGTGTCAAGTGATCGGTAGGTCATCAGCATCAGCATCGGTGAGACATCTTCGGTGACTCAGATGATCCGCACCGGTGTGTCATGATCGGTGACTCATTTGATCTGCATCGGTGTGTCATGATCGGTGACTCATTTGATCAGCATCGGTGAGACATCTTCGGTGACTTAGATGATCAGCATCGGTGTGTCATGATCGGTGAATCATTTGATCAACATCGGTGAGAAATATTCGGTGACTCAGATGATCAGCATCGGTGTGTCATGATCGGTGACTCATTTGATCATCATCGGTGAGACATCTTCGGTGACTCAGATGATCAGCATCAGTGTGTCATGATCGGTGACTCATTTGATCTGCATCGGTGTGTCATGATCGGTGACTCATTTGATCAGCATCAGTGAGACATCTTCGGTGACTCAGATGATCATCGGTGTGTCATGATCGGTGACTCATTTGATCCGCATCGGTGAGACATCTTCGGTGACTCAGATGATCAGCATCGGTGCGTCGTGATCGGTGACTCATTTGATCTGCATCGGTGCGACCGTTGTCCTTTGATATGGATTGGTGCGACCGTTGTCCTTTGATATGGATCGGTGCGACCGTTGTCCTTTGATCCAAAGGACTTCTAGAATACTTGTAAATCAATAACAAAGAGATAAAAACATGATCCATCCAATATACACAGATTCACTAAGATATTGTGATTATGTATATGATAAATCCAACCGGATTAAGTAATTGATGATTTGTGATTATTAAAACAGAAATCATAGGAAGAATTTCAACAATCTTCCAGAGGGCTCAACAATATCCCCCTTTTTGATAATCACAAATCTTAGCCAATCACAAATATTAGCCATAAATAAATATAATATATCATCAATAATAAGGCACAATAAGAATAAAAACATAATGAGATATAAATATCCCCCTGAATGTATGCCTTTAAATACTTATGTAAGTATTGTCATAAAAGGATATAAATCACCCCCTTGAGAGATTCATCTCCCCCATATCCCCATAGATCCATAGATATACAGATTTATCCCCCTTTGGGATAATCAAAAAGGAGTGAAAACAGATAAAGAAGAGATTAAAAGAAGACATCAGTGAGAATAAAAAGAAAAGAGAATAAAGTTTATAAGACATCACAGTACAATCACAACAGGGTTCACCCTACCAACAACAACACACAACTATTTCTGGGGATGTAACGGGGCTTTGCCCTTGTCAGAAGGATCAATGGTTGGTAAGTTGGAAGGCTTGGAGGCAGGTTGAACTGGGCGAATTTGAAATGGTGGTAAGATGACTCTGGAGGTTGGAGGAGAGGATGCCACTGGGATTTGCTGTGGAGTTGTAGGAGCTGGTTGAGAAGATTGCTGAGGAACTGGTCAGAGTTGAGATAGAGCTTGAGAAACGGAGATCTGATTTGGAGCAACATCAGAGGCACTGAGAGGGTCAGCAGTAGGAAGCACAATGGCGGTGGCTTGTGCATTCAGATAAGGCTTCAAAAGATTTATGAAATTCTGAATAACTTCTGCATCATACTGCATAGCCTTCTCAAAATCATCCTTATTCTCCATGAACCGTTCCAAGGTTGGAGTAAAATCTTGCAACTGTCGAACTTGAGTCTGGAAAGCTTGAGTGACTGGAGGTAGTCTCAGATTTTCAGCTAACACTTTGAAATTCGCGGTCATCTCATGCTTGGTATAGATTTTTGAAAAGTAGTGATCAACCTTTTCCTTGATCTCTCTCTGAGCTTTAGTGACATCTACTGAATATATTGTTACCATATTATAAATGTGATCATTGTGATCCTTCATCTTCCTCAACGAGTCCAAATCAAGAACTTGCCTAATGGCGGCCAATTCATCATGCACAATCTGCCTTAGAGCCTCTAGCTCACGAGTAGTGATCTTGGTTACTTTGGCTGTACTGGCTTGAGCAACTATCTGAGTTATCTCAGCTTTCAACTTTCTCAGATCAGAATTCTTAAGATGTTCAATCAGATTTCTCAACACTTCCATCATACCAGAGATGGTGGATCTAAATTCGTTGGATAAAGAAACTAAGCCAGATTGTAGATCCTTCAGAATCTGATTTAGAGAGGCTATGTGTCTGCCAATAAACTCACCAGTATTGGCCAGGTCTGGTTTAATAGCATTTGAAATCTCTTCTCTGACTGTATCTCTCACAGTAGTAAGCAACTCACTTTTGAACTTATCAAAATCAGACTGAGAGACAGTAGAACTAGGTAGATGAGCACCTGCAGCATCAACACCATGAGAAGACATTGCCTCAACTGGTTGGCTTTCCATCATAACCGTAGTAGATTATGATTCTTCTTCTTCTTCTTCAGAATACTCTAAACCCAAAACAAAAAAACCAGGGTAATCATCCCAGACAGCAGCACACAGAGTGTATTTCGGTTTATCATAATTTGCTTTTCCACTGATTTCAAGAGATTCTCTCTTGTCATTGGCATCTATTTCTGGTACAGTTTGATGTGTTTCTATTGGAGGTACATCAAGACCATCCACTGGTCGGTTATCACCATCATTATCATTATCATCATCATAATCATCTCCATTCTCATTTCCATTCTTCACAGAAACGTCACTGTCAGATACTTCAGTGTCACTAGCTTCTTCATCACCAAGAACTGGTTCTGATTCAGGTAAGGGTAAAGGTGGACTGGCATATCCAAAGTCTATTCTTCTCTTAGGGCTCACAGTATCAAGATCACTCCTATCATCAGGAGGTGACATACTTCCTTCTTCTGTTTCAGCTTCTTCCATCCCTTGTTTACCAGACTCTTCAGTGTCTTTATTCCTTTCAACATCTACTTATTCCTCATCATCAGAATAAATTGGCTCCTCATCTGATTTAAAACTAGGTTCTCTCAAACCCTTCGGCCTCTTTCCATGATCAGTGGGATTGTAAGATTCATACAACTTGTCCTCATCAGCAACCCAGGATTTCTTCCATGGGTTCCAGTTTATTTTCATCCGTTTACAAATTTCTTTATTAACGCAATAAGAACTATCAGATTCGGCTATCTCATCAGCTTCATCAACACATTCCAGATTCTTTAACATAATAGAGATCATTTTGGAATAGAACATGGCAGTGGCTTTCTTAGAAGGTTTCACCATTCCAGCTATGTGCACCATTATATATCTACACAAATTGATCTTCTCATGGGTCTTTAGTAAAAACAATAGAAAAACATCCTGGTATCTTACAGCAGCAAAATCTCTTTTCCTGGGGCAAATTTGGTGCTGAATAAACTTAAAGAGAAGTCTACATTCACTATCCAGCTCTGAGGCTATGATTCTCCTTGACTCTCTGTTTCCAGTCAAAAGCTCCAAAGCTAACTCATAAGAGAAGTATTCAGTGGTTGGAGGAATGTTTCCAGCATAATCCTCATACCGACCCTCATGGGGTACATTCAAACATTCATCCCATTGTTTAGACGAAAAAGATATTTTCTTTCCTTTCACTACAGAAGACATTCTGGCAGCCTCAACACCATCTAAAGTAACTTGCAGATTTATATAAAACTCATGCACTAGATTTGGGTAGTATATACGAGTGTTATCTGAGAACCAGGCTTTCCATCCTTGCGAATCTAAAACTTGTAACAGTAGTGACTTACTTGTCAAAATCCAGGTGGAGATGACTTCCTTTTCTACAACAACAATCCGAGTTTCTAGGTTCGGATTTACTGATCTTTGAGTGGTACTACTCGACTCGCCTCGAGCACGCTTTAAAGGTACAGGACTTTCTGATCCTTTGCTCGGTCTCTTCTGCTTATCCATTTGACGATTCTGGGGAAAGCAAGAGTTCGAAGGTTTGATGTAGAGGAAAAGAGAGGAAATAAGGTTTGGCGGGAAAGAAATGAAAGGTTGACGGTTTGGGGAATAGAAATATTCACGTATCATTTATTTCATCATTTAGGGTTCCCATAATAAAGATAAAAGTAGTTAATTAATCACAACAAAATAAAAAGTAATATAAAGAAAGATCGGTTTCACAGATCGGTTTCACAGATCGGTTTCACAGATCGGTTTCACAGATCGGTTTCACAGATCGGTTTCACAGATCGGTTTCACAGATCGGTTTCACAGATCGGTTTCACAGATCGGTTTCACAGATCGGTTTCACAGATTGGTTTCACAGATCGGTTTCACAGATCAGTTTCACAGATCAGTTTCACAGATCTATCATACACAATTCTTGTTTAATAAAATTCATTCTTTCAGAACATAAAGGCTTTGTAAAAATATCAGCTAATTGATGTTCAGAACTAATAAATTCTAGAGAAATATCACCTTTCTGATAATGATCTCTTAGAAAGTGATGTCTGATATCAATGTGCTTAGTCCTAGAGTGAGACACAGGATTCTTAGATATGTTGATCGCACTAGTATTGTCACAATTAATTGAAACCTGTTTAAAATCAAATCCATAGTCCAATAAAGTGTGTTTCATCCACAGAATCTGTGCACAGCAACTACCAGCAGCAATATATTCTACTTCAGCAGTAGACAATGCAACTGAGTTATGTTTCTTACTACACCATGATACTAGGGACTTTCCAAGTAAATGACATGTTCCAGATGTGCTTTTCCTATCTAACTTACATCCAGCAAAGTCAGCATCTGAATAACTAGTTAGGTCAAATGATTGTCCTTTTGGATAAAACAAACTTAAATTCACAGTATACTTAAGATATTTAAAAATCCTTTTAACAGCCAGTAAGTGTGATTCTTTAGGATTAGCTTGAAATCTAGCACACATACACACACTAAACATAATATCCAGTCGACTAGCAGTAAGATAAAGTAAACTCCCAATCATGCCTCTGTAATAGGTTTGATCAACTGGTTTCCCAGTTTCATCAACATCCAACTTACAGGTAGTACTCATAGGTATATCACTTTCCTTAATACTATCTAAACCAAAAAAATTTAATAAATCCTTAGTATATTTACTTTGATTTAGAATAATACCATCTTTAGTTTGAAAGATTTGAAATCCAAGAAAATACTTAAGCTCTCCCATTAAGCTCATTTCAAACTCATTTTGCATAACCTTTGAAAATTCAGTACATAAAGAATTTTTAGAAGATCCAAAAATAATATCATCAACATAGATTTGTACTATTAACACATCTTTTGAAATCCTTTTTATAAAAAGAGTGGGATCAGCTATTCCTTTTGTAAATCCTTTTGAAATAATAAAGTTTGAAAGTCTTTCATACCAAGCTCTTGGAGCTTGTTTTAAACCATATAAAGCTTTAGAAAGTTTAAATACATGATTTTGAAAATGAGGATTTGTGAAACCAGGTGGTTGTTCTACAAAAACATCTTCAACAATAAAACCATTTAAAAAATCACTTTTCACATCCATTTGATATAAATTGAAATTCAGATGTGATGCATAGGCAAGTAAGATCCTAATAGCCTCTGATCTAGCTACAGGTGCAAAGGTTTCCTCATAGTCAATTACTTCTTCTTGATTGTAACCTTGTGCAACTAGCCAAGCTTTGTTTCTAATGATGTTTCCAGATTCATCAACTTCGTTTCTAAACACCCATTTTGTGCCTATGGTTATAGTGTCCTTAGGTCTTTCTACTAATTTCCAGACTTTGTTTCTTTCAAATTGATTTAGTTCCTCTTGCATAGTCATTACCCAAAATTCATCATTGATAGCATCATTGATATTTTTTTAGGTTCTAGCTGTGATAAGAAGGCTTGATGTTCAACCTGATTTCTAAGAGAAGCTCTAGTATGTGTCCCTCTATCAAGATTTCCTACAACAACATCTAAAGGATGATTCTTCAGAATTCTAGTTGATCTAGAAAAGGTAGGGCTCGAGATTTCAGGTTCATCTACAGGTTGAGGTTCAACAGAAGCAGGGTCTGGAAAATTTCCAGAACTGGATGTTTTAACTACAGGTCCACTGTCTTTATCATTAAGGTTCAAACCAGAGAGATCATCTTAAAAATTTTCAAGAGAGTTCTTCGGTTCATGTGGATCAGTTTCATCAAATTTGATGTGAACAGATTTTTCTACACATTTGGTTCTTTTATTGAAAACTCTATAGGCTTTACTAGAAGTTGAGTAACCTAGAAAAATTTCTTCATCACTCTTGGATGCAAATTTTTCGAGATTGTATTTAGTATTAAGAATAAAGACTTTGCAGCCAAAAACTTTGAAGTAGTTAACCTTAGGTTTCCTATGGTTCCACAACTCATAAGGGGTCCTCTTAAGAACAGGTCTGATCAAGACTCTATTGATAATATAACAAGCTGTATTTACAACTTCAGCCCAAAAATAAACAGGTAGGTCATACTCATTAAGCATAGTTCTAGAAATTTCTTGCAGGGTTCTATTCCTCCTTTCCACTACACCATTCTGTTCAGGTGTCCTAGGGGCAGAGAAATTGTGACTATAGCCATTGTGTGAGCATTAAGATTCAAACTCATGATTTTCAAAATCACGGCCATGATCACTTCTCAGAGTTTTAATCTTAAGTCCACTAAGGTTTTCTACAGACTTGGAGTATTTTACAAAGCAAGAACAGGCTTCACTTTTGTGAGCTAGAAAATATACCCAAGTATATCTAGAAAAGTCTTCTACAAGAACATATACATAATGCTTCCCATTTAAACTAGAAACTCTAGAAGGTCCAAATAAATCCATGTGAACCAACTCGAGAGGTTGAGAAGTTGAAACTTCTTTCTTTGATTTAAAAGAAACGTTATATTTTTTTCCCTTTTGACAGGGATTACAAACTTTGTCTGATGGAAATTCAAGTTTGGGTAGGTCTCTAACTAAGTTCTTCCTAGAAAGTTTTCTAAGTGAATGCACATTGCAGTGTCCTAATCTTCTGTGCCAAAGACAAGACTCTTTATGAAAAGCATTTAAACAAGTAATATTTTTCTTAGCTAAAGAATTTAAATCAACAGCATACAAATTTTCATTTCTCAAAGCAGCGAACACTAAAACATTTTTAGAATTAAAAACATTGCAAGAATCATTTTCAAATTTAACATAAAAACCATCATCACATAACTGAGAAATACTTAAAAAATTGTATTTAAGTCCATCAACAAATAAAACTTTAGAAATTAATACTGAGTCAGTGTTACCAATCTGGCCTAAGCCGATGATTTTCCATTTAGAATTATCACCAAAGGTGACAAAACCTCCATCAACTCTGACTAAGCTTTTAAAGCATGAGAAGTCTCCAGACATATGTCTTGAACATCCACTGTCCAAATACCAAGGCTTTCTATAGGAGCTCTTTAAGCAGGTTCCCTACAAAACAGATTTAGATAGGAAATGATTTTGGTACCCAGATCTTCTTGGGTCCAGACAGGTTAGCAATCAGAGCTTTTGGTACCCAAATTTTTCTTATGGGTCTCATAAACTTTGTAGAATCAACATATTTTGAAAGGTAAACCTTATTAGATCCATAACTATGAATATATCTAGTTGAATCATATGAAGTTTCAGAACTAGCTACATTCTGTCCAGATTTAGGAATGAATTTCGTTTTGGTAATCTTCCTTTGTCCAGGTTGGTATCCTATACCAGTAGTGTATCTAGGTGATATTTGCTTACCTAGCATCTGAGTAAGAGTATCTTTACCATTTTTAAATTTCTCTAAGTCTTTCTTGAGTTGCTCATTAGATAATTTCAGTTCAGTGTTTTCTTTAATCAACTGAGCATTCTTTTCCATTTCAATATCAAGATTAGATATATGTTTAACAGTTAAAGAATACTGTTTCTTTAACCCTTTGTATTTGTCTTTCAGCTCATTACAGGTTTCTTCTAACATATCACAATATTCAAATAGTTCAGATTTTGACATGTTTTTTGAGTCAGAATCACCTTCAGAATAATATGAATTTAAAGCAGGAGTTTCAGATGTTACCTCAGAGGTGTTTGTCATAAAACACATGTTTGCCTTATTTCTGTGCTCAGTTTCAGAAACTTCAGATTCAGTGGAGCTATCCTCAGAAGCACTCCAAGTAGCCTTCATAGCCTTTTTGTACTTACTGTCCTTGTAATCATACCTCTTCTTGTATTTCAACTTTGGACAGTCTGCTTTTATGTGTCCCTTTATTTTGCACTCATAGCACACAACTTCATCTGATTTGTCATATTTCTTCCAATTCTTTTTCCAATGTCCCTTGCTATCATACTTACCTTTATAATTTGATTTTCTGAAAAACTTCTTCTTCCTATAAAACTTTTTAAATCTTCTGGCAATGTGAGCCATCTCAGCATCACTATCAGAAGCACTTTCACTATCTTCATAGCTTGAACTCTCATTTATAGCATGAAGCTTCTCCTTATCCTTGTTCTTTGAAGTTGAAGTCTTGAAAGCAACTGACTTCCTTCTAGGTTCATCTTCTTCTTCTTTGTTAACCTTGATTTCCTCTTCATACATCATCAACTTGCCAATTAGTTCCTTGACTGGTAGTTCACCAATATCACATGATTCTCTAATTGAGACAGAAGTTCCCCTCCATCTTTCAGGTAGACATCTCAGAATTCTCATAATTTGTTCCTTTGATGGAACATCCTTTCCCAGAGAAGTCATTGTGTTGAAAATTTCATTAAACATGAGATACATGTCAGAAATGGGTTCATCAGGCTTCATCTTAAAATTATCATACTTAATAGTATAAGTGTTCAATCTCATTTCCTTAACATTAGTTGTTCCTTCATGAGAAACAGCTAAGGTATCCCAAATTTCATAAGCAGTTTTACAAGAAGATATTCTATTAAATTCCTCATCTCCTAAAGCACAGTACAAGGCATTCATAGCTTTGCAATTATTATTGTAGGAAGCCTTAGTAGCTTCATTCCAAGTAGTTCTAACAGTAGTAGGAATTTTATATTCTGATTCTATAGTAGTCCAAATATCAAAACCCATGATTTCTAAATGAATTTTCATCTTGATTTTCCACTGAGCATAGTTAGTGCCATTGAAAAATGGTGGTCTATTGGTAGAAAAACCTTCAAGTCTATTATCCATTATAGCTTACTTAAAGCAAAGATTTTAAAGAGATAAAAATTTAGAAATAACAGAAATTTTAAGAACTTTAAAATACAACTAAAATCACAGTTGAAAAACAGAGTACTTTTAGAAAATATTTAAATCTCCCTCTGATACCAATTGTTGGTCGGAGTGGATACTCAAGAGGGGGGGTGAATTGAGTTCCAATTAAAATTTCTGTTTTAAAACTTTGTCTTAAAAACCCCCATATAAAATACTGAATTAAACTGTAGTGAATTTATATCAAAGTAAGGGTTCGGTTGGGTTCTCAAGGGATTGATTATTTCCCAGTTAATCAAAATAGAAAGGTTGATTAACTTTTGAAACCAACTTATTGATTTACAACTAATATAAACACTTGCGAATTTAATTATCAAAGTGACTTTAAAACAGTTTTGGTTTTAAAGAAATTAGAAACGGAATAAAAGAATAACTTTGACAGATATAGCACAGCAGATATAACCAAGAGGTTCAGTCTCAAGACGAGACTTAGTCCTCTCAACAATTTGTATAAATTTGATCCACACCCTGGATCGGGGTTCACAACATTTTACACCTGTCCAGGTCCAAGACCTCTACCACTGTTATTCGTGGGAAACAGAACAACAGCAACCAGCTGTCCAGGTCACACACGACCTCTACCACTATCTTAGTGGGAAATAGAAGATGTAAGAGTTTGAGTGAGGATTTACAGATCCTCCAGTTAAAGTATAGGAGACAGTGTGTGTGTTAAACGCATGAGATAACACACACTGCTCGAAATGTAAAATAATGAATCACAGAGCAGAGATGTAGAGTTTTGAAATGGCTCTAGTGATTGCAATAAAGATTTGGACTCCTTGAGGTTGATCAGAGATGATTCTGAGTCCTCGTCTGGTTTTTGTCTGAAAAACAGAGTGTCATCTGCTTGGTATCCAGATTCAAAGATAGTGGGAAATGTAGTGAATGAAGTTCTTCAATGTCCTCGTGGAAGTACAGAACTCTTCTTGAGTAAGCTTGAGTGTGTATGAGGTTCTGTATTTTTCTACGACTATCTCATCCACCACTCTTTGCGCTCTACTGTCTTGTCATTGTTACCCCCCGTATATGTATGCACCAGTAGGGGCTTCTTGTATTTATGGCACGAGCTCCAGTAAAAGAAAATGATTTCTTTTTGCAGGTATGAGGTACGGTTCCCTGACATCCAACAACCTTCATTAAATAAATGACAGAGCATTAAAATATTCCTAATATGACCGTTGGTTAGATTAAATAAAGATAAAGAAATTCAAACAGCTGTTTATGACTATCGGTGTGTCAAGTGATCGGTAGGTCATCAGCATCAGCATCGGTGAGACATCTTCGGTGACTCAGATGATCTGAACCGGTGTGTCATGATCGGTGACTCATTTGATCTGCATCGGTGTGTCATGATCGGCGACTCATTTGATCAGCATCGGTGAGACATCTTCGGTGACTCAGATGATCAGCATCGATGTGTCATGATCGGTGACTCATTTGATTAGCATCGGTGAGACATCTTCGGTGACTCAGATGATCAGCATCGGTGTGTCATGATCGGTGACTCATTTGATCAGCATCGGTGAGACATCTTCGGTGACTCAGATGATCAGCATCAGCGTGTCATGATCGGTGACTCATTTGATCTGCATCGGTGTGTCATGATCGGTGACTCATTTGATCAGCATCGGTGAGACATCTTCAGTGACTCAGATGATCAGCATCGGTGTGTCATGATCGGTGACTCATTTGATCTGCATCGGTGAGACATCTTCGGTGACTCAGATGATCAGCATCGGTGTGTCATGATCGGTGACTCATTTGATCTGCATCGGTGCGACCGTTGTCCTTTGATATGGATCGGTGCGACCGTTGTCCTTTGATATGGATCGATGCGACCGTTGTCCTTTGATATGGATCGGTGCGACCGTTGTCCTTTGATATGGATCGGTGCGACCGTTGTCCTTTGATCCAGAGGACTTCTAGAATACTTGTAAATCAATAACAAAGAGATAAAAACATGATCCAGCCAATATACACAGATTCACTAAGAGATTGTGATTATGTATATGAGAAATCCAACTGGATTAAGTAATTGATGATTTGTGATTATTAAAATAGCAATCATAGGATGAATTTCAACAATCTTCCAGAGGGCTCAACAACACATTAAAATTTAATTTTATAAATAAATAATTAAACCTATTTACATATAAAATATATTTCTCAATATATAAGCCTTATCTAAATAAAAAACTAATATCTATTTTATTTAAAATAAAAATATATAAATATTTATATACCTATATAATGTGTACGTGTATATATATGTGTGTTTGTGTGCATCTGTATTGACAAACTGATATATATTATCTATATATTCTAAACATATGTATCTACATATTAATATATAGTATTTGTAAATATATATAAATATGTATAATTATACTTACAGATACACATATAATATACGTGTGTGTGTGTTGTATATATGTATTTATTTATTTATAAACACACACAAAAAAAGCATATTTTATAAATGTATTTAAAACTGATCTTATTAATATATATTAATATACGAATAAATATATAAATATATAAATATAACTATATATATATATTAATAAACAGATATATATATATATTAATATAACTATATATATATATATTAATATAACTATATATATATATTAATATAACTATATATATATATTAATATAAATATATATATGTTAATATAAATATATATTAATATACGAGTAAATATAACTAAATATATATATATATATATATTAATAAATGAAGAGAAAAACAATATGGTGGAGTGGTAAAAGCTTAGGTGCGTAGGCAACAGGTCCAGAGTTCGAATCCAGGGAGAGGCGGGTCACGCATGTGGGTGGAATAAGGTATAGCATTGTTAAAGGGTGGGGACAAGTGTTGTTAAAGTCTGGGGGTGGATGGGGCGTGCGGACTAGGTTGGGGTCGTTGTTAAAGGGTGGGGGCGAGCACTGTTAAAGGGGGGGGGGTTCAAATGTTGTTGAAGCCCCTCCCTGATTTGCAGATTTTTTTAATGTTTTTTTAACTTTTATCAGTGCTAAAAAAAGTGCTGATAAAGGACCCATTTATTAGTGCTTTTTTTAGCACTGATAAAAGGGGCCTTTATCAGTGATTTTCTGAGCACTAATAAAAGGGACCCCCCTATCTTTTCTAAGATTAATAGCGCTTTCTTAGCGCTGATAAAGGCCTTTTTTAGCGCTGATAAAAGCCTATTTTGTGGTAGTGAAACACTGGAAAACAGCACCACCTTGTATCTGTTATTTTTTTACCGCTTCCAGATCTTCCATTCCTTTGTCATGGTTCATTGTCAACATGGGTTTTCAAAAAGATCTCTGGAACTCGACAATTCACCATGAAAACCTACTTTTTCAACAAACACAACCAAACCAAAAATGATGCAATGCCACCTTGAGGGATTTTTTCCCAACAATTGTATAGTCACAATTATAGCAATCATGACTATATATAACAAATAGAGGCTTATAGTCATAGTTTTCTCAAAAACTATGACCATGGGCCTATCTTTATAATGACTATAAATATGTATAGCTCAATTGATGTTTTATTATATACTGACAGTTTAAGACCCTATTGTTAAGGTTTTTCAACGTGATTTTGAGCCTTATATATAATAGCATATGTTTATTTATAGTAATCCACCCATGAATTAGATGTGCTTTATATTTCATGCCATTTAATGTGTGATAAAGTATAATTGTACTAATAAATAAATAAACACATTTATACATATTATAAAACATATAATTCAAAAAATGTATAGAAACTACTAAACATAATTTCTTACTAATTTGTCACATGTAGTAGATTTTTCAAATCTCAACATATAGGATCCAAAATATATATAACACTACAACAAAATCGACTGATAGTAGCAGTTTTTTTGTGATTTGGTGGTGGTTTAAACCATCTCCATGTGGTTCAATGATGGTTTCCAAAAACCACCACTAAAGTTAGCGTCAACATCCAACTCACATCAGCTTCGTCTATTTAGCGGTGGTTTCTAGAAATCATCATATAATTTTTTATTTTGCGGTAGTTTTTTGGTTTTAGAAGCAGTTTAAACCATAACTATATGTCTCTTTTAAAAAAATACATCTGCAAAATCTACATCCCCAGAACAGCCAAACAAAAACATGTGTGTGTGTCACGACCAGTCCTTGGGGCCCATGTCGTGACTACCCTAAGCCAGCCTTCTATAGTCCAGGGGCTGGTGACTAGCACCAAAGGTGTAAATCTCGGTAAAATGGAAGGCATTGCCTTTAAAAAAAATAAACAAACACAATAGAGTACGCAAGTAAAGTAATCACTAAGTAAAACTGAGTACAAAAGTAAGTGCTGAAAAGTAAATGGGCCAGTATACAAACCCAACTAGAAGTACAATACAACTAATAAAGAAATTACAACAGATGTAAAGTAAAGCAGCAACCACCGAGTCGTCCTCCGGGAATCTCACCTGAAGGGTGGGTACAGATAGTCTCGTCGGTACCTCGGGTCCGTCCGTCCGCTCTGTGTACGTCCTGCCAGGTGGTCCACCTCCGGATACCATCCAGCTCCACAAGCCCCAACCACGATCAGTGTTGTCCGTCATCTGCAACCAACACAGCGTAGTGCGGGTATTGTCCGTGCAGGGGTGAGTATAACGATACTCAGTAGGGACCCCGAGACCCCTGAAGGTCTCCCAAAATCCATGAAGGATAATACAAAAAGGAAAGGTACAAACATAAAGTAATAACCAACTCTACTTAGGTATATGCCCATACATATACCTAATTCATCAATTTTAGTTCGGCTCCAACTCCCGAGCCCAACCATAACCTGGTCCACACAGGAAGAAGTCAATCACATCAATGATAATGATTAAAAGTCAAGACTCATCTCACACTGGTATACTACTCATGAAGAGGGGTAGAGATGATTAGATGTATCCTTTGAATCATATCCTCTTCCAAACCCACGTAGGATCCAAGTACATAATTCATCACTGTCGAACCCACATAGGATCCAAGTACAGTAACCATCACTACCGAACCCATGTAGACTCCAAGTACAGTCGTCATCGTTGCCGAACCCACGGAGGATCCAAGTACAGTCTTCCTCACTTCCGAACCCACGTAGGATCCAAGTAAAGTCGTCATCGTTGTCGAACCCACGAAGGATCCAAGCACGGTAGTCGTCGCAGTCGCAACCAGCTCTAGGGTTCCCGCACACAGCGTACTTGATTCCGGGAGGGTCCTTTCCTCAAGTAAAGGGGTCGATACATCAACTGTCACGAAGTCCTGATTTGATGTATCCCAAAGTTTTGTCTCGTCAAAAGGAACCCAACATGACAGACGGCGTGTCAAACGGACGCCCGGTCTGAGAGATATTGGATTTTCCGTTCTAGGGGCCCAGTTGGGAATATACTCATTCCAAACCCAGCCGTTTACCAAAATTATCCAAAACTCACTTAGTGTATCTCAAAATAACCACCACGTCAATAGGGTCCCAGTGCCAGAGACGGCGCGTCGTTCGGACGCGCGGTCTTCAAGATATTCACCTTTAAGTGAAAATGGGCCCAGCCCATTAATCCCAGTGGGCTGGCGGGTCGGGTTAACCCAGTTTTGACAGGTCCGACCTGGCAGGGGTGTCAGACCGGCCCGAAGAAATGCGCGGCTCATCCCGAGGGTCGCGGCCCTGCCCGAGGGGGCGCGGCCCGGCCCGACCCGATGGGCCGAAGCCCGACCCAGTAGGGCACGGCCCATCCCAGCCCGGCGCAGCCCCGCTGGCTCGACCAGATGGCTGAGCGGTCCGAGGGGGGGGGGGGGCGGCCCCCCGGCTGCACAAACTGGCGGCGCCAAGAGGCACCGCCCTCCCTAACCGGCTGGCTAGAGCCCACCGGCCTTCCGGCTCAAGTGGCCCACACGGGCGGGCCGCGGCTCATCTGACGAGGCGCCCTCCTGGCACCGCGGCTTCCCTCCACCCGGCCGGTCGACGGGCCGGCCGGTCCTTCCACCGAAGCGGCCCGCGAAGCGGGCTGCGGTTCCTTCCGCACAGCTGGCGCGACGGCGCCGGCTTCCTCCGCCGTGGCCTGCCTTGGCTGTGGCTCTGCGTTCCCAGCACGGCGCGATGACGCCGTGCTTCTTCCACCGTGGCCTGCTTGGCCGCAGATTTCTTTGCATGTGTGATGGCGGCCCTTGCGCGTCGCCGACCTCTTCCGCGTTCCGCCTCCGGTCGCCGATTATAAAAAAATAAACAAGATCAAACGGAGGGTCATCGGGCCGTGTTCGTTCGGCCCGTGCCCTCCGCGTTAAGCGATAGCAATAGGACGAGACAATAAAATTTATACAACGATGAACGAGGCACAATTTTAATCCATTAAAATTGAACATAATCCCCTACCTCGATAATTGACGTCGCATGTCGGGCGTCGTGGAAGACGGCGTCGCGGGAAGAGGATTCGTAGATGACGTTAGAGTGCGTCCGAGGAGGAAGCGGTGTCTCCTCACTTGTTACAGAGAAGAGAAAGAAAAGTGCGTCGTCGTTCTTCATGGAATAGGCATTCTTCATCGAAGAAGACATAGTTCTTCATCGGAGGGTCGGTGTTCTTCCAAAAACTCAAGAGCTCTCCCAACTCTCCTTAACACAATGAAAGCCCCAAAAATAAAATAATAGGCTAATCCTATTATTTTATTAACACATGAAATTTAAAATTAAAAATTAAAACCACTTAATTAATTAATTGAAGAGTTTGAATTCATTAAATTAATGTGTTGGCAAATAATAAAGAGAGGGAGAGGAGGTGAAGAGATCTCATAAATATTGGGAGAGTTTCCAACATTAAACAAGGGAGTTTAATGGGGGTTTATGAGAGTTATGGGAAGTTCAAGGGTTTAGGTCACTTGTGGGCCCACCCCCACAAATATCCTCTCATGGGAGGTTATGTGGGTGGGGCCCCACCTCTAACTCCCCTTGGGAGGAAATAACCACCATCCTTAAAATAAAATTGTGTTACACCAATTTTATTTATTTTAATCTAATTCCCCAAATATTAATTCTCAACCCGCTTTAAACGCAACTGCGGTAAAGGTCCCCTTAAGCAATTACCGGCGCTGCGAGTTCATCGGTGCCATCAGATTTCAATTATGAGCACTGGTTCAAAAGATAGAAAAACCTGCTTGTTCGTTTACTAAACGTACCCGAGCTAAACTTCAGAAATTGATTCTGGGCACACCGGGCCTCGGAATCAAGTGGTGTCAGAAGCCACAGACTCATAAAATTACAAAGTATTTAAGAAAAAATTTTCCTTGAAATTTCCGGGTCTTTACATTACTCCCACCTCAGGGATTTACGTCCCCGTAAAGCTACAACATAAACTAGGGAAACAAATGAGGGTACTGAGCACGCATCTGAGCCTCCCGCTCCCATGTGCTCTCCTAGAGGTTCCCGTGCTGCCAATGAATGCGCACTAGAGGAATCGACCATCCACGTAGGACCTGCCCCTGTCGATCCTCGATCTCCACTGGGACCTCCGTGAATGTATCACTGTCATCGATGTCCAGCTCCCCATGATCAATGATGTGGGTCGGGTCGTGCACGTATCTCCTCAGCTGAGATACGTGGAAGACCTCATGCACCCGGTGCAATTGAGGTGTAAGGGCCATGTGGTAAACCACTTCACCTACTCTGCTGAGGACCTGGAAAGGCTCGATGAAGCGCTGAGATAACTTTCCACCCCGGCCAAATCTTCATAATCCACATCGAGGTGAGACCCGTAAGAAAACGTGGTCGCCATCCTCGAACTCCAGTGGTCTCCGTCTCCTGTCAGCATAGGACTTTTTTCTTCTATGTGCAGTCCTCATCCGCTCCTGGATAATCTGCACCTTCTCCGTCATAGCCTGAACCATATCTGGTCCTACAAGTGCTGACTCCCCAGGGTCAGTCCAGCACAGAGGTGATCTGCAAGGTCATCCATACAGTGCCTCGTAAGGTGTCATCCCGATGGTGGGGTGGTATCTGTTGTTGTACGCAAACTCCACCAAGGGTAGGTGATCCTCCCATCTGTGACCAAATTCAAGGACACATGCACAGAGCATGTCCTCGAGAGTCTGAATGGTCCTCTCCGTCTGGCCATCCGTCTGAGAATGAAAGGCGGTGCTCAGGCGTATTTGTGTCTTAAATGCCTCCTACAACACTTTCCAAAGCCGGGAAGTAAAACGAGCATCTCGATCGGAGATGATAGACAATGGCACACCATGAATCCGTATGATCTCTTAAATGTAGAGGCGTCCCAAGATCTCTACTGAGCCCTGCTCTCTGATCGGTAGGAAGTGGGCCGACTTGGTGAGTCGGTCGACAATCACCCAGATAGAGTCGTGTCCCCTAGATGTACGTGGAAGCCCCGTCATGAAATCCATGGATATCACATCCCACTTCCACTCCGTAACCTCTAAGGGTTGTACCAAGCCTGCTGGTACTTGGTGCTCTGCCTTCACTTGTTGGCAAGTGAGGCATCGTGAAAAGAACTCTCCTAAAGCCTTCTTCATACCTGGCCACCAGTGTTGTAGTCTGAGGTCCTGGTACATCTTCGGCACTCTAGGATGTACTGCTAGAGGGGATGTGTCAAACTCCCTCAGCACTTCCTCCTGCAGTGCAACTGGTACCATGGTACGTCCCCTGAAGAGGATGATGTGCTCTCCTCCTTTAGAAAATCCATCAGGTGCCTGCCCTGTGGAAATCTGAGCACGTCGCGTCTCACATTCAACGTCCCCACGTTGTGCCTCTTTGACCTACTGAAGTTGTGGAGGAGTGACTGTGAGGGACTGTAGAAAGGCTGCCCCATCTCTATCCACGAAGGATATCTGTAATGCAGCTAGCTGCTCCGTCGCCTCCCCTAGCAGTTGTATGCCTGATCTCCTACTGATAGCATCAGCTAATACGTTCCCCTTTCCAGGAGTATAGACTATTTCAAAGTCATATTCCTGGAGGAACTCAAGCCATCGCCATTGTCTCAGGTTCAGGTCATTCAGTGAGAAAATGTACCTGATACTCTGGTGGTCAGAGTAGACTGTAAAGTGCTTGCCCATCAGATAGTGTCGCCACATCTTCAAGGCGAAGACCACTGCTACTAACTCCAGGTCATGGGTAGCATAGTTCTGCTCATGTTTCCTCAACTGTCGTGAACCATAGGCGATCACTACCCGCTCCTGCATCAGGACACACCTAAGTCTGGTCCTTGATGCGTCATAGTAAACCACATACCCAACACCCTCCTCAAGTAGCCTCAAGATGGGCGCACTGGTCAATCTCTGTCTCAGCTCCTAGAAGCTCTGCTGGCATCTATCTAACCACACGAAGGGTTTCCCCTTCTTTTTTAAAGCTAAAAGTGGTGCTACAACTCTGGAGAATTCTGGCACAAATCTTCAATAGTACCCAGCCAGACCTAGGAAACTCTGCACCTCCATCACGCTCCTGGGTGGATCCCAAGAAAGTACTGCCTCGACTTCATAGGATCCACAACAACTCCTGCCTCCGAGATGACGTGCCCCAAGAATTGAACCTCTCGAATCCAGAACTGGCACTTCGAGAGCTTACCATAAAGCTGGTGCTCTTGGAGTGTGTCCAGTATAACCCGCAAGTGGTAGGCGCACTCCTCTTCAATGGTCGAGTAGATCAATATGTCGTTGATGAAGACTAAGACAAACCGATCGAGGTAAGGCTGGAAGATCCTGTTCATGAGACTCATGAACACTTCTGGAGTGTTGGTCACACCGAAGGGCATAACCAAGAACTCATAATGGTCATACCGACACCTGAAGGTCGTCTTCTACACATCCTCGTCTTGAACTCTGAGATGGTGATAGCCTGACCTGAGGCCTATCTTCGAGAACCATCGTACTCCCTTGAGCTGATCAGAGAGGTCTTCAATCCTTGGGAGTGGGTACTTGTTCTTTACGATCACCTGATTCATGCGATGTTAGTCGATACATAGTCTTAAGATCCCATCTGCCTTCTTGGAGAATAAAATCGGAGAAGCCCGGGGTGAAACACTGGGTCAGATGAATCCCTTTCCCTGCAAATCATCTAGCTGTACCCGCAGCTCACAAAGCTTAGCGGGAGACATCCAATATGCTGGAGTAGATATCGATGATGTCTCGAGATATAGGTCAATGTAGAAGTCTACCTCTCTACGAGGAGGTAGTCCTAGAACATCATCAGGAAAAACTTCCGCATGTTGATCCACCACAACAGGAAAACTCGGACTCCGCACATCAACCGCTCCTAGGACAAGACTAGCCAACTGATGTGTGATCGGCTGCCCTCTCCTCTGCATAAGTCCATCCTGCGCTGCCAAGGATCCCTTCTCGCCGGTGAAGGTGAAACTACTCCCATCTGTGTGGACACACCGCACTTTGCGCCTAATACAGTCGATCTGGGAATGGACTGTAGATAACCAGTCCATACCCAAGATGACGTCGTAAGGCCTCGATGCCGCTAAAAGAAGATCCCAGCCGAATCTCTCACATCCTATAGTAAGATCACACTGCCGGAACCAGTGCGTAATCATCGAGTCTACTCCCGTAGGAGTATCTATACATAAGGATCGAGCCAACGGCTCTGTCAAAATCTTCGAGCTCCGAACAAGGGCAGTGGAAATAAAATAATGACTCTCTCCTGTGTCTATAAGAACTGCAGCAAGGATGGAGTAGACACAGATAGTACCTAGAATCATCTCAGGTGCGTCGTGGTCAAAGACCTCGATTGCCTGGATCTGAGCCTGCCCCTATCTGCCAGCTCCCTGTGGTCGGGGTGGTCCTCCTGGTGGTGGTGGTGGTAGAGCCTCGAAGCGTCGTCCACCACCCGCTGCTCGGCCAGCTCCTCTGCCTCATCCGCCTGCTCCCTGCGGACCGCCACAGTTGAACCTCTGCCTCTGCCTAGGAGGTCCCTCAACTATTTGCTGCTCATCTGCATGGTGGGTCGGGCAGTCATGATCCATGTGGCCCTGCCCGCCGCATGCATAGCACTGCCTGCCCCTCGTATGGCTGGCTCTTCTTCATGTTCCCCACACATCTGAACCGGTATCCTGAGGTCACCCACCAAATGGCCTGGTCCGCTTGGACCTCTGCGACATATGTCTACTACCAGCTGCAAAAGACTCTGCTACGTGTCGCCCTATGGTGGGTCTCGCTGCTGGTGTAGGCTCAACAAGAAATCTCTCCACAAGAAGGGCTCGCTCCAACACTCTTGACTGCGTCAGAATGCTGAGGGAGACCATCGAAGCCCTGATCTCATGCCTCAGTCCCTGCTCGAAGGTCCGGGCCCGAAATAATGGGTCTCGTACCATGTCCTTGGATTAGCGTGATAGGTCGGTAAAACTTGCTGAATACTAAGCTACTGTCATGCTGCCCTACTGCAGATGAAGTAACTCCTGAATCCACACCGCACAAAGGGTGGTGGGAACAAACTCTGAGCAGAAGAGACTCTTGAAGTCCATCCAAAGTAGAGATAACTCATCGTGCACCTGTAGCATCAGGCTCCACCATATACCTGCTGTTGCGTGCAGGAGGCTCGCGGCAAGGATCACCATATGGTCGGCTAGTGTCCCTACCAATCTGAAGACTCTAACGATAGCCTCCAACCAATCCTCGGTTTCCTAAGGGTCCATCTCTCCGTGGAACCTGGGTGGCCTCTGTCATTGAAACTCATGCAACGCACTCAGGCAGTGTGCACTCTCTGCTACTGGGGCTGGTGGTATCGGTGGCCCAGCAGGTAGTGGTACCGCGGGTGCCTCCGTTGTAATGGGGCCCTGCACTGAGGCCTCGTCGCTCAGTGGGCTGTCATATCGCACGTAGCTTGGAACCCTAGCTGGCTGCCTTCGTGGGTCCATCCTAAAATGAAACAAGTGCATCACGGTCAAACAGTATACCTGGTGATCTAACATAAAGTAATCACAAAGAAAACTTTTGAAACACACATGCAATCAGTATTTTTGAGAACTGAGTCAGAAATCAAAAGTCAGGGTCCTGGTGTATGGATACGTCGGCCGCCGCACCAACACTGGAATCCCAGGACTAAAAACCACACTCAATAATCTTAATAATATTTCTTCACAGAGAAGAAATTATCAGAGTCCTGAGTTTTGTGGTAGAACCGACTCCTCTGATGCCAAATTTTCACGACCATCCTCAGGGCCCATGTCGTGACTACCTCAAGCCCGCCTTCCATAGGCCAGGGGCTGGCGACTAGCACCAAAGGCGTAAATCTCGGTAAAAGAGAATTCATTGCCTTTAAAAAAATAAACAAACACAACATAGTACGTAAGTGAAGTAAGCACTAAGTAAAACTGAGTACAAAAGTAAGTGCTAAAAAGTAGATGGGCCAGTATACAAACCCAACTGGAAGTACAGTACAACCAAGAAAGAAAGTACAACAGCTGTAAAGTAAATCAGCAACCACCGAGTCGTCCTCCAGGAATCCCACTTAAGGGTGGGTATATATAGTCTCGTCGGTACCTCGGGTCTGTCCATCCACTCCGTGTATGTCCTGCCAGGTGTTCCACCTCCGGATATCATCCATCTCCACAAGCCTCAACCATGATCAGTTTCGTCCGTCGTCTGCAACCAACACAACCTAGTATGGGCATTGCCCGTGCAGACGTGAGTATAACGATACTCAGTAGGGACCCCGAGACCCCCGAAGGTCTCCCAGAATCCATGAAGGATAATCCACAAAGGAAAGGTACAAACACAAAGTAACAACCAACTCTACTTAGGTATATGCTCGTACATATACCTAAGTCATCAATCTCGGTTCGGCTCCAACTCCCGAGCCCAAGCACAACCCGGTCCACACAGGAAGAAGTCAATCACATCAATGATAATGATTGAAAGTCAAGACTCAGCTCACACAGGTATACTACTCACGAAGAGGGGTAGAGATGATTAGATGTAGCCTCTGAATCATCTCCTCTTCCAAACCCACGTAGGATCCAAGTACATAATTCGTCGCTGCCGAACCCACGTATGATCCAAGTACAGTAACCATCGTTGTTGAACCCACGTAGGATCCAAGTACAATCGTCATCACTGCCGACCCCATGGAGGATCCAAGTACAGTCGTCCTCACTGCCGAACCCACGTAGGATCCAAGTACAATCGCCATAGTTGTCGAACCCATGGAGGATCCCAGCACGGTAGTCGTCGCAGTCGCAGCCAGCTCTAGGGTTCCCGCACACAACGTACTCGATTCTGGGAGGGTCCGCTCCTCGAGTAAAGGGTTCGATACATCAACTGTCATGAAGTCCTGAGTTTATGTATCCTGAAGTTCCTTCTCGTCAAAACGAACCCAACGCGATAGACAGCGCGTCAAACGGATGCCCGGTCTGAGAGATATTGGCT
This sequence comes from Viscum album, assembly GCA_963277665.1. Taxonomy (NCBI): domain Eukaryota; kingdom Viridiplantae; phylum Streptophyta; class Magnoliopsida; order Santalales; family Viscaceae; genus Viscum; species Viscum album. The sequence continues at coordinate 1,111,985,209 of OY728150.1, read as the reverse complement.
TTTCCATTCCAGGGGCCCGGTTGGGAATATACTCGTTCCAAACCCGGTTGTTTACCAAAATTGTCCAAAACTCACTTAGAGTATAGAAAAATAACCGCCATGTCAATAGGGTCCCGATGCCGCAGACGGCGCGTCGTTCGGACGCGCGGTCTTCAAGATATTCACCTTTAAGTGAAAACGGGCCCAGCCCATTAAGCCCAATGGGCTGGCGGGTCGGGTTAACCCAATTTCAATGGGTCCGACCTGGAAGGGGTGCGGAATCGGCCTGAAGAAATGCGCGGCTCGGCCCGAGGGGCGCGGCCCGGCCCGAGGGGGTGTTGCCCGGCCCGAGGGGGCGCTGCCCGGCCCGAGGGGGCGCTGCCCGGCCCGACGGTGCACGGCCCGGCCCGAGGGGTCGCAGCCAAGCCCGAGGGGGCGCGGCCCGGCCCGGCCTGGCGGGGCACGACCCCCCGGCTGCCCGAACCAATGGCGCCAAGCGGCGCCGCCCTCCCTAACCGGCCAGCTGGAGCTTGTCGGCCTTCTGGCGCAAGCGGCCCGCACGGGCAGGCCGCGGCTCATCTGGCGCGGAGCCCTCCGGGCGCCGCGGCTTCCCTCCGCCTGGTCGGCTGATGGGTCGGGCGGTCCTTCCGCTGAAGTGTCCCGCGAAGCAGGCCGCGGTTCCTTTCGCACAGCCGGTGCGACGGCACCGGCTTCCTCCGCTGCGGCCTACCCTGGTCGAGGCTCTGTGTTCCCAGCACGGTGCAATGGCGTCGTGCTTCTTCCACCGCAGCCCGCTTGGTCGCAGATTTCTTTGTGTGTGCAACGGCGGCCCTTGCGCCGCTGGCCTCTTCCGCGTTCCGCCTCCGGTCGCTGATTCCAAAAAAATAAACAAGATCAAACGGAGGGTTGTCTGGTCGTGTTCGTTTGGCCCGCGCCCTCCGCGTTAAGCTATATCAATAGGCCGAGACAATCAATGTTATACAACGACGAACGACGCACAATTTTAATCCATTAAAATTTAACATAATCCCCTACCTAGATAATTTACGTCGCATGTCAGGTGTCGCGGAAGACGGCGTCGCGGGGAGAGGATCCGTAGATGACGTCGGAGTGCGTCCGAGGAGGAAGCGGTGTCTCCTCACTTGTTGCGGAGAGGAGAAAGAAAATTGTGTCATCGTTCTTCGTGGAATAGGCGTTCTTCATCGAAGAAGACTTCATTCTTCGTCGGAGGTTCGGTGTTCTTCCAAAAACTCAAGAGCTCTCCCAACTCTCCTTAACACAATGAAATCCCCAAAAATAAAATAATAGGCTAATCCTATTATTTTATTAACACATGCAATTTAAAATTAAAAATTCAAACCACTTCATTAATTAATTGAAGAGGTTGAATTCATTAAATAAATGTGTTGGAAATTAATAAAGAGAGGGAGAGGAGGTGAAGAGATCTCATAAATATTGGGAGAGTTTCCAACATTAAACAAGGGAGTTTAATGGGGGTTTATGAGAGTTATGGGAAGTTCAAGGTTTTAGGTCACGTGTGGGATCCACCCCATAAATATCCTCTCATGGGAGGTTATGTGGATGTGGTCCTCACCTCTAATTCCCCTTGTGAGTAAATAAACACCATCCTTAAAATAAAATTGTGCTACACCAATTTTATTTATTTTAATCTAATTCCCCAAATATTAATTCTCAACCCTCTTTAAACGCAACTGCGGTAAAGGTCCCCTTAAGCAATTACTGGCGCTGCAAGTTCATCAGTGTCCTCAGATTTCAATTCTGAGCACTGGTTCAAAAGATAGAAAAACCCGCTCGTCCGTTTACTGAACGCACCCAAGCTAAACTTCGGAAATTGATTCCGGGCACACCGGGCCTTGGAATCAAGTGTATTCAGAAGCCACAGACTCGTAAAATTCCAAAGTATTTAAGAAAAAAATTTCCTTGAAATTTTTGGGTCTTTACAGTGTGTGTGAGTGTGATTCCTAAATCAAAGAATAAACAACGTCTAGTGTATAATATCAATGACAAAAATAGTTAGAGTATTATCATATAACAAAATATACAAATAACACTATAATACCAAGAAAAAATTGAGTGAAAAGGTTCCAACACAGCATGCCTGGAGCATCCTGTGTTTTTTGGACCGAATGAAATTCCAAGGGATTTTGAATTTTGGCATTTAGTGGATGGTTTTTTCTTTGAACCAAGATTCTGAATGTAATTCTAAGAGTTAAAACACTTCAAAGTGTTGTTTTTAGACTTAGGTAAAGGCCTGAGAGGTCCCTTGGAGGTCTCGTTGAGTTTCGGGAGCATTGGGTCCCAAAAATCAAAGGTTTGGGTGGTCTAAACAGGGTGCACGGTTTGTTTGAAACTATGTGCCCTAGTAGAAAACTGCGCGACTATAGTAGGTGACCGAGTGTAAAGCGCATGAGCTACACACGGTTTACCCAATCATGTGACTAACTCACACAGTTAGTGCCACTTAGGTAGTACCTATGCACTATTCATCACAAGGTTGGTGCATGGTTGGTGCACGGTTTGTCCAAACTGTGTGACTCCTCCCTCTTAAGTAATAGCTTTTGCATGATTAGTGCACAGTTTTGTCTAACCATGCATACAAACCATGTGCTTCATTAATGGGGTGAAATTTTCATTTTTCCTATGGATTATTTCTTTATTTATTCATTTTCTTTTTCCTCCCTGTGCACAGAAGCTCCTCCGTGGGTTGTTTTTCCTCCTCTAGGTATGGGGAGATATCCCTCATACGTCCTCCTATTCAAGAATCATTAGGTGCATTAGAATCATCTCAGTAAGTCTATACCTCCTTTTACTTATTTTATTCATTAATCTCTTCTCTTGTTTCTATTTTAGTGTGACCTAATTCTCCCTATTTTCAGGGCATTCATCTATTTCTTCATTTTCTTCCAAATCAGACCAAATCAAAAAAATTTATTGGATAAGTGAGGAATCCTAATATTAAGGTAGTAGGTATATAGATTTTTTCCCAAATTCTTAATCGATTTATGAATAGTTTCATTGTGCAATGCACCAGCCTTTATCGTGCAATGCTCTAAAATTTAGTTCTTCCTTTTAAATTGTCATACGCACCTTGTGTAGCTCCAGTTGAGTGTTGTTAATTAGTTTGAGGATTCCAACCTTGATCTTAGACACCCCTTGGGTGTGCCAGCTTTTTTTCCCCTTTTTGGTTAAACTACTAAATGCCCAGAATGCATTTTAATCATTCGTCTTGGAAATAAAATGGGTTTTTCCTTGTAAGTAATTTACCAAGTGATCATGTCACCTCCTAAGTTCCATGTGAAGCTTTATTTTTGTCTTTCCATGTTGGTTAGTTTTTATAAAATTCATATTCAATGAGAGTTGAATTATGATTCTTGAATATGATGATTTTTGTGTTAATTTAATTTTTTATAAACAATGTCATTATTTTATAATAAAACACCTCGAATGAGGTGCGATGTATTCAAAACTAAAAAGTGGTATTTTTGTTTTGAAACTTTCTTGGCTTTACGTCATGGAAGTTTACCAACACCCCTTTTTTTTGTTAGAGTTATGGAATTTCATAGGAATTTCCTTTTTAGATATTATGAAATGGAATTTCTCTCATTATATATAAATTTTAAATGAACCAAGGCACCTCCTAAGTGTTTATCCAATCATTTAATTAGAATTACCCATGTAGGTAAATGTTTAAGTTAAAATGAGATGCCTCTTTGTTAAACATGTTATGTATGTGATGTTTGGTTAATTATTTCACCCTAGTGTTGAGAGTGATCTAAGGGGTTTTGACTTAAGGACCACTTGGACAGAGTCTCATGCCTCTCTATTAGAATCTTTTATGTTTGGTAAATATGTAAAGGGTGATATCATGTATGCCTGAGATGGTCTTGACGTGTGTTGTCTGTTTTACCTCTAGACGAGTGACACCAGTTCCCTAGGGGATCCCCCTTGGACAGTCTCAATGGAAATATTGGTTGTACCATTCCACGAGAGAGACATGGACCCCTAGGTGTGATACTAGGTATAGACTTGAAGGTTAGTTCATTATATTTCACACCATGCCAGAGTGATACTTGGGACTTCATATTTGGATCACCTTGGATGGACTCCTTAGTATTGGACTTTCACCAAAACCTTTGATCGATACTTGGAAAGTCTCTTCGGATTGCCATGGATGGGATCAAGGTGTCTCGACTTGTTTTATCAATAAATAATTAAAATGTTCTCAAGGTAAATGATTGATTTCAAATTGGAATTGGTTAGTTAATTTAGAAATCATAGGGATGTGTCCTCCAAGACAAATTACAATCTTGGGGATAGTCCATCCTATGGAACTTTACCCTACTCACTTTACCATTTCAAGTGCCCTCTATTCAGACACACTAGAACAGAATGAAGAAGGTTGAGTGGACAAGTCTTCAAGCGGAACCCAATCCAATGCATTTATTTATATTTCCTATAGTTTCATCTAACTTAAATATAGAACATTTTTTGTTTATACTGCTTGAAATGTATTGGCCTAGAAATTATGGGTGTCACACTACTGAGATTGTATCTCACACCCTTCTTGGTCACTTTTGGTACCTGAGTGGACTTTATGACTACAGGTAATGAAAAGAGAATCATCCAACTTCTAATGCTTGATTTAAATTTCTAGGATGGAGTTGGGGCAGAGGATCGAGCTAGTACTTGGTATGCTCGTAAAGCTAGTCTTTGGGCTATTATTATTTTATTACATTTTATTATTTATTTTAATTCTTACTAATTGTACTTATAGAACCATATGTCATACACACATTACTGTAAATTGAAATTTGTCACTTTTATTCATCTATTACATTCATTCTTCCGCTATTGTATCTATTTTATCTATGATTTCGCTATTATATATTGATCTTCACCTGATATATTGTTGTGTTACTCTGATCTTGAGGTTATAGTTTTTCCATCATACCACCATTAGCCCCTTGTTTCTAGTTGGAAACCTATAGTTTATGGGAAGGTGTGCTTGGTCCATGTGGTGATTGGTCCAACTACCAGTTTAGTGGTCAGTCAGGTCAGGACATTAAAATGCCCCCATGCTCCACAATACTGATACCTCTACACTCTCAATTCTATCCCTAAACACTAAATCAATAATTCACTCCTCTAAAGTGGTAAGAGGTCCTTCCTTTCATACATTATATTTATTGAAGACTTTATACACACCACAAAAATATACAGGGGAAGTGTATATTTACCCAGATGAAAACCCACCAATACTTACAACACACACTACTTAAAGGAGAAAAGGTTAGCTCTTACCTATTTGAAATAGAACAGAAGTAAAATAAAACATATAATCCATATAAAACAATGTAAATAAATCACACCAAAATCTAAATTTCCTTTTAAAAACCATTATTTTTAGGAAATAACCCACACCATAACTCATTCACCCACTCCACGAACTAACACCAAGTTATGTGTCACCCAGCCAAAGAGAAACCCATAATGAAAAAACTAACTTGCTGAAAGTACATCAATGTTCACTTAGCCTAGTATACCATGCTCACCCCCTCAATATTTCATAATACTCATTTCATTTTGGGGGGCCTTACAATGAACCCCACCTGGTAAGACACCCACAGGCTTGGTCATGGTGTTCCTCACACTAAGGAAAAACCAATTCTTTCTCCCTATTATACTACACCAATATCCTATAGTATGGTCATCCAATTTGTTTTTACTAGAGGGACTTCCTGATAAAAAAAAATATCCAAAATGGAATCCTTAACCATTTCACCCATCATGGAACACCAATCACCACAATAGTCAGATGCCACACCCACAGTATCAACACAACTCAAACCATGATTTACATAATGGTGTACAACAATGTTTAGTGAATCCTAGTGAGATAAAAACATCCCTATCCAACCACATCCCTTCCCAAAAAATAAAAAAATTAACCCAATACATCTCGTGACATCAAAATTCACAATAAAAAGGGGGAAACACATACCAGTGGTGTCACATTCACCCTTCCATTAGGAATTTCTTCATCACAATGCTAGAGGTTGGTAGTGTGTATAAACAATCTAGGGTTTCTAGTGTAGCGTAATAGTGTCCCATTATGAATTTTCATATTGGCCCAAAAATGATACTATAATAGACTAATTGATATTACATGATTACACAGAAAGAGTTTATGATGACCATCCCATGATATGCTATAGGTAGAGAACCTAATGCGATATCTTACTCAAGATCAACATGATCCCAACCAATTATGCAATAGAGATCATCTTACACTATGGGGTAACTACCCTACCTTATGCTAGTTATAGTTCCCCAATCACAAGAATACCAAAATAATATATAATGTCCCTTATTAATGAAAATTTAAAAAAATGGAAATTAAAATTAGAAAACTAAAGGTCGATATGGATGATCATGAAGTGATCTAAATATGGACACATGATGCATTACGGGGAAAACCTATAACTGTAAAAATAATGTCACTATAAGATATTTTTCCAATAAGTACACTAGGAAACTATAACACATCAAGATAGAAATAATCACTAGATTTTATAAATACATCCCCCCCTATTTATTTTTAATTAAATGCACTAACTCGATGAGTTTCTCATGTACCACATTGATAATATTAAGTATCTAAAGAATTTAAGACAATCCGGTGCAAAAGGAACTAAGAAATCACTCCTACAGCTGAAAATGTATATGAAACGGTCAAATTTCACATTGATTGGTGTTCCACATTCACTACTCCATGTACCATCCCAATATCATAATAGAAAAACCAGTTGAAATTATCCTGACATAAGGAGGAACCAAAATTGAATCCAAAAACACAAGTGATATTAGTGATCTTCTTTCAACCCTTCAACGAATCCTCGCCATTAAAGTTAAACCTAATGATAATACTATTATAATTTGAACACTAGAACTCCATAGACTTGGAAACCCAATTTAGTGATGATAGACACATGAAAGAAAACAATGACATCATACTGGCCTATATGACCCAAGTTCATGTAAGTTTTTTAATCCATGAATCATCGATGTTCATGTGTTCCACTAACTTATCACCTAGAGACATCTGATTTAAGACATCATAACCAAATTGATCATGAACTTTCATACATAATCATAGAATTTTCTTCAAATACGGGACATTTTAAGACAAGAACAGGGATCTATAAATAACCTACTAAGCACAAATGTTGTGATTCCTTGAGTTTTCTAGAAGGGATACCATTAACAAATTCTAAGAAAATAGTTTACACATTTTCAAAATAAAGTGATATTACCATGTACTCAACCATACCCTAGAAACAAAAAATTTGGTTACCCATCAAAAAAAATACTCCCAAATAACCAAGCATATAGATTTTCATGCAATGTAAAGGAAATATAGATATCCCTACCAGAAACCACAACATGATTTCTAAATCACCATATTATTGTTAGTATGTCATAAGTTTAGTTACACATCATATCTAAATCCAAATTGAACCTTAATAACTACCCAATAAACTTTGATTGATACCCTCTCCATCTCCGTCTCCACTTCCTGTTATCGGCACCTACATGAAAATTATGTTGAAAATTAAACAATGTTGTATAATTAAATTTAAACTTAAATCTAATAAAAGTTTGTGTACTAAATGATTTTTAAGTTGTGTGATTTACCTTCTCAATATCATCCATAAATAAAATATCATAAGTGATAGATCTATTCGTCTTCAGATATAATTCAATCAATACTTTTTGCAGATCGGTGGCCTTTACATCTTGTATCTTTATATGCGCCCCTTGTTCCTAAATTGTGTCTTTCATTGAAACAAACTCCCTCTGAACATATCTAGGTGGGTAGTAACTAAAACCAGGAGTACATTCTATTGAAATCCTCGGTAGCCTTCCAAAGACCTCAGATGGTAATGGTCTCAAACTCATCTCATTCACTCAACCAGGATGCTCCTTCCCAAGGACTTGAACAACTGAATCATCGTAGGAGATCGAGAAGGATTATGTGGGATTGGTATCTCATAGTCCTTTTATTTTTACCTATAAATCAAATATCAGTCATATTTGAAGAAATACATATTAATATAGTGAAAACTGACAATAATTTATTATAATGAAAAAGGAATTCATACCTCCACTTCTTTGGCAAGCTCATTAACATAACTCCCATGAAATTTTTTATGAACATACAACCACATTTCTATTCGGGAGACTTGGTGCCCTAAATTATTTGACTACATTGAAAAAAGATAATTTGAAAATTTAATATATGAAACAGATAACGTTATCTTATAAATATTTAAACTAATGAAGATATTACTAGAGTTGATCTATTTCTAGAAAAAAAACTCTTTGACTCGATAGTGTGAGGGATGATTTGTTTATCTCGACTTGATACATTTTTCTTTGAAATATCCTGAAATAAATAACATGTAATTTAATTTTAATGTATGAAATGTAATCTCATTTTCATATACATGTATATATGTAAAATGTGATTAATATAATAATATATATTTCAATACCATGTGCTTATCATGACGGTGGCTATCAACAAAAACTTTTCATTGCTCTCTAGGTACCCCTTTGGGTACCTTATCATGCAGTTGTTGAGTACTAAATGAAGTATCATTGAATTCATTCCATAATATCCATTTAAAATCCTTCTATTTCTTACCCAAATTTTTCAATGTCCACTTCTGTGTTATAAGATCAGCAACGGTAAAGTGGAATAACATCTGTACAAAGAGATTCATTTTTAAAATATTATAATTTAATAACATAATGACATTCAATTACACCATAATGTATTAAAATTACCTTTATCTATGAATCAAAGACTTCATTTTTTCAAGATTGAGGTGCATGACTCCAATTAGCATAGGTAATCATAAGTTTAACTGGCTGCACCAACAGTTGGCCTAGAATCTGGCCAAATAATCACGTGGCATCATTCATAAGGACCCCATAATAGTCAAATGGGACAACTATATTCAATCTGTTTAGATTCTAGACATTTGAACTGTTCACATTTCTCTCTTTAGTAACATTGTTTTCATATTTTATTAAAAAATAGTTAGTAGTATAAAAAAAGTGAAATAACTTTATTCACATTAAAATTTTTACCTATAATTTTCACCCTCTAATATCCTCATGAAGAAAAAGGAGTGAAGACCTACTCCCTCACTGCTGAACCTTATGAATGGGGAGGCGTTGTCTCATATACTGATGGGACACTAATGAAGGGTGTTCTAGATGCTAATGGAATGAAGGGTGTGAGAGATGGTGAAGGTGGATAGACAAAGGGTGTCTCGGATGGTGTAGGGATGGAGACTGATGGATCATCGTCTGTCAGTGTGGTCGAGGGAACATCGACTGGGAGTTGACTGGGATTAGTGAAATACTTCCTCTTTGGTAGTCCTTTCATTTAATAAAATAAAATAAACTTTAGAACACATATTTCAAAAAATTAATGCAGAAAAAAATGATAACAGGTGCACAGTGCTAACAAAAAAAATAGACATAGCTATGATAATGAATGAATTCACATATAACATAAGTGGTTGATAAATTAATGGATGACTGCACACATAATCATTTTTTACTTCAATCATGTTATTGTCCTGCTCTATCATTACTTCATCTACTTCATCCACCCTTGCAAGACTAATATTTTTAATATCATGATGGAAAAATAAGTTTGTTTCTTGTTGTTGATAATATTATAGGTCAAATCTTCCACTTCATCACCCATATCATACAAGTCTCTTTGTTTTATGTGCACAATTATACTCCACCCTTCATCCACAACATCTTCCACATAATATACCATTTTTTCTTATGATGATAAGATATACGGATCATGTAATTCATAATCTCCAACATCCATCAAGTGAGAGAAGTTCACATAAGTAAATTACAAGGAATCTCTTTTAATACCCCTAGTTGTAACATCTCGGTTCCAGGTGCTGCCCAAGGGTGCCCCGTACCTAGTTGGTCACATGATGTCAAGCACATTTCCTCAAATGCCAGAGGCTTCTGACTAGCAGTGAGGGATAAAGTATGATAATAGGGAAACTATTCCCTCATTGGAAAAGTATACAGAGCGGAATAACAAATAATAAACTAAATCGGAAGCAGTAATACCATACAAAAAAAGGAAATAGTGAAAGACTGATAGTATAAACAACTACAACATATATATAAATAAATGATGCATGTCACATGTATCTAGTAAAGTATACAAACAAGTCACAATTCTATAAATACAATACTAAAACCAAAGTACAGAAAATAGTAAACTCCAACATCATCGCAAGCCTCAGCTTGGTATCATACTCTCCAGGTCCAACAGAAATCAAGTACTTGATGAATAAGGGCACTTTATGAAAGGTGTTGTCCTGAGAAATTTCAAATGATATGTGATTTTTGGTTACTTAGGTGCAGTAGAGTGGCTGACCAAGGTCATCTCTCAAAGGAGGAAGTAAATTTAACAACATATTAAAGGTATTTTGAAAGTAAAATAAAAGTAAATAAGAACATTAATTAAAAGAATGGGGTTGTTTATAGTTTATAAATCTAGAAGAATTTTGTTGTAAGAATATTGTATTTTTGTTTTGATTTTAGTTTTGAAATGAAGTTCGATTAAAATGACATAACAAGAAGATATTTTTTAGACAATATTTAAAAGACGTAATCAATCTAACTCTACCTCTTCATTTACTTATTAATAATTATCATTTAAATTAATATCCACTTATTTATGATCCCCTAATTTTTTAACCATTTAACCCTACAGGAGTTAACTTAACCACAAAGATAAAATTACTTAAACCCTAGGCTAGCTTCGGAATACGCAATCGCAAAACCCTATTTTGATTAGTGTTCTAAGGTTAGCTTATGGTTAGTGGTTAATTAGAGCACATATCCACTCTGTAAATGATAATTAATTGAGTTTATGGATTATATTTTAACTCTACAAACTTATCTCATGTGGTCTTGTATTATCGATTAAGTTTGTGCTCTCATAATTTACACAAAATCTCGACCTCGCGTATTTTTGTGTCAATTGATCAATTGTTTTATTAGTTTCATATAAATTAAAAACTCTATTAATGGATCATACTAAGTAAATTATAGTAGCTCAATGATTCAAAATAATTAAATCAAGAGGGTAGAAGATAGACTGGTCACTAAGAAAACTACTCTTCCATGGGTGGTGTGGTCATCGTGGAGACGTTTTTGCATGAGCAAAGGATTGAAAGGGTAGAACCCAATATATTCTCCACTTTTGAATTTAAGACCAAATAGGAAGACTAAGAGAAGAGAAAAATTGAAAATAACAGAAGAAAAGAGAATAAATAAAATAAGAACAAAGAATTTTATTATGAAAACACAAACATTACAACATGAGGAAGGAGAGGGCTTCGACGAAGGGATCCTTGCTTCAAGAGATACCCTTATTGAATTGCTTGTATAATTAGAGTGGAACCTCTTATCCTCTTCCCTAAACTTCTTAATGCGTGTCTCCAACCCCACAAAATGAGAAAAACACCAATTTATAGAGTGGTGGGAAGGATAGGTTCAAAGTGGTTTCAAGTGTGAATGGGGAATCTCGGACAACTATTTTATGTCAACTTTCACTGCTCATTTGACTACAAAAACGCGTGAATCATCTATCCTTACATAGGGATGATTCTTGAGAAAATGATTCATAGATCTCCTCTCAAAATTTGGGCCTAATCCAAGCACGGATGAAGAAGTTATGACCCAAATACAGAACTCATGTCCAATCTAGCGAGTCCATCCCAACTTTGACTTAATGACCCATTTTCACCGACCAAATGCATGATTTAGCTCCAATGTCCTAAATTAAAGTTGTAGAAAATTATGTCAGGAACGCATTTAAAAAATATTAAGTTCAAATAATTCAAATAAATTTATTTATGTTCGAAATACTACAGTGAATTTTTAAATGGTAAAACTTTAATTTTCATCAAATTTTCAAATGAATGATCTAATCCCAAATATTCCATAAATGAACATAGTTAACACAATGTGATGAAATTATATCATTTATTATCAATAAAATATTCAATAAAATTGTGTTTTATCAACTCCATCACACTTACCCTTTTGCACTCCTGGGCAAAACCTCATATCATGTATTCCGAAAAATTGTGACAAGTAAACATCAATATCAAATCAAAACAAATTTTAAAAGATATATCCTTGAGATCCAACAATTCCACACCAAGAAACAAAATATATCATGCCTCATAAAAAAACATTATTTCAAGTTCTCTATTTATATCATTCAATATATTTCCACTTCATTTATCCTCCCATGCACACAAAACACTTACCTCACTTGAATTTTCTCTTATCACACAAATGTCAATTTTTCAGCAATCACTGGTGGAAAATTGCCCTATACCCACGATTTCAAATTGTGGGTATAGCCCATCAAGCTATGGGTATAGGCTATACCCACGGTTTGATGAACCGTGGGCTCTTGAGGCATCGGGATTTCCCTATACCCACGATTTTGTAGAAACTGTGGGTATAGCCCACTGAAATTTCATCTTACCCACGGTTTCTGGTAAACCGTGGGTATAAATCTATACCCATGGTTTACAGAACCCTGGGTATACATTTTTATAGTAGAAATTATATACCCATGGTTAAGTAAACCTTGGGAATAGAAAGGTTTCCAGCAGCATATATACCCACGGTTGAAAAACCGTGGGTATAGATCGTTTTCCTAGAAACAGCAGCTGGGCACCCCCTGCAGCCCCTCCCTTACCCCTTGGATAGACCCCCGAGCACACCCCTCCCCCCTTTCACACCCCGCCACTCTCCCCCTGGACAGAACCTCCATGCACACCCCCACTGGACCCCCCTTGATAGCCCCCCCCCCCCAACACACCCCCTCCCCCCTTGCACACCCCCACTCTCCCCCTGCACAGAACCCCCTTGCGCACCCCCCACTGGACCCCACCCCACTTGACCCCCCTGGACACCCCCCACTGGACACCCCTCCCCACCCCCCCTTGGACACCCCCAACTACCTGCCCCCCCCCCCACCCCCCCCACCCCCCACCAGACACCCCCCCCCCCCCCCCGCACCCCTACTACCCCCTGCACCCAGCCCCCACCCCCCTGCACCCAGCCCCTACCATCCCCCCCCCACCCTACACCCAGCCCCACCCCCCTGCCAGCCCCCCTCCCCCCTGCACCTAGACCCCACCCCCCTACACTCAGCCCCCCTCCCCCTTGCACCCAGCCCCCACCCCCCTGCACTCAGCCCCCCTCCCCCCTGCACCCAGTCCCCCTCCCCCCTACACCGAGCCCCACCCCCCTACACCCCCTCCCCCCTGCACGCAGCCCCCCTCCCCCTGCACACAGCACCCCCCCCCCCCCCCCCGCACCCAGCCCCCCCCCCCCCCCCATCCCCCCTGCACCCAGCCCCCTGCCCCCCCTCCCCCCTGCACCCAGCCCCACCCCCTTGCCAGCCCCCCCTCCCTGCACCAATCCCCCCTTCAAACTAAACAATGAATCAAAGTAAACAATGAATCAACAAAACTCAAACCATGCCATAAAAAACTATCGGGTGAGGGAAAGCTCAAACTAAACAAAGAATAGAGATTCAAACAAAACTAATAATTTAATCAACAAAACAAATCAGAAAATTATTAACCCAAAATAAACAATGAATTAATTAACCATGTCAGAAAAATGCAACCTTCCTGCGTAGTATAGGCCACAAGCATTCAGCCTTAAACATCATCCAATCCAACAAAGGGAACTAAAGACCAGGTATGATTTCTAAGTAAAGATAAAAACTCTTAATGAGTCATTTGATGCCACTAAGGTTGAAACAAGGCATCCTTAAAAGATCTAGGTTCCACAAAAGTAATATAAACTTTGGTTTTGAAAATACCATCCCTGAAACATGTGGTCATAGGATGAGAATTATGAGGAATGGAATGTGTTGTGACCCCCCTGGACACCCCTCCCCCCAATAGACCCCCCCTACCCCCTTCACCCCCACTACCCCCCCCCCCCACCTGCACCCCCACCTCCACTGCCCCCTGGACACCCCCCCCCCCCAGATAAGGATTCTGCCAATGGGGGCAGTTTCACTAAGTGGACTAGACCTTCAATGCAAGCAGATACCGGGCAATAGAATTGTTCTTGAGGTTGGTAGTAAGGCGCATCCAATTGGTGTGAACCCTACTAAAATAAGTAAGGAAAGACTATCAAAACTTGGGCTCAAGTGGTGGATGTTGAAGCAGTAATGGATACTATGGAGGAGTCAATAGCACAGGAATTACACCCATGTTGGATAAAAATTTCATTTTAATGATTGACACTTGTTTCATCTACATATCCTTAATGTGATTTAAGAGAGTAGTTATCATTTTATCTTGGTGAGGGTTGGTACCAGAGCTCTAACTGGTCTTTTGGATTGTGAGGTGTAGTGATCATAGTCCCAATGAGGGAAGTCACGTTGTTCAAATGGGGTAAGTGGGTCATATCTTGGTTGCTTGGTATCACCACTAGCCTCTAAATGAATAAGACTCACATGACCACCTATATCAACCCTGGGTTCCTATATAAGGACTAAATGTATAGCTAGAGGAGGGATGGGGTCCCCTCTAAAATTGTCTCACTCTAGGTACAACTCGACAAGGATCTCAATAGCAAGTATATTATGAATGATTTCTCCCACAAACAATTAATTAAAACCGTGGAAAATTAAAAAAAATCAGCATGACCAATCCATATGTTAGATGTCTATGCTGAAGGAAAAGAAAATAATCAGAAGCAACACAGTAAAAGTAGACAAAAATAAAACACACTATTAATCCCTCAACTACCCCGATCTCCCTCCCCTGCAAAGAAAACTGTGTATCCACCTCCAATGCTCTTCTAGCCCCCTTCGTAGAATATAATTACCCTCCATCTATAGAAATCAATAAAAGACCTAAGTGGAAGATGTGATAAAGAAAATAAAATAAAAACTAAACTACAACATACCTGTCTCTTGTGATTAAACAAGTCACCGCCCAACATATAAGAACCACAACGCCCCATGGGTTCATGTTCCTACAATCAAGGGGGAATAAAAATATGATGATAATGGTTTCACCTAATTATATTAATAAAATAAAAAATACAAATATGATGAGAAATGGAAAATAAGATCAATTAAATAGAATTTTAAGAGTGTAAAATTCTGAAAATTGAATCTCTATACCTGAGCCTGTTGCTATATTTTCTACTGGTCATGTGTCTCCTCATCACAAGGTATAAATACATGTTGAGTTAAAAAATTCAATCCACGGAAAAAAAATCAGGAATCTATTTAAAAAAATAGGCTCCAATTTCAAGAAACATTACACAAAAAAATAGAATCAAAAAGAGTAAAACCTGAGGTTGCACAAGAATCGCAGATAAGGAAGAAAAATTTCATAAATGAGTCTCCCTGCAAGATTTCAGTATGCATGTGAGAAAATAAATTACATCATGTTGTCACAAATACATGCCATCAAATATAATAAATTTTGTTTTCATACATTTTTTATGGAGGTTGCACAGGAATCGGAGATGATGAAGCAAAGAATCTCTCTAAATGGGAGTAAACCCTCAAGCCAAAACTTATTTTGGGCTGGTATGATAACATGCACAATTAGAGATCATGACACTGTAAATGAACTGTTGCTGATAAAGTGAGTATAAACCTGCATTATAGAAATCAAGGTTGTATGCCTTATACTTACAATTCTTTACTCATTTGATTAACATACTTGCGACTATTAACTCTATTTGTAAGAATGCATGCATAATTTTTTTGACTCACAAACCTACAATAAAATCATCATTAACACCAAATTGATAAAAGTGAGACATATTGAGTAAGACCGTATGCAAAAACATATCAGAATCAAATATAAAAAGGCTTAATCAACCGTTTATTTCTTTTCTTGCTCACTAACATACATCAAGATATAATATTTTACCAGAAATTTCAGAAGGGAAGCTAGCAACACCTGGTATGGCCACTGCATACACATTACACAAAGGTGTTTGTATAGGTATGCATACCACTCTAATAGAGGAAATCTAGCCGCCTACAAAATCATATATTTGAAATGAAGAGCTATGGTCCTCACAAACATTTATCCAAGGGAAACACAAATAATTATCCATATAAACCATAGATTGGCTTATTATACCCCATATAAGTTTCTGTGACATGCTAGAAGATAGTGGTTGGAGGTAAATCTAGAAATTTGAGAAACAAATAACCAAAAAACCACACATACCTTGAAGGTCGAGATGAAGGCAGAGCCCGGGAGGTCGAGGCAGAGGCGGACGCCGGGAGGTCGACACGAAGGTGGAGGTCGGGAGGTCAAGACAGAGGCAGAGGTCGGGAGATCGAGATGGAGGTGGAAGTCAGTAGGTCGAAGCGGAGGTCGAGAGGTCGAGGTTGAGGCGGAGGCCAAGAGGGGCAGGGAGGCTGGATCTCGTAGGAGGAATGAGGGCTCGTCGAAGTGGGAGGGGGAGAAGGATCCCGAGTGATGTTGGATGTGTAAAGAAATATACCCATAGTTTTTTAAACAACCATGGGTATAGGTCAGATGAGATACTCTATACCCATGGTTTAGAGAAATCGTGGGTATAGAACAATTGGTTTTAGATCCCATTTCCACTATTAATAATCAGCTGTAGTGAAATAACTTATGGATCATAAAATAGGGAGGAGTATATGGGAAACTTCTAGGAATTTTTATGTTGGAAGGATATATTATAAAGGACTTCAACAACATGATCCTAAATAGTAGTAGTGTTTTCTATTATATCCAAAGAATAAAATGAAGTGGTATAAAATGCAGTGGTATACATACATCCTCATGTATATACAATAGATCAAGATACATTCAAGGCATGGGGTGGGGTGGGAGGGGGTTGTTGCATGCAGGCAAGGGGATGGTTAGGGGGTAGCTTCATGTAGGGTAGGGGAGGTTGCAGGTAGGAAGGGGTTGGGGCAGGTAGGGGGGGTGGGGGCAGCTGTAGGCATTGAATGGGGATGGGGGAAGGGAGGGGAGGGGTGGGGGTTGTTGTAGGCCGGGTTTTGGGGGGCTACTGTAGTCAGGGGCTGGGGAGGGGGAAGCTCCATATAGGGAAGGAGGGGGGGAAGCTGCAGGCAAGGGGCTGGGGGGCTGCAGGCAGGAAGGGGGAGGGGAGGGGGGGGAGGCAATTGCAGGTAGGGGCAGGCGGGGGGAGTGGGGGGGAGGCAGCTGCAAGTAGGGGGCAAGCAGGGGGAGGGGGAGGGGGAGGGGGGAGGCAGCTTTAGGCAAGGGGCTGGGGGGCTGCAGGCAGGCAGGGGGAGGGGAGTGGGGAGGCAGCTGTAGGCAGGGGGGCAGGCAGGGGGAGTGGGGGGGAGGTAGCTGCAGGCAGGGGGGCAGGCAGGGGGAGGGGGAGGGGGGAGGCAGCTGCAGGCAGTGCATGGGGTGGGGGTAAGGGAGGGGGGCAGACAGTGAAGGGGGTGGGGGAGGGGGAGGGGGTCTACTGTAGGCATTGGGGCTGGGGTGGGGGTGGGGGAGGGGGAGGGGTCTGTTGTAGGCAGAGGGGTCTGGGGGTAGGGGGCTTGCCGGAAGGGGGGCTGTGAGAACATGAATAATGTTCGTGTAGTTGAATTTTTTCCATTCAGTGGTAGTGGAAGACCTACTATTGAGGAAGACGTTCTTATAATTGGTATAGTGGCATCCGATAGCCGAAGATTGATATTGTTCATGAGTTTGAGAATGATAGTAGAATACTAGAGAGATATATTAAACATATATCTATACCAATTAGAATACTAAAGCGATTCATGGAGATATATACTCTCATGAAAAATCATCGGAACAAGGATGATACCTTCTCATGACCAGTATAGGTGTTGAGTGTAATATGATACCTAATAACCCAATTGTAAACACTTTTCTACACAATTAATACAATATTTGTCTAATACTAAATATAGACACAACAAGGAGTTGATTTCCACATAAGGGATAAACCTTATAAAAATCATTCATGTTTTTGTCTCTTATTTATTTAACACTTCACACGTGGAAGTGGTTGTTGGGAATTCATATATATTTCATAGTCTCCCATATATATTGCATAGTCTCCCATCCAGCTCACACTCAAATAGAGTCCTGAAAATATGAAAATATGAAAATATGATGACTGTAGAAAACTTAACAACATTTAAGGAGCCACCCTATCCCGAAATGCTGAGGAATTATTACCTAAGGAAAACAAAACATGTAGTCCTAGAAAAACCACCAATGGTTATAATATATCACCCTAGAAAGATGATGCATCCAGCTCACACTCAAATAGATTCCTGAAAATATTAAAATATTAAAATATGATGACTGTAGAAAAATTAGTAGAATTATAGGATCCACCCTATCCCACAATGATAAGAAATCATTACCCCCCATTCTCTTTGAAATTTTGGCATCTCTATGTTAATATTCCATTTATAAGAATCATATTCAATGATTCTTTACTCCGTGATTTTAATCCATCATTGGGACCGCTATCAATGAAAACCGCTAGAGAATTCTTTGATATCACCATCCATGAACCTTTTACTAAAATATATCGATAGGAAAAGGTGGATCCTCATAGAGGCTGTAATTTTCAATACACCACTATGATATAAAATAATGAGGATTATGATTTGTTTCTTGAATGATATTCAAAGGATAATAAATTCCCCTAAAACCCTAGTGGGGATTTGATTTCCACTACGTGATTTTAATTATTAAATATTATCGGTGTTATCCCCACATATAATAAGGGGAATGACACTAATTCAGATAGACATGATGTGGTGTCATCCATCCAAAACATGGCTCAAACTGAAATATTTCATGAAGGAATGTGAACCTGACAAAAAATTGTCTTCAGATTTGTGAGTTCCTCTAAATACTCTACCACCCACTAGATGGGATTCAATTAAATATAAAGGGAAAGGTGTGGATATATCTATAGACTACATGAAACCCAAATAATTTATGACCATTTAAAATAAGTTTAAAATTTATCGATATGATGATTAGTTTGGTAAATTGGGGTGAATCAATGTAGAATTGTTTAGGGAAAATATTCCCACTGAATGAAACTCACACACAGAGTTCAATATATCTCCTCTATTAAATCCCCCATTGAATGTGGGAACTTATCTATCAATGAGGTTGGAATCTAGTTATTTGGCCAACTTGGGACCCAAAAAACAAGTCTACTTAACCCTGACAGTTACAGATTATGAAAATTTTCATCTCTTAAGGAAAAAATTAACAATATTTGTAGAAATTTTCCCTTGGATGTCTCAAGATGGATATCAACAACAGTTAAAGTAAATTCATCCCTATCTATTTCTACCCACTACCTCTAATTGGGAATTGACCTAGGAGATAGCTCCACTAAAAATCCTTGAATTCATTAAGTCACTTGCTACATGGATTAGATCCATGGAGGGGTGATGCACATCAATATATCTAAAAAGAAAAGTATACCCTGATTAGATGGACATAAGTCCTCCACCTAACATTTGGAATCCCAAATTCCTAATATTCAATTTCATGGCTGATCCATAGTAGTATCTCATGGAATTCATGGTTTGATACACCCCTAATATGAGAACACTAGATAAACATGTAGTAATGAAGATTAGAAGCTTCAAGAAAAATGGGTAATCTAGCAACACCTCTATCAATTTCTCTAGGAAATATTCCTCTATATCTAACAATGATTCCCCAGCATGATGAATAGGTGGTCACACCAGATATTCTTCCTATGCATGATCTAAGTGAAAATTCCATCATAGTGGTGTCCTCAGACAAGGCTACCAAATGGAAAGTAGGTAATGGGCCATCCAAATAAGGAGTAACCTTTAGCAAAAAATTCACCCCACTCAGTGAAAAAATCTAGGATAACGATGTTAATGATACTTGACCCCCTAAATGTGGAGACTGAGTGGATAAATTAAGAATTAATCATCCCCCTAATAATCTTGTAGGTACTCCTAAAAAGAAAAGAAATAAGGGGAAAGATAATAATACAAATAACAACTCCACTATTGCAAAATAGAATACATCCCACTCTAGGGGGAAAACCCCTTGATTTAATGAAGATATTGTTCTGGAACTGCTAAGGGCTTGGGAATGCTCCTACTGCCTCAGCCCTTTGGCATTTTCTTCTTTCCTATAGGCCAATGTTGATTAGAATTGCCAAACCTGAGGTGAAATTTGTAGACTGGAAGGACTTTAATTGGGCTAACCATGGTAAATAGTTTGTCTCGCATAATATGAATGAGTCAACCTTGGAAACCTTGTGGGTTTTGAAACATGATGACATACAAGTCCTTTCATAGGATATAAGGCCTCATCAAATTTCCCTCTCACTCTACTTATATTGTGTTTCCTTCACTATCTCCTTTGTATATGCCTCCTGATTGTACACTAGGAGAAGGGAGATTTTGAAGGATATGATTCAACTGAATGAGAACATGAATCATAATTGTCTTATTATTGGTCAATTAAACTCTGTTCTTATTCTATATGGGAAGATTTGATAAAATTTATAAAGAATTGTTGTATATGAATTCTCTTGAAATATTAACCATTGAAATCTTACTGAAGTTCCTTTTTCTAGATCTATCTTCACAAGGGGTGATTTACTATCAATGGAAGACATGAAAGCAATCATGAAAATTCCTAATTCAAATCAAGGAAATGATTTTCCCCATATTTTTTCTGGGGTTCACTCTTCCTAAATTCAAATTGGATCATAATCCCCTTATTGTTGACACAAAGGTGGATACCATGAGGTCAGTTCCTTTTCCTTTGATGTTTAACAATTTTTGGCTTACCATTCCAAGATGTTGGTAAGTGTTCATTGATGGCTATAAGAACAACTATAATGGAAACCCTATTTTTATTGTTTCTTCCATTCTTAGAAAAATCAAAGGATTCTTGAAAGAATAGAGTAAGATCTCCTATTATTGGTTAGATGAGGACTTCAATGCTGCTAAAATCTAGCTTTTCAACTGTTTGGTCACCAACCAGGAACAAAAATTACCTTCTCCTGAGGAGCTTTAGCTTTATTATAAGCATGATGACCTCATGGTTCTCAAAGAGAGGCTGGGAAAGATTTAATTCAGTGTTAAGTGGATCAAATATGGTGAAAATAATTCTAAACTCTTCCACCATTTACATAAGAAGAAAAGAGCAAAGAGAGGACTGACTTCTATTCGTATCAATGAATCTACTATCAGATCTAAAAATGACATCTCAAATGTGGTGGTGGACTAATTTAAGATACTCTATAATGATAATGTTACTGGGGAACCTATCCAACTTACTGATTCCATTTTACCATGCATTGAGGACCATCACAATGTGGCTATAACTATTTCCCCTTTAAAGAAGAGGTCAAATCCACCTAGTACTCACTGAATATGGAGAGTTCATCAGGCCCAAAGGGTTTCACCAGCATGTTCTTTATGTTTTATTAGGATATAATGAAAGTGTAAATCATGAATGTGGTTAAGAAATTTTTTCTTTCTTGCAAAATTCATCATGGAGTTAATTACAACTTTATCGATATGATCCCAAAGACTAAAAATGAAATTGACATAATATACATTCACCCTATCACCATTAGGAACACCAATCCAAAGATCATCAGCAAAATTCTAATCATGAGGATGGGGAAACTTTTACAAAATTTTGTCACTACTAACTAGTTCGGATTTCTTCCTGGTATGAGAATTCAAAATTGACTCTTTACTACCTTGGAAGGCATCAATGTCATGTGGAAAGAAATGAAACATGGTAATTTTTCCCTCAAAAATGACATCTCGAGGGCCTTTGACACCATAAAGTGGAGCTTCATCTTCAACATTCTCAATAAATATTGTTTTTCTAGCACTTTCATCAATTTGATTTGTACCATTCTGAGCAGTACCAGGATGTTGATCCTGATAAATGTCCCCCAAAGGGGTTTTTCAAATTTTCATATCGTGTTAGGAAGGGGGATCCACTCTCATGTCTCTTTTTGGTTATTACTGAAGATTATCTGAGTCGCTGCATCAATAATCTCTGCCAGTCTGGTCTCTATAGGCCAATAAGGGTAGGAAAGGATAAGCATGTTCCCTCACATATTCTCTACATGGATGATATTATCATGGTAGATCCCCGCTATGATGAGAACCTTGAAATGCTATAACAATATTCTTAAATAAAGTTCTACAGTTGGATGACATACTATGATAGGACACATAGTATAAAGACAGTCATGTGCGAGTACTCGTAATAATACGAAACTCTCTCTCATGGAGTTCGCACTTGGTAATATCCAAGATGGGAGATTATGAGAACAGAACTGCCAGTAGTAATTCTGCATGTCTTGGTGTCATTGGACATTACTATCTACGAGCGTGTGTAATGGTCCTTAGACTGAAAGATTATCATTAACTCATGTCATGACTCGCGCACTTAGATTTGCTGACGAAAACCTTCACGAAGACAGTTGGCGGGAAGTAGGGTACGTTGGGTGTGTCACGAATGACATGTTGTTAATGGATAAGTCGAGGAAGGATTTGTCCCTTCCATATTTATGGAAGTAGATATTTCAGGCCCTTTGATTGAAATAGAATTGTCACCCAAATTCCATGGTCATTGTGTAACGACGAGTTTATTTTTGGAAGTCAATGAATGACAGATCAAGCATATAGGTTTATGACACTTCCATGAAACCTGCTTGATGAGATATTGAGACAAAAGGATTAAATTTCACGGTAAGCGTTCGTATGAGGTGACCCATCAATGCGATGCCAACTTATTTCTCTTGGGTGCCTTGACCTGTTGCTAGACAGTAATCTTGGACTTTAGGCAAGTCCGCCTAATGCCAACGAGAAAGAGGCCTAGAGGGTCACACACTAAGTATATCCAATTATCTCAAGTAGAATAAAGATTATTCTTGTACGTGGTTTAATAATTATTCAAGGAATCCTAAATTGTTTTAATGATAGAGGAAGAATAAAATGAAAACAAGTACACGCTGTGTATTAATGATTACACGCCTTGTAGTTTTCATTTTGGAAAGGAAATGAAAAACAAGTACATGTCGTGTATTAATGATTACACGTCGTGTAGTTTTATGAAAAACAAGTATACGTCATGTATTAATTATTACACGCTGTGTAGTTTTTCCAGTCGGGATTTCGAGGAAATAATATCATTTTATTAAATGATATTTATTATAATCAGCGTGGGCGCATGTCAAGGAATAAATGATTCGACATGGAGGTTTTTCAATAAGAGTTAATGAAATAAATAAAACGTGTAACGCGTTTATTTATTATCATAACTCTATAACCTCAAACCCGATTATAAATATCCTCACAACCCCAACACTTTTCCCAATCGTTGTGCACAACAATTCTAGAGAATTATTTTAAGTCCGAAAGAACTACTTCCTCCAAGAACGCTCTCAAGACCGAGAGAGATCCTCCTCCATCGGATCAAGACGATCTAAGGCGAACAACGCAAGCAAAGTCTTCTCCACGCTAGCACCCAGAGATTCCTTTGGTGACGTATAGAGATATGTGGTGCACGTGTGGATCACCACTAGAGGAAGTCTACACTTGTATTCTGCGACGTAACGACGAATCACATCGGAACGTGATCAGAAATATCATCAAAGAAAGAACGCCATAAAAAGTACTTCTTTCCAATTAATTATAATCAACCTGTGACGATCCTCATTTGTGGTTCTGGGACTATTCTTCTTCTTTGTCTATTTCTATGATTTGATCCATGGAGTCTGGCATTTATCGTCGGATTGATCCCGGATTGATCATTGCTAATGACAAAAATCCAAGTGGGAACATTCACCCATGAGTTTCTGATGCGCCCGGAACCTTCACATGCGACCCTGCCTGTCCACCCTGTTGTCGCTAAAAACCTGTTTCCTAATCACCACGGCCACGACCACCTCCTGAACATGGAGTCATAACAGAACCCTTATCACTCGCTACTGGTGAGAACATCCGGAAAAAATGCTGAAGATGGCCCATTTTATCGCAATATCGGCACTCAACTGGGTCCTTCAGGCAATGTGGTCTCGTATGCTCACTCTTACCACACTGGCAATGTAACACCTAGATACCTGAAGAAACATCACGTGAAAGCTCCCTATGGCACTTCCTACTATCTGTCGAAGGAGTACCAGCCTTGGATGCTAAACCGCCCTAGCTCACAGCTCCCAACTCCCTCAGATTGCACTCAGTAATCAGTGTATGGTTCACTATATCTATCACCGAAGTCAACCTGAAAACATTCACATGCTATCAGATGTCATACCTGAGACCATCCTCAAATTGCCTATCCAAAGATAACTCGTCACCTCCCAAAATGGGTGCGAA
The DNA here is from genome assembly GCA_963277665.1 of Viscum album. Lineage (NCBI taxonomy): Eukaryota > Viridiplantae > Streptophyta > Magnoliopsida > Santalales > Viscaceae > Viscum > Viscum album. Next base: position 1,111,960,683 of record OY728150.1, on the reverse strand, counting down.
GCGTTGAAGCTCTGTAAAACGAGAAGAGTAATTCATCACTGAAAGAGCACCCTGCTCCAAATGCATGAACTCTCGGGCTCGATCGGACCTCAACATCTCGAGATAGAAGTAATAATAGAAGGTCCTCTGGAACTCTTCCCAAGCCATATCCCGATGATGCCCCGCATGTGAGATAACATCCCACCATCTCTTGGCGAAATCACGTAGCATGTACATCGCGAGCTTCACCCTCCTCTCCGAAGGAATATCCAGATGCTCAAAGATAGAAAGCATGGCCTCCATCCATGACTCTGCAGCTTGTAGTCATCCATCCCTAGAAAAAGTGGAAGGTTGCTGCTGATGGAACACCTGTGTCGGCTCTGAAATAGACGGGGCATGATGCGGTGCTCCCTGAAAAGTCTGTAACATCCTCAAAAAGCCTTCACGGAACTGTGCATCATCACCTACATCTGGTATAACAGTTGGTTCCAAGACAAGTATGATGGAAGGATCTGCTAGTAGACCTTAATCTATCATTTCTGGTATCTGATCATCGCCTTGTACCTGGTGCATAACCAAAGGAAGTCTTGGTGGCATGACTCTGTAAGGTCAAGCGCACACCTCAGTTCAAGATTATCAAGGACAACAACTTAAAAGTGCAAGAAAGGAACATGAGAAGAAAAAATTCAAGTTTTACAAAATAAGGTTACACATCGTGTAAAACCACAACATGGCGTGTTCCCTTAACCCTTAACATGGTGTGTACCTCTGCCAACCTGGTCGTGTAACCCTCATACACACAATGTGTTCTTCCTTAGACACGGCGTGTACTTGAATTTTCCCTCCTGCTCAGGTTCTTCTACACAGCTAGAACTACACGGTTCTCTACAACATGGCGTGTACAATCTAGACACGGTGTGTTCTATCAAAAATGTCCCAACCCCATGTCTTTGCTCACACAGTCAGTCACACGGTCAATCACTACATGGCATGTACTCCTAGTACACAACATGTACTTAAGAAAAGTCGTTCTTACTAAACATAAGAACACATGGTGTGTGTTCATAACATCACACGTCGTGTTGTCTAGGTTTTCGGACAGTAATCCTAAGAAACTTCTTCAGAACCCTTAAAAATTTAAAGTTTGTCCAAGGCATGCCGAGTTCCAATCTGTGAGAGCCCATACTTCCCGCGAATCAAAGTTTGTAATCCTTATTCACATCATAACTTAACAGAATTCAATTAAATTTCAAACATGATCCACCGAATTCTGATCCAAGAGGGCCCATAACACCTAAGGGACCAAAGTTTTGCGTCCATCCAAATGAAACGTTACATGTTCCAATACCCTATCAAAATAGAAGGCATTTCTATCACAGAATCTATCACAACAACATGCATATCTAGAACAATATATATCACAACAGCATGCAATCAGTAATGCATCCTAAATGGCATGACAAGAATGCATGATGTGTGATCTCTAGCAAGTGCCTATATGATGCATGAGATGGCATACCCTTATCTCATCGAGTTGCAACAGAAATAGAACCACAATGATATCAATAATAACAGCACAAAACAAGTGTGTCACCCAACAATGAAATCAAATCAACTGTAAAAATTGAAAAACCAGAAGAAAAAAAATTGCAATATTCGAGGTAAATTGTTTTCCCTATACACGAGTTAGCTACTCCCGGGCACAACTTATTACCAACTACATATTCCTTCCTATCCATGTCTATAGGCTCCAAATAGTAAGACAAATCAAAAAAGAAACTCCTCTCATACCACTTTGTAACGTCCCAGTTCCGGGTGTCGTCCAAGGGTGCCCCGTACCCGGTTGATCACATAACCTCAAGCGCATTTCCACAAACGTCAGAGGCTTTCGACTAGAAGCGAGGGACAAGTTATAATAATGGGGAAACTATGACCTCATTGGTAGAGTATACACAGCATAATAACAAATAATAAACTAAAGTGGAAGCAGTAATACCATACAACAAAAGAAAACGGTGGAAGACTGATAGTATAAACAACTGCAGCATATATATAAATAAAGGATACATGTCACATGTATCTAGGAAAGCAGCCAAACAAGTCACAATGCTGTAAATAAAATACTGAAACCAAAGTACATAAAACAGTAAACTCCAACAGCATTGCAAGCCTCAGCTTGGTCTCATGCTCTCCAACTCCAATAGCAATCAAGTACCTGATGAAGAAGGACGCTTTCCCTTATCTATACCTGCAATCATATAATCTGTTTGGGTTCAAAATCATGACCCAAACAGGGTGTGAGACGAATCCCAGTAGGCAACCACCAAAAGATCTATGTCTAACTGTCAGTGAATATATATAGCAGGTAATATGCATAAATGAAGTGATAGACTAGGAAGTACTCAAAAGTAAACAATCCTGTAATTTTCAATTACATTCATTTACATTTATTAATTTTTCAACTGTTGAATAATGAAATCTTGAGATCTAGCCTAAGGTATGTATCCCATATTTAATAGAAAAACAGATGTCTCATAAGACCATCTAGACAATCTAGTAAGACCGGGTCCAAGGCTGTGTTTTGGCTTGGCAGACTCGTCACAATCATTCAATCATTCATAAGCAACCTTCTGGGAAAGTTCTCGCAGTCTAACCCCTCTGGTTTAACATATCATCAATTCAATAAAATAATGACCCTCTAGGAAATCTCACACAGTCTAACCCCTTTGGTCCCGCATAGCACTAATCATTTACAAATGACCACCTGAGTAGCTCTCATGGTCAATACCCCCTTGGTATGCATAGCATCAATAAACTATAATGATCATCTGGAAGCTCTCACAGTCAATTCCCTAGGGTCCAACATTCATTTAATAATGAACCTCTGGGTAGCTCGCACAGTCTAACCCCTCTGGTCTATGACCACCCGGTATCTCTCACAGTCAATACCTCTGGGTCAATATAACAACAATTATACATGAATGACCCTACCTCAGGAAGCTCTCACAATAAAATTCCCCTTGATCATACTTTCACAATGTGAATCACATGCATCTCATATAATCAGTAACTTCATCCTAACAACACGAGGCATGGAAAAAAAAGCAAGCCTAACAGGCATTCTAGACCAAACGGCCATAATCAATCAAACAAGGGAAACACGCCCATAATCAAGGTATAAAACCTTATGCATAAGCAATAACCCTTTCTCAATCAAACAAACCATAGCAGGTATTAAACAGGGTTAAATTCAAAAACACGCAATACCCCAAACATGGGTATTCAGGACTTTAAGCATATATAATTCAAAGACAATCAAAGAAATGTACAAACCACCTACCTTGATGTTGTACGATGAACACTCTTGAACGTTGGCCCTTGAATCGGCCTAGAACGACATAACAAAAAAGGTAAAAAATGATCATCCTTGAAATACTCATGAGGGAGGAGGGATCAGGAAGAAAGGATCTAGGGGAAGAGAGAACTCACCGGTGGGAATCCAACGCACCCGATGGCATCTCAATCAGAGGTCGGACAGAGAAACAAGAGGAGCTCGAAGTTCTTCAGTCATTTGTCGTTCTCCTGTACAAAACACGGGGAGAAGAAGGGTGTTCTGGACGTGAGACGCAACCCTGCTCCGATTTATCAAATAAAAAGAGAAAAGTACATGGCATGTTCATTTAATGTACACGTCGTGTACTAGCCTCAACCGGCCCCTACTTTAGGCGGTCTACCAGGTCACCTACACAGCTATGTACTCGGCCGTTACACGGCCAGTACACGACTACACGCGGTAACCGGGGTACACGGTGTGTACTTAGAAAATTTCTCAATTCTTCTTTTTTCCTAAAAAACAACCCGAAATAAAGATCCATACCTGAAATGAAGATCTAGGTTCTTACACTAGTAATATCGACCCACTTGCATTTGAATAAAACAACTGTAAAATGATCATGGTGGTTTAATTTGATAATATCATTCAACTTTTCATAGTATCTCAATTTGAAAACCATAAATATACCATTATTATGTGTTTTCAAACCCTCTTCTCAATCAATTGTGTGAAATTTAAATCCATTCACATTATAAGCCTTGAAATTTCTAGCCTGTTTTAGAGAACCTCGAGCCAAAAACATAGAATCTTATGACAACTCAGCCCGAGTATTAGTATTCATGATCTATAAAAATTAATATACATTATTAGATTTAAAAATATATGTGTGTCAACCTAATAACCATATTTATTACAATATTTATGAACTTACACAACGTGCAAACAATTCTACAAGCTCTTTATTAACAAATTTTATTATATCTTTATCATTCTCTATTCGGCCTCTCATTCGTCTCTTTGTTTGTATCCTGAGATCTTCAATAAATGGATATGCAATTTCACTATTTAGCAACATATATCTATGTGCCTGTAATAATTCCATTTCTGTCAGTGTAACATTTGAGCTCCTCTCAACTAATCGGCCAATAGTAGGAAAGTTTCTTGATTTCCCATGTAGTTGAGATTGACTTTATGTGTCGTCAACATGTCCAACTTGATTGAATCTCGTCTCAATATCATCTAAGTATCTAGAACAAAAGGTAAGACGCTCCTCTTCCAAATAACCTTCAGAAATAGAGCCTTCAGGTTGGGATTTATTTTTCACATATGATTTCAAATGACCAAGATATCTATGAAATAAAATAAATAAAAAATAAGTAAGTATTTCATGAAGTGCCAAGAATTGTTTACTTAAGATGAAAAACATATAAATAAAGTACCTCTCAATTGGATACATCCATCGATAATGTACGGGGCCTCCTAATTTAGTTTCCTCGACCAAATGCACAGGCAAATGCATCATGATAGTAAAAAATGACGAAGGAAATATCATCTCCATTGCACAAAGTGTCAATACAAATATCTCATGAAGGTTGTCAATCTCGGGTGATTGTAGAGTTTTCTCACATAGTTGTCTGGAGAATGTGCGAAATTAGAGTACAATAGCAATAACCTTTTCAGGTAATAATGTACACAATGTCAATCTTAGTAACTGTTGTAAAAAAATATGTGAATCGTGACTTTTCAATCCATGTAACCTACGATACTTTAAATCAACACACCTTGATATGTTACTTGAATATCCATCAGATACCTTCACATGTTTTAAAATTTGAAGGAATGTATCTTTATCCCTATTTTTCATTGCAAAAAATGTCAGAGCATACTTTTCATTCTCATCGGGCCAGAGATCATACTTTATGTTCATTGTTTGTAAGTCCTTCTGATCATTGAGATGGTCCTTCGATTTTCCATGCTCATTAAGAAATGTGAAGATCAAATTATCACAAACGTTCTTCTCAATATGTATAACATCGAGATTATGTTGCAACAAATTAAATTCCTAATACATAAGTTTGAAAAATATACTTTTTTCTTCCATTATTGCGTTCTGATTTCACTTGACGATGCACTTCGAACTCATTTCCCACTATCATTCAAATGATGCACCTTCCCAAATTCCATTACAACATTTCCAAATTGTGCCAATATTTCAGAACATGTCAATAACTTTGGAGGTGGTCTATGATCAATATAACCATTAAATTTTTGACTTGTTCAACCAAAATCTATGAGATGTGTCAAGAAATATTCGATGACACAAGAAGCACCATTTTTTACTGTAAGGTAGTCGTTCGGGCTCAAAATCAAAGTTACAAACAGGACAATCCAAACTCGTGTAAGTGTTCCAACCAGATAAGTTCCCAAGTCCAGGGAAGTCACCAATGGTCCACATTAGAGCAGTGTACATTTTGAATATTGTTCTAGAAGATGCATCATATGTCTCAACACCGTTGTTCCATAACTCCTATAATTCTTCAATTAGAGGCTGTGAGTATACATCAATATCATTTTCAGGCATTTTTTTTCCAAGAATAATCATTGAAATGATAAAAGATGTTTGTTGCATACACATCCACGGAGGCAGATTGTAAGGAATCAAAACAACCGAACAAATGCTATGACCGGTGCTCAAAGTCTCAAATGGGTTGAATCCATCAGCAGCCAATCTCAATCGCACATTCCTAGGATCAGATGAGAAATCTGGATATAATGAATCAAATGTATTCCACGATTGTGAATCTCTTGGATGTTGCATTAACTCGTCATTGTTATTATCTAAAGAATGTCACTTCATGTGCTTAGCAGTTTTCGATGACATGAATAATCTTTGCAATTGAGGCTTTAAAGGGAAGTAACACAAAAACTTTGCAGGTGTGTTCTTTTTCTTCTTATTCGTAGTAGCATGTTGATTTAGATTTCCAACATCATCCATTGAATGTCATCTAGAATAAGAACATTTTTTGCAATCTCGTCTGCTTGAATCTTCTCCCCAATAAAGCATACAATCATTGGGACAAGCATGTATTTTGGAATAATTCAGACCAAGCTTGTTAACAACTTTTTTCATATCATAAAAAGACTCAGGGATCTTAGCTTCAGGAAATGCATCACGCAACAATTCTAATATCATGAACATTGCCTTGTTTATAATTCTGCATAGGCATTTGATATGATACAACTTCAGCAAAAAAGAAAGTTTTAAATATTTCAAACATCCACCATAAAACTCTTGATTTTCATCGTCAACTAAATCACGTAACACATTTGTCTGCTTAGTGAAGTTCTCTATTACATTAGTCACCACAGAATCAAGAGGATGATCCAATGATATGTTGCAATCTTAATCTGGTTGTCCTATAGTTCCAAAAACATCACTTGTCAAGTTACTATTTGTAGCACCCTCAACTGGTTGTTCTGATATGTTTTGATATTGGTGTTGTCTTGCAATGTCGAAAGCATCATTTATAAGGTTTTGCATTTCATTGTCCATTGTCGACAAAGTTGGGAGCTCATTCTGTTGATTGACATCAGTACTCAAGTGTTCTGTAATGTTTGATTCTCCATGTCGAATCCAACACAAATATTGAGTGGGGAGTTGCTTCAATATTAAGTGTTCATAAACTTCATCTCTCTTCAACCATCTTCTAAATTTATATTTAGGACATGGACATCTTATGGCCCCATCAACGGATCGATTGGAAATTGCAAAATCTAAAAACTCCTTCAAACCCTTAGCATACTGTGGTGTGTTTCTCGGTAATGTGATTCATCTTTTATCCATATATATCACAATATGTCTGCACTTTATTAAAAAAACACATAAGTATTACTAAGTATGAAAAAAGATAAATGGAAGTGAAAAAAACACAACCCAAGTAGTTATAAGAAGAGTCATATAAGTAATAAAAAAGTCGACGTAAAAAAAGAAAATCAATCATGGATAATATTATGTAAAATAGAAGCAAGCGAAAATCATACAATCATTAACATCCCAAATGCATAAAAATAACGTGCTTCACACTAGCTAAATGATGCATTAATTATAAATAGTACAACAATAATATAAAATAAATATTAACATCCCAAATGCATAAAAATAACATGTTTCACACTAGCTAAAATATATTCAGCACAATTGAAAATAATGATATAGAATAGCATTTAGCCTAACTCGCAATGTATATTTAATCAATTATCAGCCTCTAATAACCAATCAAACATGAACCACACGACTTGTTCAATATAATACATGAACCTAAACTGAAGCATGAAGATTGCCCTTAAACTTTGAGACCCAGGTGATGTATACAAGTAGGCGACTGCACAATCGAGCCAATAAGCAATCTCCTTTACCTAGACAACCAAAATCCACATCATTAGAGCTTCCCAGAACCTTATTCCAAACCCAAACATTGGTTGGAGTTAGTAGGAGTAAGAAAAATTGAGAGAGGGGGCAAGGGAAGAAGGGAGCAGGAAAAAAAATACGAAGGGAGGGCTTGCGACTGGGGGAGTCATGGGAGAAGGGGGGAAGGGGGTTGGTGGGGATGGCACGTGGGAGAAGGCTAGGGTGACGGATCAGGGGGCTTAGGGGTGACCACAGCTTCGACGAGGGCTCAAGCGACGGAGACGGCTCGGGGGAGGGCGACGGTGACGGCTCGAGGGGCTCAAGGGTGATCGCGACGTCGATGAGGGATCGAGAGGCTCGGAGGGCTCGAGGGGTACTAGAGCACCGGTGAGGGGGGAACCACAGTGGTGGAAAGGGCTCAGGGTCGGGGGGGAGGGGGGCTTGGGGGAGAAGGGTGGGACTCGGGGGAGAAAGGTGGGGCTCAAGGGAGAAGTGCTTTTTTTAATAAACAACTAATATTAAGTGGTGGTTTTTAGAAAACTGCCACTAAATCATTTAACTTTTTTTAGCGGCGGTTTAGTAAACCACCGCTAAACAACAAATTTGGTGTAGTGTAATTGGAGTGCTGAGGTTGATCATAACCAACATTCAATGTTCCTTAAACAATTATTTAATAAATGATAAACAGAATCTATCAAAAAAATCATATCAATACTTTAAGTAAATAAATTAACATTAAATGATTAGTGCTAAAAATTGGTGTTATCCTTTGATTTTGCATCGAACGCCCCGCGAACTTGTTGTGATACTTTTACAATTGTATCCACTAACATTTTAATTTGTTTTGAAGAGGTAACATGAGGGTTTATAAATGAATTGGTGTGAGTCATTCCTATTGAGATTGGATAATTATTTCACAAATGTCTATAGAAAATTGAATACAACTAAATTATATAAAAAAGGACATCAACAATCAAACATAAGAATTATATAAACATATTTAATGTTAAGTAGTGTGACATGTTTGTCATTACAATATTAGTGTGGTCGTGTTTCATCTTCGTTGATACAACAGATTCCTTGAATTTGCCATGACCCCGATTCGAAACCCACAATATGAACCCAAATTCCCAAAACCGATTTAGGCTTTGCCTGAATCTCATGGCTCTAAATGGAAAGTACCCATAACACACACTTTTTATTAATGATTTAAATAAACTATTTGATTAGTATTTGAATGAAAATGGGTAAAATTTCAAAAAATTCCACAATAATACAACCCAAATTCTCAATAATGACTTGGGTGTACCTAAATCTCATGGCTCTAAAAGGGAAGTACCCATAACACCCACTTTTTATTAATGATTTAAATAAACTATTTGATTAGTATTTGAATGAAAATGGATAAAATTTTAAAAAAAAATTGGAAGCACAATTTGTCTACATTGTTCGGTAAACCATCCAAGTAAACCATGCGTGTTGATTTAACAATCCTATGATAAATGCATGGTTAGGTGAACCATCATAAAATGTGTATAGTAACTATACAACTTTTAATAACTATCCTACACTTATTTTCAACTTCCATCAAGTAGGGTATTATTCTTGGTGTGGGACTTTTATAAGTCTTCAATGGTGATGATTTTAATTGAAATAAAAAGGATTTATATTATTTAAAAAGAAAATTATTATTATTATTATTATTATTATTATTATTTTATTTGAGGTTATCAAAATTTTGTTTTGACGTGTGTTGCATTTTAAATATAATGATTATTATTAGACAATTAGTTTAATATAAAGGGCGGGTCTCATGATCAAGTCTATGGACTGCATGCTTACATCATCTCTTGTGTCGTGTTCCGCGATGACTGGTGTAATCTACCCTTTATAAAGAACAAATGAGAAGGGGAAACTCACCCCATCCCTAATCTCATTTCCCTCCGATTTGCCCCCGTTGCAACCTCTCTTGGCCGCCCCTATGCGCCACCCGCCCCCGCCCATTTTGGCCCCATCGCTGCCGTGGTAAGCTCTGCGCCCATCTTGGATCCCCCGCTCCCCCTCCTCGCCCCTTTTAAATGTTTCTTCCTCAACGCCTCACGGCCCCTTCCCCGCCACCAAGGCGCCCCATCCCCGACCCCTCCCCGCTCTCTGCCCCCTATCTGCTTCCTCGATGCCCGACGACCCCCCGCACCCCCCCCCCCCAAAAAAATGCTTTCTGTGTTTTAACCTATATACTTTTGAGGTGTTTTTTTTTCCTCAGTCAATGAAGCTTTCTACTACAGCGTTCCATTATGAGTACGAGAACCATCCAACTTATTATGTGATTGATATTGTACTGTTGATTTGTTAGTATGTTATATATGCAATCTTAACATCAAGGTTAGTTGATTTGAAGTCAGAGCATAATATAATCACTGTTGCAATATCAAATACCACTGTTTACTTAAGCTAGTTTGGTGTAAATTCACATCTTAATCACTATTAACATGAAATGCAAACATAGTTTCCACACGAACGTACGAAGTCCATATTTTATCTGTCACTAAAGCAATGTTTATCTTCCTACTTGGTCGCTGATCTAGGAGATCAGTCTCCATGGGTGATGGCCCTTGTCAACGTTTGTATCTCTGTTTTGGTTTGTTAGAAGAGCTTAGCCATCATCTAAACAATGGAAACTAGGTCTGGTTGGTTTATATAAAAACACAACCAGTCATGTCGGTCAAACACAATTAATCATAAAGAATCATATGTATGTCAACAGATCATATGAGCAACTATGAGATTCACAGTTCAAAACTTCTAATGGAATGGAATTTAATACTTCACAAACTAGAAACCACCCCTAACAAAATAGTGGTATTCTAGTAGAATCATTGATCATGTAATGACCACAACTTGATTACCCGAACAAAATTAGGTCTGGTCACCACAACATCCCAGGCATACTACCCAAACAGGGCACCAAGCTTGGTCACCACAACACCTCAGGCACTCCTAATTGCTAGAGGCTGACATAAATGTCAGAGGTTAGATAACAGTAGTGTGGGAGACTTTCCCCTCATGACCCCTGGAGTCAATGGACATGCATACCCAAAGCATAGGTGTAGCTGTTTAACATAAAGTATAGTCACCAGAAATACACTAATTAGATGAGATATGCACTTTTGAGCTTGTTAAAAATTGTCTTTGACATGAGATATGCACACATACCAAATCAGGTCCAAAAACAGACACAAGGTTCTCAAAAGTGCTCTAGTAACCAAAGGGTACAATACATAAGAGGACCTAATCAAACTTGGCCTAAATGATGAAAGAGGGGATCTCCCAAGGGGAAATGCCATGTAGTACTCCCAGGACAGCCACCATGCATTATCTCCATACACCCTCTAGAAGGTGCCAAAAAGCAATGATCATGCTCCAGAATCAAAAGGAGCTAGTCCATGTACTCTGATGCTTTCCCCTTACCTGGATCAGAAATAAGGTCTACACTCATCCAAATGGAGCATGTGCAAGGCATGAGTATGATTACCAGTAAGCGGTCACCACCCCACCCCTTACCTGTCTAAAACTCAAGTGCATGCAGGCAATAATGTATGGCTAGAGTAGAAGCAAAGCAAACAACATGCTTGGTAGATTTTAAAGTACAGCATTTATAACAAGGAATTTCAACTCCCTATACTAGGAGGGTCCTCATCTTTATTTACCTTCTTAGGGAATAGCTCAGTATTGATTTCAGGATGAAGGTAAGGCGATCTTGTAGTCCGTCCCATCCAGGTGGGAACATATACCAAGTCAGGGCCTCAGCCCATCCCGGTGGTCCTCAGGCCCAAGGGGTCTTCCCCACTTTTGGACATTACTCAAGACAAGATACTCAAGTAATGAAAGAATGTTATTATTTACTGAGAATTGTTGAGTCCTAAAATGAAAATCTTGAGTTATACTCTCACCCAATCAGATGTGATCGATAACAAATCTAACAAGAGTACCGTATAATTACATGAAATCAATTGTTTAATTATCAAATTAATTATAAACAATATAGTTTAATCAAATGACAAGTATCAATTTACAATAATTCAATAATGACATGAATTATAATTTAAACATAAAAAATAAATCAATTTATTACAAACAAATTAAAATTAAATATAGAGATCTTGCAATGAACATAAGAAGTTCCAAAAAAACATATCCAGAGCAACCCAAAAATAATAAACAAATCATTCAATACACAATGTATAGGTGTACTTTTATTTAAAGCAAAATCGTTTAAAAAAATGTGAAGAAAAATCACCCGAACTAGCCCATAAAAATATAGAGAACAAAGGTGACTTCACATTTGCTTTCCATATTTTCTTTTATTTTTGTTCTTTTCTTTATTTTGATCTTACTGGTTTTTTACTAGCACCTTTTTTTAACACTACAACTTAAATATATATATTTATAACATAATAAGACAGAAAATATATATTCATGTTATCCATATTTATACCTAATAAGGTATAAATAAATAATATTATTATTAAATGAAATGCATTTACCTCCAAATGTTCTTAAAAGGTATCATACAAATATTTTTGAGAGAAAAAATTATTATTAAAATTATTAAATAAAAGAAATTTAAGCTCATCTAAAGATTGCCCCAGCCCACTGTTATTTCACCATCTATAATTATATAAAGAATTTTAGAGATAATTTTTTTATAATCAAATATATTTAGAATATAAAACATGAAAATGACATGTCTCTTTCATATCTTGTGATTTTATAAGATTTAATTCAACAATGTAAATATAAATATCATCGATGGAAACAGGTAACTAGGCTCTGGAATTACAAGTTAACTAAAACTCAGCACTTACACGACCATTAAATAATGGTATATTTTTAAGGGTTTCACATTCATTATTTTACACCAAAACCTAAGCAGCATTTTGACAGATATGTATTGATACATATAAAGTGCAATCAATTTGAATTTGAAATATTTTAAAACAAAAAATAATAATCAGTACATGTTTGCTTCATAGTCAATATAAAATGTTGGAAAAAAATGATTACCTCCAATAGCTAATGGATGTGGGATGAAGCACTAATTACCCTATTGGAGGTAGGGCACTCCAAGCATTGTTATTGATGTCTTTGAATGAGAATTTGCAATAATCCATTTCCTTCGTCTAATTTGTTCTTCAGGGTGTGTATCTTGGCTTTCAATTCTCTGACTTTGCTCTCTTTTTCCATCCTCACTTGTCTTTTTTTAAAACAAACTTTAGATGATACTTCAAAACCTGCACCTCTAATACAACCATATCAATAAATGTTCAATTACAACTGAACTCTTGAAGCCACTGAACCTCTATGAAAAAAGTCTCTAGATTGGAAGTCATCATCACCTTTTTTGTCCATCTTCAATTCCTTTTGTCGGTTGAGCTCCCTTTCATGGCTTTCTGAGAAAGAAGGTTCATAATTCACTTTCTGTGAACCCTAAAAGTATTGAAATTCGTGAGCACCTCAACAACTTTGAAGATGGCTAGCCTTTGATGTGTGCTCCATTGCAAGATATGAATATATGTAGACAAAAATTAAGCACAAGCATGGCATTTGTATTGTAGAATAGCAGAACATGTCAATGGGTAGCATACTATAATGGAACTTACAAACTAACAAGCATTTAGGATTGGCTGCAATGGTAGCAGCAGCCATGCATCCATCTCCCTTCCAGTCAAATTTGATAAATTGTATCATACTTTAGGGTTTCTTGACTCATATGAATTCAACACCACTTTATTCAAACATAAAATAATGAAAATAAAACATATTGTAGAAGATACCGACAAATTTACCATGCCTCTATCATGGTCACCACAGTCATGATCTATGCCTTTTCTATTATCACCAGAGGTCGGGGGGCTTGTTGGTCCAAGATCCTCAGCTTTTGGTTGAGATTTCAGATGTTCATGATCCGTAACTCTTCTGGTTGGCAACTTGAATTCTTCATTTTCAGCATGGCTTAATGTATTAGGGGTGTCAGATGTCCCGTCCTTGAAATCATTCGTTTGATCATACTTACAGGAAGGAACTCGTAATTGCTTGTTAGCTGTTGAGGCAAATATAGACTGCATTGATCAAATTGTTGAGCATACAAAGCCAGTTAATGATGCTAAATTAAATGTGCTGATGATGAAGATACCTGAAGAAACATTCTGAGACGGTTGACTTGAGAGAGCTTCGTCTAAGCTTCTGTATATGTTCACAATATTTTCCATGTATGGCACCGGCCTTAGATCTGCAATAGAGTGAAAACATTTCGTTGTGAAATGAGTTAATGCTCTGTTTGGTATGAGAGAAGTTTTTTTGATAGAAAAGGAAACCAGAGGGGGAATGAGAGAGATTTGTGATTCAATGGTTGGTTTTGTATGAATCTAAAAGATGTGATGTAATAATATATTAAATAATATAAATATATGATAGGGACAAGACGGGAGGTTCGATTCTCGATGGTTGTCCATATGGATTGTAATTCCATAACGGAAAAATTTAATCCACCAACTGTTCAAGGGTGAGTGGCAATGCGGTAGTTTTACCCAGTCTTCTCAACATAGCGAAGGGCGGGACCGGGGGGTCAAACTTTGAGAGGTGGGGCCTACTCTATTGGAATCTTAAAACATATATATGGGAGGGCCGGGGTTTATATTCAAAAAAATATATCATATGATATCTATTCATTGTTTAAAGGGTATTCTCAATAATACATAGAATTAGAAACAATCGTGTTCGTGAAACTAACACTCATCCTTCCTCTCCCTGCACCTAGTACCAAACATAATTTCCTATGGTTCTCTCATTAATTCCATTTCCTAGACCATTGTTTCTTCATACCAAACAAAACCTAGATTGCATCTGCAAATAAAATTTTGTACACTGATGAACTTGATTCCAAAAAATGATGGCATGTCAAAGGAATGTGACCTATTTAATACACAACAAGGGTAATGGATAAATTGTGATTTGATATGCAGTTTGTATTGCAGGATACAAAATTTAGAACCAAATATGTTCGTGAGATTTATTTTGAAAGTGAGTAGTGAGCATTCACCCAAATTAGAAGGGTTCTTAATTCACTTAAACAATGGAACCGGCACTCGTCCTTCCACTCCCTGCGCCTAGTACCAAACATCATTTTTTATGACTCCCTAGACCATGGTTTATTCATACCAAAACACGGATTTAAATCGTTTCAGGTTGGGCACTCCAACTTGACCCTCAGGTTGGGTTTCGGCCAATGGATGGCAACCACGTCGTTGGAAATTTCCGGTGGAAATTTATCCAGTGTAAATTTCTATTGGAAATTTCGCGACGTGGCGGCCAACTATTGGCCAACCTGACCCTCAGGTTCACTATGATTTTTTTCCTCAAAACACAACCTAGATTGCATCTACAAGGAAAATTTTGTACCTGAGTGGAATTGACTCTAGGAAATGATGGAGTGTAAGAGTGAGACGTATTTGATACACGTGAATCAGGATCCTAGCTTGAATTGTGATTTGATACGCAAAATCAACGTCAAGACCCGCACTAGTCAAATACACATTAAAACAGTAGACACTTCCCATTTCGATAATCGATTAAAAATATGAATTAGACGGGGGGGGGCTTGCACTAGTCAAATACACATTAAAACAATAGACACTTCCCATTTCGATAATCGATTAAAAATATGAATTAGACGGGGGGGGGGGGGGGGCTTTGAAAAATCCTGTGAGTTCCTGCTAGAGAATAAGATCGGAGGGATTGAAACTCGAAATTGACTATATAAGAAAATAGGGAGTATGCTGGAAATAACACCTTCATCGGAGTAGAGTTGTCTACAGGTGGAGCATTCGGAGCAAAACCGAGGTGATACGGCTATGCAGGAACTGCGAAAAAGAGGAAAAGGAAAAAAAATGAGTTTACATGAAAGAGAAGCAATCAAAAAACTACGATACACAGGAACATCAGAAAATGAAGCGTGGGAAACAAACCTGCAAAAAATGTGATCGCAAGGAAGCAATACCGGCCGAGTAAACAACTTCAAGCTGCAAAATTAAAAACAATCGCAAATCAATGTGAAAAAATTAGGCACCATTTTACCGCAACTTCACACGAAAAAATATAATCGGAATAGAGTGATACCAGAGCGGGCAAATGAGCTCGAGAGCGAGCTTCTGAAGATGAAAAATACATGGATTGAAGAAGCCAGCGACGTTCGGCTGTGGAGCGTCCGCCATGAGCCTGGAAGAAATCCGAGACGCAGACTAAACCGCGTGTCGTGAGCGTGCCCCAGGCCTGAAAATTCGACCCCGTCTGTCGTTTTCCAAGCTAGGGGACGTCGGATGAAAAATTGTTTCACGTGGACGACTATGATGAAGCATGCCCTTCCATAGTCCAACTGACGCCAAACTACTGGGGCGCTCAACTGCTTTTGGGTTTCCCGCCATTCTGGTCCCGCATCGTTTTCGATATTATCGTGAGAAATTGACGTGAAGCTCAGAAAGGGATTATTACAATAGTTCGGCGAGACTTGAACTAGAGACTTCCCGTGATACCCCGGTCCTGAGCATCAAAAGGGAATTATTGATTACATGATTTCATCAATGGCCAGAAATAGAAATAAATATATTTATATTTTGTAATTAGGGGAGTTAAAACCTGACCCAACCCAATCAACTCGACCCGCTCTGATTGTGTTGGGTCGAGTTACATATGAGATGTGAATGGATCGAGTTATGGGTTGTCAAAATAATGACTCAACCCGACCCAATTAATTTAACTGATTTCGAATTTATTTTATTTGGGTTGGATGGTTCGTGTGATGTGTTTCTTGGTTTTTTGAAGCAAATTTTTTTATAATTTTGAATTAATATTAATGGGGACTGTTGGTATGTTTTATTTGAAGGATTTTAAATATTTTAAATTTATTTGGTTTTAATTTAATCAAAAAAATTACAGTTTTTTTTTTGTTATTCTTTCATATAATTTTCATTACTTGACTCGACATACCCGACCCAACCCAACAAGACCCACCTCAGTAGGTCCCGACCCGACCATTTTTTATTAGAATGGGTGCAAAATGTGCCCAAACCAACCCAACTCAACCCATAGACACCCTTGTTGCTAATGTTAAACCAAAAATATCTAGAATATATTCAAAACAAACAAATGATCACGTAAAAAAATGATGAATACAAATTACAATAAATCATTTTGTCAAATAACAATCAATCATGTATTAACTCGGTGTAAAATAAAGAAACATGCATGTATAAAACAAAACTAAAATAACAAATACACATTTCGATACAAATTCGCAAAACAATAATCAAATATCATAATTGTCAATTGGCGAGTTGAGGGATCACTTTCCCCAACAAACTAATGGTTGAGTGTTGGGGGTATTGTAATTTCATGCGGATACGCAGGGTCGGTCGATAGATCCTTGTGGTGGCCCGCGTGGATGGTTGGTTTCGTTGACTCTAAACTATTTAGGGTCACTCAGATATGTCATCATAACCACTGGGTCTAAGACATCTAAGGGTGAAATCCGTGTCGAGTCATCATTTGGATAGCACAAGTCTTATCATCCGAAATGACAGATTTTAATGATCATAAGACACTCATCTTTTTATTTAACAAAATTGTTTTGGGTATTTTCAATGAAATGAATAGTAAATGTTAGATATGTGGTGAAACCGGCAAAGGACAGAGACCACGACCTACCAACCTACCAATAAATAAAGAACTTTGAACCAAAACAACGAAAAAGACAAGGAACAAAGTTCGTAGATGTATAATGTGACAGTAAAGGACAATGGATGAAGATCACAACATACCAGAACTGAAAAACCTTCCAGTGAAACATAAAGAGGTCAGATTATTCAATAAACCGAAGCTGAAGCTGAGTAACTGGTTGGAAGCTTTGAAAAACTTATGCAAAATCACCCAAGTTATCCCGACTATAATTATTGGTGAGACATCAAGACAAACAGATGACTCGTTGAACGAATGAAACATAAACGAGAAATGATCTATGTAGAATCAACTTCATCATCCAAACATCTATTACCAAAACTGAAGACCATGGTCAAAGTTGAACGAAAAAAACTCGGAGTATCCAAGCAAACCGTGAAGGACAACTCTGATAATTGGACTGTGACACAGTGGACAAGGAAGTACAATAATTATATTTTGTCCAGCTCAACATTGGCCTTTCAATGATCACATTTCACATGTTGAGAAGCCAATAGAAGAATCTTCTTGTTAGATCCAGATAAATGAAAGAGCAATGACCATCGAGATGAACCCACGTCAGCCACGACAGTAAGAACATGTGAATGATCGTAGAATAAGTCACAGCAGCTGCAACGATCAAATGAGCAATGGTCATATGAGATGACACATCAAACACCAATGATTATATTTCTCAATGTTCGGATTACTAACTCTATATAAAGGCGTGATGGGATCTCATTTGAAGTATTGATCATACGGATAAGAGATGGATCAATTGAGAGAAAAATGGAGCATCTTTGGAGAGCTCATGCATCACAACACCTCTTTTTTTTCTCTTACTCCCAATCTCTTTCAAAGAGCAAACATTTTCTTCTAGGCTTTCTTGTCCTGCATAAATTTTTCATGTCTTATCTCTATCTTGTTTTGTATTCATTTCAGAACAACACAAAGTCCTCGTATATTGTATTCACTCCAACACTCTGTCTTCCAATCTTTTGATCTAAGAAGTCTTGGGGATAAGGACTTGCCTTATGTCGATCTCTGATAAAATAAGTTCTGTGCGATGACTTGGGTATTCAGGTAGGATAGTATGGCTCTAGGAGTGGACTAACCATGCCATGTAATTAGGCGGTTTTGTTGTATCACAGTAGTGGGCGGAGGCCTGAGATTGAATTTTAGGAAAAAGACCCATTGGTCGAGAAGTTAACAAGCGAGCAGAACTTTTAGTAGAGTTTTGTTGGGAAGCCACCAGAGTTTTGGTGGGCCTGTTCCACCGGGGAACCCATTAGATTTTTGGTGGGGTTTACTAGAGTTTTGATGGGGGTCATAAGGTTTCTTTTTAAAATTTTAATTAATTAATTAATTAATTAAGGTTTAAAAGAGGAGAGGTTCCCTAAACAGACAGTAAATCCAACCCCCTATGATGTTCTTCATCATCTATCTCTGGTTTTGTCACTGTTGTTGCAAGTTTCAACTAAAACCACTATCCTATGTATTTTTCTTTGGTTTCCTGATTTCATCCACCTCAGGCCGAATTAGTTGGCAGAATCGGACAAGTAATCTCTTGTTAGTACCGGATATGTGGTGCCTAGATTTTTCTTATGTTATACATGTGTTTATGTGTCATGTGATTTATAAGTGTGGGTAGTGTTGGGTTTCTTTGAGGTTGATTAACAATTAATTGAAGCAACAAAAGCAATGGAAACCCCAAATCCAGGATCACCATGGAAGAAATATGACATCGCATAAAAAATGGAAATGAATAACTCTGTAAAACGATATACCTTACATCGATGAAGCCTCATCAACCTTTGTTCTTTTTCTGATGTGTTTGATGATGATCACAAAAATGATAGATAAAATCCTCCCACCTTCGTAGCTACAGGACATGCTAAATCTCTCACCGCACGAGAGGGACTCTCCTTCATCCACAATGTACTAGCACCTTGACATGTTGAGGAAGAAGAATAAGAGAACTTCAGATCCCTAGGAGTATCGACCAAGCATGAAGCGAGAACACTTCACCCACCCCACTGTTATCGCATGACAATGATTTATATAACACCCAAGGAAGCTCCTTAGGTGTTGTTACATTTATTCATGTGTTACAACACATGACTAAATTCTATGGAAAATGCATCCATCATATGAATTTTTCACATCCCTTTTTCATTACATCCTATATGTAACACTTGCTTTAATAAAAAATTGTGTAGACATGTAGCAACCAATCGTCAACACTTAACAATCAGCCATATAATAGCCATACATCTCATGCAGGTCGCATGCCCACTGTATGTAGTTTCCCAAATATATCTTATGCAAATGGATTTAGGGCATATATCTCCTTCAGTCTCACACTTGTACTAAATTCTAAAAGACTTTGTGTCATTTCACCTTATATTGTATCTTATACAATAACTTGCGATATCATATCCAAAACTCCTTTTGGATGTCATCTAATTTTTTTTTAAAAATCTATCATCAACTCCACCTTGTATTACATCACATGAAATACCTTGTGAATACCTATCCAAAATTCCCTTTGGATTATCTACAAAACAATATTAGAGAAACTGTCCAAGTCAAACTCATTTCTCACTCAGTTAACCACAAAGTGTGACCCTGTGATCCTTTATAGAATTGACAACAAATATGAATATTTAGATCCATAAATATAATTATACAAAGTGACCTCTAGCTAAGCATCAATGCTAATCAATCTATAAAGGGATCTGGCGTGATCTCCATCAAACACATATATCTCTGTATTTGTGTCCACCATTCTACATCATATGCAAATGAACATTCTCATATTTCCCTTTGTCCAAAACATTGAGTGAAAATGAGACACATAACATGTCAATCCCATATAGACAATTTACACATTCTCAGTTCTCAAAATATAGACTGAACCGTTCAACAAATATATCACATGTCATTCACCCTTGTGGATAAGCACATCACATGTCCCTTATATGGATAGATATATAATATATAGTTACAACCACACAGTCCCATAGTTTATATCAATTTAGGGATTTGATGTCATACTCTTCATACGAGATGACAAATCCTATCCTGGTTGAGCTCCAATTGACAACATAATTAACAACATACTCAACCACCCTTATATTAGCTAAGTTATTTTTCAAACATGTGTGTGTAGAGTATCAAAGTATTAAGGTTATCATGTTAGGTATTTCACTAACCCCAAGTAGAAAGGACTCAAACAGGATCCACACACCCTTATTATACTAAAGAAATCTACATGAAACTCCACGCAACATACTTTATGGGCCATCCAATGCACACAAAGAATCAAATTCTTTGTTTTGTGCCTTATGAGTATATATTTTATCTCTACACAAGAATCCTACTCATGCTAGCCTTCCTCCAATGGCCTAAAGGCCTTCATTTTTTATTTATTTTTGATAATACACCTTTTAAGGGGTGAGGTGGCCCTTACAAGGCCGTAGGCGTAAGTATAACATGGCCTATAGGCCTTAGATGAATTCATTTCCCATAGGCTTCAAACATTACATACAACCCAGACTAACTACTTGGAACTACTCCTCCCCAACATCTTCATCATGAAATCATCTCTCCACCTTCACATGACTATCCGACTAGGCTTTATCATGCATGCACAAGCTTTTCTCGATGGTAGGTGTCATACCCTCTCATTCTTGCAATCCGTTTAGCTTTTGCTATAGTGAAAGCTCCTTGCTCCTCCTCCTTCTGAAGCTTGTTCCTTGTTGGTTGTCTGGTTTGCATCTGCACTTAAGGTGTCCCAAAGGCCTTGAGATGGCCCGAAGGCCTTACTAACTCAAAGGCCTGGGTGGCCCGAAGGCCTTAAAGGACTCAGAGACCAAATCAGTGGCTCAAAGGCCCAAACGGGGGAATTTTTCTGGCTACTATAGTGCCAAATAGTGTCTGCTACAGTCCCACTATAGTACCTGCTACAGTTCTGCACAGTCCCTGCTACAGTACCTGCTACAGTGCTCGAAAATTAGCCTCTACCTAGATTTGATCCTGGGTCTCCTGGATGCACTTAAGGAGTCCTCACCAACTGGGCTGAGGCTTATGTGCTACTCATGCTAGCCTTAACATTTCATCATAACCTATAATACTTCATGATGAACATTGGTTAGGGATAACTCAAAATTATACTTTGAGAGTTTATTTATCATTACACTTCACGAAATTTATATCTATAATTACATTTATATAGTTAACATGAAAGAATGATAAAGTGAAGATTTCCTTTTATATGATATATTTTATATCCTTAAAACTCTTTTAAGAATATTTAATAGACCTATCATAAGTGTCTATCTATTATATCATATATGATAAACTACCATATTATCCTTATGTATGCTTCACTTTCATGGGTTTTGTTTTATATTACATCATATGTAATTCTTGTCACATCCCCATGCCGCCATCTGAAAATACCTTCCAGTAGAATATTTTATTGAGTAACAACTATGAATAAAGTAAGCTTGAATAATGGTGAGATTTAGGAATCATACTCCTAATTGTTCAAATCTATGAATGTATTTAAACTTCTTAACTTCAAAACATCAAATGTTACAATGTCAACTTATTTTTGTCTACTTAAGACCCTTTCTAAGTGCATCATTATCATCCTAAGAACTCTTTACATAAAAAAATTTCCTTGATTTTTTTTAATTAATGTAAATTTTACATTATTATTTTACCAACACATCCTAAACCGATTTAGGATAAAGTTTCATTTACTCTGTTATGATAACTAATATAGCTCTTTACATTTCTCTTTATCGCCATACCCTAAACTATTTTAGGATGTCAAGAGTAATTCAATTTTTAATTTGACTGGTATAATCCTATAGGAAATAGTGATGTTCATTTATTTATGATAACTAAATGAAACTCTTTACATTTTTCTTTATCGTCAAATATCCTAAACTCTTTGGTATATTAGGTGAAAAACACTTTAATCTTAGACTGGTTAAA
The DNA here is from genome assembly GCA_963277665.1 of Viscum album. NCBI lineage: Eukaryota > Viridiplantae > Streptophyta > Magnoliopsida > Santalales > Viscaceae > Viscum > Viscum album. The sequence continues at coordinate 1,111,938,187 of OY728150.1, read as the reverse complement.
TTCTTCAAGAAACAATGATATAAATTTTCTATGGTAACTAAATGAAACTCTTTACATTTTTCTTTACCATCACACATCTTATACTATTTAGGATATTAAGTAGAAATCACTCTAACTTTAGATCGGTGTAATCCTTTATTTGTTAACTTTGAACTTCTATAAGTTCAAACATACTCTCACTAACCTCTTATTCATTATATTATTCTTAGAATATTAGGCTAAGGAATAACACAAACTCTTTTGTGTTAGTAAATAACACTTATTTACTCTTAGTAGGAATATTTAACAAAATAAACTATTGTTTCCATATCATATATGGAATTCTATGTGTTTGAATCATTTCACAACAAAGAATATTTTATTCATTAAAATATTCCATTTATGGGTAGGAATCACATTCCATTGTATTTTAATAAATAGATGGATAAACACCCTATCCCAGATAAACACTTTTATTCATATTTTCTCTTAGAAACATGTTATGGGATCTCGATAAAGCATGAACCATGTGTATACAATTAATCATCACATATTATTCATAACAATCAATGTTAACTAATAACCACTCTTATCACATGAGAGAAATGTGATGAAGACTCACATACTTTAATTAGATTCACCCGCGCTTGACACAATCCTTTACATTAAAATTTGATGTAGCAACTCTTTGCTTCATAATATAAATATAAACCACAAGATCATTAATTATCCTTTGATTTTGAACTACTGTATACTTATAATACTTGAAAATATACACTTGGTATCACATAACATTTAATATTGAATAATTGGTTTTCATAACACATATACTTGACATGGACATTCCATGGAATTTCCAAAATTTCTTCAGGTATATCCTGAATAATACAAACATATTGAATTATTATATTTCCTTCCGTATAATCCTAGGTTTTAATTCCCTTGAATGGATTCTTAATGAAACATTGTTGAACTTCTTCAACTAACTTTTCTTCTTATGTTTTGAACTTTTACCCACTTGTACTATTCATATAGTACCAGAATCCAGATATCATTTCCCGGTTCCTCTATTCTCAACACTTTGAGAATATCAGGTAAAATTTTCTTGAATTCATTCACATTGTCATAACATTTCCATAAACAAAAATAGAATGAATTTACTGTAATAATCCAGTTTTAGTCTCCCTTAAATATTGTTATAGGATTGAACAAATCATAGACTTTGTGTATTAAAAACACCCATCTCATTTTAATAATTAAAAATTGTTTACATGCTCCTATCAAGAGAAAAATGAGATAATACACAACTTATGTCAAGTTTATCCAAGATTGAAGCATCCAAGTTATCAATGCAACAACTCCTTTTATCTATTACTTCAATATCCATTCTTCTATTCTTTTCTCTTTCCAACCTTCTATATATTTACAATATTTGTAAAACATAGAGTTTATATCATATGTCTGTCAGAACAATAGAATTGGATTTTATAACCAATATAACTTTAAGGAAACCTTTAGTCACACAAAGTTAGTAACCTATTCAATCATATTTAACATCATTCAACATACTTAATCATAGATTACATGTGTGGAGACTAATATTCCTATGGAAATTTTTCATCTAATGATTTTGAAACCTTAAGTGATTCATTCTATGCTTCATAGGAATCTAGATTGATATGTTGAATAATTTCAACACTTTATTACTTAGTAATAGGTATTATTATAATAAATAAAACATTTCTTACACTTTAAGAACATTTAAAGCTACCATTACAGATTAAAAAAATTTATTAAGTCACCAGTCTTAGGAATAAATTACATCATGCTTATCCTTTCAAGGATTAATCTCAAAGTGTAGTTTGATGATGATGATGCTATTCATCCACAACACAAGCTTTTATCATATGGGTATCATGTTTTATAACCATTTAATAAGGAATTTCATTAAATGACCTCCCACTAAAATGATGACCCCTTTATAAAACATCATATCCATTAGTGGTCCATGATCCACATTTCATCATGACTTATATTGGTTTGTTCATGTAAATAAGCCATGATTATTTAGGTAGGGCATCATCCCAATCACAACGGTTGCGAATCTTGGATATCTGAGTGGATAATTCTTTATCAAATCCATCATATGGATAAACTCAACTTCATTCCTTCAGTATCCTAACTATTAGGTTTTTTTTTGGCTTGTGTAACCCAAAGAAAACACTGAGAATAAGTTAATAAAAGACAATCAAGGGATACTCATCATGAGCTTGACAGTACCCAGTTTAATGATTGAGGTCTTGAAAAGTTCCACTTTGGAAGGAATCTAACACTTAGTATTTGAATATGGGTTTTATCTCAAAATATTATCTAATGTTATTCCCTTTTATGTATGTATGCTTATAGTAATTTAGTTTGAAATCTTATTCTATCCACAAAACCAATATGTTCAATTCATATTGATGTGCAACTCTTTACACAACCAATAAGTTTGTGTTACTAACCACTACTAGAAATTCCTCCTATACCAACGCCTCTATCCCAATGGTTTCTATGAACCATCAGGATAGGATTCATATACCAACAGTTTGATGAAAACTGTTGGAATATGAAGTTTTAGAGTGTATTTTCCCAATGGTTTGAAGAACCGTTGGGATAGGCCTGGGTAGATAATAGTTTTCCCAATGGTTTTTTGAAACTGTTGGGATGGTGTATAGTTCCCCCCCCCTTATTCCAACGGTTCATTGAAACCATTGGGATATATCTGATAATATTTCTCAATAGTTTTTTAAAACTGTTGGGATAAAATGCCATAAATGCAGCTCCCAGTCCTGGTCGTGATCTGCCCACATTGCGCCCTAAGTGAGAGCTCCATTGTTCCAGTGTGAAAACCCTTCTTCCAGCAACTAATTCTTTGTTCTTCCACATAAAATCTGTAAGTTATAACTGAGTTTTATGTTCTACCTCCATTTATTCCATTTTTCATTCGGATTTCTTTGAAGACAAGGTTGTTTTTTGTTTTTTGTTTTGATTATCCCTAAACGACAGCTCCCCTATTCTTTGCGAACCCTTCTTCTCAACCTATGATCCATCATGATTCAAGTAAGTGTTTGTTCTTCCACCTCAAATAGATGATAAAACTGTGTAGCGTATCTCCCCTAACATAACACATAATTCCTCTAGCAGAATATCTATTCAAATGATGATTCCTCCAGTTCAGAAAATTGTATATATGGAATGTTATTCCCTTGCATAAAGTTCCTTTGAGCATCATTCCACTGCATAGAGTTCCTTTTAGGTGTTCTATGAGACCCTTTTGATTAGAATCATAGTTCATGTCTTATAGTAATATTTTAGTGATGTCATATTGTATTGATCCAATATGGTAGTGAGTTCTTAAATGGTAGGGAGACCTACTATGGGTCTCTATTTCATAATTTATTTTTCGAGGCAATGGGAGGGGGGCTGTGCAGTGGGAGGGTGGGGGATGTTCAGTGGGGGGATGTGCAGTGGGGGATGTAGGGGGATATAGGGGGTGGTTGTGCAGGGTGGGGGCTGCAAGGGGTGGGGGGGGGGGGGGGGGGGTTGTGCGGTGTGGGGGTGGGGGCAGGAAGGGGGGAGGGGGCTGTAGGGTGGGAGGGGGATGTATGGGGCTGTAGGGTGGGAGGAGGGGTTGTGTAGTGGGAGGGGGTGGCTGTGAGACGGGGGGGCTGTGCAGTCAGAGGGTGGGGGTTATGCAGTGGTAGGGGGGCTGTAGGGGGGTGTGCAGTGGGAGGGGGGCTCTAGGGGGGTGTGTAGTGGGAGTGGGGGGGGGGTGTGCAGTGGGAGGGCGTTGCCTGTAGATGGGATGTGCAGTGTGTGTGTGTGTGGGGGGTGGCTGTGTAGGGTGGGGGGGGGCTACAAGGGGTGAGGGGGTGTGCAATGTGGGGGTTGGGGCTGCAGGGGGAGGTGGGGGAGGGGGACTGCAGGGGGGATGTGGGGGGGGGGGGGTTGGCTATAGGGGGGTTGTGTAGTGGAGGGGGTTGGCTATGGGGGGGGGGGGTGTAGGGGTGTGTGTAGTGGGAGTGGGGGGGGGGGGGGCTATGTAGTGGAAGGGGGTTGGTTGTGGGGGGGGGGTCAATAGAGGGGGCTATGCAAGGTGGGGGTTGGAGGGGGTGAGGGGGTCTGTGGGGGGTTGGGGGTCGGGACTGCAGGGGGAGGTGGTGGGGAGGGGGGTTGGCTATAGGGGGGTTATGCTGTGGGAGGGGGGTTGTGGGGGGGATGTGCAGTGGGAGGGTGGCTATGGGGGGTGGGGGCTATGCAGTGGGAGGTGGGGGGCTGTAGGGGGGTGTGCAGTGGGATTGGGGGGTTGTACACTCCCAACCCTCAAAATATTTTAAATCCATGAAAAATACATGTGCCTTTCCATATCCCAAACATCCCAAACATATAATAGCTCATCCTTATGCTATTTTGGCTACACAGAGACCAAAACTCTCCTCCATCTCAAGTGCCCGATCTTCATTGTCCCAAAATTTGAGATGACATTGAATGTAGATGTATCATTCCCACATGCCTAGAATACCCCAACTACTCAATATAATTAATCGACCCCTTATGTGGGAACTCCCCCCATAGGAATTACCTACCTCATCACTTCCCGACCCAAGGTATCAATATCCTGGTGGTTCCACAACAACCATCATCCCATAACACCCATATTAGAAGCATCATACACCATCATTTACCACATTCCATCATATTCTCATTTCATAATCACACCATACATGATGCCCATAAAATACCACATCAAACTCAATGCTCATACAAGTCCTGCATCACTCTTGATGTCAATATATTAACCAAACTTTGTTAATTCACTTATCACACATACACCTCATGCACCAATTTCCATAATAAAAAACTAAAAACCATAGTCACATGCTCAAAATGTAACTCTAACTATCATGGGATCTCTGAAATGTGAGTGACGACTCACTCTTGATGCCCATATATACCTTGATGAATTTTCTAGAGGCATAATTTAGGATACTCTCACTCTTGGTTGTTGAGTGAAATAAAGCTGCAGAATTAATGTTTCATGATTTTAATGACACTTAGTAAATAACCATCCTACTAAAAATTAATTTTTTTATTACATCTTGTATGATTTATTGAATTCATTATATATCTATTCAAGATCACCTAAAACAATGCATAGTTAAATTATCCATGGATAGCCCACCCACCCCCTGGACACCCCTTACCCCTGGACAACCCCACCACCCCCATGGACAGCCTGCCCACCCCCTGGACACCACGTACCCCCTGGAAAGCCCCCACCCTTGTGGACAGCCCGCCGACCCCCCTGGACACCCCGACCCCCTAGACAGCCCCACGAATCCCGTGGACATCCCCCCTCAGACACCCCCTAACCCCCTGGACAGCCCCCACCCCCGTGGACAGCCCGTCCACCCCCTTGACACCCCCTACCCCCTGGACAGCCCCGCCACCCCCGTGGACAGCTCGCCCACCCCCCTGAACACCCCATACCCCCTGGACATCCCCGCCACGCCCGTGGACAGCCCGCCCACCCCCTGTGGACACCCCCAACCCCCGTGGACAACTTGCCCACCCCCAGGACACCCCATACCCCCTGGATAGCCCTGACAACCCCGTGGACAACTCGCCCACCCCCTGGACAGTCCCCACCCCTGTGGAAAACCCATCCACCCCCTAGACACCTCATACCCCCTTGGATAGCCCCGCCACCCCCGTGGACAGACCACCCACCCCCCTGGACACCTTCCCACCACCCCCCGAACACCCCCGACCCCTGTGGACAACCCCTCCACCCCCGTGGACAGCCCTCCTACCCCCCTGGACACCCCGTATCCCCCTAGACAGCCCCACCACACCCGTGGACAACCCTCTCACCCCCCGTGAACCCCCAACCCCCGTGGATAGCCCACCCACCCCCATGGACACCCTATACCCCTTGGATAGCTCCACCACCACCATGGACAGTCCGCCCACCCCCCTGGACAGCCCCCCACCCCCGTGGACAGCCCGCCCACCCCCCCTGGACACCCTATACCCCCCTGGACAACCCCCACCCCTGTGGACAGCCCGCCCACACCCTAGACACCCCTACCCCTCTGGACAGCCCCGCCACCCCCGTGGATAGCCCCACCACCCCTGTGGACAACCCTCCCACCCCCTTGGACACCCCCCGGACACCCGCCCACCACCCCCCGGACACCCCCATCCCCCCGGACACCCCCACCCCCTAGAAAGCCCCCCACCCCCTAGACCCCCCCTGACCCCCCTGGAAAAACCTACCACCCCCGTAGACATCCCGCCCACCCCTGGATAACTCTGCCCACCCCCTGGATAGCCCGTACCCCCCAGGACAGCCCCACCACACCTGTGGACAACCCGTCCCACCCCCCGTGGACACCCCCAACCCCCGTGGACAACCCTCCCACCCCCTTGGACACCCCATACCCCCTGGACAACCCTTCCACCCTCGGGACAACCCTCCCACCCCTGGACACCCCCACCTCCGTGGACAGCCCGCCCACCCCCATGGACACCTCGCACCCCCTGGACAGCCCCCCCTGCCCCCGTGGACAACCCGCCCACCCCCTGGACAACCCCACCACCCCCATGGACAGCCCTCCCACCACCCCTGGACACCCTCCCACCACCCCCCGGACACCCCCATCCCCCCGAACACCCCCACCCCTAGAAATCCTCCACCCACTAGACACCCTGACCCCCTGGACAGCCTCGCCACCCCCCATGGATAGCCCACCCACCCCCTAGATATCCCCACCCACCCCCCTGGACACCTCATACCCCCTGGACAACCCCACCACACCCATGGAAAACCCACCCACCCCAACCCCCATGGATATCCCACCCGCCCCCTGGATACCCCGTACCCCCCTGGACACCCCCACCCCCTGGAAAGCCCCCACCCCTCGGACACCCCCGATCCCCCTGGATAGCCCTACCACCCCCCGTGGACAGCCCGCCCACCCCCTGGACACCCCCGACCCCCCTGGACAGCCCCGCCAGTCCCTGGACACCCCCAACCCCCCCGTGGACAACCCGCCCACCTGAATTTTTAATGTTCATTGGTTGCAATTTTATTTAAATTGCATTTTCTAATTTTGAATTGAACTATATTCAAACCTATGAAACCAAAATTTCTAACTTTGTGAACATTTCAATTCTTCAACTATGATTTTTATAAAATTAGTATAACTCTAAGAACTCTCTTTAACATTTTACCAGGTAATGAACATGATGGTTTGTATTCTTCTCCAAAACATGTATTGAAACCTGCATCATCTACCTGGGCTAAAGAAATTAAAATTTTCCTTAATTTTAACAACTTCTTTACCTCTTATGAATTTGGTAGAATCAATATTCCATGATTTTAATAGGCTGATAACACTTAGTAAATAACCATCCTACTAAAAATTAAATTTCTTTATTACATCTTGTACGATTTATTAACTTCATTATATATCTATTCAAGCTCACCTAAAACAATGGATAGTTAAATTATCCATGAATCCCCCTATTCCCTCTCATTTATTTTGTTTTTTGGGTTACACATTAGTTATCCTTTTTTATTTACTTCCATGTTTGTTTTCAAATGAAGGAAATGAAACCAATTGAAGACAGGCGATGAAAAAAGATTATGGACAAAAATTGTTGCATGACTGAGCTGGTAATTCCACCACCAGTGCTTGTAGTGAGCATTTTATTTCAAATATATATATTTAAATAATATATAATGTCATGTGATTAATTTTTTTTAAACATTTTTCCAGGATCCATCTATTAGGTGACAATTATTTGATGAGAAGCCTAGTAGTGGTCCCAATACTCAGGGTGTTCGTATGAGGGGGGGGGGGGGGTGGTACAAGAGCTAGATGATCTGGTCGGCGTACTCGATTAGACCCTACCCCTCCCACTGACATACCAACCATCCCACATTTTGATCTCAGTGCGTCGTTAGGGACACACGGGATATTTAACCCTCCCATTTTTTCACCACCCTTTACATCTGAGCCTACTCACCCATCTGTAACATACCTGATAATGATTACCACTCCCCATATAGCATTAAGCCAGTCATCCTATCATCTTCTTTTACTTCTGCTTCCTTATCTTCGAGCTTTTATATTCCATCTTCTTCGACTCCTGCTCTGTTAGAGTCTGTCCCTGCAGAGCATACATTGGGACCCAATCCACCTTTACAGGGTTTTCCTTCAGTTTCTGCGGATCCAGTAGCGCCCATTGATCAGACTACCACAGGTATACTTATACAACCCTAAAAAATTTTTACACCATTATTTATTTTCATTATAACATGTATTGATAAAATATTTGTTTTTCTTTCATAACAGATGCATATACTGATAGGAGGCAAGGGCAGGGGCATACACGCATGTGTGCGGTGTGGAACTGTCATATGCAGTTGATGGTGGACTACAATTAAGATAGTCAAATGATTGAAAAAATAGGGTAGTAATGTCGGAGCTTTTTGGCAACGCTTGCCAAATACTTCTACATCATTCCTATCAGCCCGCTCTCATGGAGATAGTTTCCAAATGAAGTCAAGGATAAAGCTTGGGCATAGATATAGGTAAAAAAATCTGTTGTATTTAATTCAATATATTATTTTTTTTTGTATTTATATGAATTAATATTTTGGTGTCAGCTTCGGTTTAATTTCCCCAATAGTGAGGGTGCACGACCAACATGTCTAAAGGATTTAGGTGAGATTTAGAGAGCTTATAAGAACAAGTTGTATATTGGATGGCATGATAGAGTTGGCACAAAGTTAGAGGCGGTCTCTATCATGGATTATTTTCCATTAGAACAGTATCGAAAGATGATTACTCATTGGACGACTAGCCAGTTTAAGGTATTAATTACATTAGAGGTATCTAAATGAAAATTTTCATGTTTTTTCGTTAATACTAATTATTTAATTTTATTTAGGAATCTTCTGGAAGAAATAAAAAAATATTGATGCTAAAAAATACCTCTACACATTGGGACATACTACGATGCCTGATCATGAGAGGCAGTAGGTATGGCATTTTATAATATTTCTTTATGACTTGCACTTTCTATTACTTCCTCCATAATTTATTAGATTGATAAAGTTGTTATATAATTTTAGTTATGAAATTAATTATTGGTATCATATTTTTAATTATGGTTTCCCTACATTCAATGTCATTATATAGGCATAAATTGAATATAGAGGGATGTGTACCTCGAGCAAAACTGTTTTTGTTCGAGTAGAAGAAAGAAATATGGAAGTGCAGTTAATAAACTGACTCGGTAGTAGATTGTAAGTTTTACTTTGTAGATTAAAAATTTTAATATCTATTTTGTAACTTAATAATATATTTATATTTTTAAATAGGCTGCTTTAGAGTCCCTTGATGCCCAGGGAACCTGACAATTTTGGTCCAAACGATCACTTACATCAGGTGTTGGGAGATGAGAACCTTGGTAGAGTATGATGCCGACCTGGGAAGAGTATAGTTCCGACAAGGTATTGGACCTTCTCAGGTATGAGTTGTAGTGCCACTGAGTTGTAGCAGGTTAAGGCACATGCAGAACAAGCTGAAGAAAGGGACACAGAGGATGGAAGAGCAGTCCATGAGGGAAAACACTTCATTTATGAAACTGATGGAAGTTTTACGTCCAACACTTCCACCAGAGTCCATCACTGCTTGTGATGAATATATGTTGTTGATACGTTATATATTTTGGTGAATCAGGTGGTAGTTCTAGTGTTGGTCAGGATGATGGTGAGGAGGGGGCTGAGGCAGAGGAGGAGGAGGGTGAGGATGAGGTTGAGGCGGAGGAGGAGGGCGTGGAGGAGGTCGAGGCAGAGGAGGAGGGCGATGAGGAGGCTGAGGCTGAGTATGAGGGAAAGGAGGGGGGCGTTGAGGAGGGCGGGGATGATGATGAGGATGAAAATGAGGACAAGGGTGAGGGTGATGATAGTGATGGTGATGAGGTATAAATTGATCTGTTATATTTTTGACTGATATTACCGACCTTTAATGTTTATTGATTTTTCGTGCCTAAATATATGTGTGATTAGATAAGTCACATTATCTTTATTTTTTATCTATAAATAATAAAACTTGACTTGATGATTTTTTGTGACTGATTCACCCCTCCCCTGGACAGCCCCGCCACCCCGTGGATAGCGCGCCCACCCCCTGGACACCCCTACCCCCTAGATAGCCCCGCCACCCTTATGGACAGCTCGCCCACCCCCCTGGACATCCCCTCCCCCTGTGGACAGACCCCCACCCTCGTGGACAGCCAGCCCGCCCCTTAGACACCCCCTACCCCCGTGGACAACCCCCACCCCCCGTGGACAGCCCGCCCACCCCCGTGGACACCCCCGTACCCCCTGGACATCCCCACACACCCCCTAGATCCCCCATAACCCTAGACATCCCTCCCACCCCCCTTGGACACCCCATACCCCCTGGAAAACCCCGCCACCCTCGTGGACAGCCCACCCGCCCCCTGGACACCCCGTACCCCCCCCGGACAACCCCCACCCCTGGACACCCCCTACCCCCTAAACAACCCCGCCACCCCCGTGGTCAGCCCACCAACCCCCTGGATAACCCCCCCCCCCCCCCCCCCCCGTGGACATCCCCCCACCCTCGTGGAGAGTCCACCCACCCCCTAAACACCCCCTACACCCTGGAAAACCCTGCCACCCCTGTGGACAGCCTGCCCACCACCCCCTAGATACCCCGTACCCCCTGGACAGCCCCCCCGACCGCATGGACAACTTTCCCGCCCCCGTAAACAGCCCGCCCACCCCCTTGGACGCCCCGTACCCCCTGGACAGCCCCGCCATCCTCGTGGACAACCCACCCACCCCTGGACACCCCATACCACCTTGAAAGCCCCCCCCATGGACATCCCGCCCACCCTCATGGATAGCCCGACCCCCCCCCCCCCCCTAGACACCCCCTACCCCCCTCGACAGCCCCGCCACCCCCGTGGATATCCCACCCACCCCCCTGGATAGTCCCTCCCCCTGTGGATAGCCCCCACCCCCATGGAGCACCCCCAGATACCCCTACCCCCTGGACAACCCCACCACCCCCGTAGACAGCCCGCCCACCCCCCTGGACACCCTGTACCCCCCCTGGACAACCCCGCCCACCCCCTAGACACCCCACACCCCCCCTCGATAGCCCACACTTCGCGTGGACAACCCGCCCACCCCCTGAATAACCCTTACCCCCCGGACATCCCCCACCCCCGTGGACAGACCGCCCACCCCCATGGATAGCCCGCCCACCCCCCTGGACACCCCCTACCCTCCTCGACATCCCCACCAACCCTGTGGACAACAAACCCACCCCTGGACAACCCCTAACCCCATGAAACCCCCCCACCCTCATAGAGAGTCCGACCACCTCTCCTGGACACCCCCTACCCTCTGGATATCCCTACCACCCCCGTGGACAGCCCACACACCCCTGGACATCCCGTACCCCCTGGAAAGCCCCACCCACCCCCTAGACACCTCGTACCCCCTGGACAACCCCCACCCGTGTGGACAACCCACCCACCCCCATGGACAGTCCGCCAACCCCCTTGGACACCCCGTACCCCCTGGACAACCCCTCCACCCTCGTTGATAGCCCACCCACCCCCCTGGACACCTCGTACCCCCTGGAAAACCCCCCACCCCCATGGACAACTTTCCCACCCCCGTGGACAACCCGCCCACCCCCCTGGACACCCCATACCCCCTTGATAGCCCCACCACCCATGTGGATAGCTCGCACACCCCATGGACAACCCCTACCACATGGAAAACCTCCCCCCACCCTCATGGAGAGCCTGCCCACCCACCTGGATAGCCCCCCCCCCCCCCCCCCCCCCCCGTGGACAGCCAGCCCACCCCCCTCGACAGCCCCACCCACCCCCTAGACACCCCGTACCCCCTGGACAGCCCCCACCTGCGTGGACAGCCCGCACACCCCTATGGATAGCCCGCCCACCCCCTTGGACACCCTGTACCCCCTAGACAGCCCTGCCACCCTCGTAGACAGCCCACCTACCCCCCTAGACACCCCATACCCCCTGGACAGCCCCACACACCCCCTGGACACCCTGTACCCCCTGGATAGCCCCCCACCCCTGTGGACAACCTGCCGACCCCCCCTGGACACCCCGACCCCCCTGGACAGCCCCACAACCCCCTTAGACAGCTCTCCCACCCCCTCGACACCCCACCCCATGGACATCCCCCACCCCCGTGGATAGCCTACCCACCCCCTTGACACCCCCTACCCTCTGGGTAGCCCCGCCACCCCTGTGGACAGTTCACCGACCCCCCTGGACACCCCGTACCCCCTAGACATCCCTACCACACCCATGGAAAGCCCACCCACCCCCTGTGGACAACCCCCAACCCTGTGGATAGCCCACCCACCCCCCTAGACACCCCGTACCCCTGGACATCCCCCCCCCCCCCCCCCCCGTGGATAGGCCGCCCACCCCTGTAGACAGCCTGCCCACCCCCTGGACACCTCTACCCCCTCAACAGCCTCGCCACCCCTATGGACAGCCCGCACACCCCTGTACAACCCCTCCCCCTATGGACAACCCCCCACCCCTATAGAGAGCCTTCCCACCCCCTAGACACCCCCTACCCCCTGGACAGCCCCGCCACCCCCGTGGACAACCCGCCCACCCCCTGGACACCCCGTACCCCCCCCCCTGGACAGCCCCACCCACCCCTGGACACCTCGTACCCCCTGGAGAGCCCCCCACCCACGTGGAAAGCCCACCCACCCCTGTGGACAGCCCGCCCACCCCTTTGGACACCCTGTACCCCCCCCCCCCCTCGGACAGCCCCGCCACCCTCATGGACACCCAACCCACCCCCCTGGACACCCCATACCCCCTGGACATCCCCCACCCTCGTGGACAGCCCACCCACCCCTGTAGATAGCCCACCCACCCCTTGTGGATAGCCCACCCACCCCCTGGACACCCTTACCCCCCTCGAAAACCCCACCACCCTCGTGGATAGCCCGCCCACCCCCCTAGATAGCCCCTACCCCTGTGGATAGCCCCCACCCCTATGAAGAGCCCACCCATCCCCCCTGGACACCCCCTACCCCTTGGACAGCCCCGCCACCCCTGTGGACAGCCTGCCCACCCCCTGGACACCCCGTACCTCTCTGGACAACCCCGCCCACCCCCCTGGACACCCTGTACCCCCTGGACATCCCCCACCCACGTGGACAGCTTTCTCACCCCTGTGAACAGCCCACCCACCCCCTTGGACACCTCATACCCCCTGGATAGCCCTGCCACCCTCGTGGATAGCCCACCCACCCCCTGGAAACCCCATACACCCTGGACATCCCCCACCCCCATGGATAGCCCACCCACCCCCTGAACACCCCTACCCCCCCTCGACAGCCTCTCCACCCCCGTGGACACCCCGACCACCCCCTGGACACCCCCTCCCCCCATGGAGAGCCCCCACCCCCGTAGACAACCCGCCCACCCCCCTGGACACCCCTACCCCCTGAACATCCTCTCCACCCCCGTGGACAACCCGCCCACCCCCCTGGACACCCCTACCCCCCTAAACATCCTCTCCACCCCCGTGGACAGCTCATCCACCCCTGGACACCCCATACCCCCTGGAAAGCCCCGCCCATCCCCTGGACACCTCGTACCCCCTGGACAACCCCCCCCCCCCACCCCCGTGGATAGACCCGCCCACTCCCCTGGACACCCCTACCCCCTGGACAACCCCGCCACCCCAGTGGATAGCCCCCCACCCCCTAGACAACCCCCACCCCCATGGATTATAGGGTTTCTAATAACTCGAAGATCCCATTAATCATAACTACCCACTTCATTGCCTCCTGGGATGCTTGATCACCAATAAAAAATAGTGGATGCTATTTTAGAAACTCTCATTCATAATCAATGATCCGAGAAGAACACAACTATTAAACTTCCACAAGAGTTTGAGTAAAGACCAAGACTAGGAATACAATAGATGGATCACAAGATTGACTACCTAAGATATCCACTTATTGAATTTTTGATTCATTTATAGTAGTAACATTCTAAAGAATTATCAAAAACAGAACCTTAGTAAAATAATCTGATGTTCTAAAACAAGGGACACAAAATCACAAATCCCATATAGATACATCATAAATAATTCTTCATAAAACCATTTCAAAATTACACAATAGAGACTTATTTCTATCTAAAACTCCCCAATGGTTTATAAAAATCCCTTTTAAGGTTCCATTTCAAAAATCATATAGTATTTTTTCCCACAATAAAAATGTAATCCATTTCCTAATAACCAAATCCCCCTTCCTACCATACACACCAAAAAAATTCATTTTTTCCTAAAGAAACACATACTATTGAAATAAACACTATTCCAAAACCATTTTAAAAATACCAATGATCTTAAAATCCATGAAATTAATTCCATTAAAACCATTATAGCCCCCACCCCCTGGACACCCTACCCCCCTTGGACAACCCCTCTACCCCTGTGGATAGCCCCCACCCCCCTAGACAACCCCACCACCCCCATGGATAACCCCCACCCCCTAGAAAGCCCCAACCCTTGTAGATAGCCCCCACCCCCTAGACACCACCCCACCCTCGTTGGACAGCCCCCCAACCCCCTGAACCACCCCCACCCCCTGGATACCCCCATCCTCCTGGACCCCCAGCCCCTAGACACCCCCTACCCCCTTGGATAGCCCCAACCCCCTTGACAGCCCCACCCCCTGGACACCCCTACCCCATTGGACAACCCCCCAACCCCTTGGACACCCCCACACACTGGAAAATCCCTACCCTTTAGACATCCCCCACCCCCCTAGATACCACCCCACCCCTGGACACCCCCTACCCCCTAGACAGCCCCCACCCCCTAGACAACCCCCCCAAACAACCCCCCTGGACAGCCCAAAAGGAGAGCCCCCCCAAACAGCCCACACCCCCTCTCTAACAAAATATTACTATCATCTAAACCAAATATTTCCCAGTGTTGTTCTTTTTTTCTTTTATATCATGCATTATTTCATTCATGTTCATTTTCATCAAATGGAAGTGCTTTTGGAAGAAAAATGAGGTAACCAAACTGGAAGTAGGGGTGTTTTAGAGTGATGGGTGTAGTGCCTCGAATACCCAGTCTCAAATGTTGAATCACGTTAGTTTTATCAATTTTAATATATAACTTCCATAAATTGATATTCTCCACCTAATCCCAAAAAGTGGTATCAATTCTTGGTTATAGTTTATTGGCTGACCAAATTACCAAGACTTGAAATTTGAGATTGGTTGGAAGACTAATGAGAAAACATTCAGTTATTACCTGGTTTCAGTATTTAGTAATTTGGAAGGTGAAGTTTTGGAAAGTAACTACCAAGACTGGGAGGAAAATTATAAAAGGTTTATCTTCTGGTGAATATGGAATGTAATTTTCACAATGTATGAAATGTTGGAGTCTGGTGTATGCAATATTAGATTTTGTGTGCAGGTGTATTGGCTTATGTCTCCAAGTGTATTTGATTTTATGCAGGTGTATTGGAGTTTGGTGTATGCAATATTGGAGGCTTTTTCATATTGGATTATGTGTGTAGGTGATATTGGATTCTATGTGGTGTATTGGCCTAGGTGCATTAGCTTCCCTACAGGTGTATTGGGTTCTGCATAGTTTCTGGGTGTTGGGTTCGACATGCTACTATGAAATCTGGGTGAAGGATATACCAACGGTTTATAACCTTTGGTATACTGCTGAAATAAATTTTATTACTATACCAATGGTTATAAACCACTGGTATAGGGGTGAAAGAAATGTTAAAGGTATACCAAAGGTTACAAAACTGTTGGTATATTAAATTACTTCTTCATTTTACCAACGGTTACTTGCAACCGTTGGGAAAAAACTATACCAAAGGTTCAAAAACTGTTGGTAAAACACTGAATGATTTGTAAACAAACAATTTTAAACTGTTGGTATAGATTTTTTCCAATGGTTCTAGGTAACTGTTTGGAAGCTGTGCTTTTTTGTAGTATATACCAATGGTTATTTAGAAACTGTTGGTATATATCTATCCCTACGTCTGAATTACCAATAGTTTGGAAAACCATTGGTATATTGTATACCAACGGTTTTCCCTTCAATACCAATGGTTTTTAACCATTGGTATAGTTTAAATTTTCAGTAGTGAACCAAGAAATAGAAGCCAAACATATTCATACATATTCAAATACATCATATGAAAAAGGTACATGAACATTTATTGTAAAGGTATAAAATTATATGAGATTTATAATCTCCACATGAGTAAGACCTAAGTGACAGATATCAAACCTCATTCACCTTTCTATACAAGGAATTAGCCTCCAGGCCAGTAGGTAGGCCAACCCCAAGTCCCTTCACCTAGGGAGACTTTAATCAAGAGAGAATTCAATTCATCATAACTCTAAAACCTAATACGCACAAACCATATTCAAAAACTAAATTCAAGTTCATAACTTTAATAACAAACTGAGGTTAAGGTTGATGAAAAAATAAATTCATTATCAAACCAATCATTAAATGCAAGACTCTATTTATTAGAAGCAATTTAAGATTTAAACTAAATCATAAATAATTCACAATATAAACAATTTATAACTATAACTAAAATAGGGAATAAACTTTAAATAAATTAATAATTCAAATATCTAAAATGATATAATCATTTATGAATAATTTATAAATAAAATATAATTATAATCATTTTATAATTTTAACTTTACATTATGGACATTCCATAATTATGAATACAACCCTTTATATTCACATTATTATAAACATTTCATATTCATCATTATATGGAATTTCATTTTAAATATAATATATTATCATGAATTATAAATAATGTTATAATTCCTTTTTCTATTATGTAAACACTTTAAATAATATAAATATCATATACTTAGCACTTAAAATAATGCCTAATTAATTTTGAACAATTCAAAATAATTTATTACAAACAATTCATAATTTAAAATATAAAAAATTTATATTCTAACCTCATTTATGTAATTTATAAACACTTTTAAAATTACCCCTTTTATGATTATAAAATAAACCCTTTTATTTATAATCTATAAAACATGCCATATAAATATGTTAAAAGGTATTTTAAATAATAACTTTTAATATTTAAGGAATATTTAATAATAAATGTTTTATAAACACTTATTATTTAATTAAAACCCCTTTATAATTAATTATTTAATAAACATTTTATCAATTAATAAATATCTTTAAAACACCTTTTATTATAATTTATAAATTATTTATAAATTATTAATTCAATTTAAAATTGAGGGGGGTGAAAAAACATTATTTTTCTCATCACCACAGTCTTCACTAGGTCGTGGTGGTGCCTGTGGTAACTTACCTTTACATAGCAAGACTACATAAGGGTAAATCATTCCACCATGACGTATGGTAGGTCGTGGTGTTCTTTCTAAAGTCGTTTTGAATAACCATGGAACCTGTGTAAAACAACATCCACACCATGCCCTGAGTGAAGATTGGTTAGTCATTTCGCATATGTTAATGCTTAATTGTATGGTCTAAAATAGTCGACTCTAAGTCATGGTGATGGTATAGCCAAGCCATGGTGACGATTAATATGGTGCTATGTTCTTCAATATTCTTCATTTCATAAACTATATTCAATAAAAATAAGATCATGGATTACTCTGACACCACTATTGGGTTTCTTTGAGGATGATTAACACTCAATTGAAGCAATGGAAGCAAAAGAAACCACAAATCCAGGGTCTACATGGAATAAATACAAAAAAACAAAAAAACAGGTAACAAATAACTCTATAAAATGATGTACCATGCATCAATGAGGCTCCAACAACCTTTGATATCCTTCTGATGTGTTTGATGATGATCACCAAACTGACAAACAAAAACTGCCCACCACCACAGGGATCCACTGTCCAAGCAGAATCTCTCTTTGCATGAGAGGGAACCCCCTTCACCCATGGTGTGTTAACACCTCGAAGATATGATTCAGCCCGATGAAGACAACGATAGTGGAAATCCAGTGAAGGCATACATCTAGAAATTATGCACTAGAAGGTGCGTATATAGTTAGTTTTTAGGATGATGTTGTGAAGAAGTTGATAAATAATTTTTTTTGAAGGAGTTATGAAGTTTTTTCTTGAGTTTTTAGTGGAAAATGAAATGTGTAAAGATTTAAGAATGTCACATATGGGTTATTTTCAAGTTCACCAGAATTCAATGGTTATAGGAAAGATTATTATAGGTGATTAGAGGTTACCGAGAAAAATGGTGGGTCCTATATGAATATCAGAAGGTGGTGGAACTAGTTGATCAATAAAGCACCACTATAAATGTTGAGTGGGAACATTGCACATATGGATCAGTGATTACTTGTGATTAGTGATCTAATTGGATGATTTTAAAATTTGAATACAATATTTGTAACTTATGAAGGAATTAAAATGTAACAATGTTCTCCCATGGATATAAGACTTAATGTTCAAACCATGTAAATTCATTGTTTTATTTACTTTATTTTATTTTTTCTTGAATACTTGTTGGTTTTCAAGTGAGGTTTGACTCAGTGAAATGATTTAGGTGGAGGTTATTCATCCTTAATTCTATTACATTGAATTTATAGGGTTACTTATAAACAGAGAAGTTCCAGAACTTTGTTTTCACATTCGTAAGTTTCAATGGAATATTCCAGTAGATTAGTGGTAGAGGTTCAACCTCATTAAGTGGTATCATAGTTATATTTAGGGAACAATAGTAGACTCAGGTATATTCTTCTCTTAACATTGTTTTGATTTAGTGGGAATCATTGTTTTGAAATTCATGGCATTGAAATAAGGTAAGGTATGGATAGACAAGTTTGATGGGTGTTAGGTACACTAGGTTAGATACCTTTAGAGGGGGTGAATCAGTGTATGAAAGATTAAAACAACTTCCACTATTGATCTTGTTTCACTGTTAAGAAAATATCTCTTCTCTCTCTTTCTTGTAGCAAAGTATAAACATAAATTAAGACATGCACATGACACATCAATTTTTACTTGGTTTACCCTCACTGGGATAAATCCAAGGAGCATACACTGGTGATGTTCCGATGTGACAAATCCACTAAAAGCACACTGTTGTTTACAAAGTTCGGAGTAGACTCACTGTCCCTCCTAGTTTACAACCACTCATAATATGAAATCTCACTACTCTCTCAAATGAAGTGTGCTCACTACTTCTTCAGAAGATCCACTCACAATTTAAAGACTTGTAGGTCCCTTCATTATCACAAATGAATGCATCTTCTTCTATATATTGATGCTCTGTTGATGTTCCACTTTCATCCACTTATGAATACAACTTTACCACAGGTGTATCGATCAATTTTCCAGCTTTTGCACAACCCTAGAATGACTGGTTCGCTTCTCCAAGCCTGGCGTGCTTTTCTATGCCTAAAGCGAAAGTGTCACCAAAATACTTGTGTGACACTCCCTTCAACAACTCAGAACTTGGGTGACTCACACCCTTTTATTTCCAAATCAATATTGGCACACAACTATAAATTGGCACACAACTTCTGAATATCTTTATACTTGCACGACCAAACTATCACTTGCGCGCCCAAACCTAATTGCATGATTTGAGATCAAATTTTATCTAAGTGTTGAGATTATATCCAAAATGAGGATGGTTTTACCTCTATTTATAGGCATTTTGGGTACCCTGAGCGTTGCATGCAAGTCTCCTCCCGGTGCGCAGGTCCAGCCGCCTTAGCCTCTGTTGCCCTAGTCACCTTGCACACCCAAACCAAAACTTGGGCACCTCTATTTCCTTTTCCATATTTTGATGGTATAATCTTGAAAAACATATGGCGTGCAACTTTACAAGCTTCCAATATACTAGAGTTCAAGTCCCCTTTCCAAAAATACTTTTCTCCATTTTTCGATTTTGAGTCCCAAAAATTTGGAAAACATTGGAAAACGGCGCCACCTTGTACCTACTCTTTTTGTACCACCTCCAGATCATCCATTCCTTTGTCAAGTTTCTTCTTTAAATCATGTATTGTAAAAAAAATCTATTAAACTTGACAAACCACCATGAAAACCCCCTTTGTCAACAAACTTAACACTGATACCTACTTTTTCAACAAACATAATTACCTCAAAAATGGTTCAATGATACCTTGAGGGATTTTTTCCCAACAATGGTCCATGATTTGGATTATAGAGGATTTAGATGGACTACTATCTAATTCAGAAGGATATTCATGTTTTTTTGAAGGGATTAAATCTAGAAACCATGGAGAAAGGAAAACGAGGAAGGTTGGATAGAAAGTTACAGAGCATGAGGGCTCACTCTATAATATCCAAGGAGATTTGGGTGGAAGTGGTCAATTGTGAATCATATCTAGTTAACCAGATTCCTTTTACACCACTGGGGTAAGAGATTTCATAATAGCTATGGTCTATAAAACCAACAAAATTTAACCACCATAAAGTTTTTTGAAGTATCACCTATGTCAATGTAGATGCCAAGGATAGAGAAAAACTTAAACCTAAGTCACATGCATGTTTCTTTGTGGAATATTGAGATGAAAATTTTGGATTTTAACTGTTTGATAATTACATGAAACAATTCATTAAAAGTCAAAATGTTCTCTTCAATGATAATGACTTGTGAAAAGACTAAAACATGGATGAAAAAGAAGTTGAGAACAAAGATTCAACTGTCTAAGTCTAAGTTGATTTGAATGAATGTTCTAGAAGGAAATAAGTTTAAAAAAGTTTAGGGAGCATGGAATGTTTAGAATTTAGTCTAGTGAAATATGTACTTGAATGATATAGGACTTTAGAATTTTGTATTATAGCATAATAAGGTGAAGTTTTAGAAGTTTTAGTTCCAAAAAATTAGAGGTTCATGTTGAATTATGGAGATCTTCCAGAGTTAGATGAACAATATACGGGTTCAGGCATTCATTTAACTACTTATTTATAATGGATGAAGGAGAGACTAGGAGATATAAATAAGTGACTAGTCACATCAATTAGGAAAAGTGGGTGTTATCTATAAAATAAGAGTTGAATTAATTTCATGAAAATAAAACCTACGAGTTAATGAAACTACCATATGGGAAGAAATCATTGTAGAACAAGTTGATATTTTGTTTGAAAGAACAAGTTGACATTAAAAAGAGGTACAAGGTAAGGGTAGTGGTGAAAGGCTCTCAACACAAATAATAAGTGGACGTCTCTAAAAAAAATCATTGATAGTTAAACATACCACCATCTAGGAAGTGATAAGTCTTGTTTATTCCAATAGATTTCATACGAAGCATATGGATATGAAAAAAATATTCCTTCATAATGATTTGGAGTAGGAAATCTATATGAAGAAACCATATGGTTTCGAGGATAATCAGAATAAGGACTTGGTGTGTAAGATAAAGAAAATTATTTATGGATTGAAGTAGGTGATAAGGAAATGGAACCATCAGTTTTATGTTTTTATGAATGAGAAAGGTTTTATAATGAGCAACTTAGATCATTGTTTCTACCCAAAGGTGTTCAAGGATGAATTTCATAATCGTTCTCTTGTTTGTGAAAGAAATTCCCCTGCTAGATCTAAAAATTATAAGAATTCATGAGTCTAAGAATTATTTGTTTGAAGTATTTGAAATCAAAGATCGTTATAAGGCTAAAAAATATTAGGGATGAGGATTGAGAGAGACTGGAAAACCTGGTTTTGTCTCAGAGGGAATACCTATGGAAGATAATCGAAAGATTTGGGATATCCAAATGTAAGTTGGCCTCAAATCCATTAGTCAGACACTTCAATTTATCTAAAGGGGAATCAATTAAAATAGAAGATGATTTCAAGTACATGGTGAAAGATATATTTTTATTAATGGTAGGTAGCTCAATGTACACCATGGTATGTACAAGACTATACAATTCATTTATAGTGGAATTCATTATCCAGTTTATGTAAAATCTAGAGAAAGAACGTCAGTAAGTTATGAAATGGATTCTCTAGTATCTCAAATGATCAAAATATATGACTCCATACTTCAGAATGAATGATCCGTTATAGGGTTATATGGATGAAAACTTTAGGGGAGATTTAGATACATGGATGAGTATAATAGTCCATGTGTTCACACTTAGAGGAACAATAGTTAGTTGGATATCAAGGCTATAGCTAGTGGAAACACTATTCACAATAGAAGATGAATATGTAGTTTTAAAAAAAGTAGGGAAAGAATGTTGGGAGGTGAAGTATGTTTCACTTCACCGTAAATTTATCCATCAGAATTATGCTCACTAGAATTTCACATGATGGGTGATGGGTTAAACATGAGATATAGATAGTGACAATATATCTTATACAACAACATTCGGTTCATTGGATGTTTTCTTCTACCTATAGTTCTATGGTAGAGCATTGTGAGGTTTGAAAGTTCAACAAAGTTGATGGTTCATTAGGTTGGTAACCTAGCTCATGTGGTCATGTATCTTGATCCACGTTTTTAGGGGATCCGTTTTTACTTGTTTGACCAGTTGTGCTAAGTATTTAAGTACATGGGACCTTTAGTGTAAATTTTGGTTCAATTAATAATTTATTGGAAATATGAGAAGTTGGTGAGGATTAATTATCTTTAAAATTTGTTTGTTTTCACCTGCAATATTTCTATTATAATAATATCAAGCAACAATGTGATTCTTGCTAGTTTCAGGTGCAGCGGAAGTGTGCAGAGGTGGGAAATATATTAATATTTCTGTTAATAATAATTACTCAAAACTAAGAGTGACGATCTTGCACATCAAATTTATAATTAATTTATTTAATAATTTAACAAATAAATACCTGGGATTAGGATCTTTCTTCTTTGGTGAATGTTGATCATCCTAAAAAACCCTTTCATATTACCTTCATTGCATTATGAGGATCCAAGGATAGAATCCCTCTAGTGATGATCCACATGTGCTCCTATGATCTCTGAGCAACACCACTTTATCTACAGGTGCTAGCACAACAAGTTGAATGTCTTGAATTGTTCGTTCTTGATCGCTTGTTCTTTGGTCTTGAAAAAATATATCTTGTACTTCTCGTTCTTGATAGAGAGAGAATGAGGAGTTGAGAGAGAATCCGTTGTGTGAAAAAATTCTCAATTCTCAATTTTGGATGCTCTACACAATATACGTAGATACCTATTTATAGAAATGGGATTTAACTTAAAATATTATCTAATTATATATTGTCCATTAAATGAAATTTATTACCTTCAATAAATCCCATGCTACATAATAATAATTATATAATTATTATTTTCTGGCGCGCACCAACTTGCACGACAAAAGATATTATATAATGGTCTTTTTAATTAATATTTGTTATCGGACTTAGTCTTGGTCTATTTGAACTCCTCTAGAATTTATTAAACAACCAAATAAATATTTTATTCATAAATAAATATTTTATTCACAATCTATCAAATAAATATTTATTAAAATATTCAATAAATAAAATAAATATTTTATTCAAAATATGACAAATAAATATTTATTTAATTTATGTGATCAATATAACTTGAATAAAATTATTCCTCATACTTGAGAATAATATTTATTCCATTAATTAAACTGAAATAGAATTTAATTGAGTTCAATAGAAACACTTAATGTGCGACCCTCTAGGATTCTTTCTCGTTGGCATTAGGCGGGCTTGCCTAAAGTCCAAGGTTACTATCTAGAAATGGGTCAAGGCAACCATGATAAAGAACTTAATGTCATAACATCGACAACCACATAAGAATGCTCACTGTTTAATATAACCCCTTTATTACAACATCCCATCAAACAAGATTCATATTAGTGTCACCAACCTATATACTCAATATGTCTTTCTTTGACTATCTAAAATAAACATGTCATTACAACATGGCCATGGAATTTAATGTGATGTTTCTATTCCAATAAAATGGAAAAGATATCAGCTTCCATAAAGATGGAAGGTACAAATCCTTCTCCGACTTATTCATTAATGACATGTCACTTGTGATGAACCCAATGTATCCAGCTTCGCTGTGAACTATTATCTTTATGGTTTATGAAATACATCTAAGTACACAAGTTGTAACATGCATTAATAATAATCTTAAATTCTAAGGACCACCATACATTCTTATAGATTAGAATATCTGATGACACTAAAACATGCAAAATTATTACTGGTGGGTCTGCTATCATAATCTCTCATCTTAGAGATTACCAAGTGTGAACTTCATGAGAAGAAGGATCATCTGCTTAAAAGTAATCACACCTAAAAATATATTTAATATGTGTCCCATAATAGTACGTTATCCAACCATAAAACATTATTTGAGAATATCATCATAGCACATCAAGGTTCTCATCATAGCG
Source organism: Viscum album (assembly GCA_963277665.1). Lineage (NCBI taxonomy): Eukaryota > Viridiplantae > Streptophyta > Magnoliopsida > Santalales > Viscaceae > Viscum > Viscum album. Next base: position 1,111,913,644 of record OY728150.1, on the reverse strand, counting down.
AAGAACTGTTATGACCTTATCAATGCGACGTCTACTCTAGGAAATTATTAAATTAGATTCATGCAGAGAAACAAACAATATGTAATAAGATGTTTTATCAATATTCAATACATCAAATATACAGGTAATCAAAGTACAAACAGTTGGTCCTAGGATGCCAACTCCAACAAACTTCTACTTGGACTAGAGCCAACTGCCTATGGCCTTCAGTCCTCTAGACCTCACATGATAGTCATGTTTCTACTGAGTTAAGGCTTTAGTCAAGGGTTCCACCACATTGTCTTCCATATAAATACTGCTCACTTTAACTTCACCTCTTTGAGAAAAATCCCTCAAGAGATGATACTTCCAAAGTATGTGCTTCATCTGTTGATGTGACCTTGGATCTTTTTCAATAGTCACCACTATATTATTATCACAATAGAGCGTGATAAGATCTTTACTACTAGATACCACATCAAGATCTTGGATAAATTTTTGCATCCATACTTCTTCCTTAACTGCCTCAGAAGCCTCAATATACTCAGAATCTACTGCAGAATCTACAACCATGGCCTACTTTGGGATCTTCTAACTCACAACACCTCCATTTAAAGTGAATATGTATCCTGTTTGTTACTTCATGTCATCTTGATCAGTTTGGAAAATATCATCTACATATCATTTTATGAATAGTTCATTATATCCTCCATAAACTAGAAACATATCCTTAATACACCTCATATACTTAAGGATAGTCTTGGATTCCATCCAATGTTGGTCACCTGGATCAGTTTGATATCTTCCTATTATACTTAATGCATAGGCGACACCTAGCCTAGTACATGTCATAACATACATGACTGACCCAATCACTGATGTGTATGGAATCCTTATCATTATATTTCTTTCCTCGTGTTTTTGAGGACACATTTTTCTAGAAAGATGAATTCCATGTGACGTTGGTAATAATACCCTCTTGAATTGTTCCACACTGAATCTCTTTAGCATATTGTCAATGTATGTACTTTGACTTAGGCTGATAAAACTCTTTGATCTATCATGATGGATCTTGATCCCAAGAATATATGATGCCTCACCCAAGTCACAGAGAATCATTTTTTCAAACATTCCTCAACAAACCGTAAGAATAGTATTTTGTTTCTAATGAGTAATATGTCATCAACATATACTATTAATAAAACAACTGCACTCACACTAAACTATTTATAGAAACACGACTTGCATTCATTCTTTATGAAACCAAATTCTATTATGGACTCATCAAAATGAATGTTCCATGACCTGGATTCTTGGTTTAATCCATAAATAGATCTTTGCAACTTGCATACCATGTTGGTATCTTTTGGAGTCGAAAAACCTTTGGGCTGTGTCATATAGACATATTCCTGAAGTTTCCCGTTAAGGAAGGTTGTTTTGACATCCATTTTCTAAATATCATAATCATGGAAATCTGTAATGGCAAGTATAATTATGATATATTTTAGCATTGAAACCGGTGAAAAGGTTTCATCGTAGTCAATGAATTGACGTTGTTTAAACCCTTTTGAAACCAGTCGCTCCTTATAGGTATTGACTTATCCTTCCATGTCTAGTTTCTTATTGAATGCCCATTTGCAACCAATGAGCTTTATATCTACTAGAGGGTCTACCAAAATCCAGACTTGGTTTTGGTATATGGAATCCATTTTATAATTCATGGCTTCTTGCCACTTGGAAACATTTGTTCCACTTTCTACTTCCTTATAGGTCAGTGGATCATTATTATCAACTAATAATGATTCACCATTATAAATTACTAGAAAACTATATCATTCTAGTTATCTAACCTATCCAGTACTCTTACATGGTAATCGTGTCTTTGGAACAATTTATTTTTCCATGGGGCTTTGTGGAATTTGTTCCTATGCCAACTCTTATATATATTGAGCTTGGACTTCATCGAAGTCTATCTTTATTACACTATCTCTTTTAAAGATAAGTCCATCCTCAAGAAATGTGGGACTTCTGTCAACCAAAAACTTTTTTTCTAAAGGATTGTATATGTAGTATTCCTCTTTTTATTTGGGATATCCTATAAAGATACACTTTGTGCCTCAAGGTGAAATCTTTTTACTCGAAGAGGCCTTAACAAATGCTTTGCAACCCCACACATGTAAGTAAGATAATATAGCTTTCTTTCTATTCCATAATTGGTATGGTATACCATCTTTTTATTTAGTTGGAACTTAGTTTAGTATGTATGATATTGTTTATAACGCATATCCCCAAAAGGATAATGGAAGAATTGCATGACTCATCATTGATCTCACTATGTTCAACAAGGTGTGGTTCCTCCTTTCGATTACACCATTCCATTGAGGTGTATAAGGAGGAGTGAGTTGAGATAAAATCTCAAACTCCCATAAATAATTAATGAAGTCTTGATTAAGATATTCTCCATCATAGTTTGAGTGAAGTTTCTTAATCTTATTACCAAGATGGTTCTCAACTTCATTCTTGTATTCAATTAATCTATTAAAATATTCTAACTTATACCTCATTAATTAAACATATCCATATCTACTAAAATTATCAGTAAAATTTATGTAGTATGAGTACCCACCCCTTGATTTAATAGGAAATGGTCTACACATATCAGTATGAACTAATTCAAGAATATTTGTATCCCTTTCACCTTCCCACTAAAATGGGGGTTTGCTCATTTTTCCTTATAAACATATGTGTCATACACCACATGTTTTTAGTTTAAAAGAATATAAATATCTATCTTGATGTCATTTAGTCAAACACTTTTCATTTACATGACCTAGTCAGTGATTCCAAATTTGGGTGTGGTGTGAGTCATGTGAAGTAACTTCGTTATCAATTTCCATTATTTAGTTTATGTAATCCAACACATAAAGATCATTATTTAAATTTGCCTTACCATAAAAAAATCTATCTTTATAAAAGAAGCAACATTTATTCCCAAATTTGAAAATAAATCTATCCATATCAAGTCTAGATATAAGAATAATGTTTTTGGTAACTGAAGAAACATAATAAAAACCCTTTAAAACCAAGATCATTATTGTCGACAATATGAGGTGGTAGTTCCTAATAGCTAAAACAATGAGTTTAGCTCTATTGGTTACTCGAAGATCTACCTCTCCTTGATCAATCTTTTTGAATCTACTTGGTTTCTATATTTGAATGCATATGTGAGCACCACAAGATGTATCTAATATCCAATTTGTAGAAATATCTAAATTTCACTCGATAAAAAATGCACCTGAACCTTCTCCTTGCTTATTTAGTTGGGTGCATTTTTTCTTCCAGTGGCCCTTCTTGCCACATGTGAAACAAACAACATCATAATCCCTTGCTTTCCCCTTGATATCCCTCTTCTTGGAAGGACATGAAGATGTTTTGGGCTTAAAGATATTTTCTTACACTTTTCATTTGTTCACCATAAGGATGGAAGGTTTTTCATGATTAGTATCCTTATCTACTTAGAGAAGAAGAGTAAGAAGATCTGGAAGAGACTTATCAATGTTTTTCATATTAAAATCCACAACAATGATGGATAATATCTGAGGTATTAATGATAGAATGAGGTAAGTGCCTAGTTATTTGGGGAGTTTAAACCCTAGAACCTATAATCGCTCAATTTAGCCAATTGTATTGACTATGTGAGGATCATCCGGGGAACCCTCTCCAAGATTTCTCTGAAAGCGCACCTTGGAAATCCCAAACCATTCTTGTATATCTTTCCCCTAGTAAATAACATAGAGGTTCTCAAACATGATACACCCATCCATGTTTTCATGATACTTCATTATTTCACTAAAAATTGATGAAAGCATCAAACATTAAATGCCGACTGCATCAATAAAATGTCTTTCATAGAAAATAAACTCTTCATCACTCACCTCTTTAGCAAGCAGATCAGACATTAAGGATTCTAGAACATAATATTTCTATTCATGGCATTGTACAACCCAAATACATCTAAACCACTCCTAGAAATTACTACCAATTAGGAGGTTATCTTTCTTCAATATAGATCATAGGGATAGTGTGGATGAAGAAATTTTCATTTTATTCTACAATTAAAAAGAAAAGATTATTAGTACTTTAATTGATTAAAAAATAAGTGAGATATAATAAATTAAATGTTTTATTTATTAAACCCCCCCACTATTTTATCAAGTCTCAATAGCCCTCACCATTGAACTTGGAATGTCTAGTTAATTTAACATTCTAGTGGAAAGGATCCCCATTACTTTTCTTAATGATCCAGACTTTGGCCATAAAAATAATAATAAAGTAATTAGGTAGGCAGTCTTTCCAACTACAGACTTGTAGCTCCTTGATTCGTTGAGTGGATTCCCCTATCCTAAAATCCTGATTTTGATTTTCTCAAAACTTTCCTCCAAATTTGTATTGAACAGACTTTGGATATTAAAATCAATATAATTTTGGTTAAGTCAACCCAAAACTCTCATGAGAACTTCCCGATAAAAGTAAGTGTCCAGACTTTGGTCATGTACTACACTTAGTTCTATAGTTTCATTCCCAATCAGGTAATGGAAGGTTTGGTCTAAATTAATATTTAATTGAGGGATTTTAATTTATTATGCATAAATTTTATCTTTTTTTATACTTTACCTTTCTTGTTAATATTAAGTGGACATTACTTAATTAATTAACCATGTTAGATAAAACATTTACACATAATTTATTTATTTAATTTCCATATTTGCACATTAATTCATTTATTTATGTGATCGAGACCTTACATCCATAAAATAAATAATTTCATAGATAGAAATAAATAACTAATTAAATGACTCGTTCATGAGATTTATCTAACGGTTGATTTAATGAGTGGATATTAAATCAACCTTTGACCTAGGGGAAATAAATATTATTGTTGGTCTTGAACTCAGTTACAACATTCTAGTTGTCCACCTGTATATTTCATGGGTTGGAATCATTATAGTTCTATCTTGAACCGCCTCCACATTCCTTGGGATGCTCTATTAATTAAAAATATTTATTACTGACATGCAGGTGAGGGGAACCAAAGGATTTGTTAAATGAGACTACATAAATATCATTGGACATGTAGGTCTTACATAATAATGGAGGGAGGGATGACTTGCAGTCCATTATTTAATTTAATATTAAATAATTTAAAACTCATGCAATAAATTAAATTAAAACATCCAAAACATACACAAGTATTGGTCAATCTCATGAACGGTCATACATGCAATGAATACACAAAAGTAAATGGATATCACTCATTTCTTTATTCATTATTTTATTATTTAATATAAACACACTTGTATTAATTAATTAATTAATTAATTAATTAATTAATTTTCTTTCATCTTTAATGACCATCCGATCTTATTTGGAGACACTCATAATTAATGGAATTCATGGAAAATAAACGATTGAACCAATAATGACATATTAATTATAATAAATTAATTGAGCATTTAAAATTCTTTAAAACCATTATTAAATTTTCAAACACAAAACGATGTTCCAATCAATAAAAAAGGTTTTAATGCTAAAATTTTCAAATTTAATGTAATTTTAATTTTTTCCATTAATGGGAGACTACACGGCGTGTACATGAAGCTATACGCCATATACCCTAGTTTTCGTATATCCAAGTCACATGCCTGGGACTTCAACGTGTTAACTCAGCCAGACTACATGGTGTGTACATGCCAACTACACACCCTGTATCTACTTTCTGTGTGATAGGTTGACCCAGTCAACATACGGTGTACAATAAAATCATTCATGTAATTAATTGTTCTACGCATCTAGATACAATGCACATGGGTATGAGGCATGTGCTTCGGTTGTACGCAGTGTTACCCAATTTTATTGACTAAAGATTTTGTATTTCCCGATGGCATCTTTGACTGTTCTTCATTTCTTCTTAAACCTTTAAGAAAATGAAACATTTAATGGATATGATTAATATGCCGATAACATGTTAATTAAAATAAGATTAAATAAAAAATAACTTGAAATGAAAATCCAACCAGAATTTTGCATAGATCAACAATCAAATAAATAATTATAAATTTAAACATGACCGCTCTAATACCACTTACTAGTTTCAGGTGCAGCAGAAGCATGCAGAGGTGGGAGATATATTAAAATTTATTTTAATAATCATTACTCGAAACCAAGATCAAGTATCTTGTACATCAAATTTATAATTACTTTATTTAATATTTGAACAAATAAATACCTGGGCTTAGGAAATTTCTTCATTGGTGAATGCTGATCATCTGAAAAAACCCTTTAATATTACCTTCATTGAGTTGTGAGGATCCAAGGATAGAATCCCTCTAGCGGCGATCCACACATGGTACTATGATCTCTGAGCAACACCATTCGATCTTTGGAAGCTAGCACTATGAGTCGAATGTCTTGCGTTGTATGTTATAGATCACTCATTCTTCAATCATGAATAAATCTCTCTTACACTTCTCATTCTTAAGAGGGAGAGAGAAAGAGAAGATGAGAGAGAATTTTGTGTGTGCAATAATTCTCAATTCTCAATTTTAGATGCTCTACACAATAGACATAGCCGCTTATTTATAGATTTGGGATTTAAGTTAAAATATTGTTTAATTGCATACTGGACATTAAATAACATTTATTATTTTTGTGGTGCACGTCAACTTGTGAAATAACAAATATTATATAATGGTCTTGTTAATTAATATTTTTCACCAGATCTAGTCTTGGTCAATTTGAACTCCTCTAGCATTTATTGAACAACCCAATAAATATTTTATTCATAAATAAATATTTTATTCACAATCTAGTGAATAAATATTTATTAAAATATTCAATAAATAAAATATATATTTTATTTACAAGATATAAAATAAATATTAATTTAATTTATGCAATGAATATAACTTGAATAAAATCATTCCTTAGACTTGAGAATAATATTTATTCTATTAATTAAACTCAAATAGAATTTAATTGAGATCAATAAAAATACTTATTATGTGACCCTATAGGATTCTTTATCATTGGTATTAGGTGGGCTTTCCTAAAGTCCAAGATTACTATCTAGAAATGGGTTAAGGCACCCAAGATAAAGAACTTAATGTTGAAATATCGACAACCACATACAAACATTCATTGTGTAATATAACCCCTTTATCACAATATCTCATCTAGTAGGTTGCACATTTGTGTCACCAACTTATATGATCGATATGTCTTTCTTTGACTATCTGAAATAAACACATTTTTACACCATTTCCATGGAATTTAATGCAACGGTTCTATTCCAATAAAAGGGTCGAGATATTAGATTCCATAAATATGGAAGGGATAAGTCCTTCCTCAACTTATTCATTAATGACATGTCACTCGTGATGCACCCAATGTATCCAACTTCACCATGAACTATCATCATTATGGTTTACAAAATACATATAAGTACGCGAGTTGTAACATGCATTAATAATAATCTTAAAGTCTAAGTACCGTCACACATGCTCGTAGATAGGAATATTTGATGACACCAAAACATGCAGAATTATTATTGGCAGGCCTATTCTCACAATATCTCATATTAAATATTACCAAGTGTGAACTTCATGAGAAGAAGCCTCATCTGCTTATGAGTACTCACACCCAATAGTCTATGCACTATGTGTCCCATCATAGTATGTTAATAAAAAAAACATTATTTGAGAATATCATCATATCACATAAAGGTTCTCATCATAGTGGGGAACTGATATGACCTTATCAATGAAACATATACTATAGGACATTATTACATTAGAGTCATATAGAAAAAAAAAACAATATGTAATAATAAGTTTTATTAATATTCAATACATAAAATATATATGTAATCAAAGTACAAACAGTTGTTCCTAAGACACCAACTCTAACAATTCCTCCATGCATGAAGGACGTGGTTTGAAGCACATTATAATTTGTGTTATTTTTATACTTTATGTATTTCCATTGCATACTTTACCATAGAATATATTTATGGTACTTTTTTTATTTGTATTGAGGTTTGTGTGCAAAGACGACTTTATATGGGGAGTAGGGTACATTGACTACCTACTTCCAATACACTCAGTCGTGGGCGAGCAAACTTTCAGAGATCATTTTTATGCTATGTAGAGTCTTCCATGTGTGATCTTCTGGTGGACTGAAGCAAGAAGATCAGTTTTTCATGGTTGTATTTTCCCAAAAAGTGGTGTCAAAGGGTGAGTTCAACATTCACAGGTTCAACACACTAATAGTAGTTTAAGAATGACATCATATGAAGGGAAGATCCAGATCAATATATTTGATGGAAAAAAATTTTGATTCTGGAAAATGTAGATTGAAGACCGTTTGATTCAAAAAGACTTGGAAGTACCATTTTTTGACGTAAATCCAATGCTAATGGAGAAAGATTATTGAGAGTGATTGGATAGAAAGGTTATGACTCTTTTAATAATGTCTCTTGCATGTAATGTTACTTTTAATATTCAAGATAAGAAGATTACAATGAATGTTATAAAGGCATTGAAGTATATATGAAAAATAGATGACCCTCAAAAAAGTTTTCATGTTGCGGTGATTGTTTGGATTAAGTTTTCTTAAAGGAAGACCAATGGTATATCATGTTAATAACTCCAACATGATTCATGGGTAACTCCAGTGCGTAATGGTAGCTAGTGTTAATGATGTATGGGCATTTCTACTGTTATCTTCTCTCCTGGAGAGCTGGGATACAATGGTTACTTTAGTTAGTTACTCTAGTGTAAAAACATAATTGGTGTTTGATGATTCAAGAATCTAATACTCAATGAGGAACTTTAGCAAAGGAAGTTCAAGTTATAACCAATAGTGCCCTTAATACCAATGAAAGAGGATGTTCACCTCAAAAAAAGTAAATCTACTAGAAGAATCAATCTATAGATAAGTCTCGAGAATGCAAATGGAAGAAGAGCTGAGTTAAGTCAGTTAGCCCTGATCCAACCTACTCAAAATGTGGGAAGAAAGGACATATCAAGAAAGATTGAAAAAGGCACAATGAGAACATGATAGATATATTTATTACAATTTTATAATTATTTATATATATATATATATATTTATAATTATAACTATAAATAAATATGTTTATTGTAATTTTATAATTATTAGTTATAATTATAATCAGAAATAAATATATTTTAAAAGTATTTATATATAATTAAAATTTTATAATTATAAATATAATAAATATATTTATTATTTAAAAAATATTATTAATTTATTTAAAATTATTATATTTATATTCAAAAATAATTTTTATTTGTATACATTAAATAAAAAATGAATGTTTATAATTAATATTTTTTTAATAATTCAAATATATATAATGTTTAAAAATAGTATTTATAAGATTATAATTAAATAAATATATATTTAAATAATTATAAGATTATAATAATTTTTTAAATAATAAATATATTTATTAGATTTATTATATTTATTATATTTATAAATATATATAAATACTTTCTAAATATATATATTTATAATTATAATTATAAAGAAATAAATATATATTTAAATAAATATATGTTTTCAATGAATTTGGTCAATAAATATATTAATGCGTGAGTGTAATTGATGTACATATATGTTATGTATTCATCATGAATGTTCATTTATACATTGCACCCTTATTATTATTCATGTTGTTCATATGTGATGCTCATTTTTTATTATTTATACTTTATTAGGTGTATGATTCATTCATGGTATACCCATGAATCTATCATGTTCTCAGAAGTACTTATAAAATTCAATAAATATATTTAAATAATAAATATATTTATTATATTTATAGTTATAAAATTTTAATTATATATAAATACTTTTTAAATATATTTATTTTTAATTATAATTATAACTAATAATTATAAAATTATAATAAACATATTTATTTATAATTATATATATATATATATACATATGTAAATAATTATAAAATTATAATAAATATATTTATTATACTCATATTATAATTGTTTAAACACAAAATTAATGATTAGAGTATGTTATGTTGATTATAGACACTTATATCTACTGATATAGGTTGCTTGACGTGAAAAACCCATGCATAATAAACCTATTAATTCAAGATGAAATTAAAATAGTTGTTTGTTAAAGATGAATTGATTGGGGCTGAGCGATCCCATTCTTGATTATGGGTGGCTTGAATTCCTTAATGCTATGACCGTAGTTTCCTTTAATATTATGTGTAAAACAATATATTTAATATGTATTTATGCTCTATGGATTTAGAGATTTGATGTGATTGATTGCTATCCAAGCAGGTTGGTATGATGATGGTGGAACAAGGTTTTGGTTTTGATGATATTGTTGGCATGATATGCCATATGTGATTTTATATGTAGTGGTGTGGGACACCAGGGCAATTGGGATGAGTTTAGAGCGGGGATTTCTTGTTAATGCTTATTTATAGCTTGATTCTTGAATGATGGACCGATGGCCAGATGTTATTTATATGATCAATTTTACAACCATGGGACACAGTTTGATGCTATGCACTATGAGTGAATCTTTTAAGTGGTATCTTGGGCTAAGTCCTAGAGTACCCGGATTTTTACAAAATGATAATTTAAATAATAAAATAATGAGGTTGGTTCTTGATGCTTACTTTTGATGATGATACACTTGAGAATACATGAAAATAATAAATTGTGTCATCACCATTTGTATTAGAATATTAAAATGTTAATGTTGTAAATGAAAATGAAATAATATTAATTAATGGATAATGAATTAATTAATATGATTTGTGTATGCTTATTTGATATCTAGACCTTATTAGTGGCATCCAGGTGTACTGTGTTTCGATATCAATAGATGAGTTCAGGATAGGTGGTTTCCCTTAGCGTGGTTGTGCATGATATTATTCTATATTTTCTAATTTCATACACTACCCCACTCATTTCGATAGGGAAACCAACACCCAAATGTTTTGGGGTGTGTTTTCTTCAACATGTAGGATGAAGAGGTAATAGATGGATGAATTATCTCTCTCCTCTTCTCCCCCTTCTTATATAGTATGAGTAGTCATATCTCTGGTTATAATGGATTACGGTATAGGGAGACTTCCTACCTAGGTTGTGATGGCTCATGGATTCACTATACATTTATGTGTGGTCTTTAATAGGTTGAGGTATAGCATATAATTGTATTTGGGCATGGTAGTTATGTCTTACTATGAGTGTAATTGCATGGGATATGATGGTTTGAGGTATAAAGCATTTACACAGGCTATGGTGGCTCTCAAACTGCTACTTGGTTACTATTGAGATAGTTGCATGAGGTGCAGGTTGGGATAGAATGAAGCAAATTGATCTTTAGTATCATTTCATCAGAAATTTTCTAGAGGAAAAGGAGTTGGAGTTATAGAAGATAGTAGGAATCCAAAATCTGACCAAAATATTCACCAAGGTGGTAGTTCAGAAAAGCCTGAAGTGTCATTGATCCTCGATGGGACTTGGGTGAATGAAGGAAGGAAGAAAAGGGAAATTTGGTTGAATGATAAGTGTTGGTAAGTTGTCAAGGTTCACTGAAACAAACTTCAAATGGGATATTTTTGGGAGGTTAATTCCTTTTCAATTCACTAGAATTTCATCCATCAGAATTACACTCACCAAAATTTCATGAGTTGAATGACAGCTTGAACATGTGGAACATACAATGACAATAGATCTTCTCCAATAGTAGTAGTGACAATATATCTTCTCCAATAGTATTAGTTCCATAAAAAGTTCTCTTTTACAAATGGTTCTAGAGTGGAGCACCGGGAGGTCCATAAGTTTAGCAAAGTTGATGGGTCACCGGGTTGGTAACCAAGATCAAGTGGTTATGTCTCTTGATCTAAGTTTTCATGGGAGTAGGTTTAACTTATTTGATTAGTCATTCTTAGTATTTAATTACATGGGACCTTCAGTGAAAATTGTGATTCAACTAATCCTTTATCGGAAAACTAAGAATTTGGTGAGGATTACTTCTCTTTGAAATATATTTGTTTTAACATGTAATATTAAGGTTATAATAAAAGTAAATAGTAGTGTGGTTCCACCATGTAAATAGGACATAGTTATAAGTACATTAAGATTTGTGTTCTTTGATGCTTTCTGTATTTACATTGCATGTTTTATCATTGAATTTATTTCCAGTACTTTTGAAAGCATGTAGGGAAACATTAAATTCCTATAGGGCTACACAAATTTAATAAATAATAAAAATTAGACAACCTAACTAAAAATGTAGTACTTGGAAAGCCCGATGCTCTAAATTAAATAAAGGAATTTAACACACAATTGTTTGATTGATTTGGAAGATAGAAAAATACAGCAAATACAAGGTTTTAAAATCAAGAGATGAGGCATGTCAGGTTAAGTGATTTTCATGTTCATATGCTAGGGATGAAAATGATTAAGGGTTCTTTCATGAGTTGGTGTTAGAATTGGGTCTTTAGGGATCCTTGGTCTGGGTACCCTACACTAATCTTATAATTACACCATTGGAATGGTCATATACTAGGTTCAATCACAAAACTAGGCAACCCAAAACCCTATTTAAACATAACCGACCTAGATTTCATAATGGTAATAAACAAACTAGGGAAATTAATTGATGAAATAAAATGAAACTCCTCAAATCACAAAAAATGGTCATGCAATATGAAAAGAAGAAGAATTGAAATTGATAAAAAGAGTTGCAGCAATCCAAAACATGAATAGACAATAGAAATAATCTCTAACAACACTTACCTCTATAATCAAATAACTCGACACAAAAATAAATTCCCACTCATGCTAAACATGATGATAATGAGTAACATGGATACTCGGAGAAGAATGGAAGTGAAGCAGGGTTCCATGGACATGTCCCCGGTGATGGTAGTCATCTATACCGGTTCTACGATCTCATATCAAGGTGAGGCCATGGGATGTATGTAAATATTCTTTTGTGTTGAACCCTTGGCCAATGTATAGAAATCCAACATTCTTATGGGATCACACCATGTATATTTTACACAATGTGTAATATGTAGTGACGATGACTTCTCCATATTTTTCTGCCTCAAAATTCTCATGACATGAATAAATTTCACGTTGTGTACTCTCAAAGGTTGTGAATCCCTATTTCATAGTCGGCTAGGGTGATGATTCTAAAAATATTATTCTCCCGAAACTCTCATGTTGTGTATGCTTTAAATTATGTGTAATGGTCTTGACTTTACAACATGAAAATGCACCACTAAATTCGGTATAACTCAGTCCTAACCCCAAGAATGATGCTCACGTCATGTACTAGGTTCAAGATGTGAAAACTTCTTCCTCTAGGTTTTTCAGTCCTCTTATGCCCTGTTAGGTCGGATAGGGTAATGAAAAATGGTCTAGAGGGGGTGAATAGACTAGATTAAAAAAATTAGTCAAATAAATTGATTAATTAAATTAATTATAAAATATAGTTATTAGAGTTTATTAGTAGTGGAAAAAATCAAAGAACACAAGGATGTTTTTTATAGTAGTTCAATCCAAAGTGGGCTTACTTTACTCTTATACCTATATACTCTGTGAGAGATATGTGTGCACTAAAAATGATTTTTGAGGTGGAATCATAACCCAATTACAAAATCCTTTTCTAGTGGAGGGATAATCATGACATTGACTTTTGTATGGGGAGTCACAACCCTTACAAACTGACTTTAGACAGTGGGAGTCACAACCCGAATAGTCCCTACTTTAGATACAGGGAGTCACAAACCTCAGATCCTAACTTTAGAATCTGAGAGTCACAACCTGAAGAAGAGAATAAGAAATAATGATTTTTAATGTAAAAGAATAAATAAAAAAGTGAGTGCATGTGAGAGATAAGAAATAGTGTTAGAGACTCAAAACTAAATGATTGAGAAGATAAATAATTAAATCATGGGTACTGGTTCTTGAGGATTAGATCGACTTGTCTCATCAAGTCAGTAGAAGTTGAAGTAGAATAAATTCATCCCTTGAGAGATTATACAGGTGATGAAATAGAGTATGACAAAAGACTTGATTTGAATAGTAGGCTAAAGTTCATAGCTTTGTTCTTGAGAAAAAATAGAATATCAAAGATGTTAACCCATAGTCATCCATGATGTGTCCTGACACCTTTAAATAGGATCTGTAAAAAAACTAACAAACCAATATTTGGGTAAAGAAATTCAAATTAAAAAATGATTGAATTATTCAGGAGAGATGAAATTATCCTCCATAATAATAGTAACAAAAATTGATTGAATTCAAATCATAAAAACTAACTCAAAACTTTTTGAATAACCTATAAATGATAATAATAATTCAAAGAAATCCCATAAAAATCATAATACCGTCTAAAACAAATATTAAATACAATTTAATTTAAAACAATGTGTAAATTATTATTCTCCTTTAAATGACATAAAATGTGTTTGAATGTATTCAATGAAATTAAATAATAATTAATAAAAGAGTTAGTCAAATAAATTAACTCAAAATACCAAGACATACATATTTTATAATACATGCTGCAAAAGTCATGTAACAATAATAAATAATTTTAATAACATTTTAAAACTCATTAAAATATTATAAAAATACTTTATATGGCTCATATATAATATATATTGATTTTTTAAATCAATAAATACTTAAAAAAATTAATATAAGTATTCAGTTCATAAAAATATAAAAAGATGAAAAAATAGAGTATGAGTCATCATTGATCAAAAGAGTCACCACTGATAAATTGAGTCACCATTGAGTTTAATTCATTGTTGAGTTTAAGTCACCATTGGAATTTTGAGTCACCATTGAGTTTAAGTCATCATTGGAATTTTGAGTCACCATTTAGTTTAAGTCACCATTGATAAATCAAGTCACCTTTAAGAGTCACAATAGTAAGATTAATGGAGTTTCTTTTGAAGATTAGTAAAGCTTGGAAAAATAAACATGAAAAAGCTATCCAGGATAAAGATAAGCTAATGTTGAAGGAGAAGAAAAACATCCACTTTTGGAATCCATCATCAAAGCGGGATGTTGTTTAAGGAGGACTAATATAAGAAGAAGATGATGGTTTCAGGACTCCTAGGTGAATAATAATAAGCTTGAGAGTTCATCCATGGAGGAAAGATGATGTATGAGGAATATTATGAATATTGTTTCATCATTTTATGTTCAAACTGAACATATAAACTTCTGAAAAATTTTAATCCATCTAAATGACTGAATTTAAAGTTATTCAATAAGACTTATTTCAATATAATTTCAATAGAATACTAAAAAATAAATAATATCTTAATTTTGATATACATTGAAAGATATATGATCAAAAAATAGTAAGAACATGTTTTGAACACTTCATAATGGATTGTAGTACTTCAGACTAAATTTTAGGTATGTAAATGACATTTTTAGAGTTTTATGTAGTTGAATGAAATGAATAAATTTTTTTATATTTCTAACCCAATAAACTTCAAGTAGTTTTGATTAGAAATGAATGATATATCAAAGAAACAAAAAAGATTTTTCATTCTGTAAAATCTATATTTTCATAATTGTTGTAAGATCTTTGAATAAATAGCGCACCCCATAATAGAATTACCCTTCTTTTTAAATGAAATAAATGAAGATAAAAGAGTTATATTTCAAATGGGATAGGTTTTGCAAGAATGTGATCAATATAGAACAAGTTATAAAATAAATACAGAAGAAAACTATAAATCACTTTAAACTTAATATTTTTCTAGAAAGAAAAAACACGATTCATGTTCAGGATTAAATCTAAACATACTAGACAAAGATTTAGAAAACGTTTTAGTTTAATAAAAGTTATATTAACTTGTTATATTTAATATGAAAAAGAACTATAAAATTATGATCACTATAACACACGTTATAATAAAAATACAGAGAGGTTTTAAAAAAAGTTTTTTACATAAAATAATAAAAGGGTTTGAAGTATTTAAAAACATAAAATAACATGTAATCAAACAAAATATAAATACATGTATGAACATGTCAGCTTCCGAATTAAATATTCTGGTGTCGCGCTATGACGTGAAGTGCCTTTTAGCTCCTAAATTCATCTCTTTTTGTTCCTTTTTCCAAAATTGGTTGTATCCTTCCATAAAACACCAAATAAGTTAAATCATCCAAATATTAAAAAGAATATCAATTAAATTACAAAATCAATCTATTAAAATACCCTAAAAATATACATGAAATACACATATCAACTTTTTTTTTGTTTTGAGGTGTGTGTGTAAGGAATAATTTGTGTAGTGAGTAGGGTGCATTGACCACCTACTTCCGATACACTCATTCATGGGGGATTAAACATCTGGAAATTATTTTTTCACTATGTAGATTCTCCTACATGTGATATTCTAGTGGACAAACATGTGAAGATTTAGTGGTTTTATCAAAAGTACAGAGATTAGTTTTTCATGGTTATCATATCCCAATAAAGATCTAACATGGTTGAGGATTAGAGGGGATCATAAGGGGCCAGGAAGGCGGATTTTTATTTTGTGATAGTCAGAGCACAACCCATTAAGATAAGAATATAGTGTTTCACTCATAGAAAAAACACATAAACCTAAAATACAATTTCATTAAGAAGAAACTAGAGGATATCTAACTAAAGATGAAAAATATAGCTAGAAGAAAAAATCATGCTAACATTTTCATCAAAGTTTTAGTCCCGGAAAGTCTGAGGAAACATTGTGCCTTAGTGGGACTAGGGTGACTGGAAGGTGGTGGAGACATTGCTTGCTACAATTTTTTTTTTGCCTAAGTGATGAAGGTCATCATGGTTTCTTTGAAATCAGTCCTCAAGTGGGATATTATTAAGAATGTAAAGTCTTATTTCAATTTATAGTTTAATTGAATAGAAGGAGAAGCTTTGGAAGATACGATTTAGCCTAATGAATATGGTGACAACATAAATCTAGAAAAGGAAGGAATCCAGAAGTTATGCTTGAGAAGTTGTGTAGATGGTTAGTTGTTTGGGTGATTTCATACAAAATTTAATACATAATATTTTTTCTAAAGGAGTTGTGTAAGTTTTTTATCATGAATTTTTTCTATAAAGTAAATATGTAAGGATTTTCAAAAATGTTATGTACGGGTTACTTTCAAGTTCACTAGGAGCTAGCGATCAGAGGAAAGATTTCTACAGGGGATCTAAGGTTTCCAAAGAAAATAGTGGGCCCTTTGTGCATTTTTAGGGGGTTATTTTTACCATTAGCAATGGTTATGAGAACCACTGCTAAAGTGGCTGCTTACTCTTGTTAGTGGCGATTATACGCAAGGGAAAGTAAGGTAAAAAAAGTAGTGTCAGTTATGTTAACGACAATTATAACCTATTCTAAATATTTTGAAAAAATAATATTAATTGGAACCACTGCTAAAAATAATTAAATATTTAAAACATTTTAAAAAATATTACTAGCAGTTTAACCGCCTATAAAATTTCTATTTTTTAAAAAAATCACTATGCTTGCCTATTTCCCATGCACGCTACCCCCCCCCCCCCCCCGCCCGCCAATATACCTGTACCCTGCCTGCCACATGCATGAAAAATCCCAATCCACCCACATGTTTCCCTGCCCTATGTGCATGTGAAAAATCCCTACACCCAACCTTCCACATGCACATGACATGTAGAAAAATTCCCCACACTTAACGTTTTGATCCCGTAATCGAGTGGAACCGAAACACCCATTAGACGAACTCACCTGCAACCATTTTCTTCATAATGTGTCTATGTTTATAAATATATTCTAATTTTTCATTAAATGGATTTAACACATTATGTAAGTATGTGTATTATATTTATATATTTATATGTATAAAAAAATACAAATACAAATACATATTTATATTATATGTTATTATTATATATTATATATTATAAAAATATATTATAAAACTACACACACACACATATATATTTATATATACACAATTAAATGCATTGATATTATATTTTGTATACAAATATATATAATTTACACACAATTGAATACATTTAACTACTAGGAAAAAAGATCATACCAGCATTTTGGAACCATTGGTATAAGCCACAAAACTATTGGTATAACATATACCAACAGTTTGATGAGTCATTGGGTGATTTTATGTCAGGAAAGACTAACCATTGGTATAGGTCTTCTATTGAAATAAAATTCCAACCACGTGTTTTGATCTTAAAACCTCCCAATTATTTTCTAAAGAATTACCACTCTACTATAACCACTTTGATTATTATATATATACATATATATATAAGTATGTGTAAAAATAATTATTAATTTTGAAATATTTATTATTATTATTATTTTTATTACACATAAATATGGTGTTGCTTATACCAAAGGTTTGACCAAACCATTGGTATAGGTATCCAAAAAGCATACCTATGTAAACAGTTTTCTCAAACCATTGGTATATGTCAGATTTTTAATAGTATTTATATGATATCACTTGGGTGTGAATCTAGTATTTTAATATACCATGTTTGGGTGTGTGTGTAATATGAAATATATAATATAATATATATTTAATATAATTATAATTTATATATATTATAAATATTTTTTAAAAAAAATTAGAGGGGGTTTAAAACCACTGTTAATGTATTAGATTAGCAACAATTTTAAACCCTCCCTATTTTTTTAATAAATCGCGTATATTTTAGCATCGGTTCTCCCATAACCACCACTAAATATTAATTTAGTAGTGGTTTTGGGAGAACATTCACTAAAAATACCTAATTTATTTTAAAAAAATAAAAAAATTAGAGGGGGTTTAAAACTCCCACTAATTTAAGAGATTAGAGGTGGGTTTTAACCCCTATAATATTTTTTATTATTTATTTAAATAAATCTTGTATATTTTAGCAGCGGTTCTCCCAAAACAACTACTAAATTAATATTTAGCGGTGATTATGGGAGAATCACAATTAAAATATATGAAAAATTAATTTAGAGGGGGTTGTGATAAACCCCTATAAATAACCATCACCAATTCGTTGTTGTTTTTTTTGGTGTTAAACTCTTGCTACTAGTCGATAACCTTTGGCATATGAAGAGTCATACCTGGGGTTAGTGGTACCCTTGTCTAGTTACCTTTTGGGTGAATTGAGTTGGGGGTGGTATATTTTGGGGATAGAAACTTGTTAGTTTTCAATCCTTAATTGAAGAAATATCATGGATAAGGACTTGCTCATTATACTAGAAAGAAAGCATTGTCTGTACTCAATATTGTTTAGATCTAAGCATTAGATACTCATGTCAGTTTGTGTTAAAATAAAAATAGTTTCTAGGGATGGAAACTCATTATTTATATAAAATAGGGGACATATGGATTTCTTATCCTGAAACTCTAACATTTTTTGTGTCATGACCATTTGGACTCTGTGATTTATTTTCTTTATTTATTTATTTGGAATGTTTCCATATTTAATTTATGTTAACTTTGTTTGAGAATGAAAAGGTTCAGAGAGTAATCATGAAGTATTCACTCACTATCCTCCAAAGTTTCATTTAAAATTTATAAGTTTCACCACTTTATCATATTTTTGATACTTCCTTAAACAGATCATACCGAATAAAAATCCACAAACTCAATTATCAAGAAAGTCATTTCTCAGACACTCATTGGTTTGTTGATTCATGAGCATACTCTTACTCTTATATGTTTATATTTCATGCTTTAATTTTTCCACCAATTAATTTATTATTTTACTCTAATTTATTTATTTAAGTATAAAGGTTGAAAGAGGGGGTTCTACCTTATTTTTTTTCAATTTCCCTCCTCTTTAAATTTCATATTAGTGTTAATCAATTTCCATTTTGGGGACCAAAAATTGGTATTGAATACTTATCTTAAAATATTTTTATCTTTTCAGATCTAATAAGTTAGAGAGAAATTATCCACTTGGAAACATCCAAATTCCCCCTGATATGCAACATTTTTTTATCAAAAAGTCTTTATAGCTCTTGTTGAATCTAAAAATTCATGAACAAAGATCCACTTGAAAATCTCCAGTCACTAAATGATTTAATAGGATTTATATCCAATGTGAGTCTCAACCACTTTAGACCTTCTCATAGATACATTATGTATTAAGTGTCTACCCTTATTATTATCACTTTTTAGATCATTGTTATTTTTTCCCTCATGCTTTGTTTTCAAAGATATTTTAAAATGGAGTTTAATTTCCCTCATATTTTTAAATGGATTGATTATTCTTACTAAAAAAACATGATGAAATAATTTCTTATGTATATAATCCTTCCTAGCTAGTTAATTGTTCTTAGACCTTATTCCATTTCTAAGTAGAAGATAAATTCCTTTACTCATGGTAAGATTTTTAATTTTGATTTAAATATATCCATTCATAATATTTTGACCTCCAATGTGAGTAGTGATGTCCTGGAATTTGTTTCATCAATTTATAATGATCATGATATTTGAAAATTTCTTGATATTTCCATTGATAGATATCAAATAGAGAGAAATTATACTTATAATGTTAAAGATACTTTGAAGCATCCAATTAATGATTCAGACGATAAGACATGATTTGATGCAACTTTTTATCACTCAACAATGGAAGATGATGAATATCAGATGAAATCTATTGAAATAATTATGTCGGATCATCAATCAAAGTAAGATAAGAACTAACAGTTCATACTAAACATTTTTATTCAGTACATCTTTCCAAGGAATCAAAGACAAGCAAGGATAAACAAGGTAATTTACTGATTGACCCACAATTCTTAGTAATAAGGTCATCCTACATACACCTAGATAAAGGTTTTCCTAAAAATCTAGTATCTAAAGACTCATATTCAAAAAATGAGAATAAAAAGATCCAAAAAACATATACATTATTAAGATTTAGAAAGTAAATAAGATGTTTCAATGGATTCATCTATCAATGATTCTTCCTACAAAGGTATTAAAGACACCTGCTCCAAAATATTATAGCTGAACAACTATATACACAACTTAGAGTCAAATATTGAATAATTAAAGGATATGAATCACAAGCTTATGAAAGTCTTGGAATCAGTATCTGAATAAATCAAGGTACTATGAGCTCAACTTGAATCAATAATTTTTCATCAAGGTTTAAATTCCAAACAAGAAAAAGTTTTCAGAGACTGTAAAAACCCCTTCCAAAGGTCAAAACAAAACAAAATAGTCTAAATTCAAGAGTTTAAGATTTCAAGAAGACTCTGGATATATTCATGGAAGGAAAGAAAAACCCTGAGAAACATCTTACATTATATAATCCTCTATTTGATGATACAGAATCATATATTCCCTGGAAAATATAAGAAATATCTAACATAATAACTTAGTTTTGAGTAAAAATTAAAAATAAGTTGAGAAGAATGCTAAATAGAAGGAATCAAAGAAAATATGAATTCTAAAGGAATTATACAGTCTAGATTGAAGACTAAGAAAAATTTAGGTTCCAAAATCTATCATGTTCAATACTCATCATGAAGATTCATCAGACAAAGAGAATATAACCTTCCCAATGCAACACCAACATTGAAAAATCCACATGGAAATATCCATTTAATTTTCTTGAAACTTGAAATCGATAAGGTAAAATCGAAACACCTGTATTTAATGATTCTTTATGTTTTTAAAAATATTTTTTTATTAAAAAATAATTCTAAAATTACATCATTATGATGATTGTTCACATTAACTACTAGATCTATGATGATTGAATTCAACAGTCAGATCTTGTGTGGCATTGTATTTTTTCCATGTATTCCTTTATTGTGCTATGACTGTCGTGCTTCCATTATAAGATTATAAATAAGGTAGTTCCTCCCCATTCCAACTCATTACTTGAGAACTTCTTGATTCAGACTTCTTAAAATCCATCTTCATAAGTCTATCATTCTCCTTTAAGAAATCTATTCTTCCTTTATAGTTCTTCCCACTCAAAAAATGTGATTTCTACGTTTTCATTTTCTACTAGTGTTTCCCACCCTTCTGCCAATTGTTTTAAGTCTTGTTTGAAACACTTATGGAATGGGTGAAATTGGTAATTATACATACATGCTTTGGATATTTTTCTTTGATGCTAAATGTGGTGAGGTTAGTTTCTCATAAAAATTGGCAACTCATATTTCTCCATCATTTCTTTGTAGTCTTCTCCTTTAGGAACCAAAATGATTTTGAAGATTTGGATAAAAAAGGTGAAGAGAGGATAGAAGATGTTTTCCAAAGCAGTCAGAAAACCATCCTTATTTTCTTCATAAAAAACTAATGATAAGTTATTTTCCATCAAAGTAATTTTTCTGAATCCCCTTGAAGATTGGGATTAAAAATAAGATAGGCATATGGAAGAAAATATACAGAGATGAAATGATAAGAAAATAAGGAGCTATAGGGATGAATGAGAATAGTGAAAGATGAAACATTTCATATTATTGTTTTTCATCATGTATATTTTCTTACATATCTTATGTACTCTATTATCCTCTTGTTACATAGATGAAGCAATAAGAAAACAAGGAACCAGGGGGATGAATGAAAAGAGTAAAAAATGAAACATTTCATATTTTTTTCATCATGTATATTTTATTACATGTATTATATACTTTTTCATCATTTGGTTACATACTTTATAATATATTTTGAAATTTATTGAAATTTATTGTTTTAAATTTATTTTATTTTGATAATCATACACAACCCATGAGTTTGGGTACTATAAATTTTCAAACTTTCAAAAAAATGTATTGATGCATTAATGAGTAAAATGATAAACAAACATCGCACATGTTTCAAAATTTCTTAAGCACAAAAAATAAAATGTTGAAATTATAAACCAAGAAGAAATATACTGACACCTTAATTATACACTTATAGAATAAAAAGTTCACAATTGACCAATGTCTATTGAAAAATCAAATGGGGTTATTTTTTATTTAAATGATTAAGTCTTGAAACTGAGAAGGATGGTAAAATCTATCCAATATAATGTTTGATAAAATGTTATATCTTTAAGTTCCTTGAATATATTTTCATATTCATTTATCTTTTAAGTTATGACTATATGTATTATCAGTTTTTTTAATATTTTTTACTTTATGTTAAAGTCAGTCTATTATAACAGAGATCAATGACTTATTTTCCTCTAATTTTTAATATTTTTTACAAAGGGATATGATTAGACACTGAAATATTCTAATATTAATTGTTTATATTATAATATTCATGTGATAAAATGTTCATAAACATGTTTACTAGTGCATTTTACAATTTTAACTTCTTTTCTTATCATGTTTGTAATTTCTTCTTAAAATGAACTATTACATGGTAAATTTTTGAACACATACTAAAACATACAATGGTCTTGATTTTATTTTCATATTTCATTTTTAGGTATCCCATTCTATGAGGAAAATTATATCCTTCTAGTGATATTAGATATTCAATTGGGACGATCACCAAAGTGGGCCTTGAACCGAGAACATTCTAGGCAAAGTGAAATGGAAAACAACCCAATAAAATAAATGTATCGGACAAGATACAAGGATAATAAGGCTAAAAATTTAAGTTGTAGATTGAGAACATAATGGGTAACATTTCATTCAATTGTTTCTAGAGCTAATTCAGAGGTTTGAAGAGAGTTCCAGGCAACCCAAGTTGAAGATGAAATTTTGGGCCAGAATCTATGGCCCAGAATGATAGCCCACTATTTTGATCATATCTCCGAAATCAAAAATAAAATTGTAATGAAATTTTATATAATGTTATAGGAAATCCTGGGATTCAATTTATTGTTATATTTCCCACCCATATTCGGCCATCTAGAAGCTCATTTTGGCACCTCTGTTGGGTGGATGCAAGCTGAATCAAATTTTTTTCAAGGGAAGAAAAGTCCACTATCCATTAACTTTACACCCAAACATTCCTACCATAATTATTGGGATGACTTTCATCATTATGGGATAAAAAAAATACTTCCAAAATTATTATTTAAAGCAGTGGTGTTGGAGGATTTTGGGGGAGTTGTGTATGTTTTCATTTTAATGTTATGCTGCTAATTTGATGTTGTAATCACATTTATTTTTAATGTAAGTTGTTCTAATTCGCTTTATTTTATTAATAAAAGTTCTTATTATCCTCTTATTATGTTATTATTCATATCACATTGATACCATTACCTAAATGTGTGAACTTATTCACACCAATACTTGTGGATTTTTTCACACAACAATGGAGTGATTGTTATTTCACTATTTTTCTTCTTTAATTCCACCCACATAAATCTATTTCCTACTTCCATTGAGAGAATAACATCAATGGAATGATAACACTATTATGGTTTGATCAAATGGAGTATAAAATGGCTATATTTGATGTTATTTATTACTCTATTAATGTTTAATCACTTATTTTAATTGATAATTTTGTTTAACGATCTTAATGATTCTTCATCCTTATTGAATTTCAAGTCCACACAATTCAAGTGATAATACAAAACTTTAACTTAGAGTTCTCATAAAAATGATCATACAAGTGTATAGGTGATTATAATTAGGTTTGTGTTGGTATTAAACCAATAAGTGATGAATTTATTTTATCTCTTTAAATAAATCACTCTCGAGTCTAAGAAATCTAAATCATTAAAAATGAATTTCATCCAATCCATCCCTTGTAATAACATAGGATCAACACTTTATCATAAATTTAATTCACGTAGGTATATTAATATTTTTTTACCCACATAAATTGAACCCCAAATTTGGACACTACTGATGTAGTGTTGTCGTGCGCGCTCTCAAAAATATTTATACTAAGTGCAGCACAGTAGCTAACCTAGGTCGATATCTTGAGGAGCCTTTTGCAGTAAATCACTCACTACATATAATTATATATATATATATATATGAAATAAAATAACCAGAAATGATATTTTCAAATTGAAAATTTGAAACTAAAATTAAACATGCAAATGCAATGCAAACAGAATGAATGCAAACAGAATGATGTTAAGACAGAAAGGAGACATTCCCTAGAGCATCACCCATAGTGAACCTTCATTGTCTCATTATTAGTTTCTAATTTACTAAATGAAAATTCTCCATAGTATTCATGAAAATCTTCCTATGAATATGGTTTTGAACATATGGTACTCTCAACGATCAACAAGAGACCACACATCCACCTCCTCGATCGAGGGAAAATATTGCAGAAGTGAAAGCTAAACCTCAGGTGGAAAGTGGAGACACAAAGGCACCTTGCCCACTAAGATCCCCATCAGTATAACTATAAGAAAATAAGAAACATTAAGAAATGAATTTTCAAGGACTTGGGTTCATCACTGGATTACTCCCCCGGTAAATTCCTCAGGTTAGCTACTCATGATCATGAGTATAAGAGATCACAAAGAAGAGAAAACGGGGGGAGAAAACAAAAGAGAGAATGAAATGGAGAGAAAGAAGAACACTTAAATAAAAATAAGTAATGCAATTACATAATAAAAATAAAATAAAACAAAATACTAAACTACATAGAATGGAAAACAAAGGCTATTACTAAGTTTCCAACCCTTTGGAATGGAAAATAAACACTCTTTTATAGGGAGAGGGTGTGAAAATTTGGCTTCAAAATTATTCTTCCGAAAGTATGTGCGTGTATGGCCTCCTTAATGATAGAATTGGGAAATTATTCCTTATTTAAAGTTGTTCGTATATCTATCCTATGTCGACCCACAAAATTTGAGGATTATTGGACACGTGGGGAGAGAGATATAGCCAAAGTACTCTGGATATTTAATTCTTCCAAACTGACTCTTCGTCTTCCAATGCACCGAGTTCCAACGCATTAATGACCTTGAAAATGAAAGAATAATGCGAGACCATATTAATTAAAGTTCTTAATCCAGATTTCTTCCATCTCCATGTAAAATTTAAGCTCCGATGGGTAATCCATTTATGAGATATAGGCCCAGATATAAAATTATGCAGTTCTGTACACAGTTTTCGAGTCCTAGTTTGTGAGCTGGATTTGAGCTTCCAAATGATTGATTGAGATTTGATTCCAGAAGGATAAAATGATTCTAATCGAACATAGAAACCTATAAAAGAATAATTTTTCAATTTGTATCATTTTAGAAAAATTTATGGCCGAAACATTATAATAAATGAAAACTGGTTAAATCCAAAATAAGCCCTTTTAGCAATTAAGCTCAAAATACTTCTAAAACATAAAATGTGACAATTTCCATTGATATAACACTTTTGTGGGATTAAAAACATTTAAATTAGGAATAAAATAATTTAAAATATTTGTTCCATCAACTACATATCCAAAATCTATCTCTATAGAATGTGTGTCCATAGGTTCTTCTTAGGTCTCTGAGGATTCGATAACCCAAGTTACACTATAAGTGACCGCTTCGACCTTAAACTTGGGTAAATTTGGAAGAGGAAAAATTTTGGAACCATTTTCAGGGACGCAATTAAGTCATCTTTACAATCATTATATTCTCCCCCATTTTTATTTTCTCACCTCAATTTCTCTTATATTTTCCCTTTCTTTTTTTCACTTTTATTGGCTCATGTCTGTCTTTACCCGTGACCAATCAAACCATCTTGTTAGGGTGAATAGTCTTAGGGTTTGGGAGTCAAGCACACCTAGGGGTCTCTTACAATTATATCCTAACATTCCTAATACCCCAGAATAAAAAATTGAGCACATTAAAATAGAGGGTCTTCAAGGAATCCAACTCATAAACTCGATCAGGAACCAGAATGGAAATCCAAATGAGGCAGCCCCAAACTTGGGGAATGTTGTCGATCAAACCATGAATGACTACCTCATACCTTACTAGAAAAATTCATTCTCTTACATTAGACATTCATCCCTAGGATAATCCCAATATATCTTTAAACCTCATTTCCTAAACCACCTTCCAACCTTTCATGGAGATGGAGTCAGAAATGTCATACCTTCATGTCAAGGAGTTCAATGACATTGTTGAAACCATGTAACCCAAAAATTAACTTGGGTTAGCTAATATGAGGCTCTTTCCTTTATCGCTTAAGGATCAAGCAAATAATTGGTTAAACAATCTAATACCTACATCAATAAACTCCTGGTACCAATTGAAAATATAATTCTATAAAAAATATACTTTCTCCATCACAAAAAAATTACACTTAAAAAGAGTATCAAATTTTTTTTTGAAAAAGAAGGGGAGTAATTTTATGAAACATGGGAAAGGTTAAAATACACACTCAACATGGTACTTCACCATGTATTTTCAATTCCATAACAAGTTTGAATATTTTATGAAGGTTTGGGTCTAGGAAACAAACAATTCATCGACATGATGTGTAACTAAACCTTCAAAAATAATTCCCCAAATAATGTTTATGAGTATCTGGAAAATCTACCTGAACAAAACCAAACATGGGGAACATCACCTTAATATAAGAAGACACTAAAATATGGTGGAATTAAAACCCTTATAGAATAATAAAGTCTTAGGAAAAAACATGTTGCACTCACTATAAAGGTCGATGAGATCGATCATAGGAAGGTATAAGAAATCAAAACCGTTGACCTTGTTTTCACAATTTGTGACAAACATGACTACAAGACTGAAAAATGAACAATAATACATTCTATAAAGGATTTTATTTTAGTATTACCACTAATAAAGATCAATGATCTTAACTTTTATAATCCACAGTACCAAAACACTTTCAATTCAAGGTACAATGACCATCTGAGATTCTATTGGAAAGATAACCAGCAACCCAACTAGCAACCCAGTCGGCCACAAGGACCAAACCCCCGCCCTCCACAAAATATTACAAAACATAATTAGTTCCAACAAAAACCAATACAATACCATCACCCCTATCCAATTTCAAATTCCCATCCAACAACCTATTAAATAGGCCACCCAATAACCTAAATATCCACCTAGGATAAACCAACCAACTCAAGAACCTGTCCATTTGGTCCCTCTCCCAATCCTTGAAATATTGTGTAAAAAAATGAATAAAATGAACTTTGAAGTATCATACCTTAAAAATGAATTTCAAAGAATTAAAACCATCAAGGCACCCATGTCTACTTAGGTTATCCCATCCCCAACATTAATGGGAGAATCTAGTTACATACAAAACTCTCATGAACAACTAAAAATAGTGAATATATTAAGAAGTTGTAAATCAATTTAAAAACCTAAAAAAATAATTCTAGAACCATTAAAAGATTCAAAATCACATGAAAATGAGGAATAATCACCCTCATATTCTAAAAAATCCAATGAGAATGTGAAGGAACCATAACCACACCAAACAATCAAACAACCTGCCCCCTTCCCTTAACGTGTGGGAGGAAAATCTAAACCAGAATTGAATGAAACTTTAAGGCAAATATTCTCATAGGTTAAGTTGAAAATTCCCCTTCTCGATGCAATACAAACCATAACTACTTACTCAAAGTACCTTAAGTACCTATGTACATTCAAAAAAAAATTTCATATAAAAATCAAGTCCTTTTGGATGTTAATATGAGTGCCACCATTCAAGGAACCATTCATCCCAAGTTAAAATACCCAGGATGTCCTTACATCAATATTGATTTATGAGAGAATAAAGTTGTCAAAACCATTTGTGATCTAGGAGATATTGTGAAAATCATTCTATATTCCATTTATTGTCAGTTAGGGCTTGAGGAACTCTAACCCACATCTATCACTCTTTAACTTTTTGATCATAGTGTTCGAGTTCCTAAGGGAATCTTAAAGGATGTTTTGGTGAAAGTTGAAATTTTCATTTACCCTACTAACTTCATTGTCCTTGAAAATCACCCAAGATTAGGTCTTAGGGATAAAACCCCTATAATAATTGGTTATCCCTTGTTAACAACAATCAGTTCAGTCATCCGAGTTAAGAATCAGAACATGATAATAACCTTACAAAAATGAGCCTCAATCTAAACATTTATAATGAAAACTCTCAAATTATGGATGATGAAGAGATCAATGAGGTTAATTAGATAGGTAGTATTTATAGTGAATCAAAGGAACATTAATAATTGTTGTAGGATTTTTAAGTCAAGATAAGATTGATTTCCTTTGTTCACATGAGGGAAATTTGTCTCCTTGGCTTGAATCTATTTCAGAAGAATACTTTGATGATTCTTTAGGATCACAAATTAATAATGCCATTGTAGAAATCAAAAAAAATTGAGTCCATACCCATTCCTAAAACTAATCTGGCCAATGTGGTGGTTGAAACTTCTATTCAAAAGGAACCAATTCTGTTAAGAAATTTGGAAAAAGAAACCGAGTTTGATGAAAATTCCTATCCTTCTTTTGAAAGTGCTAACCAGTATAATCTTGAATTTAAGGTCCTGCCTTCATCACTCAAGTATTCATTCTTTGGGGACAATCAAACCTTCCCTATTTTCATTTTGTTCTTTTATTGAATCCAATCAAGAGAGGATGCTTCTAGATATACCGATAAAGTAAAAGAAAACAATTGGATGGACCATGATTGATATTCCTAGGATTAGCCCACTGATTGGAACTCAAAGGATTGTTCTAGAATCTAACTCCAAACTATGTCATCAATATTAGAATATACTCAATCCTAAACTTATGGATGTGGTAAGGAAATATCTTCTAAAGTTTTTAAAAGTGGATATCATCTACCCTATTTCTGAGAGTGATTGGGAAATCCCAATTCAATTTGTTCTAAAGAAGTCTGGAATCACTGTGATCACCAATGAGGATGGTGATATTCTTCCCACAAGGGTCAGTAGTGGATAGATAGTGTGCATTGACTATAGAAAGTTAAAATCAAGCACTAAGAAAGACCATTTCTTCTTTACCTTTATTGATCAAGTCCTTGAATGAGTGGAAGGTCACCGATTCTATTGTTTCCTAGGTGGATTATTAGGGTATAATTAAATTGATGTCTTCTTATAAGATCAATAAAAAAACCTTCACCAATCTATTAAACACTTTTTCCTTTAAGACCATGCCCTTGGGTTTATGTAATTTCCCTAGTACTTTCCAGTGGTGCATGATGGGAATATTATCTAACATAGTGGGGGATTGTTTAGAGGTCTTTACAGATGACTTATCCATCTTTGGGGATACATTTTAGGGAATCATTATAATTGTTAAAAGGGTTTTGTCTATATGTGAGGATAATAATCTAATATTAAACTTAAAAAATACCATTTCATGGTAAAGTAAGGACTTGTTATAGGCCATCTGGTCTCTGGTAGATGGATTAGAGTTGATAAGGCCAAGGTTTATATCATTCATCACCTTCCATCTCCAAAAACTATCAAATAAGCGAGGTCCTTTTTAGGATATTCTAGTTTCTATAGAAGGTTAATTAGGAATTTAAAATCCATTTCCTAATCACTTTATGCACTATTAGTGAAGGATGATGTAACGTCCCAGACCCGGGTGCCACGCAACGGTGCCCCGAATCCGGTTCGCCACGTGACCTCAAGTGCATTTACCCAAATGCCAGAGGCTGCCGACTAGCAGCGAGGGCCTAGGTCTGATAGTGGGGAAAACTATGCCCTCATTTGTCAAAGTGTAGCGCAACTGAATAGAAATAAAACATACAAAAAATGGCGGAAGCAGTAAGCCATACACAACTGAAATAATCAACAGCAGTGGATATAACCAACAATGTATAAATAATGATTCTACATGTCTCAAGTTCTAAGAAAACAACTAGAACATGTTATACATCAATACAGTACAACAAAAATCAGAGTACAACAAAGAAAAACAAACAGTTGGCAGCGGCATCGTGAGCCTAGGCTCGGTCCCAAACAGTCAAGTAACTGTATAGGGACTCTTGTCCCTATCCACACCTGTAGAAACGTAATCTGTTTGGGCCGAAAAGCATGACCCAAACAGGGTGTGAGAAATATATCTCAATAGGCACCCACCAAAGGCCCGTGCCCAACTGCGTGTAAGCATGCAACAATAGTGTGCAGTAGTAAAATGCAAATAAGTAAGCAGTACTCAAAAGTAACTAATTACCAGTTATATTTCCATTTTATTATCTATTTAATTCATTTAATTTAAAATACCACCACAGTGAATATTCTAAATAACCATCTAATGTCCTCAGACATGTAAACCCCTACCCTCAGGTAAAGAGTATCCAACACAAGAATCTGCCCTCAGGTATAACAGAGTTTTCCCTCAGGTGTAGGTAGTGTCGCACACAGGCACAAAGTCAGCTGCCTATAGGCACGAAAGAAGTTGCCCTCAGGCCGAAATAACTACTGCCCACAGGCTAAATAGTGCAGTGCCCACAGACTAATCATAACAACGCCCTCAGGCTAAACAGGTAATCGGGCCATGCCCAACATGTCAAAATGTAGTAAACAAGCAATTCCTCTCAAGGAAAGTCTACAATTACTACATTAAAGGCATACCCTAGGGTACCATGGCCAAACGACTAAACAGTGGAACACACCCCTGGGGTGGTTCCGGATCCAAGCAACGATCCCAACCAGCATTTTATTATCACAATTTAATCACCTGTGTAATTCTAGGCATTAAATATAGCAACGACCTCATCCACATGACACCCCAACATGGGTTCGTGGCACAAAAACGCACAAAACACACGACAGTTGGGAAAATAAACACCAAGCCACCTACCTTATATGCCAACGAGCGGTATACCCGAACGTCGACTCTAGAAACGCCCAAGAACGACGTAGATCTAATGAAGAACAAAACCTGTTTAACCTCAAATAAATCATGTTAGGGGAAGAATTGGTAACAAGCAACCAAGGAGATGGAAGCCCTTACCCGTGCAGTTCCAACAAGATCATCTGAGGCAGAAACCGATTCCAGACAAACACTTGGCAGATCTTCAAAGTTTAGGTCGTCCTCCTTTGGCTCCAAAATGGGCCAAATGCCTCCTCTGCCAAATTAGGAGGCTATTGCCTATTTTAATCCGAAAAAACAAAGTAAAAAACGTGTACTTCCAAGTACACGGCGTGTACTCCCTTCATTTAACTGTTCCTCTGGCAGCACCGCCACACTGTTCATCCATCGACATGAGTACACGACATGTACTCCCAAGTACACGGTGTGTACTGTTGCCCAGCTGGCGGCTACTCCACCGCCTTACTGTTTAGGACTGCTAACTAACTACACGGCGTGTAAAGGACCACTACACGACGTGTAGTCGGTTCCTACACCCCTCGTCGCTGACATGACCACATGCCCTGTGTACTCATCCCAATACGGCCAAAAGTACACAGCGTGTGGAAAAATTACACGGCGTATAGTTCCAAAATTTAGGATTTTTCCCATTTTCAATATTTTCTCAAAACCACTTAAGGAAAAGAAAAAAAAGAAGCCCGTACCTCAAAAATAAGAACCGGGTTCTTACAAACTTCCCCCTTATGGAAATTCATCCCCGAATTGTCTTTCGAAGGGTGGCGAAGATATAGCTCAGAACAGCTCTGGCCATTGAGCACGTACGTCGGCCTCCCACTCCCAGGTCTCATCCTACACTCTACCATGATGCCATAGCACCCGTACAAGAGGAACTGACCAGCCTCAGATAACCTTCGTGCTCCTGTCAATGATACGATTCAGATGCTCTTCAAAGGACGCATCTGCCTCCAGATCAACCTCCTTGGGATGAATGACGTGAGATGGGTCTGAATGATAGCGACGCAACCGAGACACGTGGAAGACGTCGTGCATGGCTCGGTACTGCTGCGGTAACTACAACCGATAGGCAACCAACCTGACTCTCTCCAGAATCTCAAATGCCCCCACATACCTCGGTGAAATCTTACCCTGTCTCCTGATTCACTTGTGTCCCAGCCTCGGTGAAACACGCAAGAAAACCTGATCCTTGACCACGAACTCTAAGGGTCGTCTGCGGCGATCAACATATGACTTCTATCGAGACTGTGCGGTAGCCATCCGGTTTCGAATCAACTGGACCTGCTCAGATGTATCCTGCACGAGCTGTGGCCCTAGTAAAGATGCCTCACCTGCCTCTAACCAGCACAAAGATGATCAGCATGGCCTACCATATAAATCCTCGTATGGTGCCATCTCGATAGTTTCCTGAAAACTATTGTTATAGGAAAACTCGACTAAGGGTATATGCTTCTCCCAAGAGCCCCCAAATTCTAGGACGCATGCGCGCAACATGTCCTCTAGAACCTGTATCGTCCGATCTGATTGGCCATCTGTCTGAGGGTGGTATGCTATGCTCATAAGCACCTGTGTACATAGCACCCTATGAAAACTTTTCTAGAAACGAGACGTAAAGCAGACATCCCTATCCGAAATGATAGAACGAGGGACCCCATGAAGACGGACAATCTCTCGGATATACAGCCTTCTGAGATCGTCAACACCGAAGGTCTCCTTGATCGGCAAGAAGTGAGCTACCTTCATGAGTCTGTCCACAAAAACCCACACGACGTCATTTCCATGAGGTGACCTTGGAAATCCCATCACGAAATCCATCGCGACATCATCCCATTTCCACTCTGGAATAGGTAACTGCTGTAACAGCCCAGCTGGCCTCTGGTGCTCCGCCTTCACCTTCTGACAGGTGGAACACCTTGTAACAAACCCAACTATCTCTCTCTTCATACCCGACCACCAGTATTGACGCCTCAAGTCACGATACATTTTGGTAACCTTGGGATGAACTGCCCAAGCTGAAGCATGAAACTCCCGCATCAGCTCCTCGCAGATATCCCCTGGAACCCACACTCGTCCATGGAAACGCAAAACCTCATCACCGCCTATCGTCCAACCAGGAGAAGGGTCCCCACTTGCCACCGAATCTCATAGAACTAGGCCTTCTGAATCAGATAGCTATCTCATCCTCACTCTATCCAGGAGGGTAGAAGTCACAGCTAAGGAGGAAATATAAGTCTGCCCCTGACTGTCATGCACCTCTAGATGCATCTCATAGAACAAGGCCATGAGCTCCCACTCACCACTGGCCTCCTACACTGCCTATATCTGAGTCTTTCTGATCAGTGCATTAGCTACTGCATTACCTTTACCAGGTGTATAGGCAAGCTCAAAATCGAAGGACTGTAGGTACTCAACCCACCTTCACTGCCTCAGATTCAAGTCACGCTGAGTAAAAATATACTTGAGGATTTTGTGGTCGGTGAAAACCACAAAATGATCTCCCAAAAGATAGTGCCTCCAACAGCGCAACTCATGAACAACTGCAGCCAACTCGAGATCATGCGTCGAGTAATTCCTCTCATGTGGCCTCAACTGCCGAGACCCGTACGCAACAACTCGATCGACCTGCATCAACAATGCTCCCAGCCCAATGCCTGATGCATCACAGTAAACTGTATAGCTCTTCCCCTGCTCAGGGAGTATCAGGATCAGTGATGATGTCAACCTTCCCTTCAGGTCCTGAAAAGATGTCTCGTAAGCTTCCGACCAAATGAACTTCACACCCTTCTTAGTCAGACCCGTCAACAGTGCTTCTAAGTGGGAGAAGTCTTGTATGAAGAGTCTGTAGTAACCATCCATCCCTAAGAAACTTCGTATCTTAAACACGTTCTTAGGCTGCTCCCAGGAAACTACTGCTCTCACCTTCTCTGGGTCTACCGTAACTCCTGCATCTGAGATGATATGACTGAGGAAGTGAATCTGGTCCATCCAAAAGTGGCACTTTGAGAGCTTAGCATATATCCACTGCTCTCTCAGTGTAATCAGTACGATCTCAAGATGGGTGGCATGGTCGTGTCGAGTGCGAGAGTAAACCAAGATGTCGTCCACGAATACTACCACAAAAGAATCAAGGTACGGATGAAACACACGATTCATCAGAGCCATGAAAATTGCTGGAATGTTCGTCAGTCCGAACGACATAACCGTATACTCATATAGACCATACCTACTCCTGAAAGCTGTGATAGGTATATCAGATGGTCTAACATGCAGCTGATGATATCCGGATCTCAAGTCAATCTTCAAGAACACTCATGCTTCACAAAGATGATCAAATAGATCATCAATCCTCGGTAAGGGATATCGGCTCTTAACCGTCAACTGGTTTAGCTTCCGATAATCCACACAAAGTCTGAGGGTACCATCCTCCTTCTTCGCAAAAAGGACCAGAGAACCCCAAGGAGAAGTACTGGGTCGGATAAATCCCTTTGCCTGCAAATCCTCTAATTGCCTCTTGAGCTCCTACAGCTCAGGTGTAGCCATCCTATAAGGAGGAATGGACACCGGTGCTGCTCCTGGCACAAGATCGATAGAGAAATCCACCTCACGCACCGGAGGTAGACCTGAAAAGTCGTCCGGGAAGACATCCCTGAAACGATCCACAACAGGAGGGAAATCCGTCTGACAAGTCCCCTGATAATCCAGATATAAGCTCGCAATCTGGGCTATGACTCCACCTCACCCATGATGCTATGGTCCGACTCGACTTGCCTGAACATCCCACTCGCCCTTGTATAAAAACTCTCCGCCCTCTGGTGACATGAAATTCACCCTACGACGATAGCAGTCTACAAAGGCTCGAAAGGGAACCAACCAGTCCATCCCGAGAATGACATCATAAGCTGTCATCTCTAAGACATAGAGGTCCCAAATAAAGTGACACCCACCAACCTCAAGGGGGCACTCCTTGCACTGACGCACACCATCCGTTCTTGTCCCCAACGAAGTGTCTAACGTCATGATATCGGAAGAAGTAGAAACATAGAGCCCAAGGCTCCCCACAACGGGTACAAATATGAAACTATGTGTAGCACCCGTATCAAAAAGTAATGAAGATAAGACATAAGCTACTAAAATAGTACCTCTAACTGTAGAAGGTCCGGGATCCTGCTCCTGCTGGGTCTTCTGCACTATATAACCTGACCAGTGTCGCGACCCTGCGACACAACCTGACTACCCTGAGCTGTCCCGCCCTGTTGCCTCTGAGATCCTGGTGTCTGGCTACCATGGCCACGACCACCATCTCTGCCTGCACGCCCTAATGTATTCCAGTTCCCTAACTGGTAAGAATCCACTGGTCCTGCTCCCACACGCGGAGTCTGCACAGAACCCCTCTCACTAGCTGCTGGTGGAAACGCCCTCCAAAAGCGCTGCAGATGACCCATCTTGCCGCAAGCTCGGCACTCCACTGGATCACATGGACACTGTGTCCTCTTGTGCCACTCTCTACCACACTGGTAGCACATAACCTGGCCACCTGAAGCATTATTCTGACTAGTACTGCCACCCTGAGAGAAGTCCATCTGTCTCTTCCTCTTACCAGGAGAAATAATACCAGTAACTAGTGTTGAACTGCCCTGGCCCACACCACTAGATTCCTGCAGGTTCCTCTCTGTAATCAGCGCCTGATTCACAATAGCGTGTACTGAAGGAAACCTAAAAACATTCACCAGTGCTCAGATGTCATACCGAAGACCATCCTCAAAATGTTTGGCTCTCAATGTCTCATCACCCACCAGCACGGGTGCAAAACACTGAAGCTCGGTGAAATGAGTAGAATAGTCCATCACCGATATAGCGCCCTGCTGCAGATTCATGAACTCTCGAGTTCTATATTCCCTCATAATCTTTGGGAAAAATAATTCATAGAAGACTACCTAAAAATCTTCCCATTCCATGTCTCTGTGATGCTCTGACTGGGTGGTAACATCCCACCACCTCTTGGCAGAATCGCGCAGCATATAAGTCGCAAGCTTGACCCTTCGCCCTGGAGGCATCTCAAGATGCTCGAAAATAGTCTTCATCGCCCCCAACCAAGACTCCGCAGCCTGTGGCCTTCCATCCCCTGAAAACGTAGGTGGATGCTGCTACTGAAAGATACGTGTCAGCTCGTCCATAGATGTGGTAGCCTGCGGTGCTCCCTAAAAGGTCTGCATGAACCGCATAAAGCCTTCATGGAACTGCGCCTCCACGCCTGTGTCTGGTATAGCAGCTGGCACCGCATCTGGCTCTGCTGGAGGATCAAATGGTATCCCATGGCCCACCATATCTGGAGTATACTCGTCGCCGCTCTCCTGGAAAACAACACGCGGTCGTCTAGGCGGCATGACACTACAAGGTCAAAATCACGCCTCAGATTCAATATTATTAAGACTGAAATGAAGGAACCACAAAGGAAACAAGAGGAAGAAGGCATTTCAAAAATTTAAAAACAAGACTACACGACGTGTATACTGACTACACGACATGTACTTGACTTCTCCTCTTCTGCCCGGGTCCTTCTACACGGCTAAGCCACACGACTTCCGTTGAAAAAAAACTACACGGCGTGTATACAATATACACAGCGTGTATGGTGTTATTTTCCAACTACCCGTGTCGTTTGTGACATGACCGACTACTCGGCTTACAAATACATGGCGTGTTACACCCGCACACAGTGTGTACACCACCTCGTTTCCCAGCCACACGACTAACACCACACGGTCTGTCCTCAGACAAGACTACACGGCATGTCCCACAGGTACACGGCGTGTTCAAAGAGAGGTAACAACAGCCCGTGTTGTAAGTTACACGGCCGAGTCCCCAGGTCACACTACACGGCGTGTTCATCATTGACATGACATGTTCTGTCAAGGAGTTCACCGACCCATGTTGTTAGTTACACAACCGGACTCCGGGTCAACACTACCTGGCCTGTACATTAGGTACACTGCGTGTTTTACTCAAGCCTTTCCCTACCCCATGTCGCCTCTCACACGGTTTGTGACACGAGAAGAGACTACACGGCGTGTACTTAGGTTACACGACATGTACTCAAAAAGTTTATTTTTCTTCCCAAACAAAAGAAAATACATGGCGTGTATGAAGTACTACACGATGTGTATACTGGGTTTCCGAACAGTATGCCTCCGAAACTTCTACGGAACCCAGAAATTACTGAAACCAACACCTAAGTGTCAAATTCCGACCCGTGAGGGCCCATACTCCCCACGAATCAAAGTCTGACATCTTATCTGTGTTATAACAAATTTTTCAGTCAATGATCCACCAAATTCCAGTCGATGGGGGCCCATACTCCCCAAAAACCGAAGTTTGGCGTCCATTATATATACAGGATAAAACAAAAATACCATATCACAAAGTAGGTATTTATCAAGAAGCTATCACAACAGCATGCTTTTCTCACACATAATCTATCACAACAACATGCAATTTCTAATTCACCAACATGGCATGGAAACTATGCATGGCATGTGATATCTAGCATGTGCCTATATGATGCATGAGATGGCATACCCTCATCTTATCGGGTTGCCACTAAATAGAACCCATAGATAAAATATAACAGCACAATCCAAGTGCGTCACCCAACAGTGAAATCATATCAATTGTAAAATTTTCAAAATCAGAAGAATTTCAAAAATACGAGGTATACTGACTTTTCCCGCTACACGGGTTAGCTACGCCCAGGCACAACTTATTACCAACAACCATTTTTCCTATCCCTGACTACGGCTTCAAATAGTAAGTCAAAGAAAAGAACCCCTCTGATACCACTTTGTAACATCCCAGACCCGGGTGCCACACAATGGTTCCCCAAATCCAGTTCACCACGTGACCTCAAGCACATTTCCCCAAACGCCAGAGGCTGCCGACTAGTAGCGAGGGCCCAGGTTTGATAGTGGGGAAACTATTCCCTCATTTGTCAAAGTGTAGTGCAGCGGAATGGAAATAAAACATAAAAAAAACAGTGGAAGCAGTAAACCATACACAACTAAAATAATCAACAACAGTGGATATAACCAACAATGTATAAATAATGATTCTACATGTCTCAAGTTCTAAGAAAACAACCAGAACATGTTATACATCAATAAAGTACAACAAAAAGCAGAGTACATCAAAGAAAAACAAACAGTTGGCAGCGACATCGTGAACCTAGGCTCGGTCCCATGCCCTTATACTCCACAGCAATAGTCAAGTACCTGTATAGGGACTATTTCCCCTATCCACACCTGCAGAAACGTAATCTGTTTGGGCCGAAAAGCATGACCCAAACAGGGTGTGAGAAATATATCTCAGTAGGCACCCACCAAAAGCCTGTGCCCAACTGCGTGTAAGCATGCAACAATAGTGTGCGGTAGTAAAATGCAAATAAGTAAGCAGTACTCAAAAGTAACTAATTACCAGTTATATTGCTATTTTATTATCCATTTAATTCATTTAATTTAAAATACCATCAGAGTGAATATTCTAAATAACCAGCTAATGTTCTAGGACATGTAAACCCCTAACCTCAGGTAAAGAGTATCCAACATAAGAATCTACCCTCAGGAATAACAGAGTTTGCACTCAGGC
This sequence comes from Viscum album, assembly GCA_963277665.1. NCBI lineage: Eukaryota > Viridiplantae > Streptophyta > Magnoliopsida > Santalales > Viscaceae > Viscum > Viscum album. The sequence continues at coordinate 1,111,874,158 of OY728150.1, read as the reverse complement.
GTAGGTAGTGTCGCCCACAGGCACAGATTCAGCTGCCCACAGACATGGAAGAAGTTGCCCTCAGGCCAAAATAACTACTGCCCACAGGCTAAATAGTGCAGTGCCCACAGGCTAGTCATAACAACGCCCTCAGGCTAAACAGGTAACCGGACCATGCCCAATATGTCAAAATGCAGTAAACAATAAATTCCTCTCAAGGAAAGTCTACAATTACTACATTAAAGGCATACCCTCAGGCACCCTGACCAAACGGCTAAACAGTGGAACACACCCCCGGGGTGGTTCCGGATCCAAGCAACGATCCCAACCAGCATTTTATTATCACAATTTAACCACCTATGCAATTCTAGGCATTAAATATAGCAACAGCCTCAGCCACACAACACCCCAACATGGGTTCATGGAAAAAAAATGCACAAAACACATGGCAGTTGGAAAAAAATACACCAAGCCACCTACCTTATATGCCAACAAGCGGTATACCCGAACGTCGACTCTAGAAACGCCCAAGAACGGCGTAGATCTGACGAAGAACAAAACTCGTTTAACCTCAAATAACTCTTGTTGGGAGAATAATTGGTAAGAAGCAGCCAAGGAGATGGAAGCCCTTACCCATGCGGTTCCAACGAGATCGTCCGAGGTGGAAACTGATTCTAGACGAACACTCGGCGGATCTTCAAAGGTTTGGCCATCCTCCTTTGGCTCCAAAATGGGCCAAATGACTCCTCTTACAAATGAGGAGGCTAATGCCTGTTTTAAGTCGAAAAAACAAAGTACACAGCGTGTACTTCCAAGTACACGGCGTGCACTCCCTTCATTTAACTGTTCCTCTGGCGGCACAACCACACTGTTCATCTGTCGACATGAGTATACAACATGTATTGTCGAGTACACGGCGTGTACTATCACCCAGCTGGCGGCTACTCCACCGCCTTACTATTTAGGCCTGCCGACTGACTACACGGCGTGTAAAGGACCACTACACGGCGTGTACTCGGTTCCTACACCCCTCGTTGCCGACATGGCTACACGCCCTGTGTACTCATCCCAACACGGCCAAAAGTACACGGTGTGTGGAAAAAGTACATGGCGTGTAGTTCCAAAATTTAGGATTTTTTCCATTTTCCATATTTTCTCAAAAACACTTAAGGAAAAGAGAAAAAAAGAAGCCCGTATCTCAAAAAAGAAGCCCCATGTGTGATGCAAGTGACTTCATTGTAGGAGATATCTTAGGAAAACATTGTGATAATACTACATGTGTCATTTCATATGTAAGTAAATCATTAAATGATGCAGAAATCAACTACACTACCCTCAAGAAAGAGTTTCTTGTTGTTTTCTTTTCCATAAAAAAATTCAGGTCCCATCTCTTAAGATCCCCCATCATTGTCTTCACAAATCATTCGACTCTAAAATACCTTTTCCAAAAGCAAGATATCAGGGCTGATTTTTTAGGTGGGTCCTTCTTCTTAAAGAGTTTGATTTAAACATTAAGGATAAATGGTGTTAAAAATGTTGTAGCTGATCACCTATCTAGGATGGAATTCAAAGATAGTTCAAATCACCTTTCTGTGTCTGATTCATTACTCGATAAGCACCTATATTTTGTGAGTGATTTCCCATGGTATGCTAGCATAGAAAACCACTTGGTTATGGTTGTCATTCCAAAATTCTCTGGGACCCAATCTAATAATAAATTCCTTTCTGATTTCAAACACTATGTGTTTGATGATCCATAACTCTTCAAGTTCTGTCTTGATCAATTCATTAGTATATGTGTTCATGAGTCTGAGCAAGAGTCCATTATAAATTCTATCATGGAGAGGCATGTGGGGGCCACTTTTCCACAAAGAAAACCACTGCAAAGGTCTTATAAAGTGGTTTCTTCTTGAATAACCTTACTAAAGATTCATTCACATTCTTCCAAAGTTTCCCTCAATGTCAAAAATTAGGATCTATAACCAAAAGGGATCAAATTCCCCTTAATTCCATTCTAGTCATTGAAATATTTAATTGTTGGGGAATTGATTTCATGGGACCCTTCCTAAACTCTAGGGAATATCTCTACATACTCCTAGATTTTTATTATGTCTCAAAATGGGTAGAGGCCATTCCTACCAAATCCAATGAACATCATATTATGATCTGATTCTTGAAAGAACACATCTTTTCTAGATTTAGAATTACTAGGGCTATCATCAGTGATAGATTTAGGGTCTATGTTGAGCCAACCTATGAACTTGACAAAATTTGATAGATTTAGGGTCCATGTTGAGCTAACGACATTGAAAAAAGTTATTTTCAAGAGGCAACCCAGATTTTACCTGTACATTGACTTAGTTTTTTGAGTTCCAAAATAAAAAAGTATGTTTTTTTATCCTTTCCTTTTGTCTTTTTTTATTTTTAGCTAAGGTAACCTCAAGGGGTTTCCATTGTGTTCTAATTATGTTGGTGTGTATAATTCAGGGGATGACGAGGTTAACATATTTTCATAAATATAATATTTCTTTGAAGAGTCCAAACACAAACTTTATCCATTGATGAGGTGTCTTTGAGTTACATGGAGATCAATGGAGTAATCATGATCATTATGAACTTTAACTTCAACCACCAGGTGACTTTTCCCATGTTTCTTATTTCTATTTCCTTTTAAAACTACTCTTCTATGCCTCTACCCCATTCTAAATTTTCTTTTATTTAAAAACTGGGGCAATGTTATTCTAAGTTGAGGGGGGGGGGTGAAAAGAAAGAATTTTTTCCATGTTAAATAAAATTTTGTGTGCATAAATGGAAGAAAAAAATTATTTAACCTTGAACATGATAATAAACATTTCAAACATTGAAACTGGATATCAAATAATTTTTCATGTATTGATTTTTATTTTAATCCATGTTTAAGTTCAAAATCATAAATTTTTTAAAGTGTAACTGTCTAATGTGAATTATCACCATTTACATTTTCATGAATTTTAAAAAAATCACAACACACGTCCTTTGGATTATGGGGTATTAGTTTGAGTTCTTGGGGTCAGATAATTAATAGAATAGTTTCAGAGATCATTTTAATTTTAACATGATAATTAAAAAAACAAAAAAACAAAATAATAATAATAATACAATTGCACGTAGAGTAATAGATTGACCTAATGCAAGGATTTGGACACTTGGGGATCATGACTCCATAGCTGTCTGACCCAAAGTTTGGTATTTTATCACTATTAATGGTAATTTTAATTTTTTATTGATTGAGTTAAATTGATATGATTACCGAGTATGTGAGATTCACCAGGTTCCCTAAGGTCTTTGTATAAGAACCTGGGTTTTTAGAATGAGTCAAAATCCCAACCCTGTGTGAAATTTTGACTTATTTTTGAAAAATTGGGAAAATCTGGGAAGTTCTGGAAATTTCCAGACTACACGCCATGTACTATAATGTACACTTCGTGTATGGGTTAGGTTCATACCATCCATGTGATCTCCGAGCACATATTGTGTGATGACCATGTAGGAATTTCCTACTACACGGCGTGTAGTGTTTCTCGACACACCATGTATCCTCCTTTCTTCGTATCAGCTGAGTTCAAGCCGTGTATCAATCTTGTGGAGCGTCCAAGCCGTGTGGCTACCTCCGATTAAGTTGGAGTATAGACAAGGCTACTACACAGAGTATAGTATTTAATACACATTGTTTACTTTTATTTTTATTCTCTTAAATGAAAGGGCATTGTGTCTTATTCTAGAAAATACCTTCTTCTTCCCCATTTTCGGACCTTGACGCTCCAGAAGGCTGAAAATGTTTCTTCTCCTAGATTCTTTATCCGTCATCTGTTCTTCAATCCGTCGGTGGCTGTGGGATCGCAACAGCGATTCTAAACCCATGAAAATTATTCTGTTCTTGATCCTTTGCCTCACACGTCACAGTTTCCATCCGAGTGGAATTTCTGGGATTTGACGGAAACAAAGATCTACGAAGATCGGATTTGAATTGTAGCTTGATATTAGACATGATGAGTCTCAGGTAGGTGGTGCGTACCTCTTTTTGTGTTTTTTCAGACTTTTGGGTGGCATGACCTTTGGCGCATTTTCGGGTATTTTGAGCGAGACCCTGTTTTATCTGCTTTTACATATCAAACTGATTATAAGACTCGTGGGATAACTTTGGGTACATCTTTTACCATTTTGTTTGATCAAGGCCGGGTGAAGGGGTTGTTTCACATCGGGAAATTTTGGTCGGGGGATACCAAAATGGTTATATTTGAATTGTATTGTTTTAAACTGTTGAGTTTAGTTTATTAAACCTTGATATGAATTGTTAGAGGCTTTAAATACCTCATTGCTAGTATGGGACAACACTTAGTTAGTGAATTTAAAATGTTTAGTTTGTTTTACCTGTTTAGAAGTGATTATTTTGATTATATATGTAATTGCTGAATTGCATATGATGAAACCCTTGTGGTTATGTTGGGAATGTCCTAGATATTCTTGAGTGATGCTGATCATAGGTTGGGCTTGGCTTGGGTTACATTGGGTGGTTTTGACCATGGGATTGGGTGTCATGGACATCGGCTTGAGGCAGGATGACTGTCAGGTTGGGCATGGCCCGAGTTACTTGGATGGTGAGGCTGTCGGACTTGAGCGGCATGGTCGCAAGGACATGAGGTGTCAGAGGTGTTATGGATTGGGTACTATTTTGGTGATTACCGCTCACCCGGAACTTTGAGTAGTGTGAACATAGAGAGACTCTGTGATGAGGTAGTTTTCACCTCTTTTGTGGGTAGAGGCCCTTGTTAGTTGCGGTTTAGGTACTATTGGTTTGGGGGTGCTTGCCATAGGAAGCCACATGGAAGGTGAGGAGACTTCAGGGGATAACATTGAGGATATCGGTTTGGGGGCAGAGGCTCGCCGTTATTTGAGGGTAGATATCATTGTCCCTCGAGTTAGTTTATTTGAGGGTATACATCGTTGTCCCTCCGGTTATTTATTTGAGGACAAACATCGTTGTTCCTCTAAGTTCCTGTTTCCTGGGTGTGCCTTCGGGACATCGATACTTGAGACACGTGGTGTCAGGGGGTACATGGTGTCGGGTTACATGACAGAGATTCCTGTATTGGCCAAAGCAGGTGACACATCATGGTGGCTGTTAAGTACCAGTGGAGTTTATGTTTATTTATGAATCATATTGTTTACTATTTTCCTTATAACTATATTCCTGCTTAAACACTTATATTAGGTACGCACCATTGGGTGGTATCCTACTGAGATTCGTCTCACACCTTGAACGGGCCCTTCAGGAAACGTGTAGAATTTATGTATTTATGTGAAGGAAAGAGGTCAACTTCCAGAGATAGACTGCATTATCCATTTCATGGAGATGGTATGGACCTTGTGGTCTTGCCTAGCTAGAGTTTACCTTGTTTTTATTTCTTTCTGTATCAACATTCTTACCTAGTTAATTATAGCTACTATTGGTTATCCATTGGTGACATTTTTATATATTGAATTTCTATAGACGCATTCTTGGTTTGTTTAGTAGTTGTAAGTGGTGTTTAGCATCCTATTCTGTTTACTTTCTGCTGCTGTTGTTCATATTTATTACTTCTACTGTTTATCGGTATTGAATGTGCTTCCGCTCTGCAGGTCTGGTTCGAGTCTGCTGAGTCATTTATTCCACTGCATATTTATTATTATAATCGGACTAGTACCATTATTATCCTCCGAGAGGGTATAACCTCCCCACTATACCTATAAGAGCCTCGCTGCTAGTCAACAACCTTTGGCGTTCGGGGAGGTGCGCCTAAGGTAGTAACACCCGACCCATTTAGCACTGTTTGGGTGGCTGTTCAGGTCTGGGTGGTTACAAAGTGGTATGAGAGGAGTTCTTGATAGGTATTTAGTAGTAGTATTTTGCTGGATACTAATGAGATTGAGACTTCTCTTTTTTATTTTTGCTAGTTTTACTATTTAGGATATGGTAGACTGGAGATAGGTTGTTATTGTAACTGTGTTTCTAGATTGTGTTTGGGTGCCTGCATCCCCAGGTACGAGGGATGGACCAAGTTTCCATGGGTGGGAATTGTTGTTTACTTATGTTCAGATTACCGTTTATATGATTTCCACTTTAGTGGCTCACTTGGTGTGTGATGTTATTGATTGTGATATGTGACCCTTGACCCGATGGGGTAAGGGAGAATTGGACCTTGGCCCGGTATGGAAAGACGTGATTGTTTGGATTTTGATAAGAACATTTTTAGGGTATTTCAATTTCATAAATGCACGTATTCTTTTTGAAGTGATAATGCCATGTGAATAATATCAATTGTCATGCTATGTATGCTTTGAATTGTGAATAGGTAAAATTCCTGATATAATTGCTTGTTTATTGCAATGTGTTATGCCATGCTTTATATATTTGTAGAATTTTCATATGGAAGGGCATTTGGGTCTGGCTCTTATAAGAGCAGGCCTGAATGGCCTGAAGGCCTGCATTTTTATTGATTTTTAATAATCCCCTTTCAAGGGATGAGGGGGAACCCTTACAAGGCCCATTGGCTCAGATATTACATGGCCTGTAATCTTAGGAGATTACATGACCCAAAGGTATTAGGGAATTCAACCAGAATATGTACAAGGAACTGCCCCTCCCCATCATCTGCATCATGATAGTAGCACTCCGCCTTCACATGACCATCTGGCTAGGCTTCCTGTGCAAGCACAGGCTGGTCCTGATGGCATAACCATACCCTCTTATTCTGAAAAATCCATTTGTATTTTCTCTGGTGAGTGCACCTGATCTGAATCCTCTTCAAGGATACTTCTTTTTTTGTAGTGTGTTTGGGGCAACTGCATGTGGCCCGAAGGCCTTGAGGTGGCCCTAAGGCCTTAAAGGTGGCCCGAAATCCCTACTGACCTGAAGGAATGGGTGGCCCAAAATCCTTAAGGACTCCAAGCCCAAACTGGTGGCCCAAGGTGAATAGTTTCAGCTGCTACAATACCGAATAGTACCTACTACAGTACCTGCAACATTGCCTGCTACAGTACCTGCACAGTGTACAGTTCTGCTACAGTCTGTACAGTGTACAGTTCTGCTACAGTACCCGTACAATGTACAATACTACTACAGTACTGCTATAGTAATGCTACAATACTACTATAGTACTGCTACAGTGCCTGCTACAGTACCCCCCCAGAAATATGCCTCTACCTGGTTTTAAACCTGGGTCTTGTGGATTCACTTAAGGATACCTCACCAACTGGGATGAGGCTCATGTGCTCTTATAAGAGCAGGCCGATACTATAGTTGAGATGATTTTGATCACCAGGATTGGGCGACTCGGTCATCGGTTTGAGGCAACGTTGGTTGTCAGGACAGGCATGGCGGGAGGTACTTTTGATACTTGGATCTGTTGAGGGTGGGTAAGGAGGCCATGAGGTCAGGATTCCATGGGCATGGGTTGTGATAGGGGAGAGTAAGGGTAGTTGTTTTATGATGCTTATTTACTGATTTCCTTATCTGTGTTGAATACATATTGTTATGTATATATTTGAGTTGTTTGGCCATTTATGGTATTCAGTGGGTTCCTTTTAGTTGACTCAGATGGAGCATCAGGCGGGAGATGGTACAGTGCCATAGGAGCAGGATCTAGTTCAAGATCAAGTGCAGACAGAGCATGAGCCATAGGTATAGGCTCAAGGATAGGAACAGGTCTAGAATTCCATGCAGGCAGGACAATAGTAGGGTTTGACAGTGTTCAAACCATGGCTCGACAAGCAGCTTCGATCTATCCTGGTATGTGTCTTGCAGAGGATCATAGACATAGGTGCGCAGGGTATAAAGCCATCTATGGAATATCTGACGCGGGAGTTCTAGTTGCAGCATTCTCCGCTCTTTCAGGGTGAGGGTGGTCCGTAGGTGGATGAGAACTAGATAGAGAGCATGCAGATGATCTTTGAGCAGCTCGAGACGCCTCCAAGGCAGAGGTTCAAGATGGAAACATACATACTATGAGGACCGACAAAGCACTGGTGGGATGTGCAGGTTCAGGCTTGTAGGCATGAGGAACTAGCATGGAAAGACTTCGAGGATAGGTTCTTCGAGCACTTTTACCTAGAGACACTGAGGGAAGAGAGAGATCGGGAGTTCTTGAGCCTTCAGTAGGGAGACATGTCCGTCATAGACTATGCAACTAATTTCACTGAGTTGTATCACTTTGCACTTGGTATGGTAAGTGATGACGCGAAAAGGGTGAGGTGCTTCGAGGATGGCTTACGACACGCCATTCGGATCCAGGTGAATATCATCAGGTTGGGTTTATTCTTAGAGGCGGTGAATCAGGCGCTCATAGCGGAGGGTAACCAGAGGGATATTCCCCAGGTTGGCCGGGCAACGACTTCAGGTGATGGTTCGGACAACAGGAAGCGAGGAAGAGATGGCGTTCCAGCATGGTAGTCAGGCTAAGGACTTAGTTAGACCACCTCTTAGAAATTCTTCAGTGATTTTCTTTCAGTATGGACAATCAGGACATGTTCATACTCATTGCGATAGGCCTCCAAAGGAGTGCCATACATGTGGAAAGGTTGGGAATCTTGAGAGGTTCTGTAGGCAGCCTTCCCAGACAATCGGCAGGCAGGTACTGGGACAGAAAGTGGCATCTGGAGTTGGTTCAGGTTCGGTACCAGGAGAGGGTAGCTGAGATTCAGCTGTACGCAGAGGACATGAAAGAGATAGTGGGACCCATCTAAGGGGTTAATGGCCAGTGACTGAAGCAGCACTACAGGGAGATCAGACATCAGGCAGCCGTACTTCAGGGTAGGTGCACGCCGTGGAGCTGCTAGGGGCTGAGCAAGCTAGTGATCCAACAACGGTTAGAGGTACACCGCGAGTGTGGCCATGAATTTCTTGTTTTATTTTGGAATGACCTATTGAGGCATGTCCATTTTGAGTACATGAGGTGCACATGATTTATGTGCACTGATTAGATGCTGGTCAATGGGATTGGAGACATATCGGGTGCGTGATATATTTATATATATGTATGAGATGTGTGGCATCAGGGCATTGAGGATGTGGGATACTTGAGGTGCCTTGGGCATTGAGGCATCGAGGATGTGGGTTACTTGAGGTGCCTTGGGCATCGAGGCATCGAGGATGTGGGTTACTTGAGGTTTCGTGGGCATCGGGGAATCGAGGATGCGGGTTACATGAGGTTCATAGCATCAAGTTTTATATTGATCGTCCATGGGATGTAAGACCTTGTGGAGGCGGACACTGATGCGGTGCAGGATACGTTTGGGTGTAAGAAATGAAACGGGAGCACCAATGAGGTACAAGGGTGATGATCCGTCATGAGAGGGCCATGAGTCCAGAAACAGGTTAGTGAACCCTTGTTTTGTTGAGTTTTGTAGGTTTGAGACCGAGTTAGGCAATTCCTAAGGTGGGGAGCCCCTTGAGGAATTTAGCCAGAAACTTTGAGATCGGGGGAGTTCCAGTTACTTTTATTGGGGTGGAATGTTTGGTTCCATCTCCGAGTTTCATTTGATATCTTGGCGACTAGCTATGTTAAGGTGGGGATATTGTAACAACCTGAGTTTTTAGAACGAGTCAAAATATCGACCCTGTTTGAAATTTTGACTTGTTTGTGAGAAAACTGGGAAAATCTGGGAAGTTCTGGAAATTTCCAAAATACACGCCATGTACTATAATGTACATTCCATGTATGGGTTAGGCGCGTACCAGCCGTGGTCTCACTGAGTACATGCCGTGTGATAACCGTGTAGAAATTTCCTACTACATGGCGTGTAGTGTTTCTCAACATGTCGTGTATCCTCCTTTCTGTGTACCAGCTGAGTTCAAGTTGTGTGTCAACTGTGTGGAGCATCCAAGCCATGTGGATATCTCCACTTAAGTAATAGTACAAACAAGGCTACTACACAGTGTGTAGTCCTTAATACACATCGTGTACTTTTATTTTTATTCTCTTAAATGAAAGGGTGTCGTGTCTTATTCCATAAAATACCTTCTTCTTCCTTATTTTCAAACTTTGATGCTCCAGAAGGATAAAAATGTTTCTTCTCCTAGATTCTTCATTTTTCATCCATTATTCAATCCATCAGTGGCTACGTGATCACAACAGCAAGGCTAAACCCGCGCACCCTGTTCCATTCTTGATCCTTTGCCTCACACGTCGCAGTTTCCATCTGAGTGGAATTACTGGGATTTGATGGAAACATATATCTATGAAGATCTTCTTTGAATTGGAGCTTGATATCGAACGTTCCTACATCTATGAGTCTCAGGTAGGTGGTGCATACCACCTTTTGTGTTTTTGTAGACTTTTAGGTGGCACGACCTTTGGCGCGTTTTCAGGTATTTTGAGCGAGGCCCAGTTTTATCTGCTTTTGCTTATCAAATTGATTATAAGACCTATGAGATTCCTTTGGGTATGTATTTTAATATTTTGTTTGATCAAGGCCAGGTGAGGGGTCGTTTATCATTGGGGCATTTTGGTTGGGGGATGCCAAAATGGTTATATTTTAATTGTATTGTTTTAAACTGTTGAGTTTAGTTTATTAAACCTTGATATGAATTGTTAGAGGCTTTAAAGACCTCAGTGCTGGTATGGGACAACACTTGGTTAGTGAATTTCAATTGTTTAGTTTATTTTTCCTATTTAGAAGTGATTCTTTTGATTATATATGTAATTTATGAATTGCATATGATGGAACCCTTGCAGTTGTGTTGGGCGTGGCCTAGATATTCTTGAGTGATGCTGATCACAGGTTGGGCTTGTCCTGGGTTACATTGGGTGGTTCTGACCACAAGATTGTGCGTCATGGATGTCATCTTGAGGTAGGATGACTGTCAGGTTGGGCATGGCCTGGGTTACTTGGATGGTGAGGCCGTCGGACTTGAGCAGCATGGTCACAGGGACACGAGGTGTCAGAGGTGTTGTGGCTTGGGTACTATTTTGGTGATTACCACTCACCCAGAACTTTGAGTAGTGTGCACACATAGAGACTCCATGATGAGGTGGTTTTGACCACTCGTGTGGGTAGATACCCCCGTTAGTTGTGGTTTAGGTACTATTGGTTTGGGGGTTATTTCCATAGGAAGCCATGTGAAAGGTGAGGATCCTTTAGGGGATAACATTGAGGCTATCAGGTTGGGGGCATAAGCTCACTGTTATTTGAGGGTAGATATCATTGTCCCTCCAGTTACTTTATTTGAGAGAAAACATCAGTATCCCTCTGGTTATTTATTTGAGGACAAACATTGTTGTTCCTATGAGTTCCTATTTTCCAGGTGTGCCTTCGGGACATTGGTACTTGAGATATGCGGTGTTAGGGGGCACATGGTGTCAGGTTACATGATAGAGATTCCGACATTGGCTAAAGTAGGTGACACGTCATGGTGGCTGCTGAGTACCAGTGGAGTTTATGTTTATTTGTGCATCGTATTGTTTACTGTTTTCCTTATAATTGCATGCCCGTTTAAACACTTATATTAGGTACACACCGTTGGGTGGTATCCTACTGAGATTCATCTCACACCCTGCACGGGCCCTTCGGGATGCGTGTAGACTTTATGTATTTATGTGCAAGAAAGAGTTCAGCTTCTGGAGCTAGATTGTATTAGCCATTTCATGGAGATGGTATGGACCTTGTGGTATTTTTTAGTTGGAGTTTACCTTGTTTTTCTTTCTTTCCTGTATCATCATGCTTACCTTGTTAATTGTAGCTACTTTTGGTTATCCATTGGAACCATTTTTATATATTGACTTTCTATAGATGCATGATTGGTTTTTTAGTAGTTGAAAGTGGTTTTTAGCATGTTTTTTTGTTTACTTTCCGCTACTGTTGTTCATATTTATTACTTTTTATGTTTATCGATATTGAATGTGCTTCCGCTCTGTGGGTCTGGTTCGAGTATGCTAAGTTGTTTATTCCACTGCATATTTATTATTATACTCAGACCAGTACCATTATTATCCTCTGAGAGGGTATAGCCTCCCTACTATAACTATAAGACCCTCGCTGCTAGTCGGCAGCCTTTGGCGTTCGGGGAGGTGCGCATAAGGTAGTAACACCCGACTAGCACTGTTCGGGTGGCTGTTCGGGTTTGGTTCATTACACTTTGAGCCTGGGGGTCATCAGCAAAGTCTCGCTATAAGTGTTGACTAGATTGAGTTCAATTTCAACTAATATGGAAAAATTGAAAAAAATGAATACTCATTTTAATATTAAATTTTTATTCCACCTAGCACATCCATCTTTTCCCCCTTGAGTAAAAATGAATCCCCATGTCTATTGTGATACACAACACATCATCATACTTAATTGAAATTGGATGAAATATGACGATAAATTTGAACAAATGAATGGTATTGGTCTTAGGATATGATTTTGAAATTACATTGTATTAAATTATTTTGATGGGATTCATAATTTTTTGCTATGTGTCCTTTTTGTGAGCATTGTATATTAAAATGTTCTTGGAAAAGGGAATTCAATTTTAATTTTTTTATGAGACACATTTTTCTCGAGACTAGAAAAACTCAAGTTGGGGGGTGTGATTAGCCACTGAAAGAGGCTAATATTAATTTTTTTATATTATAATATTCAATTGATTCAATGTTCATAAACACTGGTACTTGTGCATTTTACAATTTGAACTTATTTTCTTATCATGTTTGTAATTGATTCATAAAATTCACTATTACATGGTACATTTTTTAACACCTACTAAAACACCCAATGGTATTGATTTTATTTTCATATTTAATTTTCAGGTCTCCCATGATTTTAGGCACATTATATCCTTCTGGATCTATTGGAGATTCAATTGGGATGATGACCAAAGTGGGCCTTGAACCTAGAAAATTCTGGGCAAAGTGAACTAGACAACAACCCAATAAAATAACTATAGTGGCCAAGATACAAGCCCAATGAAGATAAAAATTTAAATTATATATAGAAGAAATCATAGGGAACATTCATTCAATAGTTTCCAGAGCTAATTCAGAGGTTTGAAGGGAGTTCCAACCGAACTAAGCTGAAGATAAAATTCTAAACCAGAATGTGTGGCCCATAATGGCACCTTACCATTTTGATCATATATTCTAAACCACAAATCCAATTGGGATGAAATTTTACAGAATGTTAGAGGAATTCGTGGGGTCTAATTTATTATTATATGGCCCACCCATATTGTTTCATCTATAAGATCAGTTTGGCACCTCTGTTGGGTGGATGCAAGCAGGATCATATTTTTGTAAAGGGTGGAAAATTTCACTCTCCATGCCTACCATAATTAATTTGGGTGACTTTCACTACTGGGGGATCGACCAAAGTCTACCAAAATTCTTATTTAAGGCAGTGGTGTTGGATTATTTTGGGGAATTTCTGTATGTTTTCAGTTTAATGTTATGTTTCCAATTTGATGTTGTAATCACAATTCTTCCTCATGTTAGTTGATATAATTCACTTTAGTTTCTTAATAAAAGTTATTCTTATCCTATAATTATATTATTATTTATATAATTTTGATACCGTTACCACAGGGTGTGAACTTATTCACACAAATACTTGTGGAAATTTTCACACAAGGATGGAGTGATCATTATTTCACTGTTTTTTCTTCTTCAATTCCGCCCTCATGAGTCAAATTCCTGCTTCCATTGAGAGAATAAAATCAATGGAGAGATAAAAATCTTATAGTTTGATCTAAGGGATTATAAAGGGGTTTAATTGGATGTTATTTTTCACTATATTAATTTTTAATCACTTATTTTAATTGAGAATTTCATTTGACGATCTTAATAATTCTACATCCTTATTGAATGTTAAGGCCACACACTTCAAGTTATAATACAAACCTTTACCACATAGTGATCATAAAAATTATCTTTTATGTGTATAAGTGATTAGAATTAAGTTTGTGTTGGTATTAAACCCATAAGTGATGATGTTGTTTTGATCTCTTTCAATGAACCACTCCTGAGTTTAAGAAATTTAAATCGTTAAAAAGGAATTTCATCTTATCCATCCATTTTCATAACCTAGGATCAACCCTTTCTCAAAAATTGAATTAAATTAGGTCTCTTATTATTTTTTCAACCCACATAAATTCAACCCCAAAGTTGGCCACTTCATAGCTAAAATCTATCTATATAGAATGTGTGTCCATCGGTTCTTCTTAGGTATTTGAGGATTCAATAACCCAATATATACTACAAGAAACCATTTCAACCCTAAACATGAGTAAATTTGGGTGAGATGGTATTAAAAAAATAAAAATAAAAATAATAATACAATTGCATGTAGAGCAATGGATTGACCTAATACGTGGCTTTTGACACTTGGGAATCGTGACTCCATAGTTTTCTAACCCATATTTGGGAATTTTATCTCTATTAATGGTAATTTAAAATTTTTATTGATTAAGTTAACTTGATATAATGCCCGAGAATGTGAGCTTCACTTGGTCCCCTATGGTCTTTGAGTCTTGGAGTCATCAGAAAAGTCTTTCTACAGGGATTTACTAGATTGAGTGCAATTTCAATTACCATGTAAAATTTCAAAAATAAAATAAAAGAAAAAAATTAATACTCATCTTAATATTAAATTGTGATTCCACCTAGTGCTTCTATATTTTCCCCCTTGAATAAAAATGAATCCCCATGTCTATTGTGATGCATAACACATCATCATACTTAATTGAAATTGGATGGATATGGAAAAGGATTTAAACAAAGGAATGAGATTGGAATTGAGACATGATTTTGAACCTACCTTATATTAAATTATTTTGATGGGTTTTATAATTTTTTTATATGAGGTCTTTTTTTGAGAATTGTATATTAAAATTTTCTTGGAAAAGAGAATTTAATTTTAAATTTTTTATGAGATACATTTTTCTCGGTACTAGAAAAACTCATGTTGGGGGTGTGATTATCCACTGAAAGAGGATAATATTAATTTTTTATATTATAATATTCATGTGATTAAATTTTAATAAACACATGTACTAGTGAATTTTACAATTTGAAATTATTTTCTTATCATGTTTGTAATTCCTTCTTAAAATGCACTATTGCATGGTACATTTTTGAACACCTCCTAAAACACCCAATAGTGTTTATTTTATTTTAATATTTCACTTTAAATTCTCACATTATATTAGGAACATTATATCCTTTTGGATCTATTAGATATTCAATTGGAATGATGACCAAAGTGGGCCTTGAACCTAGAACATTCTGGGTGAAGTGAACTAGACAACAACTCAATAAAATAACTATAAAAGTCAAGATACAAGCATAATGAAGCTAAAAATTTAAACTAGAGATATATTACATCATGGGGAACATTTCATTCAATAGATTCCAAAGATAATTCAGAGGTTTAAAGGGATTTATAGATAGTCCAAGTTGAAGATGAAATTCTAATCCATAATCTATGGACCAGGATAACAACCCACCATATTGATCATATATCCAAAACCACAAATCCAATTAGGATTAAATTTTAAATATTGTTAGAGAAAATTCTGGGATTCAATTTATTCTTCAATTTATCGCCAATATTATTCCATATAGAAGCTCATTTTGTCACCTCTATTGGGTGGATGCAAGCTGACTCATATTTTTGTCAAGGGTGGAAAAGCCCACTCAAAATTATCTTTACACCCACCTATGACTACCATAATTAATTGGGGTTACTCTCACTATTGTGGGATCAACCTAAGGCTTCCAAATTTTTTATTTAAGTTAGTTTTGTTGTATTATTGGGGGGGGGGGGAGTTGTGCATGTTTTCATTTTAATGTCATGCTGCCAATTTGATGTTGTAATCACATTTCTTTCTTATGTAAGTTGTTATAATTCACTTTAGTTTCTTAATAAAAGTTCTTATTATCCTCTTATTTTTTTATTTTTCATATCACATTGATATCGTTTCCTCAAGTTTTGAACTTATTCATACCAACACTTGTGGATTTTTTCACACAATAGTGGAGTGATCGTTATTTCATTGTTTTTTTCTTTAATTCCACCCTCATGTGTCTACTTCCTGCTTCTATTAAGAGAATAAAATCAATGGAGGGATAAAACTCTTATGATTTTATCCAATGGAGTATAAAGGGGATACATTGGATGTTATTTCTCACTATATCAGTGTTTAATCACTTCTTTTAATTGAAAAATTTGTTTGATGGTCTTATTACTTTTTCGTCCTTATTGAATTTTAAGACCACACAGGTGTTAATACAAACCTTTACCTTAGAGTTCTCATAAAAATGATCCACCAAGTGTATAGGTGATTAGAATCAGGTTTTTTCTATTATTAAACTAATAAGTGATGAAGTTTTTTTGATCTCTTTAAATGAATCACTCTCAAGTCTAAGAAATTTAAATCGTTAAAAAGGTGTTTCATCCAATCCATCCCTTATAATAACCCAGAATCAACCCTTTCACATAAATTGAATTCACTTAGGTATATTAGTATTTTTTTAATCCATATAAATTCAACCCCAAAGTTTTCCATTTCATATCCAAAATACATCTCTATAGAATGTGTGTCCATAGGTTCTTTTTAGGATTTTGAGGATTCGACGACCCAAGCTACACTACAAGCAACCACTTTGACCCTAAACATGGGTAAATTTGGGTGAGATAATATTAAACAAAAAAATAAAATTGCATGTAGAGCAATGGATTGACCAAATGAATGACTTTCATCACTTGGGAATCATGAATCCATAGTTTTCTGGCCTAGAGTTTGGAATTTTATCTCTATTAATGATAATTTGAATTTTTTATTGATTGAGTTAACTCAAGATAATGCTCGAGTATGTGAGCTTCACTTGGTTCCCTAAGGTATTTGAGCCTAAGATCCATTGACAAATTCATGCTACACAGATTGAATATATTGAGTGCAATTTCAATTACCATGGAAAAATTGAAAAGAGAAAAAAAAAGAATACTTATCTTAATATTAAATTGTGATTCCACCTAGAGCTTCCATATTTTCCCCTTGAATAAAAATGAATCCCCATGTCTATTGTGATGCACAAAACATCATCACACTTGATTAAAATTGGATGAAATGTGGTGATGGATTTGAACAAAGAAATGGTCTTGGTCTTGATCTTTGGATATGCTTGTGAACCTACCTTGTATTAAATTATTTTTATGTGTTTCATAATTTTTTTGTATGAGTTATTTTGGTGAACATTGTATATTAGAATGTTCTTAGAAAAGGGAATTCAATTTTATTTTTTTGCGAGATGCATTTTTCTCAGGATTAGAAAAACTCAAGGTGGGGGTGTGATTAGCCACTGAAATAGGCTAATATTAATTGTTTATATTATAATATTCACATGATTCAATGTTCATAAACACTTGTACTAGTGCATTTTACAATTTGAACTTAATTTTTTATCATGTTTGTAATTCATTCTTAAAACGAACTATTACATGGTACATTTTTTAGCATCTCCTAAGAAAACCAATGGTATTGATTTTATTTTCATATTTCATTTTAAATTCTCCCATGCTATTATAAACATTATATAATTTTGGATCTATTGGATATTCAATTGGTATGATGACCAAAGTGGGCCTTGAACCTAGAACATTTTGGGTGAAGTGAATTGAATAGAATCCTAATAAAACAACCATAGTAGCCAAGATAAAAGCCCAATGAAGCTAAAAATTTAAATCAAAGATATAAAAAATCATGGGGAACATTTAATTCAACAGTTTCCAGAGCTCATTCAGAGGTTTTAAGGGAGTTTCAGATAGCCCAAGTTGAAGATGAAATTCTAGGACAGAATCTGTGGCCCAAAACGACATCCCACCATTTTGATCATATATATGAAACCACAAATCCAATTGGGATTAAATTTTATATAATTTTATAGGAAATCATGGGATTCAATTTCTTCTTTGATGGAAAACCCATATTTGGCCATCTAGAATCTCATTTTAGGGCCTCTTTTAGGTGGATACAAGATGGATCATATTTTTTTCAAGGGTGGAAAAGTATACTCTCCATTAACTTTCCACCCACCTATGCCTATAATCATTAATTTGGGTGAATTTCATTATTTTTGGATCGAACCAAGGCTTTCAAAATGCCTATTTAAGGCAGTGGTGTTGAAGTATCTTGGGGGAGTTGTGTATATTTTCATTTTAATGTTATGCTGTCAATTTGATGTTGTAATTGTATTTCTTTCTCATATAATTTGTTCTAATTAACTTTAGTTTCTTAATAAAAGTTATTTTTATCCTACTATTATTTTATTATTCATATCACATTTATATTTTTACTTCAAGGTGTAAACTTATTCACACCAACACTTGTGGAATTTTTCATACAACGGTGGAGTGATAATTATTTCACTTAGTTTCTTCTTTAATTACACCCTCACGAGTATACTTCCCACTTTAATTGTGAGAATAGAATCAATGTATGGTTAACCCTATTATGGGTTGATCCAATGGAGTATCAAGGGGCTATATTGGATGTTATATCTTACTCTATTAATGTTTAATCACTTCTTTTAATTAAGAATTTTGTTTGACGATCTTAATACTTCTTCATCCTTGTTTAATTTTAAGACCAAAAAATTAAAGTGATAATATGAACCTTTACCTTGGAGTGATCATAAAAATAATCCTCAAAGTTTATAGGTGATTATAATTAGGTTTGTGTTGGTATTAAACCAATAAGTGTTGAAGTTGTTTTGATCTCTTTAAATGAATCACTCTTTAGTCTAGGAAATTTAAACCATTAAAAATAAATTTCATCCAATCCATACCTTGTAATAACCTAGGATAAACCCTTTATCATAAATTTAATTCACTTAGGTCTCTTAGTATTTTTGTAACTCGCATAAATTTAACCCAAAATTTGGCCACTTCATAGACAAAATCCATCTCTATAGAATGTGTGTCCATATGTTCTTCTTAGGTCTCTAAGGATTCAACAAACCAAGATAAAATACAAGCGATAACTTCGACCCTAAACTTGGGAAAATTTGGGTGACACCAGGGGAGTATTAACATCAATTATTTTTAAGTAATCAGGCCGACATACAAGGAACAAGTCTCTAGATGAGGATTCAGAGCAGGCGCATTCAATAGAGTAGAGCTAATTGGACTTGGATGAATGAGAGTGTATGATTTTTCCATCGGTACCAGGCATGTGCATCCCTGCATAGGAAAACTAGCTAGCCAGCCATGTGAAGGTGGAGTGATGATCATGATGTAGACACTAGGGATGGGCAGTTTTAAGTAGTCATTGTCTGGGATGAATTCCTTTAAAACCATCGGGTCCTATAATGTCACGAAGCCTATGAGCCATGTACGGGTTCCCCTTCAACCCTTAAAGGGGGAATTATAAAAAATGAATAAAAAAATAAGGCTTTAGGGCCATTCAGGAATGATCACAAACCACCCATCCTTTTATCTCTAGTCACATATTGATGCTCTTATATATCGTGTCTTATGATAAATAAGGGGGATTGTCAGGTTATACTTTGAATACCACAATTATAATACTTTAGAATAATGAGTTTTAATGATTATAAGTCACTCATATTTATCTAATAAATGTTCCCAATGAATGAAATGGTAAATGAAAGATACGTGGAAAAGGTGAAAAAGGACAGAGGCCATGATCAGCCAACCTATTGATAGACAAAGGTCTCAAGACCATAATAACATAACAGAGAGAGAATGAAGTTTGTATATGTATGAAAAAAAATTAAAGGATAAAGATCACAACATAATATAATTGGATAAATTTTTAGTGGAGCATAAAGGAATCAAACGATTCAATGAATAGAAGCATAAGTTGAGTAACTATCTTAAAGCTTGTAAATACTTATATGGAATCACCAAAGTTATCCTGACTATAGTTACCGGTTAAACATCAAGACAAGTGGATGAAATGTTTAATAGATGAAATATATCCAAGAAATAATCTATGTGGAATCAACTTAATTGTTCAAACATCTCGCACTAGAATGAAAAACCAACGAAGGAGTTGAACAAAAAGTACTTAGATCATCTAAGCATATCATAAAGGAAAACTGAGACTTCTATCTGATACTACACTCATACCAGTCATTTATAAGTGTGAGATTTATCAAAGACTATGATAATCGAGACTTTGATAACCAGACTGTGACATAGTGGAAAAGGAAGCACAATTACTATAATTTTTCCATCTAAATATCTCTTTTTCAAAAATCATATTTTATATGTTGGGAAGTCAATAGAAGAATCACCATATCAGATCCAAATAAATGAAAGTACAATGACCATAAAAATAAATCCATGATGGATATAATAGTCAGAATAAATGAACCATAGAATAATACATGATGGTTTTAATAGTCAAATGAGTAATGGTTAGACAAAAAGTCATGTCGAGCTTCATGTTGAGTTAATGTGAGCACAAATCTAATGATTAAACAGGTCATATCCACAGGGATAGGATGTTGGGTGGTCTATTAATCTACTTATGTATAATTAATTAAGCCTTAGATGTTTGGGGGTTTTGTGTGTGAATCATGTAAGAATTGAAATGTTTTTAGCATTTTATATATTTATGGTGTGGGTGTGTGAGTGGAGTTGGTAGTGGGAAGAATCTAGAAACAACAAGGAGTATTGATCCAATGAGTGAAGTGTGGAGTGGTTAGAGAATGTATCATATTTATGATGCATTTTTAGATAATTTCCAACATAATTTTAGTTGGTAACATCACAAATTATTTAGAACTCCCTCTTAAGATAACCTAGGACTTACTTATGAAGTCAAGAGGCCTTGTAAGGTTTTTATTCTCCCTTATGAGTAGTTATTTAAGTTCATTTTATATTATTGAGTTACCATTATATTCTTTTAACTCTTAATCTTCATAATACACAAATCAGTCTCTAGTTCATGGTTTGAGCTTCAACTCTCATTCCATCACACTCACCCTCAAATCATCAAACCAATTCCCACTCAGTTAAATCATTAAGATAAAGAAATTAAATAACAAAAATATGGGTTTCAAATGGTATACATAACAAAAAAAGATCACATCCCCCTAATCCCACACAAATTGTCTATCCTAACATACAAAAACTAGTGAAATGTAAAGAGAGAAAAGAAATCTCCCTCTTGGATGTGTGTGGCCTTATCCTATCCTTGGGCTACAGATGTATCCCCTCTACCAATGGTTGGGTTCATGTGAATGCTATAATTTTATAATAAAAATATATTAAGGGATAAAAGAGTATGAAGGGTACAAAATAATATAAGTGGAATGGAGAGGGAGGTGATCTATTTAGGGGTCTGAAACTCCCTGGCCGAATGGAGTGGGATGAATATATTGAGGGATATATGGAGTGAGTAGATTGGGTATGATGGATAAAAGTTTATGGATGAGTGTGAAATGAATAGTATGAGGGGGGGGGGGGTTAGTGGGTTCAGCCTAGTTAGAGTATGGAATATGGAGTGTGGCTCAGGCTGCCTCTCCTAGGAATGATTTCCTAGCTCCCCTGGATGCTCATGCATTGAATGGATTCCATGTGGCACCATCTCCTTGAGATTATACACAATTCCAATGATATCCCTAAATTATTTACCTTCGAGGGGACCAAAGTGAGTTAACAATATCCCCTCTCTCCATCGTCTACTTCCACTTTGTACTTTCCCCAACTACTACTTGATTTGGGAAAACATAGTTGTATAAATATTTTTACCCATTTCATGTAGTTCACATGTATTTTATATTATATTAGTGGTTGTTATTCCTCATAATAATTTCCTCCTGGGTTGGTATTCATTAATTTGTTCGATGATTCACTAGGCTCGGCATGTATAGCTGGATTGTAGCTTGTTTGTGTGCTGAGGCTGCGTTCTGAAGGTTTAGAATCTGTTAGGAATTGAGGTGCCACTATACAAGGTTGAGATATCATTAAAGGCTAAAATGTTGTTGGGATATCCTTGAGGTTATGTTGGCATCATTCATGGAAAAAAAGTTCAAGAAGCATAGTTTCTTCATACCTTTGTCCTGGTCTGATGATGGTGGTCAGGTATATCAGGGTGGAGTCTCAAGCAGTGAGGGTGGTTGAGGGCCTAAGTGGTAGAAAGGATTTCAAAATGAAGAGGGAAAACTCCTTGTTTGATTAGATAAAAAGATAATTCTTAGTGTATGGCTAGGATGGGCGGAAGAACAAATCCTATGGATGGTAGTAGCCTAGGGTGGTTGCACATTTCCCAAACGAGTCAGCGCTTTGTTCTTGTATTAAAGTGATCTAACATTAGAATTTGGCCCAAGCTAGATACTTCTTTATTATCCTGAGTATAAGGCCCCAACCTTAAAAATTACTTAATCTTGAGTTATTTCAAGAATTCACATTGAGTATCTTTTTAGGTTTAGAGTTTTAGATAATTAGATCATAAATCATGCATTACATTCCACATTTAAACAAGGTGGTTACATCAAAGACAGTATTCATTTTTTTTCATAAAAGGAAACATTTTTAAAATAAAACATGGGTTCTTTCTTGACACTTCCTCGACACTATCATCACATCATATACTTTTCCCTTGACCTGTGAAAAACATTTCAAAAACTTGGGATGAGCATAAAAAGCTCAGTAAGGTATATAAAAATACGGAAAGAAAACATTAGTCCATGTATACATAAGAATCAATGAAATAATACTTTACTCATAAAAAATAATCACTTTAACATACCTCATGAAATAATAATATTTATGAATAACTCATAGAAATCATAAGACATAAAGGTAACTTGAGGCATTCATAACATTCTTACGTAGGGAGTAACCCTCATGGTTACATTTGGAATACCCATCACAATATATTCCCAAAACCTCTTCATAGAAACCTTAGAGTTTAACTCCTTCATATTACCCAATGAATTAGATATCTATCTTGGGCTCACCCGCCCTTAGTTTATCACGTAACCACCCAACTTCATAAACAATTCCCAAGAACCATTACATAATCGTATCACATAAACATGCATAAAAAAAACATAACATTTCCACATTACAATCACAAGATATCAATACAACACATTGATATAATAAAAACATTATCAAAACAATTTTCAATAACAAAATAAAATAAAAGTAAAACATGGTATTTATTTTTCATTTTTTAAAAAAGTTATGGCCTGTAGAGGAATCCAAAAATCAAATAATGGCCACGGCAGCGGAGAAGTCGTTGTCGCCTCATACGTAAGACAAAAACATTCCTTTTGTTGTTTAGTAAAACGCTTCGTGTAAAAAGATTCATTTTGAATGAAACTAAAAGTCAAAAGGGTTTATTATACAACTAATAAAATAAGATCATATATAAATTGAAGTATGCCTCAACGAAAGGAGATTGAGACAAAGTCCCTTACCTCAAGTCTGACTTGTTCTCGTTCGTTCTTTATATTCCTGAATAATAAACTTAGGTCAATTTATAATTGCTTAAGTACTTCCTTTAAAGTTTATTATTCAATTCATATCACATATTATCATGTTATAATAATTAGTTAGTTATGTGAGTTCATATCATATGTTTTGTCGATGTTCGGTACATGAGTCAAAAATGAACTTGTTTGAAAAGAATTGCCAATGTAGTTATAAGTACATCATCTCCAGAATGGTATTAATGATTTAAATATCATATATATCCAGTATATATTCATTTTATACTATTCCATAACATTTGGAGATAAAAATGAAATGCACCTTTCATGGAGATGGTAGGTCGTACGTACGCATGAACGCTACTTTCATTTCTTTGTCATATTAAAGGAATTAAAACTAAATGAGACATATATATATATATATTATAATTCCAGTATAATATATATGTTATATAGGTAAAATAATTTCATTAATTACATTCTTTATAAATTCCATGTTTGGCATGAACGAGTCACATCACTTGAGGGGGCGGTAGTCCACACTTCCTCATATGAAATTATCGCATTTGCACAACATAAAAAGCATAAAGGTATGTTTTAAATATAAAATACAGAAGGATATAGAGGACATAAATATAATATATATCATATATAAATATAGTTCCATAATAATGGACACCATGAAAGGTGTTAAAATAATATTGAACAATCATCGTTTCGTGAGGCAGTAATTCACCACCCACAGAAACAGTATGTTCTTTAACCATTAGACGGAGGTGTGTATAAGTGTAGGTATAATACTTATCATAACAACATCATAGTATATTGAGGATAATGGTGTTATTATGGGATCAAATAATAAGAATATAGTGGGGAGTGAAGAAGGAAAATAAAAGAAAGAAACTCGAGAGAAGACATTACCTCTAAATAGGGTAACTTTTTTTTGATTTGATCCAAAGGCTTCCTTGGAAAGACTTCTGCCCAAAGTGAGGATTATAAGAGTAATAGAGGGATGTGGAGATATAATATGAGTATAGGTTGGACTAGAAAAGGGCTTGAGATGTGTGGGTAAGGGGGTAGAGGTGGGGGCCTTTTATAAGAGGGAGGAGGGTCACTTTTGGAAAGTCTTGAAATGTTACTTTATTATAAAATGATTTTCCGATTTTAAAGGTACCAAATGATATATTTCGAGAATAAGGTAATAATGGTTCTAAATACACCCATACAATAGATTTTTGACAAGTGTAAGTATTATATTTTACCTTATCTTTTCATTTTATTTAAATCGTTCATTAATGAGGTAATCACTACATCATCATGGTGTCATAAATAAATTTATTTATTTAATGTCTAAAAATTATAAAAAAAATTACCATAATGTAGGAAATATTTTTATATTTCTAATGAATATTTATAGTCAAATATATCAATTATATAACCCCATGTAAAAATTGTTTTAGTAAAATAATACATGTTTGTGACATTTTTATTTTTACTTTAAATAAAAAGGTATTAATGTCATTATCTTTCCCAAGTGGCTCCATGGGGTCCCAAAATTGACCCATGGATTGTATTGGTTGGCCATGACTAATCCAATAAGGGTAGGACATGTGTCAAGGTATTTTTATATTTTTATAATATTATTTTTACTTTAAATTACCCTAATTACATCTAATCGCAGTTAATAAAACTCAAAAGTTACTATTCACCAAAAATTATTTTCATACCGTTGAACCACATTTTACTTACTAATGACAACCATGTATGTTGGATTTTTGAAATCCAATTCACAGAAGCGGTAAAATTTCATTTAAACGAAAAATCAGTTTTTTAACTACCACTTAGTGGTTTCACTATTCATCAAAAATTGAAGTTTTTCAGAACAATACCAAAAATTCACCCTAACATATAATTGATATTCCGAATTCAAAAATTATGTCTATTTTAAAAAATTAAAAACATATAAGTTTCATTAATGAATTTTATCATTAATTCCCGTTATCAAAACAAATAGCGTGTTTTTAAGAAACAATATCCATCAAAAGATTGACAATTGTTTATGTCCAATTTCAAAGTGAAATTAATTCCAATGACTGCCATTGGATTAAATGGTAAAAATATATTGTAATTACACTTTAAAACAAATTAAAAGGTCAATCTAACCATGTAATTAAATTAGATGAAAAAGCAGTTTTGAAGTAAAATGCAATATTTTTCACTATTCATTAAAAATGAACATTGTCAGAAAAATACCAAAAATTTATCCAAAGTAAATTTCAATGTCCCAATTCTAAAGAATAAGTTTATTTTGACAAATATATCTTATAAAATTGTCAAAAGTTATATTTAAAAATGGTTTTCCATAAAAAAGGTGGTAAAACAATCTTTTAAAAATATTAGTGTATTCTATGCCTAAGATTGGATTTATTCTCATTTTAAGCCTCTAAAACACTATCTAATTCATAAATAGACATAGATATGAAAATCTATTATTATTTACTTACTTGGGATGTTACATCCTTCCCCCCTTTAGGAAATTACGTCCCTATAATTTATTTACTTATCGAATAAGTGGGGGTATTTATCCCTCATTGCATTTTCAGATTCTCATGTTGCCTCTTCAATCATGTGGTTTTTACACAAAACCTTTACTTTATGAATCACCTTATTTCACAACAGTTTCTCCCTGTGGTCAATAATCTGGACCAGTTGTTCCTCATAAGATAGATTCTCTTCCAACTGAACTACCCCTGGACTCAAAACATGAGATGGATCTGGCATGTACTTCCTTAACATTGAAACATGAAAAACATTATGTACATGAGATAAAATCAGAGGTAAAGCCACTCAGTATGCAACTGATCCAACTCTATCCAGAATTTCATATGGTCCAATGAACCTTGGACTCAACTTTCCTTTCTTACCAAATAGCATCACACTTTTCCATGGTGAAACTTTGAGGAAGACATGATCACCTACCTCAAAAGAGAGATCCTTACTCATATTGTCCGCATAACTTTTCCGCCTACTCTGAGCTGTTCTCATGTGTTTATGTATCAACTGAACTTTTTCTACCAACTCTTCTACCAATTCTGGTCCCATCAACTTCCTTTCACCCACTTCATCCCAAAAAGCTGGAGTTCGACACTGCTTCCCATATAATGCCTCAAATGGTGCCATCTGTGTACTGGAATGAAAACTGTTATTATAAGAAAACTCAACCAATGAAAGATGTTAGTCCCAACTTCCCTGATAATCCATCGAACAAGCACATAGCATATCCGCTAAAGTTTGAATTGTTCGTTCTAACTGCCCATCTGATTGAGGATGAAAAGTTATACTGAAATTTAATTCAGTACCCAACGACTTCTAAAGGCCTTTCGAAAAGTTAGAAGTGAACCTGGTATCACGATCAGATACAATGGATATGGGAAATCAGTGTAACCCAACTATCTCTTTAAGATACAAACGAGAAAGTTGATCTAGGGAAAAATTATCTCGTATAGCAAGGAAATGATCAGATTTAGTCAAGCGATCAACAACAACCTAGATTTCATTATTACCTCGAGGTGTCTTCGGTAATCCCACAACGAAGTCCATGGATATATTCTCTCATTTCCACTCTGGCACTAGTAAAGGCCGAAGCATCCCTTTTGGTAACTGTCGCTCTGCTTTAACCTATTGACAAGTCAAACACTTCACAGTAAAATCAGCAATATCTCTTTTCATTCCATCCCACTAGTAATACTCCTGCAGATCTCTGTACATCTTAGTACTGCCAGGATGAACTGAAAATGGAGAACTATGAGCTTCACATAACAACTCTCTCATCAACTGTGAATCACAAGGCACACACAATCTCTTCCCAAATCTCAAAACACAATCATTATCAATGTTGAATTTAGGTAACATACCCTTCTGAACTAGCTCTACCTTTTTCTGAAACTCACTGTCTTGCTTCTGTGCTTGCTTAATTCTATCTGATAGAGAAGATTTCACTGATACCTAAAACAAAACAGAATAATTTCCTGCACCAACAACTTCCAAGCCAAAATTCATAAAATCCTTAACCAAAGGATCGCATTCTAAACGTAACATGGTTAATGAAGCATTATTTTTCGAATCAAAGCATCTTCCACTTTATTTGATTTTCCTGGGTGGTAGTGAATCGTGCAATCATAATCCTTGATTAATTCTAGCCATATCCTCTGTCTCATGTTCAATTCTTTCTAAGTGGATATATACTTTAAACTTTTGTGATCGGTATATATTTCACACTTTACACCATACAAATGATGCCTCCAAATTTTTAAAGTGAAAATAACAACAACTAATTCCAAATCATGTGTAGGGTAATTTATCTCATGAGTTTTCAACTAACGTGAAGCATAAGAAATTACCTGATCATTCTGCATTAGGATGCAACCAAATCCTTTCAATGAAGCATCACTGTAGATAAAAAACTCACCGTTCCTGGAAGGTAGTGCCAATACTAGAGCATTCACCAATCTTCTTTTCAATTCCTAAAAACAATCATCACATTTTTTTGTCCAGATAAACTTAACACCCTTCCGAGTTAGCTTAGTCAATGGGCTAGACAACCGTGCAAAATTTTTAACAAACCTTCAGTAATAGCCTTCCAAACCAAGAAAACTACGAATCTCAGTTACATTTGTGGGTTTTGTCCATTCTTTAACCACCTTTATTTTTGCAGGATAAACATTTATTCCATCTTTAGAAACAATGTAACCAAGGAAAGAAATTTGTTGCAACCAAAACTCACACTTTCTGAATTTACCATACAATTTCTTTTCTTTTATGGTTTTCAAAATAACCCTTAAATGACTTTCATTCTCCTCTTTACTTTTAGAAAACACCAAAATATCATCAATGAAAACAACCACAAACATATCCAAGAACTCATGGAAAATTATATTCATAATGTCCATGAATACAGCAGGTGCATTGGTTAATCCAAAAGGCATAACTACAAATTCATAATGGCCATATCTTTTACGAAATGAGGTCTTCGGAATATCTTCTTCCTTTACCTTCAGCTGATGGTACCCCGATCTCAAGTCAATCTTTGAAAAATACTGAGCTCCCTGGAGCTGATCAAACAAATCATCGATATGAGGAAAAGGATATTTGTTCTTAAAAGTGATGTTATTCAAGGCTCTATAATCAATGCAAAGTCTCATTGAACCATCTTTCTTTTTAACAAATAAGACAGTAGCACCCCATGGTGATGTGCTAGGTCGAATGAAACCTTTCTCTAATAAATCTTGAAATTGCTCCTTTAACTCTAAAAGTTCAATTTGAGCCATTAGATAAGGGGGTTTTGAAATTGGCTTAGAATTAGGAACTAAGTCAATAGTAAATTCAACTTCCTGGTCTGGTATTATTCCAGACAACTCATCAGGAAAAACATCAGGATACTCATTTACCACTGGCACATCATTAATCTGAACGGTTCCTTTGTTTTCAATAATATGTGCAAGGTAAAATTCATTTCAATCTTTTACAAGTTTCTCAGCCTCTTGATATGTTATCAACAGTAAGGGTTCATTCTTGTACACAAACTGAAAGTCTTTTTGAAAAGAAACTTCTTTATCTCTACAGTCAATCTTAGCATGGTAAACAGTGAGCCAATCCATACCCAGGATAACATCAAACTATACTAGAGGTAAAACAATAAGGTTTGCAAGTAGATTCTTCCCACGGATAAGGATAAGAAGATTCTTATAAATTCTTTTTGCCTTAACATTTCCCCCAGGTGTTTTTACCACAAGTTCAGGAGTCATTTATTGAGATGGAATTCCCAATTTACTAGAAAATTTTTCAGAGATGAAAGAATGTGTAGACCATGAATCAAACAAAACATTGGCATAATCTAAAAAAACAAACAAAGTACCTGATACCACTTCATTTGATGGTCCAACATCTGCTGAAGTAGTTGCAAAGGATTTCACCACACCTTTCTACTTGTATTCTAACTGCTTCTCATCATTCGAGCTCTTTTTCAAATACCCATTTGCATAATGACCCATCTCATTGTACTTGAAACATTTAACCAAATGTAAATAAAATTTGGTCTTACCATTACCCTGATCTTTTCTTGTGCAATCACGAGCCTTATGTCCCATATTACCATATCGAAAGCACTTTCCAAAATTCAAAAGACATTCCCCAACATGCTTTTTACCACATTTATCACAAAATGCAAACTTAGTTTTCTTACCATCAAATATTTTTGAAGTATTCTTCCCTTTCTCCTACCACCTCGGTCTCTTCTTCTATTGGTTGTCATAGAACACTTGATCATAGAAAAACTCCATTTCCACCTTCTCAGCACATCAAACAAGCTTTTCATAACTTTTGAACTCACGAGAAGCTAATGCCCTTTGATATTTTGGCTTTAATCCTGAGTAAAAACGATTGATTTTACTATCAAGGTCTCGGATAAAATTTGGAGCATACCTTGCCAATCGAGTGAACTTTTCTTCATAAGAAGCCACTAAGTCGTCCTCTTGCCTCAATTACAAGAATTGTTTTTCCATCCTAATTCAAACATCCTTAGGAAAATATTTCTCAAGAAACATATATTTGAACTCATCCCAGTCAAGAGCATCAATCTCATCAGCATCCCTGATATTTTTAACCATCGACCACCATTGATCTGCTTCACCCTCCAAATGGTAAACAACAAGACTAACCTTTTGATGGTCTGAACACCCCATGACATTGAAAATCTTCTCCAGTGCTTTAATACACCCTTCAGCTAGCACAGGGTCAGATGATCCTCTAAATGATGGGGGATGTTGCCTCATGAAATATTCCACCACTGACATGTTCATCTACGGTTGATCTAGCTGATCTCTGGCATGGATACCACCACCATTTATCGCTTGAGTTAACTACTCTATTACTGCAACAAATTTTTCAGTTCCAATTTCGACCATCTCAGGATGATGATTTGGAAGGTCATTTCCTTCTGTATGCCTTCCTAGCATTGCTTCCCTGTTTCCTTTGCGGAAAACCATTCTAAAAAAACATGTCTTAGATGAAGAAACATGGTAATATTCAAATGTTATATCATTTAAATTTGACCACAATGTGTAAAAAAAATATTTTTGGATAATAATTTAATAGAATTCTAACTCCTAAAGTTATCTAAACCGACCTATGATACCAACTATAAGGCCCCAGCATTAAACATTACTTAATCTTGAGTTATT
This sequence comes from Viscum album, assembly GCA_963277665.1. Classification (NCBI taxonomy): domain Eukaryota; kingdom Viridiplantae; phylum Streptophyta; class Magnoliopsida; order Santalales; family Viscaceae; genus Viscum; species Viscum album. The sequence continues at coordinate 1,111,843,482 of OY728150.1, read as the reverse complement.
TCAAGAATACACATTGAGGATATTTTCAGGTTTAGAGTTTTAGAGAATTAGATCATAAATCATGCATTACATTCCACATTTAAACAAGGTGGTTACATCAAAGAAAATATTCATTTTTTTCCATCAAAGGAAAAAAATTTAAAATAAAACATGGGTTCTTTCTTGACACTTCCTCGACACTATCATCACATCATGTAATTTTACCTTGACCTGTGAAAAACATTTCAAAAACTTGGGATGAGCATAAAAATTTCAGTAAGGGATATAAAAATACAGAAAGAAAACATTAGTCCATGTATACATAAAAATCAATGAAATCATACTTTACTCATAAAACATAATCACTTTAACATACCTCATGAAATCATAAGATTTATGAATAACTCATAGAAATCATAATACATAAATGTAACTTGAGGCATTCATAACATTCTTACATAGTGAGTAACCCTCATGGTTACATTTGGAATACCCACCATAATATACTCCCTAAATCTCTTCGGAGAAACCTTAGAGTTTAACTCCTTCGTGTTACCCAATGCATTGGAGAGCTATCTGGGGCTCACTCGCCCTTAGTTTATCATGGAACCACCCAACTTCATAAACAATTCCCAAGAACCATAACATAATCATATCATATAAACATGCATAAAGGAAGCATAACATTTCCACATTACAATCATAAGATATCAATACAACACATTGATATAATAAAAACATTATCAAAACCATTTTCAATAAAAAAATAAAATAAAAGTAAAGCATGGTATTTATTTTTCATTTTTAAAAAAATTTATGTCTTGTAGAGGAAGCTGAAACTCAAATAATGGTCACGACAGCAGAGAAGTTGTTGTCGCTGCATACGTAAGACAAAAACATTCCTTTTTTCGTTTAGTAAAACGCTCCATGTAAAAAGATTCACCTTGAATGAAATTAAAAGTCAAAAGGTTTTATTATACAACTAATAAAATAAGGTCGTATATAAATTGAAGTATGCCTCCACGAAAGGAGATTGAGACGAAGTCCCTTACCTCAAGTACGAATTGTTCTCGTTCGTTCTTTATATTCCTAAATAATAAACTTAGGTCAATTTATAATTGCTTAAGGACTTAATTTAAAGTTTATTTTTCAATTCATATCAAATATTATCATGTTATAATAATTAGTTAGTTATGTGAGTTCATATCATACGTTTTGTCGATGTTCGGTACATGAGTCAAAAATGAACTTGTTTGAAAAGAATTGCCCATGTAGTTATAAATACATCATCTCCATAATGGTATTAATAATTTAAATATTATATATATCCAGTATATATTCATTTTATACTATTCAATAACATTTGGAGATAAAAAATGAAATACGCCGTTCATGGAGACGGTAGGCCGTACGTACGCATGAACGCTACTTTCATTTCTTTATCATATTAAAGGAATTAAAACTAAATGAGACATATATATATTATAATTCCAGTATAATATATATTTTATATATGTAAAATAAGTTCATTAATTACATTCTTTATAAATTCCATGTTTGGCATGAACGAGTCATATCACTTGAGGGGGCGGTAGTCCACACTTCCTCATATGAAATTATCGCATTTGCACAACATGCAAAGCATAAAGGTATATTTTAAATATAAAATACAGAAGCATATAGAGGAAATAAATATAATATATATCATATATAAATATAGTTCCATCATAATGGACACCATGAAATGTGTTAAAAGAATATTGAACAATCATCGTTTCGTGAGGCAGTAATTCGTCACCCACAGAAATAGTATGTTCTTTAACCATTAGACGGAGGTGTGTGTAAGTGTAGGTATAATCCTTATCATAACAACATTCTAGTATATTTAGGATACTGGTGTTATTATGGGATCAAATAATAAGAAGATAGTTGTGAGTGAAGAAGGAAAATAAAAGAAAGAAACTCGAGAGAAGACATTACCTCTAAATCGGGTAACTTTTTTTTTATTTGAGCCAAAGGCTTACTTGGAAAGACTTATTCCCAAAGTGATGCTTCTAGGAGTAATAGAGGGATGTAGAGAGATAATATGAGAAGAGGTTGGATGATCCAAGTTCTTGATAAGTGTGGGTAAGGGGGTAGAGGTGGGGGCCTTTTATAAGAGGGAGGAGGGTCACTTTTGGAAAGTCTTGAAATGTTACTTTATTATAAAATGATTTTCTAAATTTTAAGGTCCCATAATGATATATTTCAAGGATAAGGTGATAAGGGTTCTAAATACACCCATAAAATAGGTTTTATACAAGTTTAAGTCTTAGATGTTACCTTATCTTTTCATTTTATTTAAATCGTTCATTAATGAGGTAATCACTGCATCATCATGGTGTCATAAATAAATTTATTTATTTAATGTTTAAAAATTATAAAAAAATTACCATAATGTAGGAAATATTTTTAGATTTAAAATGAATATTTATAGTCAAATATATCAATTATATAACCCCATGTAAAAATTGTTTTAGTAAAACAATACATGTTTGTGACATTTTTATTTTTACTTTAAATAAAAAGGTATTAATGTCATTATCTTACCCAAGTAGCTTTATGGGGTCCCAAAATTGACCCATGGATTTTATTGGTCGGGCATTACTCATCCAATAATGTTAGGACATGTGTCAAGGTATTTTTATATTTTTATAATATTATTTTTACCTTAAATTACCCTAATTACCTCTAATCGCAGTTAATAAAACTCAAAAGTTACTATTCACCAAAAATTATTTTTATACCGTTGAACCAAATTTTACTTAATAATGAAAAACATGTATGTTGTATTTTTGAAATCCAATTCACAGAAGTGGTAAAATTTCATTTAAACGAAAAATCAGTTTTTTAACTACCACTTAGTGGTTTCACTATTCATCAAAAATTGAAGTTTTTCAGAACAATACCAAAACTTCACCCTAAGTTATAATTGATATTCCAATTTCAAAAATTATTTCTATTTTAAAAAATTCAAAACATATAAGTTGCATTAATTAATTTTATAATTAATTCCTGTTGTCAAAACAAATAGTGTGTTTTTAAGAAACAATATCCATCAAAAGATTGACAATTGTTTATGTCCAATTTCAAAGTAAAATTAATTACAATGACCACCATTGGATTAAATGGTAAAAATATATTCTAATTACACTTTAAAACCAATTAAAAGGACAATCTAACCATATAATTAAATTAGATGAAAAAGCAGTTTTGAAGTAAAATGCAGTATTTTTCACTATTCATTAAAAATGAACATTGTCAGAAAAATACCAAAAAATTATCCAAAGTAAATTTAAATGTACCAATTATAAAGAATAATTTTATTTTGACAAATAGAGCTTATAAAATTTTTAAAATTTATATTTAAAAATGGGTTTCCATCAAAAAAGGTTGTAAAACAATCTTTTAAAAATATTAGTGTATTCTATGCCTAAGATTGGATTTATTCTCATTTTAAGCCTCTAAAACACTATATAATTCATAAATAGGAATAGATATGAAAATATATTATTATTTACTTACTTGGGATGTTACACTGAGTGCCCCTCCACTCATTCTGAAGTGTGAGTTTATGTAGAGTATGTGTGTTTCTTCTGGTGCAGTGTTTTCCCATGCCCTTGCATCCTTGAGCTAACTCGCTCGTGGGCCCTTACTCGAACTATGCATCTATGGGCCCCTTATCATTTCATGTGGTCCTTATATTTTCTCCCTTGGGTAGTCCCGGGGGATAGTGATGGTAACCTTGGTATCTAAATGGTTTGGTTGATTGGCTAGGGGTTGAACCCCTTTTTTTCAAGTCTTTTTTATTTCCTGTCGGCAAAAGTAGATTCCCACCAATTGAAACATTCTTCACAACCAAAATTTCTTATTTTAATCCTTCAAAAACAATAATTCCACATATTAGTGCCTTAAAATTCCAATCTAAAAATCATATATTCAATAATAAATAAATTTTAAGGATTTAGGAGTATAAAAATATATTAAAATGGATTCTTATTCTAAAAATAACAAAAACTTTAATTTCAAGAATATTTATTCACAACACAAAAATTCAATAAAATATATTCAAATTATTATTGAAAAATAATGAAAAAATTTGTGCAATGCACATTCCCCCACACTTGATCATTACTTGTCCTCAAGTAACTTCTCTTAACAAGAATCTCATTAATAATTCATCTCCTCTCAAGTTCAAGCCTCATCCATTGAAGTTTAATTTCCAAGGATTTGGTTGAATCCCATTGTTGACATGAAGTATATATTTAAATCAACTTCATTCGGGATCATATATTCAATAATAACTAAATTTTAAGGATTTAGGAGTATAAAATATGTTAAAATGGATTATTATTATTAAAATAACAAAAACTTCAATTTCAAGCATATTTATTCACAGCACCAAAATTCAATAAAATATATTCAAATTATTATTGAAAAACAATGATGAAATTTGTGAAATTCATATTCCCCCACACTTGAGCATTACTTGTCCTCAAGTAACTCTTATTAACAATAATCTCATCAAGAATTCATCTCCTCTCAGGTTTAAGCTTCATTCATTGAAGTTTAATTTCCAAGGGTTCAGTTGAATCCCATTATTGACATGAAGCATTTATTCAAATCCACTTCACTCAGGATCATCATCCCACTTCAAAATTTAACCTAATCAATGATTCATCACTATACACAAATCATATAACCTCATTTTTCTCTTGTTTACATGATTTCATCATTCATCTCCCCATTTATACCTCTCAATAACTAAGAAATTTTTCGCACTTTTTTATAGCCATGTGATATGCAATGCACTTATTCAAGAATTAAGTGTGACTAATATGGAACTAAGAAATACCAAGTAGCAAGCATCCCCCATGACTAATTGGAATGGTTAGGGCATGGAAGTAGGGTTAGGTATCCAAATCTCAGATTCTCTCTCTCTCTCTCTCTTATTGACGACTTTTGATTTTTCAAACACACGCTTATGCTAAACCATTTCAAGAGAATTTATTAGTTTCTCAAACTGCTCCAATACAAATTATTTATCATTTTTTAGAGTGAACCATTAAAGTTTTACTCATGTTTAGCAAAACAAATCACTCAAGAATAGGTTCATCAATCTAATGCATGCATACCAAATTGTGATTCACATAAGTCTTGTCTTATTAACCCTCAATGATTAAGTTCCACAAATAAGAGTTTAAATGTTTTCAAGATAATTTTTTCTTTTTGAGTTTTGATGGACAAATTTTTCTCAATGCATGTTCATTCTCAATGCACCACACACTACACCTTTCTCCCCACCCAATTTCTTTTGAATATGCGATCAATGTGAGCACAAGTTTGGAGATTCAATAATGATTTAAACAATGGATTAAAGTTTTGTAATAGTGGGTTCCCTAGGCCCAACTGTATAAGTAATTTTGATTACCATAACATAAATATAGTGATATATAGCCGAGGTACACTTACCATTATAGTGTTGATATTTTTTGTGTCCACTAGTTAAATGGTAATGTCCATAGATTATTTGTCGTATCAAAATGTTATAGTAGTTCCCATGCTATAATGAGAACCTTGAGATAATATGAAATTAATCTTAAACATATGTCATATGGTATAGATACATCATATTGAATGGACATAGTAGATTATGACTATCGGGTGTTGGGGGCTCAGAAGCATTGAGACTTATTCTTATGAATTTCACACTTGGTGATCTCAAGTAGATGAGATCATGAGGACAAACCCATCAATAGAAACACCACATGTTTTAGGTGTCATTGGTAGTTCATATCTACAGAAATTTGTACTGGTCTCCTAACTTGATATTATTATCAATGTGTGTCATTTGATCTTGTACTTTGAAGCAAGGAAAAAACCATGAAAATGAATTCGTGGTGAGGTAGCTTGTGTTGGGTGTGTCATTGGTGGTATGACATTAGTTGAATGTTCAAGATAGAATTGGTCGCTTCTAAGTCGAGGAAGTGATATCTCAGACTTGGTTGATTAGGATGGTAATACCCTCATAAATCCATGACCATGGTAGTCGAAGTTAAGTCTATCCAGTTAGATCAATAAATAATAAAGCAAGAAAGGATGATGACACAAGTGTGAGTCCTGCATTATGAGATATATTATGACAAAGAGATTATATTACACAATGTGTTTTCATAGGATGGTTGTCGTTGCTATGACTATTCCTTACCTCTTTAGGGGTCTTGATGTGTTGTTAGAATCTACTCTTAGCCTATGAATACTATTCACTACTATCGAGATAAGGGCCTAAAGGGTCACACACAATATCGTATTCAAGAATCTGCCATATTTTGGTGAATATGTATATAGGATATGGTGGGCCCCACCATAGGGTCTGAGAGTTGTCCAAGTTTTATCGATCACCAACAAATAAATAAATTCATTATTATTCAATTATAGAATAATTAGGTTGGATTTATTTATTAAAAGTATTTAAAAGTGTTTAAGTAAATACAAGGAATAATATTATATGAAAAAATATTATTTTAGTTTTTAAGGTTCGTTTAATATTAGTGGGAATTATGAGTCGAGTTAGTGACTTGAGTTTTATCACCTAATATATCTAATATATATTACAAGTATGTGATAAAATATAAATAATATTTATGACGTAGTCAGTTTGTTATAATCACTTATTTATTACTTATTTAGTGGACGTTAAATATATGGGGGTTAGGAACCCTAGCCGAGTATTTTTGGACATCCACTATATAATTTAAGGAGAATATCATTCCATGTATGATTCATTAGTTATAATTGATAGCTTCTCTCTCCTCCTGAATCCTAGAGAGAGAAACACCTTCATGGATTAAAGGCACGAGATCTTGGTGATCGTCGCGACATAGAAGAAATTGTTGGAGCTCTACGCTAGCACCCAAAATTCTATGAATGATGTGCACGCGGATTCTTAAAGTGTGTGTGGACGATCTAGATGGGTTCGGTCTCATATCCTTCGAGCAGCGGTCACTGACGATCTGCAACAGATGAACACCCTTCGATTCGAACAAGGTACTTGTTCAATTTTAATTTCCGTGCTCTAAATAATTCACGTGAGATCCTCATACCGTACCGGGTCTCGGATCGTCGGAGATGACAAGTTTCGTCACTCTGATGATTAATTTTTTTAAATTCATGGCCCATTGACTTTCTCTATGCACCCCAATATCTTTAATTGGTATTAGAGGGATCACATGGATTTTCCAAGTCAAGAAAAATAATTTTACTTTAAATTTAAGTAGAGGATATTATTTAGATCCAAATGGAACAGATCGTGCATTGGTCCGATTTCAAATAGCCAAATTATGGTTATCCTAAAAATTTGTATGGATCTAAAGAGGTATTTTTCAGATATTAAATTATGTAGAACATATATTTTCCGTATATTTTACTTATCCTGACATGGTGGAAGCAAGTTTTCCGGTGATGATTTCGGTCACCCTGAATTTCAGGCCAGGATCCGATCAGAATTCGGTGGTCGGAGTATTTTTCGGCCTGTGGGATTAATTAACTAGAGAAAAAAAGATATTGTCATTTTTCGAAAGGCTAATTAGCCTATTTGAAAAAATGAATAAAGCAACCTCTTTTTTTGTTTGGATTTTCTAGTTGGTCAACATATATGGGGAAATTTTGTTTTTGTTTGTCCACATAAACCAAAAAACCTCAATTATGTGGTGTTAGTAGATCAAAAGTAAAATTAATTAATTTAAAACTATAAATTAATAAAAATATGGAGGCTTTCGAAAGAAGTCATCACCCCCACTCATTCGAGCAACTGACCACCACGTCTCTTCTCTTCTACGTGGGTGCCGCCCAGCCAGGACATATCTCCCTCGTGAGCCCACAACAGATCCCACCACCCTCCTCCTTCGATCTACAGCCAAGCCACCCACCGTCGTCTAAGCTGGGGATCGTCGTCGTTGTGGGATCCCGCCTTCGCCTGGTCATCGCATGACCACACCCTCCTTGTCAACCCGCTACCACGACGCTACCCTCCTTCGAGCCTGAGTTACCAAGTCTTGGTCATCACAACACCCACCTCGTCAGCACCTCCTCCCATGGGATCAACGCCCCGCCTCACGTCTGAGCCGACTGCCACAATGCACCAAGTCTCATCGACCACTATCCACCGTGACGCCTCCTCCCTTCAACCGCAAGGGTGCATGTAGTCGCCGCCTAAACAGGTTCCTGACACATGGGAACACCCCCTATGACTGGTACAACCCTGCCATGAACCCCTTCTCCTCCCTTATCGGGTTTCAGCTGCCTCCGATAGGTCTTGTTGGACCCAACCCGCCCCAAAATGGGTTTGGGCGGGTTGGCCCGACCCGATACAGGTCAGGGCGGGCCGACATGGCCCATAACAGCCCTGTGCAAGGTCGACCTAGCCCAAAACAGGCCTGTGAGATTACATCCCAACCCATAATGGGCCTGGTCTAGGTTTCAGGTCCCATAAAAATTTATATAATAAAAATTAATTTAGTTAATTAATTTAATTTTATCATTAAATTAACTTAATTTCAGGACTGAATAAGAATAAATTATTTGAATTTACATAATTAATTTAATTTATTTAAGTGTCCTCATAATTTAAATTTATTTCAATTTAATTTTATCAGGCTTTTATTTTAGCAGTTGACTGGTTTTGAGAAATGATCGACCATGTGTATGTATGCTAAATTTATTTAACTATTTATCACCCGTGTACGATGTTTGTAATAAGTAGTTAATTTTATGAAAGTTTGTGAATCGTCTTCTTTTCAGTCAATATGTATAAGGGTCCACGTTTCCATCAATATTTCTTTATATACATTGCGCTTCCTGAGACCCCCTCATATGCGTGCGAGTACATTTGTATTATGGAGAAGATGATGAATGATGTGGACCACACCAAGTCTAGGTGAAAACCCAGACGAGATATTGACATGCTGTACCAGAGATGAGTTGCATCACGAGTCAAGACCTGACTTGGGTATGATACCCCTAGGTCATGGTTGATCCATTGAGTTTAAATGGATCAACCAATATTAGATTCTCAAGACTAGTCAAGTAATTTTATTTCCTTTATGCATTGTTTATTATTTTATGCATGTGCATGTTTACTATGAGAACACATGAAATAATAAACAAGAAAATTTCATAAAGACACAATGAATGTTTTTTTATTAATTTTCAATTGTGAGAGAGACAAAATAGTATGAACATATTGGTAGAAATGGATTATATTTTTCAAAGAATATAAAAACCCTCAAAGAAATATTAAGTTTCAAACGCCTTCCATCATTTGAATTTGAACAAAACCGAGTGTTCAAGGTTCTCATCAACCAAAGTTGAGGGTGATTTTACTATCAGAGAGTTCTTATGAGAGTGATGGCTTGACTTAACTGAAGTTTTCAGTAAATAAGTATCCAAATCTATCTTGTTACAACTTTAGAGTCAAACATTGAGTAAATCATGTTTATGATTTTAGAAGTTAGGACTTCACTCAATAGATCAAGGAGCCTCAAGTTAATATGATTGTCCAATTCAGTGCCTACCTTGAACTCTTTGAGTAGTGACGTAGCCAAAGCTTATAGACTATGAGGAGAGGTTTCATGGATACTTTCTATTAGAACACTCAAGCCATAGAGTATTCTGATTCTAGTATATAGGGTTGTTAGAGTTCAGTAAAATAGTTGGAGACATTTAATGATTTAAATAATCAGTAATGTCTGATTGGTAATCAAGATAAAAGTAATAATCTACTAGATATTATTTTTGTAGAAAATTGAAAGTAATTCCACAAGTACACTGTGATAATATTACAAAAAGAAAACATGTAAATTGGAATGAGTTTCCAAAGAGTTATATAGGCACTTGTGTAAAGTACTACGATATCAGAAATTCAAGGTGTTGGTGTCCCCAATACCTATTAAGCCACCTCTTGAAGCAAGGGTGTTAAAAATGATTATAAGAGACTCATGTATTAAACATATGATGGTTATGTCATAATGATATCATCAAAATCAGATTCAAGTTGTGGATACTACATCAGGACATTGATGATATTACATGTAGTCTCATCTATGAGAAGCTTGTGAGGAGAAATAGAAGTGCAAATATGAATAGGTGATGATTATACTGGATATGTGTAAATTGAAAGATGAATCACAATATTTCAATGGATCCCTTTCATGTATCATTTTTACCTATTAACTCCAGTTTCTTTTAAGATTAAAAATGAATAGTAAATGGAGAACAATGCTTCTTTACCTTTTGGGTAAGGTTCTTCAAGAAAGTAAGAAGTTACAAAAATTTTAATATTTAGTTCTTATGGAGAACAAGATTAAAGACAAGTTGAGAACACTAATGTAAAGGGTCATTCTAAAGTAACCTTTGCAACATCCTTCAAAGAAAAAAGGTATTAAATATAAGGTTATTTTCTTCTCATAACATGAAATAAATCTAGAGAATTCTAAATAAAATGAACTGAATTGAAGAATCATGTATCCATTTCTTCTTCAGGTATATTCATCAATTGTAAGTAATGTTTTTTCTATACTTCTTGGGTATTGAATACAATATTCCTATCACATATGTGTATTTGAATACAATAACCAAGTAAGTATAGAAATTCTACATGAAGTAAGGTGTGTTGTCTAAGTGGCTGAGAAAAGGTGGTTCCTAAGTCAACAGTGAGAAGCACACAACTTCTACTTGCCAAGTAAATGGTTCTAGTTGAACTTTTGTTAAGTATTACCAAAAAAATTATCTTACGTATCTTTTGGATATAAGGATACATTATTCTAGTTTTCGAATGAATGTTTTTTGTGGTGTTTAATACTCAAACAATAGTTTTATAATACTAAAATCATTTGCAATACGTGATGAATATAAAATGTAAGACTTATATACCTAGTTGTGGAAAGATAATAATTTTTTAAGAAAACATAAATAGTTATCAAGGATATACCCAGTATGGTTTTAAACTATTTGGAGTTAAAGAACTTAGGTACTATCGATGCACTTATGTACTTTTTTTGGATAAATAAACCTTTAGAAATAAAATAAGTCACAAAGATTTTGGAATTATTTCAGGTAGAGAGCGTAAACTATTCCAAGGGTAAGTTAGTGGTGAGTATACTTCATAAGATTTTTTTATGTGTTTAAGGAATGTGAAAGTGAAGTATGGTATATGCACAGTCATAAGATATGATATGTTTGTTGCGGAATCATCAGGAGTCGCAATGACAGAAATGAGAAATGAAAGAAAATGCAGAAGAAGAAAAAGCACACAGAACACACAAATTTACGTGGTTTGGGAATAATACCTACGTCCATGGAGAGGTATAATAATCATTATAATCGAGATCATAATTACAGAGTTTTTCAGTTAGAAACACTAGCCTGAAATGTGCTACATATAGAGAAGATGATCCACTGTTCTGAACAGGAAGTCTGCATCGCTATAGTGAAAGGAGACCACCTTTGTCAAAAGTGCTACAATGGATACCAGCTAGAAGTCAAAAGTGCTACGGTATAGTTGACTTCGAAGTCCACACTACTGCAGTGCCTATCGGTGTTGGTCGGTCAGCTCTGCTACAGTGGTCAGAGATGCTACAATGCCAAACAAATGGGTCGGGGGACTTCAACCCCTAGAGCAAGGGTGAGTTTCCCCCTACAACCCCCAATGAGCTCACCACAGAGCTCAACCTGTGACAGTTGTGGGCCACAAGAATTCGGTCCAAACGGATCGGGCTACACCAATCCAATAATGTTTCAGGCTGGTGTACTGAATAATATCTTAACCAAGCATTCATCGATCAATATAATGCAGTGTGGAGTAATTTCTAAACGCACATTATCTTATCCACATTAAAGCAATGATGCTAAAAAAGAGGATCGATGATGAATATTACATGTCAACATTGATAAATAAAATGTAGTGTGGAGAAATTCTTAAATGCATATTTACTTAAACACATTAAAGTAATGATGTAAGAGAATCAATGTTAAAACTCATGCATTGCAGATACTTCCATTTTTCGAGACATTCTTTGAAAATAGAAACATTATCCCATAACCATATGCCAACTATAATGACAAATGGATATCATATGAGTTTTATTATGATATAAATCCATTGTCATAAGAACATGTGTTTAGATGCAAAGAGTTTTCTGAGGATATAAACAAACTTGCATCAAGAAAAAATGCAATGTGCATCAATAGTAATCATCCTAAAGTTTTATAAGGATATTACAGAAATCCCTATGACAAAAAATGTATTGTCAAGTTATAGACTGTATTTCTATAAAAGGGTGCACATCTCTATTTGAGGTAGTTGGTGCAAGATTGACTTGGGTTTAGTCAATACTAGAGATGCACAAATAGTTGACATGGGAACAAGTTTCATGAGACCTTGTGGAAAAAGAATGATCTAAATACATATACTAAATAGGAAGGATAAAACCGTGATGATTGTTTTATATTCACCATAGTTGGTGATACATTTTTCATAAATAATAATAATTCCTACAAGAAGTATATGGAAATTAGATATAATTTACAAGATCAATTAAAATTAATTAATGGATTCCATGTATCAAAGTACATGGGGGCTTATTATTTTGAATACTATGGTGGGTATTCAAGTGAGACTATACATTGATGGTACAAGAATGATACCAATAAGGCTCGATTGGTAATATCGAGTCGTTATTCCTAAATCCATTAGATTTTTTCTTGTCATAACTACTTTCTATGATCATTAAATTGAGAATTGTATGTCATAACCACTAATTGTGGAAGGTGTCTATACAACACAACTAGAAAGGGATGGTGACATCATATAATACCAATAAGGGTGCAAGTTATTGAAATCCAATTCATGATTAAAAGTAAGAAACAAGATCTTAGAGTATTCATTTGGAATGAATATTTGTCATGTGTTTACTAGATGTTAGTGGGAGCTCCATGGTTTTCCATGTGAAATATGTTTGGTAACATATGAAAAATAACTATTGGTCTTACAGTTAGACAAGACCAAAATAAATGTAACTCTCTAGAGATTGACTTAAAGTAGCAACCAAGGTTCTAGGGAATGAGATCTACTGAAGTGGATCTAATGATTGTTTAGACCAAGTCAGTAGTACATATACTGACAATGTACTAAAAAATACAAGTTGGAACAATTTGAGAGATAATTGTTACTATGTCACATGGCATAAACCTCTCCAAGAAGACATGCATGTGCATAGAAGGAGATTAAAGTGGCGAGTTGAATTTCATACACTTCTGTGATGGATCAATCACATATGTCATGTTATATACTAAAACTGATATTGTCAGCATAAACTTTATGATATAAAAATATCAATAATATCTATAACCATAAGAGAAGCAGTCAGAAATTTCTGATTGTACTTGAGAAAGTACAAAAGATATGTACCTGGCATGTGGAGAGGAATTGATAACAGTTACAAGGGGACACAAACTAGTTTTCCTATAAGGTCAATATGATCTAATATCGCAGATATGATAAGGTAATGAGTAAGACAAACTCATTCAAGCCAATGGTATCCATATATACAAATACTGACTATGTTGCAGCTTCTAAGGTAGATAAAGAAGTAGTGTATAATATAAAATGTTTTGTTCCGATTCTTGGAATCACAACTAGTTAGTAAAGTTTTATCATAATATAAATTATGATAATTATACTACTAATACTAGGAAATATGTCAAGTTTAGACAGTGGATAAAAGAATATTTACACAGGGTTTACATCTCTTGAGGAGTTTTACTTAAGGAGGTAAGGTCACAGATAACAGAATTGCCACGTAGTGGAAACATGGAAGACTCGCGAATAAAGTCATAACTCAGCAGAAACATGATCTTATCATGTGAGAGCTAACAAGGTTCGATAACAAGTTGGATTTGGTGTAAGTGAGAGTGTTGTAATAGTAGGTGATCTGGACCCAACTGTATCAGTGATTTTGATTATCATATCATGCATATAGTGAGATATGCCTGATGTGCACTTACCATTATAGTGTTGATATTTTCTGCGTCCACTATTTAAATGGTAATATCCATAAATTATTTATCATATCAAAAATGTTATAGAAATTTCTAGGCTATGATGAGAATCTTGAGATACTATGACATTAATCTTAAATATATGTCCTATGGTCTAAATACATCATATTGACTAGACACAATAGATGTTTTACTATTAGGTGTTGGGGGATCATAAGAATTGAGACTTCTTCTCATGAAGTTCGCACTTGGTGATTTTGAGTAAATGAGACCATGAGGACATACCCTCCAATAGGAACACCACATGTTTTAGGTGTCATTGGTAGTTCCTATCTACAAAAATGTGTATTGTTCTCCTGGATTGAGATCATTATCAATGTGTGTCATTTTATCACATAATTTGATGTAAGGAAAAAATCATAACAATGAAGTCGTGGTGAGGTAGCTTGTGTTGGGTGCATCATTGGTGACATTAGTTGAATGGTCAAGATAAAAATTGTCACTTCTGAGTTGGGGAAGTGATATCTTATGCCTAGTTAATCAGGATGGTAGTAGCTTCATAAATCCATGACCATAGTAGTCGAATGTAAGTTCATCCAATTAGATCAAAAAATAATAAAGCAAGAAAGGATGATGACACAAGTGTGCATCCTGCTTTATGAGATATCATATGACAAAAAGATTATATTACATAGTGTGTGTTCGTAGGATGGTTGTCATTGTTATGGTTGTTCTTTGTCTCTTTAGGGTCCTTGATGGGTTATTAGTCTCTGCTCTTAGTCTGTGAATACTATTCATTGCTATTGAGATAAGGGCATAGAGGGTCACACACAATAGCATATTCAAGAATCTTCTATATTCTGATGAATCAGTATACAGGACATAGTTGTAAAGACCCGGAATTTCCATGTAATTTTTTTTAATAAAAGGGAATTTTACGAGTCCGCTAAAATTGACGACGCTTGATTTCGAGGCCTGGAGTGCCCGAAAAGTTTTTCTGAACTTTTTTTCGGGTACGTTCAATAAATGCACGAGTGATTTTTTCTAACTTTTGAACCAGTGCTTAGAATTGAAATATAAGGGCACCATTGAACTCACAGCACCGGTATTTGCTTAAAGAGACTTTCATATCGACAGCAGTTGGTCAAGGGTGGAAGATAGTTTTAGGGTTTTTCATTAAAGAATAGAATAAAAATAAAATTGTAAAACATTTTATTTTTATTTTATTTTTTAAAACCTCCATGTGGAAGTTGAGAAGTGGGGACCACCAAACCTTAACCTCCCATGAGAGGTTATGGTGGTGGGGACCACCCGAACCTAAACCTCTTGAACTCCCCTCATTATGGAGAAAAACCTCTCAACCCCCCTCATTAATGTGGAGGAGTCTCTTGACTTCCTCCACGTTAATAATTCCAACGCACATACCTTTAATATGCCAACCTAGTTAATTGATTAGGATAATTTGAATTTGTTCCAACGAAATAAATAAAGAACTTAATCTATTATTTTGGTATCACTTTACATTTGGGTGGAATTGGGAGAAAGCTTCTCCAAGAAGAACGCTTCCTCCACTAAGAATGATCCCTTCACAAAGAACACTGACAAGGAACATCTTCGACTACGACAAACCGACGCATGAGCCTGGGATTGGAGGTGTGTGGCGGATGAGACGAATATCGACGACTTCACCTTCTTATTGCACCAACGTTATCAAGCGAACAAGGTAGGGGTTTTATTTCTATTTGATTATCGCTTTCCATGTTCTCCCCTTATAATTATTTTGTGGGATTGGGAATAGAGATTGACGTGGGTTGTGGGAAATTATGTTTTAAAATATCTTTCATACACGTTCATGATTCGTTCTTTGTGAACCGCTTGCTACCACTCTAAACACAGAGGGTGTGGGCCAAACAAACATGGCCCGACCCCTCCGCCGTTCTTCTTTGATGTGTTCTTCAAAATGGAGGAAGGCGACGAAGGTGAAGAAGGAAACGACACCGCGACCCGCGACCTCCATGACCAGCGCCATCCTCACGACGTTTCGGTCTCCTGGACGAACTGGGCGCACGCCCCGGCCGAGCCACCCCACGGCACACCGGCCTCCTGACCGAACCGTCCCCGTGCCCCGGCAGTGCTCCGGTCTCCCGGCCGAACAAAACCCGCACCCCCGCGGTGCTCCGGCCTCCCGACTGAACCGGCCTCGCGCCCCCGTGACGCTCCGGCCTCCCGGCCAAACCGGCCCCGTGCCCCCGTGCCCCCACGCCCCCGCAGCGCTTCGGCCTCCCGGCCGAACTGACCCCACGCCCTCGCGGCGCACCAACCTCCCGGTTGAACCAGCAACACGCCCTGGCCGAACAGCCCTCGTCGCGGCCCTCTGAGCCACCCCGGCTCGCGCCGCCTGCTGACCCTCCGAGCTGCCCTAGCTGAGCCGCCCCGCGGCCTCGTTCCCTCGCAGAAACTTCTGGCCAATCTGTTTCAAGGCATCGCACCCACGCGGCCATCTATAGCCCTCCGCGGCCCCTTGCGGCCTGTCGGGTCGGATCCAGCGGGCCGGACCGACACAACGGGGCGGGCCGCACTGCGAGTCGGGCCCACTACGACCCATTTACCTTCTTTTGTCCATAACTTTGGCACCGGACATTTGTTTGACGAACCGTCAGTGACGCTGGAAATCTTGGAGCGATACGGTCCCTTTGATTGATATCCCATTGAGTTTTGGATTGAGATGGGGAGTGGTCAGGTTGGATCGAGCATGAATCCAATCGGGCCCTCGAGACAAAAATGCTAATAACACACAGACCGAGCGTCCGATTGACGTGTCGTCTGTTACGTTGAAACCCTTATGACGAGGTAGACCTTTGAGATACTTCTTCATGGGACTTCGTGGTAGTTGTAGTATTGACCAGTAGCTTGTGGAGAGGATCCTCCTGAAGACAAGCGAGCATAGTGGGGAGACCTAATTGCTAGATGAGACTTGATGACTGTTGGCCGTTTTGACTCGAAGTGACTCGATAGGCCTAGTGGGGAGCACCTTGGTGATGCAGAAAACCCACGGTGGGGAGAGCCTTGGTGACGCAGCAGACCCACGGTACTCGACAGGAGGAGTACCTCTGCAAGCCTTGAGGGGGAGCGCCTCCGTGTGACGCGGCAGACCCAAGGTGGGGAGCACCTCTGTGTGACGTGGAAAACCCACAATACTCAACAGGAGGAGTACCTCAGCAGTCCAAGGTTAGTGGGAAGAGCCTCTGTGTGACACAGCATGCCCATTATACTCAATAGAGGAGGAGTTCTCCAGAATTTGAGGTGTTCGACATTGTGACTGGGAATGTTACTTAACACTACCCTTAGATTAAATCCTGGTGTGAGCTGAGTCAAAACCTCTTTGTTTTCTTCATGATCGAGATGGATTACTTGATAACTTAGGTATATGTATGGGCATATACCTAATAAAGGTTATCAGTTGATTTCATACTTTGTGTTTTATCCTTGTTGGATTTGTGAGACCTAGAGGGTCTCAGGGTCCCTATTGAGTATCATTATACTCACCCCTACATGGGCTATGACCGCACCTTGTTGTGTTGGATGCAGACGACGGACAACGCTGACTGAGGACGAGGGTACCAGGACTGGACGGTACCCGGAGGTGGACCTTACGACGAGTCGGTACACAGAGGAGACGGACGGACGAGGAGTGCTGAGGAGGTGATCTGTACCTACCCTTCAAGTAGGAACCACATAGGACGACCCAGTTGCTGTTTTCCTTTATCTTCAGTTGTACTTGTACTTTCAGTTTCTTGTACTTTACTGTTGGGCTTGTATTCCGGCCCCCTTTTACTTTCAGCACTCTTTTGTTATACAGTTTTAGTTGGTGTTTTGTATCCAGTTGTGTGCTTACTTATGTGTGTGTTTACAGATTATAAAGGTAATACCTTCCCAGTTTTAGGGAATTATGCCTTTGGTTCTAGTCGCCAGCCACTGGCCTATGGAAGGCGGGATTGGGGTAGTCACGGCACGGGCCCCGAGGGACGGGTCTTGACAAATTGGTATCATAGGAGTCTGTTCTACCACAGAACTTAGAACTCTAATCTTTATTTTTAACAGAATTAGTGTTAAGTGTAGTGAGTGTAGTTTTCAGTTTAGGGAAACTAGTGTTGGTGCGGCAACCGACGTATCCATACACCAGGACCCTGATTTTTGATTTCCGACTCAGTGCACGAAAACACTGATTACGTGTGCGTTTTCAAAAGTTTTCTTTGTGATCTTTTGAGTCAGCTCACCAGGTATAACTTTCAGATCACCAGGTATAACTTTTGACTGTGGAACACTTGTTTCTTTTCAGGATGCCTCTACGAAGATAGCCAACTAGAGTTCCAAGAGTTGTATGCACTGATAGCCCACCGAGCGATGAGGTCTCGGTGTAAGGCCCTTTTCCAGTAGAGTCACCAGTGGAGGCACCAACGGTACCACTCCCTGTTGGGCCACCGATGCCACCAGCTCCAGCAGCAGATGGTGCACGCTGTTTGAGCATGTTGCACGAGTTCCAATGCCAGAGGACACCCAGGTTCAAGGGAGAGACGAACCCACAAGTGGCTGAGGATTGGCTGGAGGTTGTGGTAAGAGTCTTCCGACTCGTGGGGACACCAGCCGATCTCATGGTGATCCTTGCCGCCAGACTTCTACAGGCAGTAGTAGGAAGATGGTGGAGCTTGGTGCTCCAAGTTCACGATGAGGTGACGCTTCTCTAGGCAGACTTCGAGAGCCTGTTTCGGGCAGAGTTTGTCCCAATGACTCTTTGTGCAGTGCACATACAGGTGCTTCTTCATCTGTAGTAGGGCAGCATGACTGTAGCTTAGTATTCAATGAGGTTCACTGACCTCTCATACTACTCCACAGATATGGTGTGGGACCCTTTCTTCGGGGCTTGGACCTTCGAGAAAGGACTCATGAGAGAGATCAGGGCTTTGGTGATCTCACTCAGCATCCCGATGCAGGCGGGGGTGTTAGAGAGAGCCCTATTAGTGGAGAGTTTTCTTGCTGAGTAGTCACCAATGGTAAGACCCACTACCAGTCGTCACGTAGAAGAGTCTTATGCAGTTGGCAGTAGGCAGAAGAAATAGAGGTCCAAGAGGACCAGACCTACATGTGGTTGACCGCATGACATAGGATTGGTTGTGCAGGGCACCCGAGATAGAGCCAGCCATACCAGGAGTGGGTAGTGTTACGCATGTGGCGGGCATGGTCACATGGATCATGACTGCCCGACCCGTCGTATGGATGATCAGCAGATGGTTGAATGACTTCCCAGGTAGAGACAGAGGTTTGACCGAGGAGGTCCGTAGGGAGCAGGCGGACGTGGAAGGGGAGTTGGTCGTGCAGCTGGCGGTGGGTGGCGATTTGAGGTGTTACCACCACCACCACCACTAGGAGGTCCACCTCGACCGCAAGGAGCAGGTGGACAGGGGCGAGCTCAGCTCCAGGCAGCTGAGGCTTATGATCATGGTGCTCCACAGATGATACAAGGTATGATCTGTGTCTACTCCACCTTATTTGCAGTTCTTATAGTCATAGGTTCCAGTTATTCTTTTATTTCCACTGTCCTCGTTCGGAGCTTGGAGATTCCGAAGGAGCCGTTGGCTCGATCCTTATGGCTAGAGACTCCTACGGGAACAGATTCGACGATAACGCACTAGTGTCGGCAGTGTGAGCTTACTATAGGATGTGAGAGCTTCAGCTGGGATCTCCTAGTAGTGGCGTCGAGGCCTTATGACATCATCTTGGGTATGGAATGGTTATCTACATTCCATGCTCGGATAGATTGTATTAGGCGCAAGGTGAAGTGTGTCCGCACTGATGGGACCAGGTTTACCTTCACCAGCGAGAAGGGAGCCTTTACAGTGCAGGATGGACTTACCCGGAGGAGTGTGCAGCCGATCACTCATCAGTTGGCTAACCTTACCCTCAGATCTATTGATGTGGAGATTCTGAGCTATCCTATAGTGGTGTACCAATATGCAGATGTTTTCCCTGATGATGTTATGGGTCTACCTCCTCATAAATATGTGGACTTTTACATTGACTTGTACCCTGGGACGACACCAATATCTACACCATCGCATTAGATGGCTCCCACGGAGCTTCATGAGCTGTGGGTACAGTTAGAGGACTTGCAGGGGAAGGGATTCATCTGACCCAGTGTTTCTCCTTGGGCAGCCCCAATTCTGTTCGCCAAGAAGGCGGATGGGAGCTTGAGGCTTTGTGTTGACTATCAGCGCCTGAACCAGGTGACCATGAAGAACAAGTACCCACTCTAGAGAATTGACGACCTCTTTGATCAGCTGAAGGGAGCACGGTGGTTCTCGAAGATAGACCTCAGATCAAGCTATCACCAGCTCAGAGTACGAGATGAGGATGTGTAGAAGACGACATTCAGGTGTCGGTATGGCCATTACGAGTTCTTGGTTATGCCATTTGGCATGACCAACACTCCAGAAGTGTTCATGGGACTCATGAACAGGATCTTTCAGCCATACCTTTATCGCTTTGTAGTGGTCTTCATTGATGAAATTATGATCTACTCGACTACTGAGGAGGAACATGCCTATCATTTGCAGGTGGTACTGGAAACACTCCGAGAGCACCAACTTTATGGTAAGCTCTATAAGTACCAGTTCTGGATCTGAGAGGTTCACTTTCTGGGACATGTCATATTGGAGGTTGGAGTTGCAGTATATCCAAAGAATATTGAGGCGGTACTAGCTTGGGATCCACCCAGGAGTGTGACGGAGGTACAAAGTTTCCTAGGTTTGGACAGATACTACCGGAGGTTTGTGCCAGACTTCTCTATAGTTACAGCACCACTATCAGCCTTGATGAAGAAGAGGAAACCATTCGTTTGGTCGGAGAGATGCCAACAGAGTTTTCAGGAGATGAGGTAGAGGCTGACTAGTTCCCCCATCTTGAGGCTACCGGAGGAGGGCGTAGGGTACGTAGTCTACTGCGACACATCAGGGATCAGACTTGAATGTGTCTTGAGGTAGGAGCGAGCAGTGATCGCATATGGTTCTCGACAGCTGAGACAATATGAGAAGAACTACGCTACCCATGACCTAGAGTTAGCAGCAGTGGTCTTAGCCTTGAAGATATGGTGACACTATCTGATGGGAGAACGTTTTACTGTGTACTATGATCATAAGAGTCTCAAGTATATCTTTTCACAGAAGGAATTGAACCTAAGATAGAGACGTTGGCTTGAGTTCCTCCAGGACTATGACTTCAAGATAGTCTATACTCCTAGGAAGGGGAACGTTGTAGCATATGCACTCAGCAGGAGGTCTAGTATACATATGCTAGGTGAGGTGACGGAGCAGCTGGCCGCTTTGCAGATATCCTTCATGGAACCTAATGGAGCATCTTTTCTACAGTCTCTTACAGTCACTCTCCCACTTCTTCAGCAAGTCAAGGAGGCGCAGCGTGGGGATGCTGACTGCGAGGCACAACGTGATCAGATATCCATAGGACATGCACCTGATGGATTTTCTAAAGGTAGGGATCACGTCATCCTCTTCATAGGACGTACCATGGTACCAGTGTCACTTCAGGCAGAAGTGTTGAGAGATTTCCACACATACCCTATAGCGGTACATCCAGGAGTGGCGAAGATGTACCAAGATATCCGACGACAGCACTAGTGGCCAGGAATGAAGAAAGAAGTTGTAGAGTTTGTTTCTAAGTGTCTCACTTGTCAGCAAGTGAAGGTGGAGCATCAAGTACTAGCAGGATTGGTTCAGCCTTTAGAGGTCCTAGGGTAGAAGTGGTATGGGATATCCATGGACTTCGTGACAAGACTTCCATGTACATCTAGGGTACATGACTTGATTTGGGTGATCATCGACCGACTCACCAAGTCAGCCCACTTCCTACCGATTAGAGAGCAGGGTTTAGTAGAGAGATTGGGACGCCTCTATGTGTAGAAGATTGTGTGGCTACATGGAGTACCATCGATGATTGTCTCCGATCATGATGCACATTTTACTTCCCGACTATAGAAGGGGTTGCAGGAGGCTTTCGGGATGCAGCTTCGTTTGAGCACCGCCTTCCATCCTCAGACAGATGGCCAGACTGAGCGGACCATTCATACCCTCGAGGACATGTTGCATGCTTGTGTCCTCGACTTCGGTCGCAACTGGAAGGATCACTTACCTTTGGAAGAGTTTGCATACAACAACAACAACTATCACTCCACCATTAGGATGGCACATTTTGAGGCGTTATATATGCGACCTTGCAGATCACCTTTGTGTTGGACTAACCCAGGGGAGTCAGCACTCGTGGGACCAGAGATGGTACGAGCTACCACAGAGAAGGTGCAGATCATCTAGGAGTGGATGAAGACTGCACAGAGCAGGTAGAAGTCGTATGTCGATGGGAGACGGAGACCTCTGGAGTTCGAGGATGGCGACCACGTCTTTCTATGGGTCTCACCTTGACGAGGTTTGTGGAGATTTGTCTGAGGCGGCTAGTTATCTCCGAGATTCATCGAACCTTTTTAGGTCCTCAACAGAGTTGGAGAGGTGGCATACCACTTAGCTCTTCCACCTCAGTTGCACCGGGTGCATAACATCTTCCACGTGTCCCGGTTGAGGAGATACATGCACGACCCTTCTCACATCATCAACCATGGAGATATGGACGTCGACGATGGAGTGACTTTTACGGAGGTTCCAGTAGAGATTGAGGATCGACAGGAGCGGGTCCTTCATGGACGGTCGATACCTCTGGTGCGAGTTCAATGGCAGCACAGGAACCTCCATGAGAGCACATGGGAGTGTGAGGCTCAGATGCGTGCTCAGTATCCCCACTTGTTTACCTAGTTATGAGTTGTGGCTTACGGGGACGTAAAGCCCTGAGGTGGGGAGAATGTAAAGACCTGGAATTTCCATGTAATTTTTTTTAATAAATGAGAATTTTACGAGTCTGTGAAAATTGACAATGCTTGATTCCGAGGCCCAGAGTGCCTAAAATGTTTTTCTGAACTTTTGTTTGGGTACGTTCAGTAAATGTACGATCGGGTTTCTCTAACTTTTGAACCGGTGCTCGGAATTGAAATCCAAGGGCACTATTGAACTCACAGCACCGGTATTCACTTAAAGGGACTTTCATCTCGATGACAGTTGGTCGAGGGTGGAAGTTAATTTGTGGGTTTTTCATGAAATAATAGAATAAAAATAAAATTTTACAACATTTTATTTTTATTTTATTTTTTAAAACCTCCATGCGGAAGTTGAGAAGTGGGGACCACCAGACCTTAACCTCCCATGAGAGGTTATGGTGGTGGGGACCACCTGAACCTAAACCTCTTGAACTCCCCTTATTATGGAGAAAAACCTCTCAACCCCCCTAATTAATGTGGAGGATCCTCTTGACTTCCTCCACATTAATTGTGCCAATGTACATACCTTTAATATGACAACCTAGTTAATTGATTAGACTAATTTGAATTTGTGCCAACGAACTAAATAGAGAACTTGATCTATTATTTTGGCACCACTTTACATTTGGGTGGAATTGGAAGAAAGCTTCTCCACGAAGAACGCTTCCTCCACGAAGAACACTTCCTCCACGAAGAACGCCGACAAGGAATGTCTTCGACTACGATGAACCGACACACAAGCCCGAGATTGGAGGTGTGTGGTGGACGCGACGAACATCGACAACTTCACCTTCTTCTTATGCCAACATCATCAAGAAAACGAGGTAGGGGTTTTATTTCTATTCTATTATCTCTTTTCATGTTCTCCCCTTCTAATTCTTTTGCGGGGTTGGGAATAGAGATTGACGTGGGTTGTGGGAAATGATGTTTTAAAATATCTTCCATACGCGTTCATGCTTAGTTCTTTGTGAACCACTTGATACCACTCTAAACGCAGAGGGTGCAGGCCGAACAAACATGGCATGACCCCTCTGTTGTTCTTCTTTGACGTGTTCTTCAAAATGGAGGAAAGCGACGAAGGTGACGAAGGCAATGGCGTCACCACCCATGACCTCCATGACCCGCGTCGCCCCTGCGGTGTTCTGGTCTCCCGGCCAAACCAGTCGCGCACCCCAGCTCCGTGCCCCAGCCGAGCCGCCCCGTGGCGCACCGGCCTCTCGGCCGAACCGGCCCCACACCCCCATAGCGCTTCGATCTCCCGGTCGAACCGGCCTCGCGCCCCCGCGGGGCACCGGCCTCCCGGCTGAACCGACCCCGCGCCCCCGCAGCGCTCCGACCTCCCGGCTGAACCAGCCCCATGCCCTGGCTGAACCGCCCTCACCGCGGCCCTCCGAGCCGCCCCGGCTCGCACCGCCCGCCAGCCCTCTGAGTCGCCCTGGCTGAGCCGCCCCGCGGCCTCGTGCCCTCGCGGAAACTTTCAGCCGCGCCGCTTCGCGGCCTTGCGCCCTCGCGGCCATCCGCGGCCCCTCGCGGCTTGTCGGGCCAGACCCAGCGGACCGGGGCGGGTTGGTACGACCGGGTCAGACCGGACCTGGGCCCACTACGACCCATTTACCTTATTTTGTCCATAACTTTGGCGTCGAACGTCCGTTTGATGAACCGTTAGCGACACTGGAAATCTTGGAACGAGACGGTCCCTTTGAGTGATACCCCACTGAGTTTTGGATTGAGATGGGGAATGGTCAGGTTGGATTGAGCACGAATCCAACCGGGCCCCTGGGACAAAAAGGCTAATAACTCACAGACCGGGCATCCGATTGACACGTCATCTGTTGCGTTGAGACCCCTATGATGAGGAAAACCTTTGAGATACTTCTTTGTGGGACTTCGTGGCAGTTTGAGTATCGACCAGTAGCTTGTGGAGCGGATCCTCCCGAAGACGAGAGAGCATAGTGCGTAGACCTAGTGGTTGACTGAGACTTGATGATTGCTGACCGTTTCGACTCAGGGTGACTCGATATGCCCAGTGGGGAGCGCCTTGGTGACGTGGCAGACCCACAGTCGGGAGTGCCTTGGTGACGCGGCAGACCCACGGTACTCGACAGGAGGAGTACCTTAGCAGGCCTTGAGGGGGAGCGCCTCTGTGTGACGCGACTGACCCACAGTGGGGCGCGCCTCTGTGTGACACGACAAACCCACGATACTCGACAGGAAGAGTATCTCAGCAGTCTAAGGTTAGTGGGAAGCGCCTCTATGTGACGCAGCAGGCCCACTGTACTCGATAGTGGAGGAGTTCTCCAACAGTCGAGGTGTTCGACATTGTAACTGGGCATGTTACTTAACACTAACTGATGTTATTAATATTTTAATGAATTATTATATACTACCTTTACTTATTTTATATTAAATGTGCATAATTTGTGTGAAATATTAATGTTTTAATACTAAGTATAATTTTAGAGCATTTTTAGAAGTAGTCCAATTGAGTCAGTTTACTATTTTATTTATAACTCTCCCCCTAATTATCCAAATTGTTTGGTTATTATTTTTTAGGATTACTAATTCAATATCCAACATTTAATTAGAAGGGATCATGGGACAATTCTTCCATTTGAAGGCCCATATGGACCACACAAGATGACCCAAATAATTTGTGAAGAAATTGGACCAGCCATGATGATTTAGTTACTGGTCCCACTCCCGAAGCCCATATTTTATGAAACTCCACCATATTTTCTTTATTATCCAATATAATCATGGATAAAAATTTTAAGGTCCAACTACAAGAAAAAGGGTCCCAAATAATGCCTTGAAGTCCAGCCCACCATTCTAGCCAATAATTAAAATCCGGAAACTATTCATGACATATCTCAAGATGTAATCATCAAATAGAGCTGATATTTTTCAGTGTGAAATAAGAGATATAGGTGGCCGACTTTGTTGAAGACATCATTCGGCTTTGAAGTCATCTTCCTATACAAAAACCCTTTCACATTGTGGACTTGAAAAATATTGGATTGAAATAGACAGATTAAAATTTTTTAATCAACCGGCCATAACTTTGGATAGATAGGTCCAAATGACTCCAAATTTTGAGAGAGGTCAGAAAAAATTATTATATACAACTTTGAAGAAGTAGATATCTCGAGATTCGGCTGTCTGGATGTCCAAATCGTCGATCCAAGTGGAGGGACAGATTGGGAATGCCAACAGTCAACTTCCTTGGGCTATAAATACATCCCCCTCCTCTCCTTCTCGGGAGTTGGCATTTAAGAAGAGAGAAGCATCAATTGGTACGACCAAAGCCTTTCCAAAGGCTTTGTAGGACCTTCCATACTCAAGTTTTTACTTAAGATATCCTTCCTCCTGTCTTTGTTTCCTTTCACTTTTGTGTTGTTCTTCGTTTGTAATCTTGTAAGTCTTGGTTTTTGTAATTCTATTTTAATGCATGTTTATTCTTCAATATCTCTTATTATCATCCAAATTCTGTAGTTTAATATTAATGTTCTTAAAATAGTTTAAATAAAGTTGAATCCCCTTCCCTTATTTTTCTTCCTCATTCAATCGAAAGTCCGTTTTTTAATTCTCATCATTGTTCGGGTGTGTGTGTTCGACGCACCACTCTTTTATTATCCCTTTATTTTTATTCTATTCTTAATTTATCATCATAACCATTATAAAAAGGTTATTAAACACCAAAATGGCTGAGTAAATCTCTCATTGGGGTGAGTCAAAATTTAGGGATGCTAAGTGATTGAGAGTATTTTCTCGATGAGTATTCGTTAATTTAACATTGTGTATATTGGACTTAACATGTCATGGATTAATGACATATTTTGTTTAACATGTGGTTTACATGGATTATTGGAACCATAAATACATAAACATAAACAATCTCTGATTGATATTAGAACATTAAGTTAAGTTAAGGCTTGGATTAAATCCTTAACACTTAGGAATTCCAATCAACGTTATCTTGTGAAGTGGGTGTTAATTTAAATGCAATATAAAGCAAAGATCAAGGATATCACAAGCTTAACTCCCTAATAATGAACTCACCCCAATCTTTATAAATTTTTTAAATCATTCATCATCCATAAATTATTTCATAATCTCTTCAAACAAACCCCCCAATCAAAAAAACAATCAACTAAAAACAATTGACTGTTAAAAAAAAGTATCATCAACGAGGATTCGACCCGAGTGTTGCTATACACATTAGCAGAGCATCGGATCTTTGACCGGTCGATAGGCGACAATCATACGTTCATTTAAAATGGTGTCATTTCCGGGGATGGTGCAATTAAATAGTCATTAGTTTCTGGTTATTGTAAAAAAACCCAAAAAAGAACCAAAAAAACAAAATTTAAAAAAATTGATAAAAAAACACAAAGAAAAACCCGCCTTCCTCATAAAAATTATAAATGGAAAACACAAAGAAAAAAAAATTTCTTCATCTTACTTCCAAATATCTATGAATGCCCCGTATCCTCCTAAACAATCCCTCAGATTTGTTTGACCCTGAAATTGAGCGAAATCTTCCCCAACTTAGGAGGAACTTAAGAGATAATCAACTCATTCAAGAACCAGTCCTTGTCCAACCAATTGAATTAGATATAGCCAATCCTAGGGAACAAACACTTAAATAACTCTCTACCCTTGATATTAATTACCAACCTCTTGGTATTCGATATCCAAACATAGAGGCTGACTTTGAACTCAAATCGGGTTTGATTCATCTTCTTCCTCATTTCCACGGGCTAGCCGGTGAGGATCCACATCTCCACCTTAAAGAGTTCCAAGTGGTGTGCTCTACCATGAAGCCTCAAGGGGTTTCTGAGGAACAAATCAAACTCTGAGCATTCCCTTTCTCCCTATCTAACACTGCTAAGTCATGGATCTAATACCTTCCTCCTGGTTCCATTACCATATGGAATGACATGAAGCGACTTTTCTTAGAGAAATTTTTTCCTACTTCTCGTACTGCTTCTATCCGAAAGGAAATAAGTGGTATCTATCAGTTCCTAAGTGAATCACTCCATGAGTACTAGGAGAGGTTCAAAAATCTTGTTTCAACCTTCCCACACCACCAAATCCCTGACCAAATCTTGATTCAATACTTCTATGAGGGGTTATTGGCAATGGAGAGAACCCTCATTGATACCGCAAGTGGTGGTGCTCTTGTTGATAAAACACCCACAACTGCAAGAGATATCATAAGTAACATGGCTGAAAACACACAATAATTCCATACTCGATCACATGCTCAAGTCGAACAAGCCCAAGATAATCAATCAATTGATCCGACCAAGATGACTGAGTGGATGAGTGAACTTATAGGTCTTGTGCGACAACAAGTTGTGGCTACCAAATCCCCAACCTCATCTTCTCTGCAATAAATGTTTCCTGGACCTGTCAAAAACTGTGGAATCTGCAACTCTTCATCTCATCCAACTGACACATGTCCACAACTTCAAGAGGATCAATCTGATTCATCTATACCAATGGAGCTCAATGCAGCATATACTCAGTGTAACACCAACCCTCAACTATCAGCTTAGTTTGTTAGAAACTTTAACCAACCTCACTCTGAGCCCTTCTCTTCTTCCCATAACCAAGGCCTTAGGTATGGTAATCCCATATCTCATCCCCCCCAATTCCCTCCTCAAAACCCAAACCAGTTTCAATATGGTCAAGGTGTTGGTAATTTCCAACAACCTTATCCTTTTATTCCTCGACCTCAAAGGAACAATCATCCTCCTGGATTCCAATATCCTAGTGAGCCTTCCCAATTCCAAAACCAATACAATCTCTTTCCCAAGAACCAAAATCTAGGTAATCCCAATTCAGGAGAAGCCTCTTCTTCCAAGCAACCATGGGAAAGTGCAGTGGAAGATCTTGCCTCCTTCACCCATTCTAGCCTCAAGAACATTGAAACCCAAATTGGTCAACTTGCATCCCACCTTAGTCAGCAGCAACCATCCAATTCTTCCTAACTCCCAACTCAACCATTACCCAACCCCAAGGGTAATGTAAGTGCAATTGCACTTAGATCGGGGAAGCAAATTGATATGACTCAAGATAAGTCCTCTAACCCCCCTTTAAAAGTTTACCTAGAAAATGAAAAGAAAAAGAAATTTGAAAAGGAACCTGAATCCATCCCCTCACCCCCTTTTATTCCACATAGGAACCCAATTCCTTTTCCTCAAGCTGTTTCTAAGCCAAAGAAGTCCTTTGAACCCGATCCTGAAATGCTCGACATGTTTAGATGTGTTGAAGTCAATATTCCCCTCTTAGATTCCATAAAAAAATTCCTAAGTATGCCAAGTTTATCAAGGATTTGTGTACCCACAAGAGGCAACTTAGGACCTTCAAAAATGTTTCAACCCAAGAGTCCATACCCATTAAGTGCAAAAATCCATGGACCTTTACGGTTCCATTCCAAATTGGAAGTTCCAACTTTGATGATGCACTCATAGACCTAGGAGCCTCAATTAATGTCATGCCCAAATCCATATTCTCCAACCTTGGTCTAGGTATTTTACATCCAACAGGTGTTTTCATTCAATTGGCCAATTGAAGCACAGCCAGTCCTGAGGGAATAATTGAGGATGTCCTTGTCCAAGTCAATGATCTTATCTTCCCTACTGATTTCTATTTCCTTGACATGGAAGGTGAGACGAACTCTTCTCTATCTCCCCTAATTTTAGGAAGACCATTCCTCATGACTGCGAGAACCAAGATTGATGTCCATTCAGGAATCTTATCCATGGAATTCGGTGACCAACTGTTCAAGTTCAACATTTTCCAAGACATGCGATACCCATCTGAGGATCAATCTGCATTCTCAATCCATGCTTTTAAGGACACTTCTAAGAGCCAATCGAACCCCAATCCACCATTTTCTTCATGTTCTAATGACAAAGGATCTTGTGAAATCTGCACCATGATTAAACAAGTCATAAATGGTGAAGTTGATATGGACCTATCATTCATAAACTCCATAAATCTAGAGGAACTTGAAAACTCTCTTGAATCCCACATCAACTCTGATCTCTACTGCTCCACCTTGGACAGTATTAAGAAGAATGAATTTGAAGCAACTAAATTCCTTTCCTCCATTACTGAGTTTTCTAACCCACAAATGAAAGATGAGACTGATCTGAAACCTCTTCCTGAACACCTAAAATATGCATTCCTTTTCCATGATCACTCTTATCCTGTCATTATCTCTTCTTCACTTACCGAAACTGATGAGTCCAAAATTTTTCAAGTGTTAGAGGAAAAAAAAGGCCTTAGGGTGGACCCTAGATGACATACCAGGAATCAAACATGCCCTTTTCATGCATCACATCCATCTTGAGGAATCATCCAAACCAATTAGACAACCACAAAGAAGACTCGATCCACTCATACTTGAGGTAGTTAGGTAAGAGATCACCAAGCTTCTTCAAGTTGGTATTATCTACCCAATTTTTGATAGTGAATGGGTTAGTCCAATTCAAGTTTTACCTAAGAAGGGTGGGATAACTGTTGTCACAAATGAACATGGAGAGGTAGTCACAACTCAAGTGAAGAACAAATAGCGTGTGTGCATCGACTATAGGAAATTGAATGTTGAAACAAGAAAAGATCACCACCCTCTTCCATTCCTTGATCAAATGCTGGAACGATTATCCGGAAAGTCACATTATTGCTTTCTTGACGGATACACCGGCTACTTCCAAATCCCAATCGCACCTCAGGACCAAGAAAAGAATACTTTCACATGCCCCTTTGGAACACATGCATATAGAAGAATGCCTTTTGGCCTTTGAAATGCTCCTGCAACATTCCAGAGGTGTATTATGAGTATCTTTTCAGAATTCATTGAACACTGCATGGAAGTCTTCATGGATGACTTCACCATTTATGGTGAGTTATTTGAATCTTGTTTGAATTCACTCTCTCTAGTCCTCCAAAAGTGTGTCAAGTGTAACCTTGTGTTAAATTTTGAAAAATGTCACTTCATGGTTGTAAATGGGATTTTTCTAGGGAACATAGTTTCAAAAGATTATATTGAAGTCGATCCTGCCAAAATTAAAGTGATCCAATCACTTCCTCAACCCACTTCTGTTCGAGACATCCGTTCATTTATCGATCATTCCGGTTTCTATCGGAGATTCGTCCATAACTTCAGTAGGATTTCCCTCCCACTCACTCGGTTGCTCCAAAATGATGTCACTTTCCATTTCGATGAGGTTTGAAAGAGAGCCTTTGTTAAACTCAAAACTTCTCTAACATCCACCCCAATAATCCAACCCCCAGATTAGTCCTTACCCTTTGAGTTGATGTGTGATTCTTCTGATAGAGCCGTTGGGTCTGTTCTTGGTCAAAGAAGAGAAAAGATTACTCATGTCATCTATTATGCCTCAAAAACATTGGATGAAACTCAATCTCACTACACTGTCACTGAAAAGGAACTTTTAGCAGTGGTTTTTTCCTTAGATAAATTTTGTACCGATCTCTTAGGTGCCAAAATCATCATCTTCATAGACCATTCTTCTATAAAGTTCTTACTTAAGAAAAGTGATTCCAAACCGAGGCTAATAAGATGGATCCTAATGCTCCAAGAGTTTGAACTTGAAATCAAAGATAGACCAGGAAAAGAAAACCCTGTGGCTAATCACTTGAGTAGAATTTCTAATTCTTCTCATTCTGAAATCATTGATCCTGAATTTCCCACTGAGCACCTTTCATCTCTCACTCCAAAGTTACCATGGTATGCCCCAATTGTAAATTACATGGTTTCTGGTGTTTTTCCTGAAATTTTTTCAAAAGAAAAAAAAATGAAGTTGAAAAGTGATTCAAAATACTATTTTTGGGAAGAAAATAAACTTTAGAAAACTGGGGCTGACATGGTAATAAGGAGATGTGTCAATGAAAATGAACATTCTTCCATATTAGAATTCTGTCACTCAATGCCTGGTGGTGGACACTTTGGACCACAAAGGACCTCCCGAAAGGTCCTAGACTCTGGATTCTTCTGGCCTTCACTCTTCAAGGACTCACATGAGTTCTGTCAATCATGTCCCACTTGCCAAAAGTTTGGCACAATTTCAAATAGAAATGAAATGCCCCAAAAACCATTAATTTTATATGAGATCTTCGATGTTTGGGGCATCGACTTCATGGGACCATTTCCCTCTTCCAATGGATTCTCATACATCCTTCTTGCGGTTGATTGTGTTTCTAGGTGGGTCAAGTCCAAACCCGCTAGAAAGGATGATTCATATACTGTTAGTGAGTTCCTAAAGACACACATCTTCCATAGATTTGGCACACCTCGTGCCTTGATCAGTGACTTAGGAACCCATTTTGTAATAGAACCATGAAATATCTTTCGAAAAAAGAATGGGGTTGTACATAAAACTTCAACTAAATATCACCCCAAAACAAATGGCATGGCTAAACTTTCTGATAGAGAAGTGAAAAGAGTGCTTGAGAGAATTGTAAAACCCACCAGAAAAGACTGACCTGAAAGACTTGGTGAAGCACTTTGGGTTTATTGAACTACCTATAAAACAGCCATTGGGATGTCTCCTTTTCAGTTAGTTTTTGGTAAAGCATGTCATTTTCCAGTTGAAATCCAACATAATTCATTTTGGGCTATGGAAACCTGTAATTTTGATTGTAAAAAATCTGGTGAAGAAATACTGTTGCAATTGGATGAACTGGAGGAGCTTCGACTTGAATCCTATGAGAATTCCAATCTGTACAAAGAAAAGGCTAAGGTACTCCATGAAAAACACATCCTGAGAAAGGTATTCCATGAAGGTGAAAAGGTATTGCTCTTCAATTCTTGATTTCGGCTTCACCCAGGTAAGCTTAATTCTTGTTCGGAAGGTCCTTTTATTGTATCTCATGTTTACCCATTTGGCGCAGTGCAAGTCCAGGACCCCTCTTCAAAAAGAACATTCACGATTAACGGACATCAGTTAAAGCATCACCATGAAAGGACACACATCCCAGGAACCACCTCGACTTCTATCGGATCCCCAACTTCTACAGTTGACCCACCAATGGATGGAAATGGCAACCCACCATATCCAAACTAGGGGGCACTTCTTTCCCTTTAACTCATTCTCTCTCTCTCTCTCTCTCTCTCTCTTCTCCTTCCCCTATCTTTCATTTTTTTACCACTTTCCTCATCACAGTTTTTATTTACTCTTTATCTTTTGTGTGGGTGTGTCTTTATTAAAAAACTAAAAAAATAAAAAAAATGTAACGAAAAAACCAAAAGAGTCATACTTACTCACCTTCCAATTTTCAAATTTTGTCCAACCATTTTGGGGAGTCAAAAGACATGATTTCATCTCAATTTTTTTTGGTTTCTTCATATATTTGGATAAATAATATTGTGTCAAACCCAACAAATTTTTAATTCTCAGTTATTGATTTGGAAAATGCTTTTCTCCAACCGTGAGAACCAACATTGGATTTCATTTCAGGGCTACCTATGACCATCTTTTCAAAATGTGTGTTTTCACCCCCATTTGTGAGTCTTGAGTTTGTGGACCTTCGAGCTGAATTTCCTACTTTAGTGTGCATTAATATGATAAAGGCATTTTCTGAACCACATGAGAATCACAATAGTCAAATAGCCTCTCATTTCCCTTACATTAATCATCCTTTTGAAAGCCCATTCGAGCCTATGAAAACCTTTTCTTTGATATCCACATTACAATCCCAATACATTTTCCCACCCAATATCAACATGGATTTTCATTGCATAATTTTTTGATATTTAAGTGTGGGGGGGAATGGATTTAATTTTGGGTACCCTTTATTGATTTAACCATATTATCATATGCTTGAGGGAAAGCATCCATTTCAGTGTGGGGGAGAGGTTTTCATTCAGTGAGTTTTGGGGAATGTAATGTACCTTTATTTATGTAATTTTGTGAATGTTATTGAAAAGTGTTCAAAAAAATCAAAAAAATCAAAAAAAATCAAAAAAAAATGAAAATAAGAATGGGTTGTGTCTTGGGTGGGTCAAAAATCACTCTTACTCAACTTTTAATCTTGTTATAACTATTACAATTAGTGTCGTGAGGGGATCAATCATGGGTTGGGAGGTGAGTGTGAGATCTATTTCAAGTTCAACTTTCAAAAAAAAATTATGAACATTTATGTCATTGGGAGAAGTTTTGTGTTTTGTAAATATTCCATCTTTTCATTCCCTTAAAATTTTCTTCCACTTTTGTGTCTTGATTCAGACAATTTTTCCCTTGTAAATATTTGTTTCAGTTTCTTTCCATGTCTCATTTCAAAAAAAAAGTGCATTGCTTTCTCCATGTTGGTGTTTTACCCCCTTTTCCTATCTTTTGGATATCATCTCCCTACCATCCCATAGCCACATAAAAACCCCTAAAAAGACCTCTTGATTCTTGTGCACTTTGTAAAGGGAGTGGAAGTTGAGAGCTCTTTCAAACTTTAAGATTTTCACTTTTGGTTGGTGAATGAGTGAACCTCCACAAATGAATTTTATTATCTTGAGAGGTGTGAGTTTTGAGTGTCCACATTTTCCATTTCTAAATTTGAGCATGAAAAAAAGAGTTGTTTTTGAAACATTGTTTCTGCAACAACTTGTGGTGGAATTCAATATGGATGAGTGAAATTGTCTAAACCTCCCCTGATTGGGGAAAACAAAATTTTAATATTTATTGGTGAGTGAAAATGATTTTGTCATGTTTTTATATTTGTTGCACATGAGGACATGCACAAGAATAAGTGTGGAGGAGTTTATGTTATTAATATTTTCATGACTTATTGTATACTCCCTTTACTTATTTTATATGAAATGTGCATAATTTGTGTGAAATATTAATGTTTTAATACTAAGTATAATTTTAGAGCGTTTTTAGAAGTAGTCCAATTGAGTCAGTTTACTATTTTATTTATAACTCTCCCCATACTTATCCAAATTGTTTGGTTTTTATTTTTTAGGATTCTTAATTCAATATCCAACATTTCATTATAAGAAATCATGAAACAATTCTTCCATTTTAAGGCCCATATGAACCACACAATATGACCCAAAGAATTTGTGAAGAAACTGGACCAGCCATGATGATTGAGTTACTGGTATCACTCCCAAAGCCCATATTTTATGAAACTCCATCATATTTTCTTGATTATCCAAGAGAACCATGGATAAAAATTTTAATGTCCAACTATAAGAACAAGGGGCCCAAATAATGCCTTGAAGTCCAGCCCACCATTCTGGACGAGAATTAAAATCCGGACACTATTCATAACATATCTCATGATGTAATCATCAAATCGAGATGATATTTTGTAGTGTGAAATAGGATATATAGACGTCCGACTTTGTTGAAGACATCATTCAGCTATGAAGTCATCTTCCTATTTAAAAACCCTTTCACATTTTGGACTTAAAAAAGATTGGATTGAAATGGACAGATTAAAATTGTTTAATAAACCGGATATAACTTTGGATCCATATGTCCAAATGACTCCAAATTTTGAGAGAGGTCGTAAAACATTATTATCTACAACTTTGAAGAAGGATATATCTCGATATTCGTCTTTTTGGATGTCCAAATCGTCGATCCAATTGGAGGGACAGATTGGGAATGCCAACAGTCCACTTCCTTGGGCTATAAATACATCCCCCTCCTCTCCTTCAAAGGAGTTGGCATTTCAGAAGAGAGAATAATCAATTGGCATGAAAAAATCCTTGCCATAGGCTTGGTAAGACCTTCCATACTCAAGTTTTTACTTGAGATACCCTTTCTCCTCTCTTTGTTTCCTTTCACTTTTGTGTTGTTCTTCGTTTGTAATCTTGTAAGTCTTGGTTTTTGTAATTCTATTTTAATGCATGTTTCTTATTCAATATCTATTATTCTCATCCAAATTATGTAGTTTAATATTAATGTTCTTAAAATAGTTTAAATAAATTTGAATCCACTTTCCTTCTTTTGCTTCCTCATTCAATCGAAAGTCCGTTTTTTTAATTCTCATCATTGTTCGGGTGTGTGTGTTCGACGCACCACTCTTTTCTTATCCCTTTATTTTTCTTCTATTCTAAATTTATCATCATAATCATTATAACCAGGTTATTAAACACCCAAATGTCTGAGTAAATCTCTCATTGGGGTGAGTCAAAATTTAGGGATTTTAAGTGATTGAGAGTATTTGCTCGATGAGTATTCGTTAATTTAACATTGTGTCTGTTGGACTTAACATGTCATGGATTAATGACATATTTTGTTTAACATGTGGTTTCCATGGATTATTGGAACCATAAATACACCAACATAAACAAGCTCTGATTGAGATTAGAACCTTAAGTTAAGTTAAGTCTTGTATTAAATCCTCAACACTTAGGAATTCCAATCAATGTTATCATGTGAAGTGGGTGTTAATTTAAATGAAATATAAAGCAAAGCTCAAGGATATCATAAGATTAACTCCCTAATAATGAACTCAACCCAATTTTTATCAATTTTTTAAATCAAACATCATCCATAAATTATTTCATAAGCACTGCAAATAAACCCCCCCAATCAAAAAATCAATCAACTAAAAACAACCGACTATTAAAAAAAAGTATCATCATCAAGGATTCGACCCGAGTGCTACTATACACATTAGCAGAGCATCAGATCTTTGATCGGTCGATAGGTGACAATCGGCTGCACGTTTCACTACCCCTAGAATAAATCCTAGTGTGAGCTGAGTCAAAACCTCGGTGTTTTCCTCATGATTGAGATGGATTACTTGATAACTTAGGTATATGTATGAGCATATACCTAATTAAGGTTATCTGTTGATTTCATACTTTGTATTTTATCCTTGTTGGATTTGTGAGACATAGAGGGTCTCGTGGTCCCTACTGAGTATCGTTATACTCACCCCTACACGGGCTATGCCCGCAACTTGTTGTGTTGGATGCAGACGACGGACAACGCTGACTGAGGACGAGGGTACCAGGACCGTACGGTACCTGGAGGTGGACCTTACGACGAGTCAGTACACAGAGGAGACGGACGGACGATGAGTGCTGAGGAGCCGATCTGCACCTACCCTTAAGGTAGGAACCTCGGAGGACGACCCAGTTGTTGTTTTCCTTTTTCTTCAGTTGTACTTGTACTTTCAGTTTCTTGTACTTTACTGTTGGGCTTGTATTCCAGACCCCTTTTACTTTCAACACTCTTTTGTTATACAGTTTTACTTGGTGTTTCGTATCCAGTTGCGTGTTTGCTTGTGTGTGTTTACAAATTATAAAGGCAGTGTCTTCCCAGTTTTAGGGAATTACGTCTTTGGTGCTAGTCACCATCCCCTGACCTATGGAAGGCGGTCTTGGGGTAGTCACGACACGGGCCCCGGGGGATGGGTCTTGACAATAGTAGGCCCTACTATGGGGTCCGAGAGTTGTCCAAGTTTTATCGATCACCGATAAATAAATAAATTCATTATTATTAAAGTATAGAATAATTTGGTTGAATTTATTTATTAAAAGTATTTACAAGTGTTTAAGTAAATAAAACGAATAATACTATATGAGCGAATATTATTTCAATATTCAATACTCGTTTAATATTAGCGGAAATTACGAGTCAAGTTAATGACTTAAGTCTTATCACATAATATATTTAATATACATTACAAGTATGTGATAAAATATAAATAATATTTATGATGCATTTAGTTCATCATAATTACTTATTTCTTATTTAGTGGATGTTAAATATATGGGGGTCGGGGAACCCTAACCAGATATTTTTGGACATGCACTATATAAGTGAAGGAGAATCTCATTTCATGTACGATTCATCGGTCGGTATTGAGATCTTCTCTCTCCCCCAGATCCTAGAGAGAGAAACATTTTAACTGAGCAAACGATCCAAGAACACCTTCACGGATCGAAGGCATGAGATCATGGTGATCGTCGCGACGTCGAAGAAATCATCGGAGCTCAGTGCTAGCACCTGAAATTCGACGAACGATGTGTGTATGAATTCTTGAGGCGTGTGTGGACGATCTTGAGGGATTTGGTCTCAGATCCTTCGAGTAATGGTCATC
Source organism: Viscum album (assembly GCA_963277665.1). NCBI lineage: Eukaryota > Viridiplantae > Streptophyta > Magnoliopsida > Santalales > Viscaceae > Viscum > Viscum album. Next base: position 1,111,805,390 of record OY728150.1, on the reverse strand, counting down.
GACGATGTGCGACAGACGAACGCGCTTCGATTCGAATGAGGTACTTGTTCAGTTTTAATTTCTATGCTCTGAATAATTCATGCGAGATCCTCGGATCGTATCGGGAATCATATCGCTGGAGAAGACAAGTTTTGTTGCTCCGATGATGAAAATTTTTAAATCTCCAGCCCATCGGCTTCCGCTGCGCACCCTAGTACCTTCATAAAGAACATTGGACATGAAAGTAAAGGGGTGGTAGAACACTCCCCTTCCATTGTGGTTCCTTTCCATGGTAGTGTGTGTGTGTCCTTTTCTTTCCAAGCTTTCTCTGTCCTTTTCCGGTGAAGTTCCTACAAAAATACAAGTAACAAACTTAGTGTAGTGGTTATTAATTTATTCAAAAACAAACAACAGTGCTAAAGAAAATGAAAATAAAAGTCCTAAGCTTAGATTGCCTCCCAATAAGCACTTGTTTTTAAGCCACCATCCTGACTTCTTCCTCTTCAAGCTCAACCATAGTCCAAGGAAAATGGAACTTCTTTAGTGGGAAACCAGGTGGTTCCTCAACAATTGTTTTCTACTGAACTTCAAGTGTTTTTACACCTGTCATGGCTTCTTTGGAACCATCCTCTTGCATGTCCACTTCAAGAATGTTGCCTTGTTCTTTATTCTTTCCATCCTCAATGCCAACAACTTCATTCGATAGCTGGCTTTTGAGGATTTTTTCACCTTCTTCATATGTATGTTTAGTCATTTTAGTCTGAAAATAGTGCTCTTAGACCCTTTTCTTCTTTACCTATTGAAAGGTATTTTTCTCCTTTTTATCCTCCTCACATTGGGTCTTCAATTTCACGTTCTGCACCTCTATATGAAATTCTTTTGCAGTTGAAAGTGTGCTTTCAATGCTAGTGGGCATTTCTTGATCCACTTCTTTATTTCCATTAGTGGTTGAAACAAGAGGTCTAAAATTTTCCAACACCCTTTTAAAATTTTCACTTGACTCCATCTTCTTTTTCCTTTAAATTTGGGTTGTCCTTCTTTGTTATGGGAGGACAACCCTGGTGACACACAAAAACTCCCAAGGCAGGAGGCAGTATTGCGCAACCCACCCACAACAGAAATGCAAAAACAATCAAGCATAAAATGAACAACCGACAAGAAAGAGGAAACAAGAAAACAAAATCAAAACACGATGGACACAGTAGCATGGAAAAGACACAACGAGAATGATAAATGGCAGAAATATAAAGAACACATGATGTTTATGTGGTTCATACCACTTTGGTCCTACTCCACGACAAGAACACCACCCCTCCCCTTTTATTATTATTAAGAAAAGATAATCATGGCAGCATACAACAAAAATTTGAGGAAGAAGATTCCAACAAGAAACAGACGATATGAGGAATACCCAACACACACCTGCACATGAACAAATAATATCAACAAAAGAATTGGAAAAATTTCAATAGGAACAAGAAGAAACTAGGATGGAACCCCTTACCAGGGTTCAGCCTCACTTGTCAAAGATCCCTCCAAGATCTGTTCCAACCGATTGATCCTTCTCAGAACCCGAAAACCACAAGCTCTCCACTAGAACAATACTCCAAGAATTAGTCGTGATTGGTGTCACCAACAAAGCCATGAATAGGCTCACCCTCCTCTAGATCATCTCATTCTCCCTCAATTTATATCTCGGTTTCACCCTCTTTGAGCTTCGATCTAGGTGTCTCTCACTGAAGGAGGCTTAAAACCAAAGGAACACATCCCTCGAACAAAACCTTGAACAACATCGAGACACATGGACAACTAAGCTACGTGATGAAGAAGTCGTTGAAAGAAACCTGAATGACCAACGCTAGGCAAGGGTCCACCAGTGCGCTATGTAAGGGTAGACCGACGCTACGTAAGGGTCACTTAACCGCTACATAAGGGTCGACCTAGCACCATGTAAAGGTCCCTCACCCACTGGGTAAGGTTCATCACCCACTGTGTCAGGGTAAGCCACACCATTCCATTGGTTACGCAAGGGTCAACCTGAGCTCTCGTAAGGGTAGTACGGTCGCTACACACTTCATGTAAGGGTTATCCTGTAACTACGTAAAGGTAGCCTACACATTACATAAGTTGCATAAGGGTACATTGATCCCTACGTAAACCCTGCAACTCAAAGCTTATGTAAGGGTAAGATAACACTTATGTAAGGGTAAAGAACCTCACATAAGGGTAACAAAATACTTACGTAAGGGTAATATAAAACAACCAGAATATTGCCAAACCAAATTCTAGGCAAAATAAAACTGAAACAAGCATGAAATAACATGTGATCAGGAGATTAAAATACATGGTATCAACAAATAAAAAACTAATACATTTTAATTTGTAACATTAACATGCCAAAATAACAAATCTCCACCTTACAAACTAAAATATAAACACACAGGGCCGATGTTCGTGCAGACCTACAATAGCCTAACTTCTCAGCTGGTTCAGACAGTCTTCACTAACAAAAGACTCTAAGATCAAACTTGATCAGCCCAACCTGACCAACTGCCTCACATGTACCACAGTGAAACATGTCTACCCGTACTAACACATCTACTGCTAACAACTGCTAAAACATACTCAGAAAAACAAAACAATCTAAACAACAACATTAACGAGAACTCATATCTTCACTTACTCGAGCTTCCACATTACATACCTGCAACCAGCTAAACACATGTCATCAGAGGTCTAGGTCAGCTCTCTCGTGCCTGTAGGACACCTAAAGAAACCAGAATAGTGCTCGATTCCTCAAATAGAAAGAAACATAAAAAAACAACGTGGAGTATCAACAAGCTCAAAAGTGAAACAGTTCTAATGTAAGCAGTAAAAGCAGTAAAAAAAAGCACAGGTAAATACAACAAGCTAATAGGAGACAAGTCTCCACCTGTGCCCAAATAGCTCAGAAAACCAGCTCTGACCGCACTCTCTCTTCCAATTGAGGGCCCCTGCAAATCACATGCAGAGTTAGTCCTAGGACCGCAAAAGAAAGACAACCTGGAGCTACACATACTCTATACTAAGTGCTGCTAGAAAGACTAAGAGAACCTCAACGCTATCAAAACCGGGGTATACCACATTATTCTGAGCCATATCATCCCTAGACATATCCTCAAGGAAGTTTCTCTTAATGTGGATGATCTTTCCACACTAATAACACTTAAACTTCTTAAACTAACTTCCATCCTTCTTTTCTTTGTTTTTACCTTTAGGTTGACCCTTCACACCGAGCAACTCATGCCCAGACTTCATCCCAATAACCTCCACCTTCAATCCATGGATTTGAAGATCCCTAGACAAGACCGTTGACTTCACTTCCTCCAAAGTGATGGAATCCCTACCATACATCATCGAATTTCTAATCGGATTGAATGATTCATCCAAGGAATTTAATAACAAACAAGTCTGGTCCTCATCATTAATTTCAACATCTATATTGGATAAATCTAACACCATCTTATTAAAGTTATCTAAACGAGTCCGAACAGAGGTACCATAGACCATTTTGAAATTATAAAGATGCATTTTATTTTGTAACCTTCCAAAAAGAGACCTAGTCGTGTAAAGATGCTCTAACTTCAACCAGAATGCATTGACAAAAATCTCACGAACCACTTCTCGCGGGACATTGTTAATTAGGGTCAACAACAACAAGGAATGTTCTTTCTTTAAAATATTAGGGTCAACATCCTCAAAAGAGGTTGAGGTCTCTCCTGTAGCAGAGATAGTGGTGATCTTCCTCTTAGCTCCCGCCAAAGCATCATCAAGTCCATTGTGGATAAGAAGAACATACATCTTAACTCTCCACAAATTGAAACCATTCTCTCCATCAAACTTCTCAATCACTACTCTAGACGAAGACATCTTTGGATTCAAACAAACTGTCTCTAATACCAATTTGTTATGTGAGGATAGCCTCGACGACACACAAAAACTTCCAAGGCAGGAGATAGTATCACGCAATCCACCCACAATAGAAATGCAAAAATGATTGAGCCTAAAATGAACAACCGACAAGAAAGAGGAAACAAAAATACAAAAGAAAATAACGATGGGCACAGTAGCATGCAAAAGTAACAACGAGAATGATAAATTGCAGAAATATAAAGAACACGAGAGATTTACGTGGTTCGGACCACTTTGGTCCCACTCCATGACAAGAACACTACCCTCCCCTTTTATTATTATTAAACAAAGATAACCATGGCAGGATACAACAGAAATTCGAGGAAGAAGATGCCAAAAAGAAACAAATGATATGAGGAATACCCGACACACACGCACACATGAACAAACAATAGCAACAAAGAACCGGGCAAATTTGGGAACAAGTAGAAACTAGGTTGGAACCTCATTACCAGGGTTCAGCCTCACCCGTCGAAGATCCCTTCAAGATATGTTTCAGCCGATTGATCCTCCTTAGAACCCGCAAGCCACAAGCTCTCCACCGGAACAATACTCCTGAAATCAGCCGCGAATGGTGTCGCCAACAGAGCCACGAACAGGCTCACCCTCCTCCGGATCGTCTCCTTCTCCCTCAATTTCTCTCTTAACTTCACCCTCTCCGAGCTTCGATATGACTGTCTCTCACTGAAGGAGGGACTCAAAAGCTTAAAACCAAAGGAACACATCCCTCAAACAAAATCTTCAATAACATCGGGACACGTGGACAATCGAGTTACGTGGTGAAGAAGTCATTGCAACAAACTTGAACGGTCGGCACTACGTAGGGGTCCACCAACGCACTACGTAAGGGTAGACGAGCGCTACGTAAAGGTCACTTGACCGCTATGTAAGGGTCGACCTAGTGTTGCGTAAAGATCTCTCGCTTGTTGTGTAAGGGTCGACACCTGCTGCGTAAGGGTTCACCACTCGCTGCGTAAGGGTAACCCGCTCCATTCCACTAGTTACGCAAGGGTCAACCCAAGCTCGCATAAGGATAACGTGACCGCTACACACTTCACGTAAGGGTCATCCCATAGCTATGTAAAGGTAGCCCACACATTACCGAAGCTACGTAAGGGTACACCAATCCCCACGTAAAGATAAACCCTACAACTCAAAGCTTACGTAAGAGTAAGATAGCACTTACGTAAGGGTAAAGAACCTCACGTAAGTGTAACAAAATACTTACATAAGGGTAACATAAAACAACCAGAATACTATCAAACCAAATTCTAAGCAAAATAAAACTAAAAGAAGCATGAAATAATACGTGGACAAGAGATTAAAATACATGGAATCAACAAATCAAAAAAAATACATTTTAATTTGTAGCATTAACATGCCAAAATAACATTCTTCAATATTAACTTCATCAGGTTGCTTGAGCTATGAGTTTCCTAGTGATTCTTCCCTTTTTTCTTCTTCAAAAATAGCTTGAATTAAGTCTGAAATTTCAGTGGGTTTTCCTCCTTTAACGGCTGAATTTCAGATCCTTGTAGGCTTCCTTTCTAAAGTCCCTTTCTATTCTTTGAAGTGATTATGGTGACACACTACACAGGGTAGAATCCATCCTCAATTGACATCAATTCTTGATTCTTCTCACTGTTTCTTCTTTCAAGCAACTCCATTTGAGCTTCATTGTTGTTGATACAGGCTTGGGTGTTTTGAGATAATTTACCCTTGTATCCATCCATGAGAAGTTTTCAGAGCATTGGCCCTTGGTTGTTTGGATGAAGCGCTCCAATTTGTTCTCATTTCTTGGCAACTTGGATTGAGTGTTTTGAAGATGCTCTAAGACTAACTCGGTCCCTTAGTCCTTCTCAACTGAAGCCTGAGGCTGTTGCTCATTAATCTCATAAAGATCAGTCTGAAAATTCCCTCCAAATCCAGAATTTTCAGCATGGATCAAGCTATCTTGATTCTTAAAAATTGTGTTGGTATGATTCCTCAAAGTTGGCTGCATATTCCCTTTCCTCATGGGCTGAATCTGTTCCTAAAATCGCGTATTTTCAGCTTGAATTAATATATTTTCAAACTTAAAAGTAGGGTTGGATTGATTTCCCCACATTGAATTGTATGTATTTAAAAGTAAGTCGTTTTTCCCAGGTTTGTTTTTCTGAGTTTCCAGCTTAATGGAAGTTATTTTTCTCCCTCCAGCCTTTGATAGAATCCATCTAAAAATATATCACTCTTCAAAGGTTGATTTCCTAAGCTTCTCATAAATCTCTCCTCTTCCAATTGATGTATAAAAACCAGTGGAATTTCAGATTTCTTGCATTGACTTGAGTTGTGCTTACTCATTGTATATGGATAACGTTGTTCCTTTTATTGGGTCTTTGGAATCAAATTTTTCAATTGTTCATGAAGTTGAGTAATCTAGAATTGAACATCCCAGTGTCAGTGGCTACATAGACCATAGATTTCCATCCCCTTGTTGCCTTCTTATGTGAGTTCATTGACAGCCTGTTATAAATGTACTTCCACCCCATGGCTGTCTTGTTTCCAAAATACCCACCAGCAGCTGTATCAACAAGTGATTGTCCTTCTAAAGTTATCCTATTGTAGAAATATTTCATGAGCAATAAGAGTGGGAGTTGGTGGGTTGGGCATTATAGGCAGTACACTTTGTACCTTTCCCATGCTTCGTGGAATTTCTCACCACCCGCTTGAAGAAAATCGGTGATCCTCTTCCTCGAGTCCATGGTCATTTGAATCAGATAGTATCTCCTAGAAAAAGCATCATGAATACCTCCCCATGTGTCAAAAGTGTCCTCATCGTATTGAAGTATCCATTTCCTTGACTCCTCCTTCAAGAAATAAGGGAAGCACTTCAAGCGCAACTCATTGTCCGTCATTCCATTGAGGTTAAATCTATTTACTGAAGTGATGAATTCCTTGAGGAACATGTAAGAAATATTCCCTTGGTGCACCATTAAAAGTCGGTATAAGTTTCACTTAATGGTGCTTGAGCTCATAATTCCTTTCCCTTTGTGTCAATATGATGCATGATTGATTTCCCCTCACTTGAGGTATCGCTAGGTCTCTCATTTTTGGTGAAACTTGATTGAAATTCTGCTTGGGGTAGATTGTATGGTTGCTGTCCTCCCATTCTGTCCACTTAGCAGGCTGCCTTGTTGGGAAAGACGGGAAAGCGACGAACGCGCAAACAAAAGAAAAAGCGAACGCGCAGCGGAAATTGAATCTTTCCCCCCAAATAGAAGCAGATGTGCAGCGACAAAATTAAATGTGCAGAAAAATAAATTTGACACCGGAAATTTTTACGTGGAAAACCCGAAAGGGAAAAACCACGGGACCTAGTCCAGAAAGAGGGATCCACTAAAATCAAGAAGTGCACGGTAGAGACTCCCCAAAATGGAAGGGATCTCAAAAGTAATACTCAAGAATAAAAGTATGGATCAAAAGGTGGAGAGCAAGAAAGATGATCGTCAAAGAAAGGCGATCACCAAATGGGATTTTCTCTCGGTGTTGTTGCTGTCGGTGATGATGAAATGCCTTGCCTCTGCCTCCTTATATAGGAAAAGAATCAACGTCAAAATAATGTCGCCGCGTCAAAAGAGTGTCACCGCGTGAATTAATTCACGCGGTCTTGGCCCGCATTAAAACACCACATTAAAACAGATACCGCATGTGCACCATTTGAGGAGGCGTTGCCCAGTGCGCCAACCAGGAAGGAGCACAACAATCTCCCCCTCCGACTCAAGTGGGGATCACTGCCAACCCTACAATCTGTCGGCAAGTCTCAAATTTTCCTCTGGGTAAGCTCTTGGTCAACATGTCTGACCCATTGTCATCAGTGTGGATCTTCTCAAGCTCTAACTTTCTCGAATCAAGGACGTTGCGAATCCAATGATATCGAACATCGATATGTTTCGACCTGCCATGAAAAGTAGAATTCTTTCCCAAACAAATAGCACTCTGACTATCACAAAATAAAACATACCTGTCCAGATTTAAATTGAGCTCTAGAATAAATTTTTTCATCCACAACAATTCTTTGCACGCCTCAGTAGCTGCAATAAACTCTAACTCTGTGGTAGATAAAGCAACACATCTCTGCAATCTAGACTGCCAAGATACAGCTCCCCCTACAAAAGTGATCAAATAGCCTGAAGTAGACTTCCTCGAATCGATATCTCCTGTCATATCTGAATATGTAAAGCCACAAAGCATAGGTTCCCCTTTGCCAAAACACAATCTCAGATCAGAAGTACCACGAAGATAACGAAAAATGTACTTTAATGCTCTCCAATGCTCTCTACCTGGATTTTATAGAAAACGACTGACCACACCAACTGCATGATCTATATCAGGTCTAGTACATACCATTGCATACATCAAACATCCAACAACAGATGAATAAGGTATGTGTTGCATCTCCTCTCTCTCTTCATCAGTAGAAGGTGACTGACTGGAACTGAGCTTAAAATGTAAAGCAAGAGGAGTACTAACCACTTTAGCTCTATCCATAGAAAATATCTGAAGAACCTTCTCAATGTATCTCTCCTGAGATAACCACAACTTCTTGTCCTTCCTGTCACGGGAGATCGTCATGCCAAGAATCTACTGTGCTGGCCCCAAGTCTTTCATCGCAAAAGACTGACAAAGATCCTTCTTCAATCTGTCAATTCTAGAAGTATCATGGCCAACAATGAGTATATCATCAACATAAAGCAACAGTATAATAAAATCATCATCAGTAAATCTCTGAACAAAAACACAATGATCAGAAGATGTCTTCCTGAAACCCTGATGAGAAATGACAGATTCAAACTTCTTATACCACTGCCTCAGAGCTTGTTTCAAACCATACAAGATCTTCTTCAACTTGCAGACATGATTTTCTTTACCTGTTTCAACAAAACCCTCTGGTTGCTCCATATAAATCTCTTCCTCTAAATCTCCATGGAGGAAAGCTGTCTTCACATCCATCTGCTGAATCTGCAGATCTAAACTGGCAGCCAAACCAAGAACAACCCGAATGGAAGACATTTTGACAACAGGTGAGAAAATATCATCAAAATCAATACCTTTCTTCTGACGGAAGCCTTTGACAACTAACCTTGCCTTGTATCGTGGAACGGAACTGGATTCTTCATTCTTAATCCGATAAATCCACCGATTTTGCAAATCTCTCTTCCCTGTCGGTAACTTCACCAGCTCAAAAGTGTGGTTGTCGTGCAATGATTTCATCTCGTCATCCATTTCCGCAACCCATCTGTCCTTCTGTTCACTCTCAATTGCCTCATCAAACGATTCTGGTTCTCCCCCTTCAGCGAGGAGCACATACTCATCAGGTGAATATCGAGTAGAAACGGTGCGATGCCGAGATGACCTCCGGAGTGGAACTGCGGGTTCATTAATAACCCCTGGAACCGGATCATCAGAAACAAAAGGTGCATCGGAAACTTCAACTCCAACCTGTTCACCTTGAGCATCATTCTGTACATCAACATGATCATCATAATCAACAACATGAGGTAAATGTGAATTAGAACCTGGCTCAAGACTGACAAAACCATCAGAAGTTAGAGAAGCATCTTTTTCTCCCTTATCAATGTCTGCAATAGTCTGATCCTCCTTAAACACTGCATCGCGGCTTATGACAAGTTTCTTCAAAACAGGATCATAGAACCTGTACCCAAACTCATCGTGTCCATAGCCAATAAAAATACATTGGCGTGTCTTACCATCCAGCTTGGATCTCTCATCTCTAGGCACATGAACAAAAGCCTTGCAACCAAAAACACGCAAGTGATTGTACCTGATCTCTTTTTCATACCAAAATTTGTCGGGAGTGTCTGTCTGCAAAGCCACCGCAGGTGATAAATTGATTATATAAGAAGCAGTAAGTAAAGCCTCACCCCAAAAATGTCCAGGCAACTTTGCTTCTGAAAGCAAACAACGAACTCTTTCCAGCAAAGTTCTGTTCATCCGCTCAGTTACATCATTCAGCTGAGGTGTCTTGGGCGGCGTCTTCTGATGCCGAATACCTTCCTGCCTGCAATACTGATCAAACGGACCACAATACTCTCCTCCATTGTCAGTGCGAATACATTTTAATTTCTTTCCTGATTCTCTCTCAGCAGAAACATGAAATTGCTTAAAAACACTGAGCACCTGAATTTTGGCTTTCAAAACATAAACCCAGAGCTTTCGTGAGTATTCATCAATAAATGTAACAAAATAAAGACCTCCACTAAAGGTCTTTGATTTCAAAGGACCACAAACGTCAGAATGTACCAATTCAAGTACCTGTGACTTCCTGTGTGGAGGATGACTGCTGAAACTCACTCTGCTCTATTTTCCAGCCATGCAATGATCACATGTGTCCAACTTGACACTCTTCAAGTCTGGAAGAAGATTTCTCTTAGCCAAACAACCGAGACCTTTCTCACTGATGTGACTGAGCCTCTTATGCCACAACTTGGACGAAACACTGCACTCAACAACACAAGCAGTATCACAAGAAATAGAAGCTCTAGTCCAGTACAAACCTGATTGCTTCTTCCCTCTAGACACAATCAAAGAGCCCTTGGAAAGCTTCCATTGGCAATCACCGAAAGTGCTGATAAACCCTTCATCATCAAGAACGCTGGTAGAGATAAGATTCAAACAAACCTCGGGTGCATGTCGGACATTCTTCAAAATCAGCTTACTTCTTGTACTGGTCTTTAAACAAACAGTCCCGATGCCTACAACGTCAGCATGTCCATCATTTCCCATCTTCAAAATCCCAAAATTACCTGGGATGTAAGATGTAAAGAACTCCTTCTTCGATGTCATGTGAAAATAGGCACCACTGTCAACAACCCAGCAAGAATCATCAGAAGCAATGTTAATGGAATCATAAACAATAACAAGATCACCCCATGTAGCAGCGGCAACATGATCCTCTCCATCGCCATTTTTATTCTGTTGATTTTCCTTCAATCTGTTCTCTCTTTTCAGCTGATAACAAAACTTCTTAACATGCCCCTTCTTACCACAATGATGAAATTCAAAATCTCTCTGCTTCAGTCTGGATTTGCTTCTGCCTCTGATCTTATCTCGACTGCTCTGCCCCCGGTCCTGGCTTCTCCCCCTGTTCTCTGTGACCAAAAGCTCGGAAGAAGATTTCTCCTGAGTACGTCTCCTGACCTCTTCATTTAAAATAGCAGACTTGACAAAACTAAATGTCACAGCACCATTAGGAGCAGAACCAGTTAGAGTAACAGGTAAATTTTCCCATGAATCGGGTAAAGTGTTAAGAAGAAAAAGAGCTAAAACCTCATCTTCAAAATTGATACCGATGCCAGACAACTGATAAAAACATCCTTGATATTCACTTAAATAATCAGAAATAGATGTACCTTCTATGTACCTCAAGTTCATCATTTGCTTGAGAAGAAACAGTTTATTGTTTCCCGTCTTCGAAGTGTAGGTCGTCTCAAGCTTCTCCCACAAAGTTCTGGCGTGAGAGATATTGACAATGTGGTTCATCATGTTGTCTTCAACCCATTGAGGAATGAAGCCGCAAACCATCTCATGCTCGAACGCCCATTCTTCGTCTGACATTCTCTCTGGCTTCTGGGTACTAAACACTGGAATATTCATTCGCTTGACAAAAAGCAGATCCTTCATTTTAAGTCGCCACATATGGTAGTTGGTACCATTTAACAAAATCATCTGACTGTAGTTGGCCTCCATAATAAATATGAAAATAAAAGAACCAAACCCTCTGATACCAGATGTTGGGAAAGATGGGAAAGCGACAAACGCGCAAACAAAAGAAAAAGCGAACGCGCAGCGGAAATTGAATCTTTCCCCCCAAATAGAAGCGGATGTGCAGCGACAAAATTAAATGTGCAGAAAAATAAATTTGACACCGGAAATTTTTACGTGGAAAACCCGAAAGGGAAAAACCACGGGACCTAGTCCAGAAAGAGGGATCCACTAAAATCAAGAAGTACACGGTAGAGACTCCCCAAAATGGAAGGGATCTCAAAAGTAATACTCAAGAATAAAAGTATGGATCAAAAGGTGGAGAGCAAGAAAGATGATCGTCAAAGAAAGGCGATCACCAAATGGGATTTGCTCTCGGTGTTGTTGCTGCCGGTGATGATGAAATTCCTTGCCTCTTCCTCCTTATATAGGAAAAGAATCAGCGTCAAAATAATTTCACCGCGTCAAAAGAGTGTCACCGCGTGAATTAATTCACGCGGTCTTGGCCCGCATTAAAACACCACATTAAAACAGATACCGCATGTGCACCATTTGAGGAGGCGTTGCCCAGTGCGCCAACCAGGAAGGTGCACAACATACCTTTCCTCTCTTTCCAATCCTTCAAATTGTTCAAGCCTTGATCGCATGTACTCCTTCAAACTCATAAATCAGTGGCTCAAATTTAGGTGAAATATAGCTTCTAAACCACTCAGAATGCACCGAATATTGAAAATTCCAGCAGCTAAAACTCAAAAATTGCAAATCTATTTGAAAATTAAAATTCCAGAATGAAGTGTATTTTGTATTTTTTGTGATTTTTGTCTATTAAATGGATGAAAATCAGTGGATCAACCGCAACATATCCCTGAAAATAGTGCCAATTTGTGCGTTGAGTAAATGTGAGCACAAATCCCCTGATTAACCGGGTATCTCCACAGGGATAGGATGTGGGTTGGTCCACTAATCTACTTATGTATAAAGAAAGAAGTCTTAAATGTTTGGGGGGTTTGTGCGTGACTCATGCAAGAATTGAAATGTTTTTTTTTTATTTCTATATTTACGATTTGGGTGTGTGAATGGAATTGAAAGTGGGAAGGCGCCAGTGACAACAAGGAGTATCAATCGAGTGAGTAAAGTGTGGATGGGTTAGGGTAGTGATCATCTTTGCGATGCATGTTTAGTGAATTTCCAACAAAATTATAGTTGGAAACATCACCAATTCCTTATACTTCCCTCTTGAGATAGCCTAGGACTTACTCGTGAAGTCAAGAGTCCCCGTAAGTTTGCTCTTGTCCCTCATGAGCGGTGATTTAAGTCCATTTTTTGTGACTGAGTTTCCATTGTATTCTTTGAACTCTCATTCTTCAAAATACAATGATCAATTCCAAGTGCATGGTTCAGGCTTCAAATCTCATTCCATCACCCTCACCCTCAAATCATTTGACCAGTGCCCAATCAATTAAAGCATTAAGATCAAGAGATTAAACAACACAGATCTGGGTTTCACATGGCATACATCACAAAAGAATATCACATCCCCCTCACCCCCACCAATTTGTCTAGCCTAGCATACTAAAAGCAATGAAATACAAAGAGAGAAAAGAAACCTCCCCCAAGGATGGGCTCGGGCTGCTACTCTCCTCGGGCTGCAGCTGCTTCCCCTCTGCTTGTGGGTGGATTCATGCGAATGGTAGAATCTGAAGGAATTATGGTGAGGAATGGGAGAGTATGATGGGGATGGAAGAATGAGAGTGGAATGGATATGGAGGGGTCCTGTCCAGGGGTCTTCAAATCCCTGGCCGAATGGAGTATGATGAATATATGGAGGGAGAGATGGAGTGAATGACATGGGTTTGATGGATACAAGATGATGGATGAGTGTAGAGTGAATGGCATTAGGGAGGATGAGTGGGTTCGGCCTAGATGGAGTATGGGATTGTATGGGTGAATGAATGGTATAGAGGGTATGGAATATGGAGTGCGGCTCAGGATGCCTCTCCCTGGAATGATTTCCCAGCTCCCTGGATGCTCATGCGTTGGATGGCTTCCACAAGGCACCATCCCCTCGTGCTTCTACACAATTCCAGTGAGATCCCTAACTTCTCCAACTTTGAGGGGACCAAAGTGTTGTGTTTCGCTGACCACTAAGAGAGATAATAGATGAAGAATGTGAAGAAAAACAATCTTTATTTCAACAAGAACAAAGGATTACAATTATCCCTCCTACACCTCCCTTTATTTCTCTCACATGGAGCTCTCACAGCCCTCTCACAATAGAGCTCTCCCTTGGCTCGAATCTGATATGAATGTTGAAGGAAGCACCCCAAGACCTCCTTATATAGCCATGGTGGAGGAGTCCATGTTTGACACAACTCCTCCATGCTACACAATTAACATGTGCACCAGCCAATGTTGAAGCAGCCAAGGGGCCGGTGGGGTTGGTGCACCAGCCACCTACCATGCAGCTGGAAAAACTCCATCAATTCTCCCCCTCCAGTTGTAATCCGCTGGAAAATTTTCAAAGTTCTAGCTTTTCCCGAGCAACCACCTTTGTCAACATATCCGTCGGATTCTCCTTTGCGTGGATTTTCACAAGTCGCAACAGTTGTTGATCCATCACTTCGTGTATCCAATGACAACGAATGTCAATGTGCTTCGTCCGGGAATGGTACATGGAGTTATTGTTCAAGTCCAAAGCACTTTGACTGTCACAATGAACCTTGTACTCCTTCTGAAAGAATTCGAACTCCCGGAGAAAACGCTTTAGCCACAACATCTCCTTACCATCTTCTGAAGCAGCAATGTACTCTGCTTCCGTCGTGGATAAAGCGACGCACTTCTGCAACCTTGACTGCCATGATATAGCTTCTCCTGCAAAAGTATAGATGTATCCTGATGTAGACTTCCCACTATCAGGATCCCCGACCATATTTGCATATGTATAGCCCTCCAAGATAGGTTCAAATCCCTCATAGCACAAACATAACTTTGAAGTACCTTTAAAATACCTCAGAATCCACTTGACTGCATCTCAGTGCTACTTCCCAGGATTAGAGAGAAACCGGCTCACGATTGTCACTGCATGGGAAATGTCAGGTCTCGTACTCATCATAGCGTACATCAAGATTCCAACTACTGAGGAGTATAGTATCATCTCCATCACCTTGATTTCTTCCTTGAACGACAGACATGCACTCTTGCTCAACTTCAAATGACCGAGAAGAGGAATGCTCACTGGTTTGGCTTTATCAATGTTGAAACGTTTCAGAACACGTTCAACATACTTCTCCTGAGATAGCCATAACAACTTCCTATTTTTTTCACGAATGATATGCATCCCCAAAATCTGTTGAGCTGCTCCCAAGTTTTTCATATCAAAAGACTTGAATAACTCCTTCAATTGGATAATCTTCGCTGCATCCTTCCCAATAATCAACATGTCATCAACATAAAGTAGAAGGGCAAAAAAGTTAACATCCTGAAATCTCTAGATATAGACACATTGGTCCGCCTGTGTCCTCTTATAGCCATGACTCATCGTGAATGAGTCAAACTTTTTATACCACTTCTTGGGAGCCTGTTTCAGTCCGTACAAGCTCTTTTTCAATTTACAGACGAGGTTTTCTTGTCCAGAAACCTCAAATCCTTCAGGCTACTTCATATAGATCTTCTCAGAGAGGTCAATGTGAAGAAAAGTTTTCTTCACGTCCATCTATTCAAGCTCCAAGTTAAAGCTATCCACTAATCCGAAAATAACTCGGATTGAAGCCATCTTCACCACGGGTGAAAAAATCTCGTCAAAGTCAACTCCTTTCTTCTGAAGGAATCCTTTGACAACTAACTAAGCTTTGTGCATGAACTCCCTTTTTCTGCCATCCTTCTTTAGCTTGAATACCCATTTTTTCGTTAGTGCTTTATTACCTTTGGGTAATTCCACCAAATCGTATGTTTGGTTCTTCATCAAAGAATCCATCTCATCCTCTATTGCATGCAGCCACTTGAGTTTTTCGGGATGAGACACTGCTTCCTGGTATCCTTCCAGCTCCCCCTCATCAGTCAACAATAGATAATCTGAATCCGAATATTTTGTTGATGGAATCCTTCCTCTTGAAGATCTTTGAACCTGTGAAATGTTAGGTTCGGGAGGCACAACATCACCTAGCTCTTGTGATGGTTCTGTAACTTCTTGTGGAGAGGATTGAGTCTCCCCCTGCTCAATATCCTCCTCCACCGCCTCCTGGTCTGCTGCCGATGAGTCTTCTTGCACCTCCTCTTCAATGACAGGTGGTGCTGGTATAGGTGTTGGATCATGAATTGAGTCATTGACACTTTACCTTTGAGACATTCTAGGATTTTGAATTTCCTCGATCAACTGGTTCTCATGGAACATGACATCTCTACTTCTGATACCCTCTTCTCCTTCGGGTCCCAAAGCTTGTATTTGAACTCCTCACCTCCATAGCCGATGAAGATGCATGGAGTAGATCTCTCGTCTAGCTTCTGCCTATGCTCCTTGGATACATGTGCAAATTCCAAACATCCAAATACTCGTAAATGAGAGTAAAAGAGATGTTTACTAGACCATCTTTTTTGCAGAATCTCAAAATTCAGCAGGACTGACGGTGATCGGTTGATGAGGTAGCATGCAACCTGAACAACTTCTCCCCAGAATGGATTAGGGAGCTTAGCCAAACTCATCATGCTTCTGACCTTCTCCATGATGATTCTGTTCATCCTTTCTGCAACTTCGTTGTGTTGTGGGGTGCGAGGGACCGTCCTCTCATTTCGGATGTCCTCACTCCTGCAATAGGCATCAAATTCCCTGGATGTATACTCTCCTCCGTTGTCTGAACAAATACACTTTAGCTTCCTTCTAGTTTCACGCTCCACCATGGCGTGGAACATATTGAATTAGTCCAGTACTTGGTTCTTCGTCCGCAAGAAGAACACCCACACCCTTCGAGATGCATCATCAATAAAGGATAGAAAATATTTGTTACCTCTGAGTGAATCCACCTCCATGGGTCCGCATACATCGGAGTGCACCAGATCCAGCAACTCTGATCTCCGTGATGAAGCAGTATTAAATGAGACTCTATGATGATTCTCATACAAGCAGTATTTACAAGGATCTAGTGATGCATCCTTGTCAATAGTGATGTACTTCTTCTTCATTAGGGTAGACAACTCTTTTTCACTCATGTGACCGAGTCTCCTATGCCACATATTGGATAACGTCTCTCTTTCCACCGTGTTGAGGCTGTTTGCACATATCTTCATATGAGTTTTGTACAACGTACTGCATATGTGTCCTCAGGCGATAATGATGGCTTCTTTTGTCATCTTCCATGCTCCGTTGCTGAAAATGTTGTCATAGCCTTGTCGATCAAAGGTTATACCTGATAACAGGTTGAGCCGAAGGCTTGAAACATTCCGAACATCCTTCAGGGTGATTGTGTATCCAACGTTCGTCTTGATTTGGATATCACCCATGTCAACAATCTCCACTGAACTGGTATTCTCCATCTTGACTGCACCAAAGTCACCAGCTTGATAAGTCAAGAAATACTCACGATGTGGCGTGATGTGGTACGATGCTGCAGTATCGACCACCCATTCTGTGTCTTGACCTAATGTATGAAAGCATGTATCTTCTTCGTCTTTGAAGCAAAGAATAACTTCTCCGGTGACGCTCACATGCGCGTCTTCATTTCTTCTTTGTTGGTTGCTACTTTGACCCTTTTCTTGTAACAACTTTCAGCAGTTCTTCTTCATGTGCCCCTCCATGCCACAATGGTAGCATTTGTATGTTGGCCTCCTGTCATCTGTAGACCTTCCTCTGTTCTTGCTTCGACCTCTGGTTCCTACCCCACGACCTCCTTCTTGTTGTCTCTCTCGCTTCTCCAGAACGAGAGCTTGTGTCTGGTTGTAACTCACATCCTTCCTTCGGGGCTCCTCGTTGAATAGTGCATCTTTTACCATCGTCATGGTAAGTTTGCCTCCAGGCGCCGAGTTTTTGAGTGAGACAACAAGCGTATCTCATCTATCGGGAAGTGTGTAGAGTAATTGGTTCGCCAGATCTTCATCATTTAGAGTCTTACCGGCAGCCACTAACTGGTTCACCAGGCTTTGGAACTCACTGGTGTGTTCGGCTATAGAGTTTCCACTCTGTAGTCGAAGATTCATCAATCGTTTCAACAAAAGGATCTTGTTTCGAGCGGTATTTGACTGGTACGTATTTTTTAACTTTGTCTAAAGTTTGTATGCACCAGTCTCTTGAGCAACATGGTGGCAAACACTGTGATAGATCCATTAGTGGATTTGAGCGATCGTCTTTTTGTTCAGCTTCTTCCACTCCGCTTCCTTAATGGCATCGAGGTTGACTCCCTCATACTCAATGGGGTCAAAAAGATCCTTAGCATTGAAGAGATTTTTCATTCGAGAATTCCAAATGGAGTAGTTCGAAAAAGTCAACATGATCATCCCTCCCGTGGATGATCCCTCCATTGGATTTCAATTCAGTAAAAAATTGGTGCAAAATCTGAAAAAATGGAGCTCACCGATGCATCTGGAATGGTCGAAAATGGTGGAATCGACTCCTAGTTCGTCAAAATCGGATACCGATTGATCAAGTTATGATCAAAACAGTATCAACGGTTGTGATCATCCGATGACGTGGCGATGACGTGGCGATGACGTGGCGATGACGTGGCACACCAGAGCAGCTTCCAGAAACGTCTTTGGTGCCGGAACAATACCTCCTTCTCCGGCAAGGTGGTACTGTAGCACCAGAAGTTTGACCAAACTTTGACCGGACATAGGAAGCTCGTTTTACCTCCATTTTCGATGTTGTTTGTGTCATTGGAATTGTCTTGACACAGACTTTCAGAATATACCTTCAAAAATTGATTTCGGGCAACTTGAATTTTCCAGTCACCAGAAAATTTCCACTGCCAGTCGCCGTTTCACCGAAACCGCCTCTCATACGACTTGTTGTGGTTCGCTGACCACTAAGAGAGATGATAGAGGAAGAATGGGAAGAAAAACAATCTTTATTTCAACAAGAAAAAAGGATCACAATTATCCCTCCCACACCTCCTTTTATTTCTCTCACATGGAGCTCTCCCGACCCTCTCACAATAGAGCTCTCCTTTGGCTCGAATCTGATATGAATGTTGAAGGAGGCATCCCAAGACCTCCTTATACACCCATGATGGAGGAGTCCATGTTTGACACAACTCCTCCACCAATCCCCACCTACCTTCAACAATGGCAGCCTACACAATTAACATGTGCAACAACCAATGTTGAAGCAACCAAGGGGCCGGTGGGGTTGGTGCACCAGCCACCTACCATGCAGCTGTAAAAACTCCATCACAAAGTGATTCATTAGCATCCCTTCTCTCCACCATCTGCTTCCACTTGACACTTTCCCCAACCACTACCCAATTTGGGCAAACAGAATTGTACAAGGATTATTACCCACTGCGTGTACTCCACATGTATTTAAGATTAGATCAGTGGCTGCTATTCGTCCTGAGAATTTCCTCCCAGGCTGGTCTTCATTAATTGGTTCGACGGTTCACTGGGCTCAGCCTCTCTAGCTGGACTGTAGCTTGTCTGTGTTCTAAGGCTACGTTGTGAAGGTTGAGCGTCAGTTTGGTCTTGAGGTATCGCTGGGTGTGAAATTTAATTCACTTTAATTTTTTGTTAATTAAAATGCAATTTATTTTTTAATGTGCCATTCTCAGATCTTACGCTGCTTGTTAGGCTAAACTACCCACTCGTCCTCCACCATATATGTGGCCTTCTTGTCCCACTTGATGCTCCCCCGGTTGTTCCTCGATTTCTTTTTTTGCAGGGATTTCTTCCACTTTGGCTTACATCCTACAGCTAGCGTGCAAGGGCTTTGAGAAGGGCGCTTCCTCTGTGAAAGAGCTCCGCGTCCGGGGCTTGGGGGTTTCAGCGTCCTGTTTCCCCCCTTCGCTACAAGAAAGAAGACGGGGGCGAGGGCAGAGGAGAGCAGCACCACTTCTCAGCAGGAGCGCCTTTCGCCTTTGTCATGGGCGAGGGAGCAGCGTAGCTGGGTAGCTCTGTTTGGCCTCAACCGAGAGTGGGAGAGCACGATGAGGGGTCTCCGATCTTGTTTTCTGGATTTGCACGCCAAGACATCCTCCATCCCAGATATCAGCATCATTAGGGTTTCTTTGGAGCATCCCGGTCTTTGCCGGTGACAGAGCAACGCTCCTCCCACACATCGATGCTCCTGTGTCGAAGCGGACCTGGTCCGGCTCAGGAGTTGCAGTGCAGCGAGCTTTGACATCCTTCACAAGGGGGACGACTGTTCTTCTTGGTCGGCAGCGGCTCTTATTCACTCCAGATTTGTGCGGCGTCTTCTTTCCAGGCAGGGTTTTGGCTCTCTCAGCTGCTTCATGCTTGGACAGCAGCACCGAGATAGGAGGAGTCGAGCAGGGGTTCCAGTTCATTAACCCAAGGGTTGGCGAATCTAATTCACACCAGATCTGGTTGGCGACAGTGTTTCTTGGACTGCTGGCTGTGCTGAGTATGGACAGAGATGACGCTCTAGGATGACCGCAGTGCATGGACTCGGGCAACAACATTGATCTTGAGCGGATGAACCTGCAGGCAGCGCACGAAGGACTTCCATGAGGAAGCTGCTGGTTCTGGTTCTGTTCTTGGATAGCGACACCAAATTTGGATAGCAATGGACCTGTGTGACATCGATCTGGAATGAGGAGGACATGGCAGCATATCGTCTCAACATGAAGGCTTCTACTAAGGTGAAGTCGAGCCCCTGGTAAGGGGGTCTCGGCCGTGTTTAAATGTTCCTTAGTGGTATTTTTTATTATTATTATTGATGTTGTTTGTTGAGAGTCGTGTCAGTTGTGTGCTGCTATCTAGTTGTTGCTTGTAATCCTTTATCCTTGCATAGTGAAAAACTGTGATGATCCTGCCCCGTGTACGTAGGCCTATGGCCGAAGCACGTAAATCCTTGGTGTCCCTTTTACTGCTTTCTTTTCCATTTCCGCATTTATTTGACCTGTAAAATGCTGAATGTTCGCTTCTTGAATATTAATTCAAATTCTGATTTCGAATTCGATTTATTGATTTTAGAAGATGTTTTTTTAGCCTTGTTGTGGCTCGGTTTGTCACTGTTGCTGCTACTTTTGATTCTGGAAATATATATGTGATTCTGGAATTTTAATTCTCATTGTTGTTTGATTCTGGTTTTAGATGAATCAATGTGTTCAGAATTGTTGCATTCTGTTTTATGAGAATTAAATGCAAAGTTGATGTAATTGTCCACTGCCTTGTGATTTGTTCACCTGCTGAATTCATTTGATTGTGTTTATTTGATGTTATGGAATTGCAAGTCGAACATTATTTGATTATCAGTTTGCATGTAATAAACTGTTAATAAACACCGTTTTCACGTTTCGGATTTTAACGAACCAAAACACCCAAATAGATCTGGGCTATTATATGGGGACTGCCTCTCGCGCAGGGGCGCTCTCCGCAACAAAGTGGTATCAAAGCCTAATTGGGTTTAAGTTTTTTCTTTGTTAAAATTTGAAATTGTTTGTTAGTTTGCTTTCAAATGATTTGTTAGTGACTTTTACATGTTGTAGCATGCTTTGTTGTTTCGTTCAGCTAGGTCGTTAGCTCTCTTGGGTTGTAATTTCATTCTGCTGCTGGTAGTTTGATTCCTCATTGTTTGCTTTCCATTTTCCTTTACCTGTCTGAGCCTCAAAAGATGCCTCTTGGTAGTTGCTACCTATGTGTGTCTATGGTTTCGGGGTAGGAATGGGTACTTTGTGAGGTTTGCCTATGTTTGAGAGCTGGTTAGCAGTAAGGTCTTGGCAGGATCATGTGTCTCTAATGTCTGCCTTTTGCCTAGGAGATGAGCTTATGTTAGCTCGGCTGTGTTCCTCCGCATCCTTTAGGACTGTTTGCTCCAGGTATGGTCCTGTAGCGAGTTCGGTGTTTAGGTTTGGGTAGTTTGTGGGTGCAGTGTCGGTTGGCTGATCACCAAGCTTTTTTGTTTGTTGTTTGACCCTTTTTAGCGGCTTTGTATGGTTTCCCGAAAACCGTGTGCCGTTAGTAAGACTAGACTAGGATGTGTGGCCTTCTTGCGGCTTGTTTTCCCTTAGTTTCTAGCTGGCTCCCAGGCTTTTGTTCTCGCGTCTTAGACCTGTCTTAGGATGTTGGGACTGCTTTCATGTGTCCTTGCAGTTTCCCTTTCGTGCGAGGATGTCTCCTTTTGGATTTTGTTTAGGCAGTCTTCTCCTTCAGTGGAGATTCTGAATCCATGTTTATAGGATCTTCTGGTGCCTTGCGTCGAGAGTCTTTTTGTTAGAGTTTTCAGGCGGCGTGTCCTGGCTTAAAGCCGACGGTGCTAGGTGCTTCGGTCCTCTTGTGTTTTTATGGGTTCAGGTGGAGACCTTTTTGGGTTATTTCCTTTACCATGCATGTGCTCTCTCTTTGCTGCTTTCTTTTCTGCTGTTTTGCATGATTGCACTGTTTTTGTACTGAGTTACATTCTATGTGAATTTCTCTGAGTTTGGTTTGCCATGTTTTGTGTGAGGATGGTACTGCTCTGTTTTTTTTTGTGTTCTACAGGCATAGGTGAGCTAGTTCGGGAACTATTGGCATGTGATTTGCTGGTCCGTGATTTCCTCATTGGCATCGTCTCAGAGTGCGACTCAGGTAAGTGCAGGTATGAACCTTTATCATGCAGTTGTTTAGAATTGGTTTATTCTGAACATGTTTATAATCTTTTCAATATCATTCAACTTCGGGCGACATGTATCACAACCGATACATGGTTGGGGGACTGTTTGGGTCATACCCCATAGGTTGTTATCCTGTTTAGGATTTGCCCAAGTTGATGATGTTAGGTGGTGCAGAATCATCATGTGGTTTAGGTTTTAATTTGCAAGGTGGAGCGTGGGATGTTGTGGCATATTAAATTTGTTCATGCATTTTAATTTCCAAGGTGGAGATTTGTGAAATTTAATTCACTTTAATTTTTTGTTAATTAAAATGCAATTTATTTTTTAATGTGTCGTTCTTAGATCTGTTACGCTGCTTGTTAGGCTAAACTGCCCACTCGTCCTCCACCATACACGTGGCCTGCTTGTCCCGCTTGATGCTCCCCCAGTTGTTCCTCGATTTCTTTTTTTGCAGGGATTTCTTCCACTTTGGCTTACATCCTGCAGCTAGCGTGCAAGGGCTTTGAGAAGGGCGCTTCCTCTGTGAAAGAGCTCCGCGTCCGGGGCTTGGGGGTTTCAGCGTCCCATTTCCCCCCTTCGCTACAAGCAAGAAGACGGGGGCGAGGGCAGAGGAGAGCAGCACCACTTCTCAGCAGGAGCGCCTTTCGCCTTTGTCATGGGCGAGGGAGCAGCGCAGCTGGGTAGCTCTGTTTGGCCTCAACCGAGAGTGGGAGAGCACGATGAGGGGTCTCCTATCTTGTTTTCTGGATTTGCACGCCAAGACATCCTCCATCCCGGATATCAGCATCATTAGGGTTTCTTTGGAGCAGCTTGGTCTTTGCCGGTGACAGAGCAACGCTCCTCCCACACATCGATGCTCCTGTGTCGAAGCGGACCTGGTCCGGCTCAGGAGTTGCAATGCAGTGAGCTTTGACATCCTTCACAAGGGGGACGACTGTTCTTCTTGGTCGGCAGCGGCTCTTATTCGCTCCAGATTTGTGTGGCGTCTTCTTTCTAGGCAGGGTTTTGGCTCTCTCAGCTGCTTCATGCTTGGACAGCAGCACCGAGATAGGAGGAGTCGAGCAGGGGTTCCAGTTCATTAACCCAAGGGTTGGCGAATCTAATTCACACCAGATCTGGTTGGCGACAGTGTTTCTTGGACTGTTGGCTGTGCTGAGTATGGACAGAGATGACGCTCTAGGATGACTGCAGTGCATGGACTCGGGCAACAACATTGATCTTGAGCGGATGAACCTGCAGGCAGCGCACGAAGGACTTCCATGAGGAAGCTACTGGTTTTGGTTCTGTTCTTGGATAGCGACACCAAATTTGGATAGCAATGGACCTGTGCGACATCGATCTGGAATGAGGAGGACATGGCAGCATATCGTCTCAACATGAAGGCTTCTACTAAGGTGAAGTCGAGCCCCTGGTAAGGGGGTCTCGGCCTTGTTTAAATGTTCCTTAGTGGTATTTTTTTTTTATTATTATTGATGTTGTTTGTTGACAGCCGTGTCAGTTGTGTGCTGCTATCTAGCTGTTGCTTGTAATCCTTTATCCTTGCATAGTGAAAAACCGTGATGATCCTGCCCCGTGCACGTAGGCCTATGGCCGAAGCACGTAAATCCTTGGTGTCCATTTTACTGCTTTCTTTTCCATTTTCGCATTTATTCGACTTGTAAATTGCTGAATGAATTTGCTTCTTCTGGAATATTAATTCAAATATGTCAGTTTTGAATTAAATATATTGTTGTAATTGCCACTGCCAGTGCATTGTTCACTGCTGTTGAATTCTTTTGAATATATTCATTTGATTTATTCCTTATTGATGGAATGCAATGTGAGAATGTTTTCTGTTTATCAATTTGCATGTAATAAATTGAATATAAACCTTGTTTATGCATTTCAAATTTTGACGAATCAAAACACCCAATAGTTCTTGGGCTATTATGTGGGGAATACTTCTCGCATAGGGGTGCTCCCTGCAACACTGGGCAAGGTTGGGATGCTGTTGAAGGGTGAGATGCCATTGGGAAATCCTTGAGATTACGTTGGCATCAATCATGGTGAACAGGTTTAAGCAGCAAGGTTTCTTCATCTCCCAGGCCTGGTTTGGTGATGGTAGCCCGGTATATTAGGGTTAGGGTGGAATCTTAGGCAGCGACAATGGCATGCGCTGCCTCCATCGAAAATGTAGATCAGTCGAGGCTTTGGAAGTAGGCATGGATGAAGCTGAGAATGACGGTGAGGGTAGACGAGGACCTGAGTGGCCGCGAGGATTTCAAAATGTAGAGGGTGAAGCCCTCGGTTTAACAGCTGAAGAAGATGACTCTCGGTGGACAGCTGAGATGTGTGGAAAACCAGATCTGACGGACGGTAGTGTCCCAGAGTGGTCACGCGTCTACCAAGCGCGTTAGCGCTTTGATCCTGTGTTAAAGCGATCCATTTGAGACTTTGGCCAGGGCTGGCTGGACCAGCATCGCCTCAGAATACGGAATGATGCCACGTTCATCTAAAAAAAAAAAAAAGTGCAATCCGATTTAAATGCAATAAAAAAATATAGTTGTCATAATTTTTACAAAAAAACATTTTAACCTTTGTTATTACTGTCATACAACTGTAATAAAATTAAAACATTAAAAAAAAACATCATAAATAAAATTAAAACATTAAAAAAAACATTTCAAAAACATATAAAAAAAACATCTCAAAAAACGAAAATACTCAATAATAAAATGATATAAAAACTCTATAAATTACAAAAAAAATAATAACATACAAAAAACGTTTGATATAAAAAAAACACAAAAAATGTTGATACAAAACATAAACATATCAAAAACAAAAATTAGATATAAAAAACGTTAATATAAATTACTATTTAAAACATATCAATTTATAAAAAATTAATAACATTGAAATATATAAATTTCTTATAAATTTTTATTTTAAAAAATATATCAATTTTTTATTTCTTAAATAATATTGTAAACAACTATTAATCTTTGAAAGTTTTAAAAAAAATTATGAAAGAAATTAAAAATATGTACTTAGAAAAATGTAACAAAACATTATTACATTTAAAAGTTAAATAAAAATATTGTTCGGAAATAATAAAATTTTCTCAAATAAAGAGAAACTCATTATTTTATAAATGTATAAGCATTCTTATGCTGTAATTTTTTAAAGGCATAAAAAGAATATATTTTATAATGGAACTAAGAATAAAAAATGCCAATTTGAAGAAAAAATCACATTTTTATTTAAAGGGAAAAATGTCAATGAAGAATTTCCATTATAAAAAACAAAAAAATAAAAAAAAATAAAAGGGGAAATTGTAAATTAAATTTTAATGAATGTATTTATATTAAATGAAATGACATATAATATGTATTAATTTTTTTACATAAATTTTATAAAAATAATATAATTTGCCATTTAAAAATATATATAATACATGAATAAAAATGTAAAAAAATGTACATATTTAGGAAGTTCCAGTGGAGGTTTCGGTGGAAGTTATAGTAGAGGTTCCAATATAAGTTTCAGTGGAGGTTCCAGTTCCGGTGGAGGTTGTAGTGGAGATTTCAGTGAAGGTGTAAGAACCCGATTTTCGCTGTGAAAGACTTTGAAATATTTTTGATGATATTCCAGAGCAGCACCTTCAAACGGCGTGCAATTCCGAGCCCCCGAGTAGTCGGAATTAAATTTTCAGTGCGTTCACACTGGAAACGCCAAATAAATGGGATAACTCCTAAACTATGATCCGGATCAGAGATCAGAGTGTACGGATGGGTCCGGAATGAGGTGTTTACCCTAGAAACGACATAAAACTTGTCGGCGCGGGATGTTTGGACCCCTCGCTTGCTTTCGGAACGTTAAACGGATAAATTAATTAATTAATTTATTCGTTTAATGGTGAAACACGGGTATCTCTTAAACGGTGGCTCAAATTGGAAAACCGAGGGCACCGTTGAGTTCGGAGCGTGCCGTTTACCCTAGGAGGGGTATAAGTTTCGCGGGCGCGGGCCGTCTGTGAAAAATGGCCCCAGGGGCGTTTTCGTAATTTGGCGGCCTCGAGCGCTAAGTTTTATAACTTTTGAATGGAGTCTCGGATTAAAATTCTGAGACCGCCGTTGTGCTCGAGAGGTCGTTTTTACCCTAGGGGCACCCTCATTTTTGTCTGCATCGGCAGCGTAGTCTGGGGCGTGCCGGGCGGGGGGTTTAAGTGTTTTCTACTTAAACGCACCCCCACCCTCTTCTTCTTCTTCTTCTTCTAACTCAAACCCTCCCCCTCTCCTCCTGCTCCAGCGAAGTACTCCGGTGAGGCACCTCCGACGAGGCAGCTCCGGCAAGGCGATGACGCGGCGGCAGATCGCCCGTGAAGCTTTGGGCAACGCCCCTGCAGGTAGGGGTTTATCGTTTTCATTTTTAATTTCCCGCAATCTTTGAGCTCAATTCATAGCGTCGAAATGTTATCCGATCGTTGATCGATGGCCATGATCGCGTAGTACGTTATCCAAGCTTTCCAACGCTTGTTTCAGATTCAAAATCTGACCTCCGAAACCTCCGCAGCGGCAATGCGAAGATCCGCGGGTTTTGGGGGTTTTCTGGCCGGCACGGTGGTCCGGCGGGTTTCCAGCGATGGCGGCGCGGTGGTCCGGCGATCTCCAGGCGGCGGCGCGACTGCGGGTTCCGGCGAGGGGAGCCGGTCAGCGGGGCGGCCCGACGAACGGTTGGCTGAGAGCGCCGGCCGCTGGCGCCGGCGAGATGGGACGACCGGGGTCGCGCTGTGCGACCCCGCGGCTGGACAGAGACCCGCGCGACGCGGGTCTCCGCGTGGAAGGCCGACCGGCCGTGTCGGCCGGTCGGTGGAAGAGCCGCCCGCGCGGCGCGGGCGGGGTGACTCGCGGGAGGCGGCTGGGCTGCAGACCCAGCGGGCCGGCCGGAGCGGGCCGGCTCGAGCGGGGCGGACCGGCCGGACCGGGCCGGTCCGGCCCAAGAGGGTCCCCCCTCTTCTTTTAAAATGTTCGGACGCCCGTATTTCGGGCTACGGGCGTCCGTTTTGCGCGCCGTCAGCGGAAGCGCAGACCTTGCGTCGAGCGGAACGTTTTGAGATGGTTTTGGGAATTTTTAATTCCCGAAAAGAGGGGCCTCGGAGGCGCGACGCGTCTTTAAGTGGACGAGTGTCTTTCCCGAGATTCTTGTTTTGGACGGTGCGGACGCGTCCGACGTCCGTTTTGAGCGCCGTCAGTGGCGTTGTGACCCTGGCACTGAGGCAGAGATTTCCAGTGTGGTTCCAGGCGTTGAGGCCGAAGTTGAGGCGCGGGCCCCACATCCCGTCTCTTGAGTTGCGTGCAGCGTTTCACCACTTTTCCATCGGACGTCCGTTCGGGGCGTGCGAGCAGTCGTTTCTGGATGTTTTTCCGAGGGGATTGCAATGGTGCAATCCGCCCGCTCTATTTCGGCACGATGGTGCGGGGCCCACGAGGGCCGTTTCGGCGTTGACAGTGATTTTTCCATCTTTATCACCGGGCGACCGTTTTGGATAAGTGAATAGTCCATCTTGTGTGCTTTTTCGAGAGCTTTGCGATGGCGCAGTCCGCCCGACCTTTTTCGGGGACATGGTGTGGGACCCACCCGACCTGGCTATGGTGAATAGTACCCTTTTTCACCGGGTGTCCATTTTGGGCGATTGAGTACTCAATCCCGTGTGTTTTTCCGAGGGGATCGTAGTGGCATGATCCGTTGGTTCAGTTTCGGGATCTTAGGGTGGGCCCCACACGAGTTTGGTCACGGTGAATAGTACCTTTTTCACCGGTTGACCGTTTCGGGCGAGTGAGTAGTCTAACTCGCGTGTTTTTCCGCAAAGATTACAACGGTGTGATCCGTTTGGCTGTACGGAGCCTCTTGCAGAATCTTATTAAAAGTGGAAGCATGAAAGGTGCTCTAGTGGTGGTTCGCCCTACCTTGTTTGTAGCGGACCTTTGGCGTGTGATCGCGCACTCTTGGGAGAGTGACATAAATGGTTCACGAGATGTGGTTGGCCGTGCCTGGGCCTTTGAGTTGAAGATGTTACGTCACGCCTTCGCGTTGACGTTGGGTGCCGTGTGCACGATGACCCTTGGGCTAAGAATGTGGTATACTCTGGGAGTATACGAGAATGCCTGGAGGCACATGTGGTTGTTCGTACCCGAGAACGTCTGGGCGCTTGGTTGGGGTTGCGATGGGGCCACACGTTGTGTGGGCCCCACGTGCGTGCCGAGATCTGCTTTGCGTACCTTTGACCTCTCGCGATGTAGAGGGTCCCTCTGTGCTCGTTTGTTGACCAGCAGGGTTGAGTGGTCTCCCCCTGGTTTCGTTCTCGATGGATCGGCCAATAGCGGTGCTAGTGGCACCCCGTGATGGAACAGGCGCTGAAACTCTTTTGGGAGAGTTGTTCTGGAGTTGGGTGGTTGCGCGATACCCATTCCGTGTTCGGTTGGCCAGTGGTGTACCCTCCGGTAGAGATGACCAGAGCAATTCTGAGTTTTACCCTCCAGCGGGGCAGGGCTGTGGGTTGCTCACTGAATTTTAGGGTTTACCCTCCAGTAGAGACTGGGCAGTGGGTCACCCGATGACCTCTTAGGGTCTACCCTCCAGCAGAGACTGGGCGGTGGGTCACCCGACGACCTCTTAGGGTCTACCCTCCAACAGAGACTGGGCAGTGGGTCACCTGACGACACTCTTAGGGTCTACCCTCCAGCAGAGACTGGGCAGTGGGTCGCCCGTCGCCTAGTTCCAGGTCTACCCTCCAGCAGGGCTGGGCAGTGGGTTGCTTGTTGACTTATTCCAGGTCTACCCTCCAGCGGGGCTGGGTAGTGGGTCGCCTGATGACGTATTAAGGTCTACCCTCCAGCGGGGCTGGGTAGTGGGTCTCCTAATGATGTATTAGGGTTTACCCTCCAGCGGGGCTGGACAGTGGGTCGCCTGATGATGTATTAGGGTTTACCCTCCAGCAGGGTTGGGCAGCGGGTCACCCGATATCTGGTTATGAATTACCCTCCAGCAGGGCTGGGCAGTGGGACACCTGTTGGCATTCCAGACTCACTCCTTTCTACTAGGTTAGTCTGTGACTTTCCTCCATGACCACCGTAGCGGGACCCTTGGTTGTACGGGTCAGTGTTGGAACGACTTTGACTTTGAGGAGACCTCTCGACTGCAGGGCAGTGAGGAGGTGTGGTTTGACTTTTCCTAGAACTCTCAAGTACGAGGGGCACTTTCCCCACCGAGATGTGTTCTTGTGACGCGATCTAAAACCGTGCGGGCGAGTCAGTGCCGCCCAAAGCGGATAGTGTCGAGGTGCGGTGATTGAGCCATTGGCTTGCGGTTTGGGGTAGACGCACGGGATGCTGGGCATCGATGATGGTGTTACTTCTGGGACTGTTGGCGACTCACCTTTTCTTGGGTTGAGCTATGGGATGGAGATCCCCTTACGACGTTGTTCGAGTTTCTTGTTGAGCATACAAATATGTATATACCTTGTTCTAGTACCCACTTCTTGGGTTTGGTTACTCTCCTTCTAGGAGAGGCGAGGACGCGCGGGGTATGTCACGTGATTTCCGTGTCTAGCTTCTCATAGTTGGATGAGTCTACTCTCCTACTATAGGTAGCGAAGACTCGATGAGAAGTTCATCTTCTCACCGTTTCCAGCTCCTTGTGCCTGGAAGAGTCTACTTCTTTCCTCTTGTTGGGTTGAGTTGGACTCTTTACTGCACTCTTTGTTGTACTCCCTTTTATTTTCCCTGTTCGCTCTACTGCTCACCCTTCGGTACCTCCTTTGTTGCTCCCTCGAGCCTTCAGGGTATCCTACTGAGTATTTTTATACTCACCCCTGCTTGGGCTTTGCCCGCACTTGGTGTGCCCTTGCAGACGACAGACAGGTTGGTCGTGACGTCAGAGGAGCTTAGGAGCTGGGAGCTTGGACCGCGTGCGGTGGTTGGAGTCAGGTTCTAGGTGGGGAACCCTACCAGCTGTTTTCTTTGTTTACCTGTTGCCGGGTTGTGGCACTTTTCTGATTGGGCGTGTGTTTTGCCCCTTTACTTTTCAGTGTACCTTCAGCTTTCTTGTACAGTTTAGAGGTCGATGCTCATTTGTGGTTTATATATATAGCAGTTGCCCTTTTCTTTACTTGCCTTTACTTTACTCTGCACTTTTGCATTGAGTTTGCTGCGCGTGTGTGTACAGGTACTTAGGCAAAGGCCTCCCCGAGTTGTTGTGCCTTCGGCGCTAGTCGCCAGCCCCTGGCCTATGGAGGCGGGCTTGAGGTAGTTGCGGCTCGAGCCCGGGTAGGGTCGGGTCATGACAAAGTGGTATCAAAGGTGGTTCGTTCCTTGGGACATTGTGTAGACGTCCCTAAAAGAGGAATTGGTTGGGATTTAGGGCAACAGTGTTAACGTGTCTCGAGAGTGGCTCTCAGGCCAGTGAGTCCAGTGATGGTGCGACGGCCGATGTATCCATTCACCAGGACCTTGATAACCGGCTTGTCGACTCGGCATGCTGAGACACTTGTTGCCGGGAAATTTGTTTGTGCATCACATAGGATTGACTCTTGACTGTCCTTCTTGAGTCAGCTCCCCATCGTTGTTGTTATTGGTATATACATGTATGCTCATCTGACCGGGACACTCCTTGATAATATTCAGGATGTCTCCGTGAAGACAGCCAGCCCATATACCAGCTTTGGTGCGTGACGATGACCCTATGAGCTACGAGGCCATGGTCCAGGACCCATCATGCGAGCCCCTTTCTCCGGGTGGGCTGGTAGCAGCACCCCCACCTGTGGAGCAGCAGACAGTTTCAGCGGAGTAGGCTGAGTTTGAGCGCAGGTTGAGCGCGCTCCGTGAGTTCCAGCGGCAGTGACCGCTGAGGTTTAGTGGTGAGCCAGACCCTCAGGCAGCAGAGGCTTGGCTCGAGATAGTGGTTCGCCTTTTCAGGCTTGTGCAGACGCCGACAGATCAGAGAGTGGCTTTGGCAGCCAGCCTTTTCTGCAGAGCAGCTTGGCGTTGGTGGAGTCTGGTGACTCAGTTTCTTGAAGAGTCGTCGCTTTCGTGGGACGACTTACAATTGTTGTTTCGTGAGGAGTTTTGCCCCTCCTGCTTGCACTCCGTTCGGATTCAGGAGCTACTGCAGTTTCAGCAGGGAGGGATGACGGTGGCCGAGTACGCGACTAGTTTTGCAGACCGTGCACGCTTTTACCCGGACTTGGTCCATGACGACAACCTCCGAGCGCAGAAGTTTGAGCAGGGTCTCCGCCGAGAGATTCGTGCTGTTGTAGTACCCTTGGGCATTTCCACATATGTCGGGGTGCTAGAGTAGGTGCTAGTGACAGAGAGCTTCATGTCACGTTCTGAAGTTGGTGGTGGCAGCAGACACGTTGGAGCCGTGACGTCTGCCGCAACTAGCGGGCGTCGACAAGCAGGACCTCAATGCAGGTGGCTTCCTGACAACCGGACTCAGGGGCATGGTCATACACCACAGTGGTGCCGGAGGGCACCAGTGCAGCCCAGAGAGAGTCGATGTTATGCTTGTGACGGGCGAGGTCACTTGGCACGAGACTGCCCGTCCCGAGTTGCTGAGAGCTTCGGGCAGGCAGCAGGCGCACCACCACGGTAGAGGCAGCGCCGTGATCGGAGTAGCGCCCAGAGAGGTGGTGCTAGCAGAGGAGCGGGAGGAGCTGAAGGTGGGGGACGACGTTACGGGGTCTTCCTATCACCACTAGGCGGTCCACATCAGGCTCCGAGAGCTGACAGTTGGGACCACAGACAGCCGTGAGCTTTGGATGTCTACGACCCTGCAGAGCATGGGATGATGAGAGGTACCCCTTGCGACTCTTCTACTTCTTGCAGAAGAATTGTTAGGCTCTGCGTGTGAAAGGATTTTCTCCCTGCTCCTTGTTTGGGGTGTTATCAGGGTGACGCATGGCGTCGGGTGTAACCCTGTGTTGGTAAGGAAAAAGGCGTGAGACCTTTTCATTTAGTCGATGGTGTTGACTCCTTCGCTTCCGAGCGAGTAAGAGAGTCTTGGTTGAGAGACATCGACTGTGAAATCTTGCGTAACCAGATATCCTTGGGTGTTTCACCATATGGATATTCTGAAAAAGGGAATCAACGGGCCTTGTTCTAGGTGCGGGCGGTGATTCCCGTCGCGGCATGCGACGTGGAGGTGCGGGCGAGGAGGTGAGCTACCCCCGTGAGCCTTTGGGCCGTTTGAGACCGTGCAAAGGGATGGCGAGGTGCCCTACCATCTTGCCCTAACCCCAAAGTCTGAAGTGGGTTCACGACGTCGGCAAGGGATGAACTCGCGTGAACGGATCAATCCTTTGGTCCGTGTGCCGTGACGCAGAGCTGTGCGTGGGTTCTTCTGGGTATGGGAAAGCCAGGTGTGGGCTTAGTACCCTGTGTTGCTCCCTAGTTTTGCTTTTCGGGGAC
Organism: Viscum album; assembly: GCA_963277665.1. NCBI lineage: Eukaryota > Viridiplantae > Streptophyta > Magnoliopsida > Santalales > Viscaceae > Viscum > Viscum album. The sequence goes on along the minus strand of OY728150.1, from coordinate 1,111,772,497 downwards.
GAAAATCTTGAAGGAGGGAATGATTTAAGAACCCGGTTTTCGCTGTGAAAGACTTTGTAATATTCTTGATGATATTCCAAAGCAGCGCATTCAGACGACATGCAATTCCGAGCCCCGGAGTGGCCAGAATTAAATTTTCAGTGCGTTCACACTAGAAACGCCAAATAAATGGGATAACTCCTAAACGGCGATCCAGATCAGAGATCCGAGTGTACGGATGGGTCCGGAATGGGGTGTTTACCCTAGGAACGACATAAAACTTGTCGGCGCAGGATGTTTGGACCCCTCGCTCGCTTTCGGAACGTTAAACAGATTAATTAATTAATTAATTTATTCGTTTAATGGTGAAACGTGGGTATCTCTTAAACAGTGGCTCGTATTGGAAAACCGAGGGCACCGTTGAGTTCGGAGCGTACTGTTTACCCTTGGAGGGATATAAGTTTCGCGGGCGCGGGCCGTCTGTGAAAAATGGCCCTAGGGGTGTTTTCGTAATTTGGCGGCCTCGAGCGCTAAGTTTTATAAATTTTGAACGGAGTCTCGGATTAAAATTCCGAGACCGCCTTTGTGCTTGGGAGGTCGTTGTTACCCTAGGGGCACCCTCAGTTTTGTCTGCATCGGCAGCGTAGTCAGGGGCGTGCCAGGCGGGGGGTTTAAGTGTTTTCTACTTAAATGCACCCCACCCTCTTCTTCTTCTTCTTCTAACTCAAACCCTCCCCCTCTCCTACAGCTTCGGCGAAGTACTCCGGTGAGGCACCTCCGATGAGGCTGCTCCGGCAAGGCTATGGCGCGGCGGCGGATCGCTCGTGAAGCTTCGGGCAACACCCCTGCGGGTAGGGGTTTATCGTTTTCGTTTTTAATTTCCCGCAATCTTTGAGCTCAATTCATAGCATCGAACTATTATACGATCATTGATCGATGCCCATGATCGCGTAGTAAGTTATCCGATCTTTCCAACGCTTGTTTCGGATTCAAAATCCGACCTCTGTAGCCTCCGCAGCGGCCCGACGAAGATCCACGAGTTTTTGTGGTTTTCTGGCCGGCACGGTGGTCCGGCGGGTTTCCAGCGGTGGCGGCGCGGTGGTCTGGCGATCTCCAGGCGGCGGCGCGGCTGCGGGTTCCGGCGAGGGGAGCCGGTCAGCGGGGCGGCCCGGCGAACGGTTGGCTGAGAGCGCCGGCCGCTGGCGCTGGCGAGATGGGACGACCGGGGTCGCGCTGTGCGACCCCGCGGCTGGACAGAGACCCGCGCGACGCTGGTCTCCCCGTGGAAGACCGAACGGCCGTGTCGGCCGGTCGGTCGAAGAGCCGCCCGCGCGGCGCAGGCGGGGTGACTCGCGGGAGGCGGCTGGGCCGTAGCCCCAGGGGGTCGGCCGGAGCGGGCCGGCTCGAGCGGGGCGGACCGGCCGTACCGGGCCGGTCCGGCCCAAGAGGGTCACCCCTCTTCTTTTAAAATCTTCGGACGCCCGTATTTCGGGCTACGGGCGTCCGTTTTGCGCGCCGTCAGCGGCAGCACGGACCTTGCGTCGAGGGGAACGTTTTGAGATGGTTTTGGGAATTTTTAATTCCCGAAACGAGGGGCCTCGGAGGCGCAACGCGTCTTTAAGTGGACGAGCGTCTTTCCCGAGATTCTTGTTTTGGACGGCGCGGACGCGTCCGACGTCCGTTTTGAGCACCGTCAGTGGCGTTGCGACCCTGACACTGAGGCAGAGATTTCCAGTGCGGTTTCAGGCATTGAGGCCGAAGTTGAGGCGCGGGCCCCACGACCCCTCTCTTGAGCTGCGTGCAGCGTTTCACGACTTTTCAATCGGACGTCCGTTCGGGGCGTGCGAGCAGTTGTTTCTGGATGTTTTTCCGAGGAGATTGCAATGGTACAATCCGCCCGCTCAATTTCGGCACGATGGTGCGGGGCCCACGAGGGTCGTTTCGGCGTCGACAGTGATTTTTCCATCTTTATCACCGGGCGACCATTTTGGACAAGTGAATAGTCCATCTTGTGTGCTTTTTCGAGAGCTTTGCGATGGCGCAGTCCGCCCGAACTTTTTCGGGGACGTGGTGTGGGACCCACCCGACCTGGCTACGGTGAATAGTACATTTTTTCACCGGGTGTACATTTTGGGCGATTGAGTACTCAATCCCGTGTGTTTTTCCGAGGGGATCGTAGTGGCATGATCCGTTGGTTCAGTTTCGGGATCTTAGGGTGGGCCCCACACGGGTTTGGTCATGGTGAATAGTACCTTTTTCACCGGTTGACCGTTTCGGGCGAGTGAGTAGTCTAACTCGCGTGTTTTTTCGCAAGGATTACAACGGTGTCATCCGTTTGGCTGTACGGAGCCTCTTGCGTGATCTTATTAAAAGTGGAAGCATGAAAGGTGCTCCAGTGGTGGTTCACCCTACCTTGTTTGTAGCGGACCCTTGGCGTGTGATCACGCACTCTTGGGAGAGTGATATAAATGGTTCACGAGATGTGGTTGGCCGTTCCTGGGCCTTTGAGTTGGAGATGTTACGCCATGCCTTCGCGTTGACGTTGGGTGCCGTGTGCACGATGGCCCTTGGGCTGAGAATGTGTTATACTCTGGGAGTATACGAGAATGCTTGGAGGCACATATGGTTGTTCGCACTCGAGAACGTTTGGGTGCTTGGTTGGGGTTGCGATGGGGACACACATTGTGTGGGCCCCACGTGCATGCCGAGATCTGCTTTGCGTACCTTTGACCTCTCGCAACGTAGAGGGTCCCTCTGTGCTCGTTTGTTGACCAGCAGGGTTGAGTGGTCTCCCCTGGTTTCGTTCTTGATGGATCGGCCAGTAGCGGTGCTAGTGGCACCCCGTGATGGAACAGGCACTGAAACTCTTTTGGGAGAGTTGTTCTGGAGTTGGGCGGTTGCGCAATACCCATTTCGTGTTCGGTTGGCCAGTGGTGTACCCTCCGGTAGAGATGACCAGAGCAGTTCTGAGTTTTACCCTCCAGCGAAGCTGGGCAGTGGGTTACTCATCGACTTCTTCGGGTTTACCCTCCAGCGGGGCTGGGCAGTGGGTTGCTCACTGAATTTTAGGGTTTACCCTCCAGTAGAGACTGGGCAGTGGGTCACCCGATGACCTCTTAGGGTCTACCCTCCAGCAGAGACTGGGCAGTGGGTCACCCGACGACCTCTTAGGGTGTACCCTCCAGCAGAGACTGGGCAGTGGGTCACCCGATGACACTCTTAGGGTCTACCCTCCAGCAGAGACTGGGTAGTGGGTCGCCCGTCGTCTAGTTCCAGGTCTACCCTCCAGCAGGGCTGGGCAGTGGGTCGCCTGTCGACTTATTCCAGGTCTACCCTCCAGCGGGGCTGGGCAGTGGGTCGCCTGATGATGTATTAGGGTTTACCCTCCAGCGGGGCTGGGCAGTGGGTCACCCGATATCTGGTTATTAATTACCCTCTAGCAGGGCTGGGCAGTGGGACACCTGTTGGCATTCCAAACTCAGTCCTTTCTACTAGGCTAGTCTGTGACTTTCCTCCGTGACCACCGGAGTGGGACCCTTGGTTGTACGGGTCAGTGTTGGAACGACTTTGACTTTGAGGAGACCTCTCGACTTCAGGGCAGTGACGAGGTGTGGTTTGAATTTTCCTAGAACTCTCAAGTATGAGGGGCACTTTCCCCACCGAGACGCGTTCTTGTGACGCGATCTAAAACCGTGCGGGCGAGTCAGTGCCACCCAAAGAGGATAGTGTCGAGGTGCGGTGATTGAGCCCTTTGCTTGCGGTTCGGGGCAGACGCGCGGTATGTTGGGCATCGATGATGGTGTTACTTCTGGGACTGTTGGCGACTCACCTTTTCTTGGGCTGAGCTACGGGACGGAGATCCCCTTACAACGTTTTTTGGGTTTCTTGTTGAGCATATAGATATGTATATACCTTGTTCTAGTACCCACTTCTTGGGTTTGGTTACTCTCCTTCCAGGAGAGGCGAAGACGCGCGGGGTATGCCACGCGATTTCCGTGTCTAGCTTCTCATGGTTGGATGAGTCTACTCTCCTACTATAGGTAGCGAAGACTCGACGAAAAGTTCATCTTCTCACCATTTCCAGCTCCTTGTGCCTAGAAGGGTCTACTTATTTCCTCTTGTTGGGTTGAGCTGGACTCTTTACTGCACTCTCTGTTGTACTCCCTTTTCTTTTCCCTGTTCGCTCTACTTCTCACCCTTCGGTACCTCCTTTGTTGCTCCCTCGAGCCTTCAGGGTATCCTACTAAGTATTTTTATACTCACCCCTTCTTGGGCTTTGCCCGCACTTGGTGTTCCCTTGTAGACGACGGACAGGTTGGTCGTGACGTCAGAGGATCTTAGGAGCCGGGAGCTTGGACCACGTGCGGTGGTCAGAATCGGGTTCTAGGTGGGGGACCCTACCAGCTGTTTTCTTTGTTTACCTATTGCCGGGTTGTGACACTTTTCTGATTGAGCGCGTATTTTTCCCCTTTACTTTTCAGTGTACCTTCAGCTTTCTTGTACTGTTTAGAGGTCGATGCACATTTGTGGTTTATATATATAGCAGTTGCCCTTTTCTTTACCTGCCTTTACTTTACTCTGCACTTTTTCATTGAGTTTGCTGCGTGTGTGTGTGTACAGGTACTTAGGAAAAGGCCTCCCCGAGTTGTTGTGCCTTCGGGGCTAGTCGCCAGCCCCTGGCCTATGGAGGCGGGCTTGGGGTAGTTGCGGCTCGAGCCCGGGTAGGGTCGGGTCATGACAAAGTGGTATCAGAGGTTGTTCGTTCCTTAGGACATTGTGCGGACGTCCCTAAAAGAGGAATTGGTTGGGATTTAGGGCAACAGTGTTAACGTGTCTCGAGAGCGGCTCTCAGGACAGGGAGTCCAGTGATGGTGCGGCGGCCGACATATCCATTCACCAGGACCTTGATAACCGGCTTGTCGACTCGGCATGCTGAGACACTTGTTGCAGGGAAATTTGTTTGTGCATCACATAGGACTGAGTCTTGACTATCCTTCTTGAGTCAGCTCCCCATCGTTGTTGTTATTGGTATATACATGTATGCTCATCTGACCGCGACACTCCTTGATAATATTCAGGATGTCTCCTTGAAGACAGCCAGCCCAGATACCGGCTTTGGTGAGTGACGAAGACCCTATGAGCTACGAGGCCACAGTCCAGGACCCATCATGCGAGCCCCTTTCTCCGGGTGGGTTGGTAGCAGCACCCCCACCAGTTGAGCAGCAGACAGTTTCAGCGGAGTAGGCTGAGTTTGAGCGCAGGTTGAGCGCGCTCCGTGAGTTCCAGCGGCAGAGACCACTGAGGTTCAGTGGTGGGCCAGACCCTCAAACAGCAGAGGCTTGACTCGAGGCAGTGGTTCGCCTTTTCAGGCTTGTGCAGACGCCGACAAATCAGAGAGTGGCTTTGGCATCCAGCCTTTTCTGCAGAGCAGCTTGGCGTTGGTGGAGTCTGGTGACTCAGTTTCTTGACGAGTCGTCGCTTTCGTGGGATGACTTCCAATTGTTGTTTCGTGAGTAGTTTTTCCCCTCCTGCTTGCATTCCGTTCGGATTTAGGATCTCCTGCAGTTTCAGCAGGGAGGGATGATGGTGGCCGAGTACGCGGCTAGTTTTGCAGACCGTGCACGCTTTTACCCGGACTTGGTCCATGAGGACAACCTCCGAGCGCGGAAGTTTGAGCAGGGTCTCCGCCGAGAGATTCATGCTGTCGTAGTACCCTTGGGAATTTCCACATATGTCGGGGTGCTAGAGTAGGTGCTGGTGACAGAGAGCTTCATGTCACGTTCCGAAGTTGGTGGTGGCAGCAGACACGTTGGAGCCGTGACGTCTGCCACAGCTAGCGGGCATCGGCAAGCAGGACCTCGACGCAGGTGGCATCCTGACAACCGGACTCAGGGGCATGGTCGTACACCACAGTGGCGCCGGAGGGCACCAGTGCAGCCCAGAGAGAGTCGGTGTTATTCTTGTGACGAGCGAGGTCTCTTGGCATGAGACTGCCCGCCCCGAGTTGCTGAGAGCTTCGGGCAGGCAGTAGGCACACCACCACGGTAGAGGCAGCGCCGTGATTGGAGTAGCGCCTAGAGAGGTGGTGCTAGAAGAGGAGCGGGAGGAGCTGGAGGTGGGGGAAGACGTTACGAGGTCTTCCCATCACCACTAGGCGGTCCACGTCAGGCTCCGGGAGCTGACAGTTGGGACCAAGGACAGCCGCGAGCTTTGGATGTCTACGACCCTGCAGAGCATGGGATGGTGAGAGGTACCCATTGCGACTCTTCTACTTCTTACAGTAGAATTGTTAGGCTCTGCGTGTGAAAGGCTTTTCTCCCTGCTCCTTGTTTGGGGTGTTACCAGGGTGACGCATGGCGTCGGGTGTAACCCTGTGTTGGTAAGGAAAAAGGCGTGAGACCTTTTCCTTTAGTCGATGGTGTTGACTCCTTCGCTTCTGAGCGAGTAAGAGAGTCTTGATTGAGAGACATCGACTGTGAAATCTCGCTTAACCAGATATCCTTGAGTGTTTCACCATATGGATATTCTAAAGGAGGGAATCACCGGGCCTTGTTCCAGGTGCGGGCGGTGATTCCCGTCGCGGCATGCGACGTGGAGGTGCGGGCGGGGAGGTGAGCTACCCCCGTGAGCCTTCGGGCCGTTTGAAACCATGCAAAGGGATGGCGAGGTGCCCTACTGTCTTTCCCTAACCCCAAAGTCTGAAGTGGGTGCACGACGTCAGCAAGGGCTGAACTCGCGTGAACGGATCAATCCTTTGGTCCATGTGCGGTGACGCAGAGCTGTGCGTGGGTTCTTCTGGGTATGGGAAAGCCAGGTGTGGGCTTAGTACCCTGTGTTGCTCCCTAGTTTTGCTTTTCGGGGACAAAAATATTTAAGGAAGGAATGATTTAAGAACCCGATTTTTGCTGTGAAAGACTTTGGAATATTCTTGATGATATTCCAGAGCAGCGCCTTTAGACGGTGTGCAATTCCGAGCCCCGGAGTGGCCATAATTAAATTTTCAGTGTGTTCACACTGGAAACGCCAAATAAATGGGATAAATCCTAAACAGTGATCCGGATCAGAGATCCGAGTGTACGGATGGGTCCGGAATGGGGTTTTTACCCTAGGAACGACATAAAACTTGTCGGCGCGGTATGTTTGGACCCCTCGCTCACTTTCGAAACGTTAAACAGATAAATTAATTAATTAATTTATTCGTTTAATGGTGAAACACGGGTATCTATTAAACGGTGGCTCGGATTGTAAAACCTAGGGCACCGTTGAGTTCGGAGCGTGCCGTTTACCCTAGGAGGGGTATAAGTTTCGCGAGCGCGGGCCGTCTGTGAAAAATGGCCCCAGGGGCGTTTTTGTAATTTGGCGGCCTCGAGTGCTAAGTTTTATAAATTTTGAACGGAGTCTCGGATTAAAATTCCGAGACCTCCATTGTGCTCGGGAGGTCGTTTTTACCCCAGGGGAACCCTCATTTTTGTCTCCATCGACAGCGTAGTCGGGGGCGTGCCAGGCGGGGGGTTTAAGTGTTTTCTACTTAAACGCACCCCCACCCTCTTCTTCTTCTTCTTCTAACTCAAACCCTCCCCCTCTCCTCCAGCTCTAGTGAAGTACTCCGGCAAGGCACCTCCAGTGAGGCAGCTCCGTCAAGGCGATGGTGCGGCGACGGATCGCCCGTGAAGCTTCGGGCAACGCCCCTGCAGGTAGGGGTTTATCGTTTTCGTTTTTAATTTCCCGCAATCTTTGAGCTCAATTCATAGCGTCGAACTGTTATCCGATCGTCGATCGATGCCCATGATCGCGTAGTAAGTTATTCGAGCTTTCCAATGCTTGTTTCAGATTCAAAATCCGACCTCCGAAGCCTCCGCAGCGGCCCGGCGAAGATCCGCGGGTTTTTGGGGTTTTCTGGCCGGCACAGTGGTCCGGCGGGTTTCCAGCGGTGGCGGCGCGGTGGTCCGACGATCTCCAGGCGGCGGCGCGACTGCGGGTTCCGGCGAGGGGAGCCGGTCAGTGGGGCGGCCCGGCGAACGGTCGTCTGAGAGCGCCGGCCGCTGGTGCCGGTGAGAGGGGACGACCGGGGTCGCGCTGTGCGACCCCGCGGCTGGACAGAGACCCGCGCGACGCGGGTCTCCGCGTGGAAGGCCGACCGGTTGTGTCGGCCGGTCGGTGGAAGAGCCGCCCACGCGGCGCGGGCGGGGTGACTCGCGGGAGGTGGCTGGGCCGCAGCCCCAGCGTGCCGGCCGGAGCGGGCCGGCTCGAGCGGGGCGGACCGGCCGGACCGGGCCGGTCCGGCCCAAGAGGGTCCCCCCTCTTCTTTTAAAATCTTTGGACGCCCGTATTTCGGGCTACGGGCGTCCGTTTTGCGCACCGTCAGCGGCATCGCGGACCTTGCATCAAGGGGAACGTTTTAAGATGGATTCGGGAATTTTTAATTCCCGAAACGAGGGGCCTAGGAGGCGCAACGCGTCTTTAAGTGGACGAGCGTCTTTCCCGAGATTCTTGTTTTGGACGGCGCGGACGCGTCCGACGTCCGTTTTGAGCGCCGTCAGTGGCGTTGAAAAACTGGAACTGAGGCGGAGATTTCCAGTGCGGTTCCAGGCATTGAGTCCGAAGTTGAGGCGCGGGCCCCACAACCCGTCTCTTGAGCTGCGTGCAGCGCTTCACGACTTTTCCATCGGATGTCTGTTCGGGGCGTGCGAGCAGTCGTTTCTGGATGTTTTTCTGAGGGGATTTCAATGGTGAAATCCGCCCGCTCTATTTCGGCACGATGGTGCGGGGCCCACGAGGGCCGTTTCGGCGTCGACGGTGATTTTTCCATCTTTATCACCGGGCGACCGTTTTGGACAAGTGAATAGTCCATCTTGTGTGCTTTTTTGAGAGCTTTGCGATGACGTAGTTCGCCCGACCTTTTTCGGGGACGTGGTGTGGGACCCACCCGACCTGGCTACGGTGAATAGTACCCTTTTTCACCGGGTGTCCATTTTGGGCGATTGAGTACTCAGTCCCGTGTGTTTTTTCGAGGGGATCGTAGTGGCATGATCCGTTGGTTCAATTTCGGGATCTTTGGGTGGGCCCCACACGGGTTTGGTCACGGTGAATAGTACCTTTTTCACCGGTTGACCGTTTCGGGCGAGTGAGTAGTCTAACTCGCGTTTTTTTTCGCAAGGATTACAACGATGTGATCCGTTTGGCTGTACGGAGCCTCTTGCGTGATCTTATTAAAAGTGGAAGCATGAAAGGTGCTCTAGTGGTGGTTCGCCCTACCTTGTTTGTAGCGGACACTTGGCGTGTGATCTCGCACTCTTGGAAGAGTGATATACATGGTTCACGAGATGTGGTTGGTCGTGCCTGGGCCTTTGAGTTGGAGATGTTACATCATGCCTTCGCGTTGACGTTGGGTGCCATGTGCACGATGGCCCTTAGGCTGAGAATGTGGTATACTCTGGGAGTATACGAGAATGCTTGGAGGCACATGTGGTTGTTCGTACCCGAGAACGTTTGGGTGCTTGGTTGGGGTTGCGATGGGGCCACATGTTGTGTGGGCCCCACGTGCGTGCCGAGATATGATTTGCGTACCTTTGACCTCTCGCGACGTAGAGAGTCCCTCTGTGCTCGTTTGTTGAGCAGTAAGGTTGAGTGGTCTCCCCCTGGTTTCGTTCTGGATGGATCAGCCAGTAGCGGTGCTAGTGGCACCCCGTGATGGAACAGGCGCTGAAACTCTTTTGGGAGAGTTGTTCTGGAGTTGGGTGGTTGCGCGATACCCATTCTGTGTTCAGTTGGCCAGTGGTGTACCGTCCGGTAGAGATGGCCAGAGCAGTTCTGAGTTTTACCCTCCAGCGAGGTTGGGCAGTGGGTTACTCATCGACTTCTTCGGTTTTACCCTCCAGTGGGGCTGGGCAGTGGGTTGCTCACTGAATTTTAGGGTTTAACCTCCAGTAGAGACTGGGCAGTGGGTCACCCGACGACCTCTTAGGGTCTACCCTCCAGCAGAGACTGGGCAGTGGGTCACCCGACGACCTCTTAGGGTCTACCCTCCAGCAGAGACTGGGCAGTGGGTCACCCGACGACACTCTTAGGGTCTACCCTTCAGTAGAGACTGGGCAGTGGGTCGCCCGTCATCTAGTTCCAGGTCTACCCTCCAGCAGGGCTGGGCAGTGGGTCGCCTGTCGACTTATTCCAGGTCTACCCTCCAGCGGGGCTGGGCAGTGGGTCGCCTGATGATGTATTAAAGTCTACCCTCTAGCAGGGCTGGGCAGTGGGTCGCCTGATGATGTATTAGGGTTTACCCTCCAGCGGGGCTGGGCAGTGGGTCGCCTGATGATGTATTAGGGTTTACCCTCCAGCGGGGCTGGGCAGTGGGTCGCCTGATGATGTATTAGGGTTTACCCTCCAGCGGGGCTGGGCAGTGGGTCGCCTGATGATGTATTAGGGTTTACCCTCCAGCGGGGCTGGGCAGTGGGTCACCCGATATCTGGTTATGAATTTCCCTCCAGCAGGGCTGGGCAGTGGGACACCTGTTGGCATTACAGACTCAGTCCTTTCTGCTAGGCTAGTCTGTGACTTTCCTCCGTGACCACCGGAGCGGGACCCTTGGTTGTAAGGGTCAGTGTTGGAACGACTTTGACTTTGAGGAGACCTCTCGACTGCAGGGCAGTGACGAGGTGTGGTTTGACTTTCCCTAGAACTCTCAAGTACGAGGGGTACTTTCCCCACTGAGACGCGTTCTTGTGACGTGATCTAAAACCGTGCGGGAGAGTCAGTGCCACCCAAAGAGGATAGTGTCGAGGTGCGGTGATTGAGCCCTTGGCTTACGATTCGGGGCAGAGGCGCGGGATGCTGGGTATCGATGATGGTGTTACTTCTGGGACTGTTGACGACTCACCTTTTCTTGGGCTGAGCTACGGGACGAAGATCCCCTTACAACGTTGTTCGGGTTTCTTGTTGAGCATACAGATATGTATATAACTTGTTCTAGTTCCCACTTCTTGGGTTTGGTTACTCTCCTTCCAGGAGAGGCGAAGACGCGTGGGGTATTCCACGTGCTTTCCGTGTCTAGCTTCTCATAGTTGGATGAGTCTACTCTCCTGCTATAGGTAGCGAAGAATCGACAGGAAGTTCATCTTCTCACCGTTTCCAGCTCCTTATGCCTGGAAGAGTCTACTTCTTTCCTCTTGTTGGGTTGAGCTGGACTCTTTACTGCACTCTCTGTTGTACTCCCTTTTCTTTTCCCTGTTCGCTCTACTGCTCACCCTTAGGTACCTCCTTTGTTTCTCCCTCGAGCCTTCGGGGTATCCTACTTAGTATTTTTATACTCACCCCTGCTTGGGCTTTGCCCGCACTTGGTGTGCCCTTGTAGACGACGAACAGGTTGGTCGTGACATCAGAGGAGCTTAGGAGATGGGAGCTTGGACCGCGTGCGGTGGTCGGAGTCGGGTTCTATGTGGGGGACCCTACCAGCTGTTTTCTTTGTTTACCTGTTGCCGGGTTGTGGCACTTTTTTGATTGGGCGCGTGTTTTGCCCCTTTACTTTTCAGTGTACCTTCATCTTTCTTGTACTGTTTATAGGTCGATGCAGATTTGTGGTTTATATATATAGCAGTTTCCCTTTTCTTTACTTGCCTTTACTTTACTCTGCACTTTTTCATTGAGTTTTCTGCGTGTGTGTGTGTACAGGTACTTAGGCAAAGGCCTCCCCGAGTTGTTGTGCCTTCGGCGCTAGTCGCCAGCCCCTGGCCTATGGAGGCGGGCTTGGGGTAGTTGCGGCTCGAGCCCGGGTAGGGTCGGGTCATGACAAAGTGGTATCAGAGGTGGTTCGTTCCTTGGGACGTTGTGTGGACGTCCCTAAAAGAGGAATTGGTTGGGATTTAGGGCAACAGTGTTAACATGTCTCGAGAGCGGCTCTCAGGCTAGGGAGTCCAGTGATGGTGCGGCGGCCGACATATCCATTCACCAGGACCTTGATAACCGACTTGTCGACTCAGCATGCTGAGACACTTGTTGCAGGGAAATTTATTTGTGCATCACATAGGACAGAGTCTTGACTGTCCTTCTTGAGTTAGCTCCCCATCGTTGTTGTTATTGGTATATACATGTATTCTCATCTGACCGCGACACTCCTTGATAATATTCAGGATGTCTCTGCGAAGGCAGACAACCCAGATACCATCTTTGGTGCGTGACGACGACCCTGTGAGCTACGAGGCCACAGTCCAGGACCCATCATGCGAGACCCTTTCTCCGGGTGGGTTGGTAGCAGCACCCCCACCTGTTGAGCAGCAGACAGTTTCAGCAGAGTAGGCTGAGTTTGAGCATAGGTTGAGCGCACTCCGTGAGTTCCAGCGGTAGAGACCACTGAGGTTCAGTGGTGAGCCAGACCCTCAGGCAGTAGAGGCTTGGCTCGAGGCAGTGGTTCGCCTTTTCAGGCCTGTGCAGACGCCGACAGATCAGAGAGTGTCTTTGGCAGCTAGCCTTTTCTGCAGAGCAGCTTGGCGTTGGTAGAGTTTGGTGACTCAGTTTCTTGACGAGTCTTCGCTTTCGTGGGATGACTTCCAATTGCTGTTTCGTGAGGAGTTTTTCCCCTCCTGCTTGCGCTCCGTTCGGATTCAGGAGCTCTTGCAGTTTCAGCAGGGAGGGATGACGGTGGCCGAGTACGCGGCTAGTTTTGCAGACCGTGCATGCTTTTACCTGGACTTGGTCCATGACGACAACCTCCGAGCGCGAAAGTTTGAGCAGGGTCTCCGCCGAGAGATTCGTGCTGTCGTAGTACCCTTGGGCATTTCCACATATGTCGGGGTGCTAGAGTAGGCGCTAGTGACAGAGATCTTCATGTCACGTTCCGAAGTTGGTGGTGGCAGCAGACACGTTGGAGCCGTGACGTCTTCCGCAGCTAGCGGGCGTCGGCAAGCAGGACCTCGACGCAGGTGGCTTCCTGACAAAAAGACTCAGGGGCATGGTCGTACACCACAGTGGTGCCGGAGGGCACCAGTGCAGCCCAGAGAGAGTCAGTGTTATGCTTATGATGGGAGAGGTCACTTGGCACGAGACTGCCCGCCCTGAGTTGCTGAGAGCTTCGGGCAGATAGCAGGCGCACCACCACGGTAGAGGCAGCGCCGTGATCGGAGTAGCGCCCAGAGAGGTGGTGCTAGCAGAGGAGCGGGAGGATCTGGAGGTGGGGGATGACGTTACGAGGTCTTCCCATCATCACTAGGTGGTCCACGTTAGGCTCCGGGAGCTGACAGTTGGGACCACGGACAACCATGAGCTTTGGATGTCTACGACCCTGCAGAGCATGGGATGGTGAGAGGCACCCCTTGCGACTCTTCTACTTCTTGCAGTAGAATTGTTAGGATCTGCGTTTGAAAGGCTTTTCTCCCTGATCCCTGTTTGGGGTGTTACCAGGGTGACGCATGGCGTCGGGTGTAACCCTGTGTTGGTAAGGAAAAAGGCGTGAGAGCTTTTCCTTTAGTCGATGGTGTTGACTCCTTCGCTTCCGAGCGAGTAAGAGAGTCTTGGTTGAGAGACATAGATTGTGAAATCTCGCTTAACCAGATATCCTTGGGTGTTTCACCATATGGATATTCTGAAGGAGGGAATCACCGGGCCTTGTTCCAGGTGCGGGCGGTGATTCCCGTCGCGGCATGCGACGTGGAGGTGCGGGCGGGGAGGTGAGCTACCCCCGTGAGCCTTCGGGCCGTTTGAGACCGTGCAAAGGGATGGCGAGGTGACCTACCATCTTGCCCCAACCCCAAAGTCTGAAGTGGGTGAACGAAGTCGGCAAGGGATGAACTCGCATGAACGGATCAATCCTTTGGTCCGTGTGCGGTGACGCAGAGCTGTGCGTGGGTTCTTCTGGGTATGGGAAAGCTAGGTGTGGGCTTAGTACCCTGTGTTGCTCCCTAGTTTTGCTTTTCGGGGACATAAGTCTTGAAGTAGGGAATGATTTAAGAACCCGGTTTTCACTGTGAAAGACTTTGGAATATTCTTGATGATATTCCAGAGCAGCGCCTTCAGACGGTGTGCAATTCCGAGCCTCGGAGTGGCCAGAATTAAATTTTCAGTGCGTTCATACTGGAAACGCCAAATAAATGGGATAACTCCTAAACGGTGATCCGGATCAGAGATCCGAGTGTACGGATGGGTCTGGAATGGGGTGTTTACCCTTGGAACGACATAAAACTTGTCTGCGCGGGATGTTTGGACCCCTCGCTCGCTTTCAGAACGTTAAACGGATAAATTAATTAATTAATTTATTCGTTTAATGGTGAAACGCGGGTATCTATTAAACGGTGGATCGGATTGTAAAACCTAGGGCACCGTTGAGTTCAGAGTTTGCGGTTTACCCTAGGAGGGGTATAAGTTTTGCAGGTGCGGGCCGTCTCTGAAAAATGGCCCCAGGGGCGTTTTTGTAATTTGGCGGCCTCGAGCGCTAAGTTTTATAACTTTTGAACGGAGTCTCGGATTAAAATTCCGAGACCTCCGTTGTGCTCGGGAGCTCATTTTTACCCTAGGGGAACCCTCATTTTTGTCTGCATTGGCAGCATAGTCGGGGAGCGTGCCAGGCGGGGGGTTTAAGTGTTTTCTACTTAAACACACCTCCACCCTCTTCTTCTTCTTCTTCTAACTCAACCCCCCCTCTCCTCCAGCTTTGGCGAAGTAATCTGGCGAGGCACCTCCGGCGGGGCAGCTTCGGAAAGGCGATGGCGCGGCGGAGGATCGCCCGTGAAGCTTCGGGCAACGCCCCTGCAGGTAGGGGTTTATCGTTTTCGTTTTTAATTTCCCGCAATCTTTGAGCTCAATTCATAGCATCGAACTATTATCCGATCGTCGATTGATGCCCATGATCGTGTAGTACGTTATCCGAGCTTTCCAACGCTTATTTCAGATTCAAAATCCGACCTCCGAAGCCTCCGCAGCGGCCCGACGAAGATCCGTGGGTTTTTGGGGTTTTCTGGCCGGCACGGTGGTCCGACAGGTTTCCAGCGGTGGCAGCGCGGTGGTCCGGCGATCTCCAGGCGGCGGCGCGACTGCGGGTTCCGGAGAGGGGAGCCGGTCAGCGGGGCGGCCCGGCGAACGGTCGGCTGAGAGCGCCGGCCGCTGTCGCCGGTGAGAGGGGACGACCGGGGTCGCGTTGTACGACCCCGCGGCTGGACAGAGACCAGCGCGACGCGGGTCTCCGCGTGGAAGGCCGACCGGTCGTGTCGGCCGGTCGGTGGAAGTGCCGCCCACGCGGCGCGGGCGGGGTGACTCGCGGGAGGCGGCTGGGCCGCAGCCCCAGCGGGTCGGCCGGAGCGGGCCGGCTCGAGCGGGGCGGACCAGCCGGACCGGGCCGGTCCGGCCCAAGAGGGTCCCCCCTCTTCTTTTAAAATCTTCGGACGCCCGTATTTCGGGCTACAGCCATCCGTTTTGCACGCCGTCAGCGGCAGCGCGGACCTTGCATCGAGGGGAATGTTTTGAGATGGTTTCGGGAATTTTTAATTACCAAAACGAGGGGCCTCGGAGGTGCGACACGTCTTTAAGTGGACGAGCGTCTTTCCCGAGATTCTTGTTTTGGACGGCGCGGATGCTTCCGACGTCCATTTTGAGCGCTGTCAGTGGTGTTACGACTCTGGCACTGAGGCGGAGATTTCCAGTGCGGTTCCAGGCGTTGAGGCCGAAGTTGAGGCGCGGGCCCCACGACCCGTCTCTTGAGCTGCGTGCAGCGTTTCACGACTTTTTCATCGGACGTCCGTTCGGGGCATGCAAGCAGTCGTTTCTGGATGTTTTTCCGAGGGGATTGCAATGGTGCAATCCGCCCGCTCTATTTCGGCATGATGGTGCGGGGCCCACGAGGGCCGTTTCGGTGTCGACGGTGTTTTTTCCATCTTTATCACAGGGCGACCGTTTTGGACAAGTGAATAGTCCATCTTGTGTGCCTTTTCGAGAGCTTTGCGATGACGCAGTCTGACCGACCTTTTTCGGGGACGTGGTGTGGGACCCACCCGACCTGGCTACGGTGAATAATACCCTTTTTCACCGGGTGTCCATTTTGGGAGATTGAGTACTCAATCCCGTGTGTTTTTCCGAGGGGATCGTAGTGGCATGATCCGTTGGTTTAGTTTCGGGATCTTAGGGTGGGCCCCACACAGGTTTGGTCACGGTGAATAGTACCTTTTTCATCGGTTGACTGTTTCGGGCGAGTGAGTAGTCTAACTCGCGTGTTTTTCCGCAAGGATTACAACGGTGTGATCCGTTTGGCTGTACGGAGCCTCTTGCATGATCTTATTAAAAGTGGAAGCATGAAAGGTGCTCTAGTGGTGGTTCGCCCTACCTTGTTTGTAGCGGACCCTTGGCGTGTGATCGCGCACTCTTGGGAGAGTGATATAAATGGTTCACGAGATGTGGTTGGCCGTTCCTGGGCCTTTGAGTTGGAGATGTTACTTCATGCCTTCGCGTTGACGTTGGGTGCCGTGTGCACGATGGCCCTTAGGCTGAGAATGTGGTATACTCTGGGAGTATACGAGAATGCTTGGAGGCACATGTGGTTGTTCGTACCTGAGAACGTTTGGGCACTTGGTTGGGGTTGCGATGGGGACACACGTTGTGTGGGACCCACGTGCGTGCCGAGATCTGCTTTGCGTACCTTTGACCTCTCGCGACGTAGAGGGTCCCTCTGTGCTCATTTGTTGACCAGCAGGGTTGAGTGGTCTCCCCCTGGTTTCGTTCTCGATGGATCGGCCAGTAGCGGTGGTAGTGGCACCCCGTGATGGAACATGCGCTGAAACTCTTTTGGGAGAGTTGTTCTGGAGTTGGGTGGTTGCGCGATACCCATTCCGTGTTCGGTTGGCCAGTGGTGTACCCTCCAGTAGAGATGGCCAGAGCAGTTTTGAGTTTTACCCTCCATGGAGGCTGGGCAGTGGGTTACTCATCGACTTTTTCGGGTTTACCCTCCAGCAGGGCTGGCCAGTGGGTTGCTCACTGAATTTTAGGGTTTACCCTCCAGGAGAGACTGGGCAGTGGGTCACCCGACGACCTCTTAGGGTCTACCCTCCACCAGAGACTGGGCAGTGGGTCACCCGATGACCTCTTAGGGTCTACCCTCCAGTAGAGACTGGGCAGTGGGTCACACGACGACACTCTTAGGGTCTACCCTCCAGCAGAGACTGGGCAGTGGGTCGCCCGTCATCTAGTTCTAGGTCTACCCTCCAGCAGTGCTGGGCAGTGGGTCGCCTGTCGACTTATTCCAGGTCTACCCTCCAGCGGGGCTGGGTGGTAGGTCGCCTGATGACGTATTAAGGTCTACCCTCCAGCGGGGCTAGCCAGCTGGTCGCCTGATGATGTATTATGCTTTACCCTCCAGCGGGGCTGGGTAGTGGGTCGCCTGATGATGTATTAGGGTTTACCCTCCAGCGGGGCTGGGTAGTGGGTCACCCGATATCTGGTTATGAATTACCCTCCAGCAGGGCTGGGCAGTGGGACACCTGTTGGCATTCTAGACTCAGTCCTTTCTACTAGGCTAGTCTGTGGCTTTCCTCTGTGACCACCAGAGCGGGACCCTTGGTTGTACGAGTCAGTGTTGGAACGACTTTGACTTTGAAGAGACCTCTCGACTGCAGGGCAGTGACGAGGTGTGGTTTGACTTTCCCTAGAACTCTCAAGTATGAGGGTAACTTTCCCCACCGAGACGCGTTCTTGTGACGCGATCTAAAACCGTGCGGGCGAGTGAGTGCCGCCCAAAGCGGATAGTGTCGAGGTGCGGTGATTGAGCCCTTGTCTTGCGGTTCGGGGTAGACGCGCAGGATTCTGGGCATCGATGATGGTGTTAATTCTGGGACTGTTGGCGACTCACCTTTTCTTGGGATGAGCTACGGGACGGAGATCCCCTTACGACGTTGTTCAGGTTTCTTGTTGAGATTACAGATATGTATATACCTTGTTCTAGTACCCAATTCTTGGGTTTGGTTACTCTCCTTCCAGGAGAGGCGAAGACGTGCGGGGTATGCCACGTGCTTTCCGTGTCTAGCTTCTCATGGTTGGATGAGTCTACTCTCCTGCTATAGGTAGCGAAGACTCGACGGGAAGTTTATCTTCTCACCGTTTCCAGCTCCTTGTTCCTAGACGAGTCTACTTCCTTCCTCTTGTTGGGTTGAGCTGGAATCTTTACTGCACTCTCTGTTGTACTCCCTTTGCTTTTCCCTGTTCGCTCTACTGCTCACCCTTCGGTACCTCCTTTGTTTCTCCCTCGAGCCTTCGGGGTATTCTACTAAGTATTTTTATACTCACCCCTGCTTGGGATTTGCTCGCACTTGGTGTGCCTTTGCAGATGACGGACAGGTTGGTCGTGACGTCAGAGGAGCTTAGGAGCCAGGAGCTTGGACCGCGTGCGGTGGTCAGAGTCGGGTTCCAGGTGGGGGACCCTACCAGCTATTTTCTTTGTTTACCTGTTGTCGGGTTGTGGCACTTTTCTGATTGGGCGCGTGTTTTTCCCCTTTACTTTTCAGTGTACCTTCAGCTTTCTTGTACTGTTTAGAGGTCGATGCACATTTTTGGTTTATATATATAGCAGTTTCCCTTTTCTTTACTTGCCTTTACTTTACTACGCACTTTTGCATTGAGTTTGCTGCGTGTGTGTGTGTACAGGTACTTAGGCAAAGGCCTCCCCGAGTTGTTGTGCCTTTGGCGCTAGTCGCCAGCCCCTGGCCTATGGAGGCGGTCTTGGGGTAGTTGCGGCTCGAGCCCGGGTAGGGTCGGGTTGTGACAGAAGGTTCTAGTGAAGGTTTCAGTGGAGGTTCCAGGTTTCAGTGAAACTTATAGTGGAAGTTCCAATGGAGGTTCTAGTGGACGTTCTAGTAGAGGTTTCAGTGGAAGTTCCAATGGAGGTTCCGGTATAACTTTCAATTGAAGTTTCAATGGTTGTTCCAAAATACAACAAAATTATATATTTATAAAACTATATAATATATTAATAAAAATTAAATTTTAATAAATACATTTATATTAAATAAGATTATATATAATATATGTAATATATTTTATTCAACATCTATACTAATAACAATTATAAATCTATTAAGAGAAAGTTCTAGTGGAGGTTCCAGTTCCAATAGAGGTTCCAGTGGAGGTTCCAGTGGAGGTTCCAGTGGAGGTTTGAGTAGAGGTTCCAGGTTCCAGTGGAACTTATAGTGGAAGTTCTAGTGGAGGTTCCAGTGGAGGTTCCAGTGGAGGTTCCAGTGGAGGTTCCAGTGGAATTTCCTATTGAAGCTTCAATGGATGTTCCACAATACAATAAAAGTATATATTTATAAAACTACAGAATATATTAATAAAAATTAAATTTTAATAAATATATTTATATTAAATGCAGTTATATACAATATATGTAATATATTTTATTCAACATCTATACTAATAATAATTACAAATATATTAAGGGGAAGTTCCAGTGGAGGTTCCAGTGGAGGTTCCAGTGTAGGTTCCAATGGAGGTTCCAGTTCCAGTTGAGGTTCCAGTAAAGGTTGCAGTGGAGGTTCCAGTGGAGGTTCCAGTGGAGGTTCCAGGTTCTAGTAGAACTTATAGTGGAGGTTCCAGTGGACGTTCCAGTAGAGGTTCCAGTGGAGGTTCCAGTGGAGGTTCCAGTGGAGGTTTCAGTGGACGTTTTAGTGGAGGTTCTAGTGGAATTTCCAATTGAAGTTTCAATGGATGTTTCACAATACAACAAAAGTATATATTTATAAAACTATAGAATATATTAATAAAAATTAAATTTTAATAAATATATTTATATTAAATGCAATTATATATAATATATGAAATATATTTTATTCAACATCTATACTAATAACAATTATAAATCTATTAAGAGGAAATTCCAGTGGAGGTTTCAGTAGACGTTTCAGTGGAGGTTCCAGTGGAGGTTCCAGGTTCTAGTGGAAGTTCTAGTGGAAGTTCCTGTGTAGGTTCCAGTGAACATTCCAGTGGAGGTTCTAGTGAACGTTCCAGTGGAGGTTCCAGTGGAAGTTCGAGTGAAGGTTCTAGTGGAATTTCCAAATGAAGTTTCAATGGATGGTCCACAATACAACAAAAGTATGTATTTATAAAACTATAGAATATATTAATAAAAATTAAATTTTAATAAACATATTTATATTAAATGCAATTATATAAAATATTTATTACATTTTTACATAAATTTTATAAAAATAATATACTTTACCATTTAAAAATGTATACAATAATAATTGTATTTATAATACAATAGACTCAATATTCTTTTATGCATTAAAAAACTGTACGAATTTAAATATATCAAAGAAAATCTATTAATTTTCCCCTAAATAATTAAAAAAATCTATTTTTATCACACATTTATTTTTAATTCTTTTTAAAATATGCAACGCAATTTTTTTAGCAAAATAAAATATCTTTCAATTACAAATATAATTGGTTTTAAAATAAAATTAACTTATTAATATTTAAAATGTTTTAAAAAAATGTACGCACTTAAAAATATTAATAAAAATATATTCATTTTACTCAAGTAATCAAAAAATTAAAAACATATATTATTTGATCATTTTTTAAAAAAGCGTGATAATTGTTTTTATATATGACAAATAAAAATTCATTTAAAAATATATTTGATTTTAAAACATATCACATTTTTTATTATTTGTTTAATATATAATATAATATTATAAATTGGAGATATGAGATTTCGTTGATTGGAGAGAGGGAGAATCTGCCGCATATTTTTTGTGCAAGACCAATATACCCCTCACTTCCTTGGTTACCCGATTGCAACGTGTGAAAAAAAACAGGTGTCAACATCCTAGAATTTGACGGGATGATCCATTATTTAATGGAATTCGAGACGATAAAAATCGGGGTTGGCTGCTGCTTTATTAGCTCGGGTTTGACTTTGGAAGTGAGAGTCTTTTTGGAGCGTGTTTCTTGTTCGAGACGAATCATTAAAAATCATTTGAATCATTATTGAAAAATAATGAAAAACTTTTATAATGCAAGCACATGTTACTATATTTCTTAATGTTCACATTCTTAACTCTATATAAAAGCTTGAGGAGGAGAGCTCATTTTAAATATCAAATTCTCAATTCCTTAAAAAAGTTCAAGAAGAGCTCATTTTAAGTATCGATCAGATAGATGAAAGATGAACTAATTTTGAGCCGAGTCAAGCATTTTGTACATATATATTACATCATTTTAGATGAATATTAAATACATTTTATAACAAAACACGTCTCAAAACCATAAATGTTTAGAGTTTTCGAAGACTAGATACACAATCAACTTATTTCATGAAAGATATTTAACAACTCACATAAATATCTTCTCATATGGTACACTTCTTAGACATATGGTACTTAAAACCTTTCTTCATAACATGAATAAATAAAATACAGAAAAGGGTGAATGTAGATACTCAGTAAGAGTAAACATAAGATATATCAATCTATGATTATAAGTGAGCATAAGATAAGTATAAAGGTATGAGAACATGGTTATAACTTACAATAATCATACCCAATCAGTCAAAGATCATTAATCATAAATCACATTATAATGTTTTACCATAACAAAAGACATAAATCATAAATGTGTAGAATCATCAATAATCAATCTTGAGCCATGTGGACATAGCATAAAAAAAAGACATAAGTTTGTGACATATGATTTTTGACACTTTCGATGGAGTCGTGCATCAGATGTGATGATGCGTTTATTTTCCTTCCCTGACTCTCTTGAAGTGGTTTGCTTCCATGGACTGGTCACGCCATCTTCAGGGTGGCTAGTTGGTTGCCTCACATTCCCACTTTCCAAATGTGGGCGGACTCTACCACTAAAGTTGTTGATGTTGGCTCCTTGACTGAAACGAGATGATGAGATGTCGATTTCTCCTTCCATGAATTACTCCTTGGATCTCATTGCCTAGTTTGGGTCTCCCTCATAGATTTAAGTCATGCCCGTGAAGCTCATTCCCGACGCCATCTTGACGTGGATGCCGGTTAATTACACTGCTTATATCACGACAAGATAGCTACCTGCAGTCAGAGTGGATGATGAAGTTGGACACATCTAGGCATATATAGACATTGGGGAATTGAGTATCTGTAAAGTATTCTTCTTTTAAGGTCAAGGAAAACTCACATATGAGGCATCTCGGGCGTGAGACCCAAGACATACCATGTTCATCACAATTTAATTTACATCGGAGGCGTAAGACATCTGAGGCTCATGACCCCAAGCATCTCATGTTTTTTACACGAGGTAGAAATTCTGATGTTTATGGTGGGGGTCAAAGGTTTAACATCTTGTGGGGACATGATGGTCACATTGTGGGGATAGGTTGGTCATATGTTTAACATCTTGTAGAGATAGATTAGTCACAAGTTTAATGTCTTGTGGGGACATGTTTAACATCTTGTGGGGACATATTGATGAGGTTGAGTGTGTCCCAGGGGGAGGTGATCACACTTCATAGTTTTCTCCTTCCAAGGGGAAGACACGCAGATTTAATGGTGAGATGTTGAGGGGGTCAGGATTGAACATCA
Source organism: Viscum album (assembly GCA_963277665.1). NCBI lineage: Eukaryota > Viridiplantae > Streptophyta > Magnoliopsida > Santalales > Viscaceae > Viscum > Viscum album. Next base: position 1,111,749,983 of record OY728150.1, on the reverse strand, counting down.
CAGAGGTGTCTCGAGTATGTCGGGATTAGGCCTCAGAGAGGTGTCCTACATACCCTATTAGGAGATAGAGATCAAAACTCATATAGTTCAAGTGCATAGTTTAAGGTCGTATGATAGGAACGGTCTATGCAGTTTAACGTCATGTGGTAAGGTTTCTTGTGTCATGAAAGGAGTGACAACAAGGGATAGTGTGAGACTTATACATAAGGTTTGTCTGGTGTAGGAGGTGTCATCCCATGCGAGTCATACATGGAGTATCCTGTGTTCATTTCATAGGGTGAGATGTGAGGTGTCAACCCACGCCGACCATACACGGGGGATCCTATGTTCATCACACAGGGTAGGGATACAATTTAATGTCATGTGTTGAGGACTTTGTTGTGCAGTTTAATGTCTCTTGACTAAGACGTTGGGATATGTAGTTTAAAGTCTTAAAACTCAGAATTTGTAGGGCCTATTCCTAGGGAGACCATTTTAAAGTTGGGGAGAAGTTTACAACACTAGCTCTCCAAACTAGGAAAGGTGGGTGGTTTCCCATGATCATGCCACCTTCGGGGCTTGCGTGTCTACTAAATAGGTGCTTTTGGATGGCACTGGGTGTAAAAATTATCATGGTGAGGTGGCACATGGGGGTTCCAACAGTAGGGTGCTTATGATTAGGAGAAACAAATGATAAAACTGTCTAAGTCATTCTTGGAGAAAAGAGGCCAGACACGAGGGTTGATGATACAGGTCACATGGGTGATCAAGGCATGAGTGAGCCTGGTTGGAGTGGGTGCAGGGCACCTGAGCACTCAACTTGCATGCAACTGTGTTAGGAAGAAGGAGGTATTCAGTCAGGTCCCGGAGTTTGTTTCATAAAACTCTATAGTTTTGTGCACAAGTGGGGTTGTGCGAACCATAGGCTTTAGCACAAGGACATGACATGGATAGTAGGGGCACAGGTGCACAAAACTTCTGGAATCACGTGATGCTTGGGGTGGCATGAAGGTAATTCATCTTTCATGCACCCATCTATCGTTTAGGGAAGTTTCATGAGGACGTTGTAAACACAAGATGAGATAATTTTGGGGTCCATGCATGGTTAGCCGCACATGTTCTCTAGCTTAAGGGATTCATGGGGATGTTGGAGTCGTGCGACATCACAAAAAGGAATTTTCACGATTGAGAGTCGACACTTCGAATTCCAGAGGCCAATCCCTAAAATAAAGGGGGATGCTCTATTTATAGCTAAAATGAGTGGCTTTGGGTGTGAACCTTTTGTTATTCCATGCAAAGTGGTTGTGTGCCTTTTTCCATTGGTGGAAAGTTGCATAAGGTAGAACTTCATTAAGGCATTTTTCATGCTAACGACTTGTGCGCTAATGAAAAGGTTATGCACTTCCATCTTCTTAGATACTTAAGGGATTCTTTTAGGGAATGAACAACCTAGTATTTTGGTGTCGTATTTCACACGTAAGCTGGTTGCACACCAAAACAGAGAGTTATGCAAAAATCCCTTAAGTTGTGTGCGCTCACTCCCTTAGCTTTGGAATGGTTCCTTGGGCCAGGTTGTGTCATAATTTTAGGGAAATCCCACATTTTGGTGGTAAAGATTCATTTTTAGCACCTACAAATGCCCCCTTAGAATTGGATCTCATGGGGAATTGGAAGTCCTAGTTCTAAGGAAAACGTCAAAGTGTAGGTCAAGTTTATGTCTTGTCGCGTAACTTTTGGTTTGGGTCATGCAAAACGATTGCATGCGTGCACAACTGGGGGGGGGGGGGGTGGTCTCATGCCTATAAATAGGGTAAGGGGGCCCTCATACGATTATTGTACTTTTACATGTGATAAGTTGTATCTTGTGCACAAAACTCTTCCTTATGCGTGAACTCTTGATCTTTAAGCCATGAAGTTCACACAACCTTTATTACATGGAAAAAATTTGAACATACAAGCCATCATTTTGTGTGAATCAGATAGGAGTTTCACACACTTCCCCATTTGCATGAACAATGACTATTTTGCGTGATCCAACCTTTGCAAACCTTCAAAACAACTTGGAAATGGCCAACCCAACTGATCGAGTTTCTACTACTGCCTTCACTTCTTCTTGGAGGGATAAATGACTGGGAATCTTGAAATTCCTCAGGCTAAGAGGGTCATCTTAGAGAATAGAGTTTTGTTGGATTTATTAAGGGAATCCCATAAGGGGTATCTACTGAGAAAAAGACTAATACTCTATAATTATGGGTTGTTAGATTATGTGGCTATCCCAACCATGGAAGTTAACATATTGAGGTTTTGTTTTATTTGTCATGAAAATCTCAATGGGTGTAATGTTACTGCTTTTGGCCACCCAATCAGAGAACACGAAGCTTCTGTTTTCTATACCTTAAGTGTAAGAACAAGGAAAGTATTGGGGGAATAGGAAACGAATGAAGAATTCCCCACCCAATTTATGTACAACTTCCAAGATAGCATCCGAAACAACCATATGGTCTGGTATGAAGATTGGGATCGATGAGGTGGAGGGAACTTTATCGATGAGTGGGCATGAGTGTATTGGGTACGCTTCATGTGTGAATAGTATGGGGCCGAGCTACGTCATATCAAGCTGTATGAAACAGTGTAGATGTCCACACTAACCTGATAACAGTATTATGGGTTCCTCTCAGTGCCTAATGCCTGGGGGAATGCAGATCAGATGCTGACAACAACAAAGATCCTCCTAGACTGGTAGACCATAATGTTAGAACATCACCCCCTTCCACGAGGACATTACATTCAAAAAATGGTTGTGTCTATTCCTGAACATGCTGAAAAATAAGATGTATGGGTGGTTGAAGCAGTGTCTAGGGGCCTGACACAGGAGGAGGCTAGGTACCTACTAGATGATATTGGAGGAGGGCCGCTACCACGAATGGGGTTACAACATCAATGAATGGCTCCAAAAGGTGCAATATGTGGCGTTCTTAGCCACTTTTCTGAGTTGCTGGATGCTACAGGTTAGGGATGTACATATGGGTCTATGGTTGGGGATATTGGTGATAGTAGAAATCATGGCATCAGGTAATCAGGTGAACTTGGGTGTCCTGGTGTTGTCCAGGATCTATAGTCAACTGGGGCATGTTGTGAGGGGGGACATGCCCAGTCAAATCTATAGTCCATTCTAGTTTCTGTATGGATGTACCGTGGTGCATTTTGGGTGGTATGAGTTTTCAAACCCCATTACCTCCCTAAACACTAGTCTGCACCCTTCACCCCTTAACATCGATGGGGTTTGACTGATGATTCTCAACTAAGCAGGGAGAAGGTGAGCATCGAAAGCATTAAGAACTTCAATTTAAGGCATTTCTAGATCCCAACTAGAGAGATGGTTGAAAACTTAGAGGGGATGTAGTAGAAGAGGGAATACCTTCAGGCCTTCCAAGGCGGAGTGCTGGTTGCAAGGATTGATGAAAACACTCATTGTGAACCGTACACTCCATCTCGATTTTCCAGACAGTTTGGATGCATCCAGTATCCAGCGAAGAGAGTTTACATGGGGGTCCGTGAAGAGTGGCACCCCTGTATCCTTCGTCAACTATGGTGGATGTTTATGTCAGAAGGTTACATGGAGAACATCATGCTGCCATCATCCAATATTAACACTGACCTATCCTAGAAATATAATGGTAACTCGGTAGCGACATACCTAGGTGCGATCTTATGCTGGTGGGTGTGGAAGGTGAAATTGTCAAATGATCTACATGAGCAATAAGGAAATAGGTGAGCCATTCTTCGAAGCACACATTGGGCATCAAGGGATCAAGATGGAATAACAGAGATAGTAACTTAGGGGTTTTCTATGCCTCCATCCTTTGGTAGGGAGACTCTCCCTTGAAAGTGGATATAGGAGCAGGTGAGAAGGGATCCTATGATGGGATGAGCTGGTCTATGGAGGCCCTGGGAAAGAATCTACGATATTTGGTGCAGTCGGCCAATAACGCTTCCTTCCCTGTGCATTGGGCGACATGAGGAATGTTGCGGTTGTCTAGACTATAGAGAAAATATAGCGGAGGCTTAATCAAGATAAGATTAAGTTATCGGAGGACAGGTTTACATGAATCATAGACCGAGTGATCTTCCATGAGATGTTTTCATACCTAGTGGATATAGATGCCTTCGTGCGCTGGCATGGGGAGGGAGAACCTACCACCACTCGGGTGTAGGTGATGTTTGGTATAGAGTCTAAGGATATGAAATCTGCCGAGACATCATCCCATAGTGTACCATCTCTTGGTGTCGACACATAGGGATCCAATGATGAGGAGTCTTGGGGATCTGACGATGATTGGAAAATATCTCCAGAGAGTGGGGAGGTCACTCATGGGGATAATGATCTGACTGAACTCATGTTTGGTTAGGTGAGTTTGTGGTTTATTATCTCAACGATGTATTTCATATTTCCTTTCCTTTAAAACCTCTAACCCATAATCTTGACTCATGTAAGAATCAATCAAAGAGAGATGAGGGGCCTCTATTGAGAGTGATGAGAGTGCATCGATGGGAATCAAGGGTCCCACCTCAGAGTCTTCTCCTGAGACCCAATGGGAGAGGAATATGTGGAGGATTATATAGGGGGATTTTCAAATCCTTTAGTCTTACCAGTCATCTACGGTGGCCCCCACCCTGGGATCCCAATGGTGGCTCCCTCCATTGGTGGTACAGGCCTTCCAGGGAAGCTTATCATCGAGATTCTCATGCCTCCTCAAGGAAAGACTCTGAATCTCACTTATCTTGATTCTCTTAAAGTATTTGATAACCGTGAAATTATGCTATAATAAAACATTTGTTTGTCTTATGTAACTTCCAGCCATGTAGTGCTGAGGTATCCAACAACAGATGTCAAGGTGACTACTCATGAAGAGGGGTCTCCAGTGGTGGATTTCTCCTTTGATACCCAGACGCATATGTCGCTCAGGCCCTTCCCTCATTTATGTTTCTTTATTAAACATGTTATATTCACATAGTTTTCTATTAAAGGTCAAAGTATCTGTCTTTCCTTCATTTGAAACACTATTTGAGGCAATTCATTCTCAAAAAATAGGCATGGCTAAGGGAGTTGGGATGCTTGCTCTAGCAGTTAAGCTAGTTCTTGGGGATCCAACTGTTCTGGGAGAGCCTACCCTGATCCTAGAAGAGAAATCCATTATAGGTATGGATATGGTTGTGGGGGAGGTGAAAATTGATGTTGGAGGAGATGTTACCATTGGTGAATATTCTGACCAAGAAGAACCTTCTCTCGATATGGATCCTAGACCATCTAAGAGGCTCCCTAAGGAGGATCTTGCTATTGCAGTTATCAAAACTTTCCCTGAGTATGATCTTGCACCACCTGAGGACCTAAAATACTTTGGGTTTTATTTCATCAAAGATAATTACATTGATTAGTGTAGGGTGTGGAGAAGCATGCATACTTTCATCACTCACACCTTAGAGGCAGACCTAGTGATCCAGATAGGGTCCCTCCACTATTGGATACTGAACCTGGTAACTAGAGGGATGGATGCTTGTTCCCTCCATGCATTGGTCCACAAATATCTCACCGAGCAGGTGCACATGAAACATCAAAATTTTGATTTTGCCTAGTATAAGGAGAAATTTGAAGTCACCAAGGTACTCTAGGTAGCTGAATAAGTACTTTCTAAGATAGAGAAGCATAAAAAAAATCATGAATCCATCACCAATTCCAAAGTAGATATCATCAACCAACTAAGGGTGCCATTGGTGGTGGTTGAGGATGAGGTAGCAGGGGAAACATCTTTGGCAGCTGAGTGCCAATTTGAGTAGGTTTGAGTGTGGATTCAAGCTGATGAGGTCTACCCTATTGTTGAGGAGGAAGCACCAGGGCTCACTAAGAGGCAACATACCCTAGAGGCTACTCGACAGAGTCTAGAAGATATAGAGCACTGGGAGAAATTCCTTTTCTTATGACTCAATAAAGGAGAGAATCCAATGCATAGATGACCTTTCTTTCCACCACCCATTTTTAGCAATAAATGTATCAGTTCCCATTCTTTTTTATGAATCTCAATCATATTAATAAGAAAATAGACTATAAGTCTCTAATCCCAGATGAGTTATGATAAGTGTGAGAAACAAGAGGAAAATAGAAGGCTTTTCATTTATACCAGAGTGCAAGCTGTGGAATGAAGGGTTGGGGTCAGAATGATCCATCGACTACTGGGAGTGTTTGAATAGGAAATTTTTGGTTGGCGAGTAGGAATATGCACAACTGAATTGCTTTCCCAACATGAAAAAGTGCACGAGTGGGGTAATGCCATGGGTGTTGGATTCTACTTGAACATAGGGGGAATTTTTAGGATGTGAATCAAGTCATCCAATACTTAGAGCACAAGAAAGAGCGACAAGATGATAGGGGATGACTGCTGACCATATTTGAAATGCTCATTCCACTATCATACTATCAAGAATGGGGACATACAAGTGAGGGTCAACTATTTACCATATTTGAAACATGAGAACCATAAAATTATCATTGAAAGTCCTTTGAGGTGTGTGATCATGGCATAAGGTGATCCATTCTGGCTATAAACCATTGCCATTAGGGGGCCTGTTCAAACGTGAAAGGTGGTGGGGATCCAAATCAAGGAAGGAATGAAACATGAGGGTGAACATGGGGAAATTTTTAGATGGATTTCAACACTCTCAATATTACTCCACTACAGTTCTAATCACATTGGGTTGGCATGTCGATCTGAGCAAGATCAAAACTCACTCTCCAAGGGGAGTGCCATCTTGGTGTCCAAGAGGTGGTCAAAGAATTCAAGTGGTGTGGTAGGTGACTAGTACTGAAGGGGTGAAAAAGGTCCTATGAGGTGAGGGCCTATATTATCCTGTAGTTTTACATCATGCAATGTGGATAAGAGGAATTTAGTTTAACATCTTGTAGTAAGTATGTTGACCACATAGTTTAATGTCATAAGGTGAGGACATGTGGTTGTTACAGTTTAAAGTCACATAGATTTAACCATGGTGTTGTATAGTTTAACGCCATACAAACAGGATGTAAGTAGCATAGTTTAGCATCTTATGACCAGGACATGTGAACCAGTGTGAATTATGAATCTACCCTTTTGAGATAGTGGGGCACACAAAAAGGGGACACAAGGGGTGGTACCTAATGAAGTGCCTCACAAAGTAGAGGGAGGATCAACCTTTTATATGAGCTAGTGGGCCTAGTGTATGAAACCGGGATTTTTCTGGGGATCAATGACGAGTCCCACTGACTTTGAACCTCTTCCATTTATACCTTCACTTTTTCCCAAGTCATGAGAATGATTCAGTAGGAAAAAGTCTGAAGTTTTCTTATATTTCCCCTACAAGTTTTCAACATGACAGAAATATGTGCCTTCTTCTTAGGGTAGTTTAAGGTCATGCCAATTGGATTGGATGGGTTCATATTTAGGGGAATATATATAGATGAATATATATAGTTTAAAGTCATGATGCTTGGACCAAAGCTTCTAGATTAAGGTTTTAGAGTTTAAGACCCCTCTATATAAGTGTCACAATCACCTTAATATGTGTGAGATCACCAAGTTCCATCATGGGGAAAAGAGTACCAAAAAAAAGGCATGGGTGGAGATAAGGTTTGTAGTTGGGCTCAAGATAGGATATTTAAGCATCACTACATATCCCGTGAAACTGGGAATCAAGGAATAAGTAGTTCTTGAATGTGGCATGGTGGGAGACCAACACTGTAAGGGTGAAATCCTCTCGGTTGAGGATACAATGGAAGGAGGGGGAATTAGTTTTACAAAGAACCTAAGTTAAGGAAAGCTAAATGCAGTTTAGGGGACACATGGGGATAGTTTCATGTAGTTTAAAATCACAATGCTTGTACCAAGGGGAACAAAATAGTTTAGGTTCATGATGCTTAGACCAAGAGGAAGAAAATAGTTTAAGTTCATGATGCTTGGTATAAGGAAGTGGTGTCTTAAAGAGGTTTTTGAAACATGAAAGAGTAGTAAATCAATGTGAAAATAGGGGGAAGGAGGCCTGATGCCACACAAATTTCCAATACAATCCACACATAGTTTAAGGTCATGATGCTTAGATCAAGGATCCTAGTTTAAGGTTGTAGAGTTTAGACTATGGGGGGTGAAATTACATTTAGGGAATTCCTTTGTATGTTAAACATGTTTACAGAAAATTCCACCATGACTCCTAAGACAATGTGATCCATGCTCAATGTGAGAAACAAGGAATGACATAGAGTTCCTTTTATCATAAGGGAGAGAACAAATAGGGAACAAGAAATTGGATTGGGAAAATTATAATGATTTAAGCTTGTTTGTTCATCATACATGAATGCATGGGGGAATAACACCAAGGGTGTTAAAACTCTACCATAACAAAAGGAGTTGGAAAAGAGGGAAGTCATGACTTCCAAGATCTAGACTGTGAATGAGGGGTGAGCGATGGGTTGTGAACGACTGTTGACCATGGTCAAAACATAGGTCCCTGAACTACACCAATCTAGGATGGGTATAATAAATATAAAATAAACCATTAACCATGTTCAAAACATAGGAACCATCATATATCTTTAGGGATCTTTCGAGGTGTGTTCCCATGATGGGAGGTGATCTATTTTTTCCATACATGATTTCCATTATGGGGGGTGGGATGTTTGGATCAGGAGGTTGATGATAGTATAAACCAAATAAGGCATAAAGTGTGGAGGTGAACATATTGATAATGATCAGGGGGAGTTTGAAACTCTGTAAGTTATTCCACAATGTTCTCAAACGCACTGAATGGGTGCATCGATAGGAAAGGATCGATTATATTCCCAAGCAGGAAGGCCTCTGATTAGGTCAAATATTGGGATGATCCTAGGATATGGAATACAAGCATCATTATGTATCCCATGGAACCAGGAATCAATCCAAACATTGTTGAAGATTTAGGCGTGGTAGATGACCGACACCAAAAGGGGGAGCACCCTCTCAATTGAAGACTTGAATCATCACATAGTTTCACATTGTGCGACATGGATGTGGACCATGTATTTTAATGTCATGAAAAAAATACATTGAACATGTAGTTTAATGTCATGTGATGAGGACGTGTGTTTTTTTAGTTTAAGGTTGAATAGCTTTAACCATGGTGGGATTGTTCCAGGGGCCGCCTATGACAACCCTACCTTTTAATACAAAATTAAACATGATTTATTACATAAAACTTCACTTGATACAACAAACAAGATTGATAGGTTTAGTGTATTTGGGGATTAGGATCATTACATAAAAACTTGAAACATGAAATACAACATCTTTATTGAAAACTTCCTTTACATGACCACTACATTCCCTCGTACTTAGCATTGCATGAGATAACCTGAGGACATGCCTAAGAAAAGGGTGAGCTATAAAGCCCAGTAATGGAGTACACAAGGAATAACATGAGGAGTACAATACATGTTAGACAATAGGAATATCAATAGAGCATAAGAAAAACATGAACATAAAGGAATGATAAAGCATGATAATCATAACATGGAGATGTGGCAACAACACTTAACATGGAATTAGCATGAGCCAAGGCTCATTGCACATAGAGCATGATTAAATCCTCATTGCACATAAAGCACGATTAAACACTCGTTGCACTTGAATTAGCATGATTCAACACTCATTTCACATGACGTATCATGATACTATACTTTACCCAATGCATTGGAGCGCTATAAGGGCGCACCCTTCTTAAACATTTCATTTCATGCATAAGTGTGCCACATGGATCATAAAATATGGATTCATAAAACATAATCATTTATTCCACGATAAAGAAATTTGGAATTCATACATGAAAATTTATAATCAATAAGTAAATTTTCATGAATGTGAATACCCTTGATGGAGAAATGGGCATGGTATTCACTACACAATGGCATTGGCTTAGAAAATCGGTGCGATTTCGGCAGTGTAACGACGTGACATAAGAATTCATAAAAAATGGTTTGATGAGAGAGAAAGGGGTTACTCATAATATTTACATGTAATGGACAGTAAGGAGGTCATATAGATACATGTCCCAACAATTTTAATGGAATTTAGATTCATGATACAAAATTATTGCTTGAATGTAAAAGAAGAGAGAGAAGTTCCTTTCGGAATTTCAGCATAGTAACGGGTGTACATGAGAGACATTTAGTGAGAGAGAAAGGGGTCTCCCATCATTCAAATAATAATAGGGAAGTATGGGGGAGGTTCAAAACCATATCCCAACATTCATAATTGAAATTAAAAGGGCAATACAACTTAAAGAAAATTGACAAAAATGAGAAAGGAAGAAAAAACCCTTACTTGGAAGTGTGCTTCCAAAGGTTAGAGAGAGGATTGTGAGAGGCTTCTTGGGAGCTTGGGGAACCTTGGGAAGATTCTAGAGAGCGTAGGGCGGAGGTTGGATGAACTCCAAGGGCTTTGTGTGAGGAGGAAGTGGGAGCTTGGGTGGGTTTATATAGGAAAGGTGAAGGAATTCTTTATTATTTAGGTTTGGGACCCCTTATATTAAATTAATCCAAACCACAAACCATCCCATAGTTTTTTCCCATGGTTTTTGGAAAAAGGAAGAGGAAACAAATATTTTATAAGGCCAAAGTCCGAACTTCTTAAAATATTAGGGTTTCTTATGTGGAGGTGAGTCACTCTCCCATGGAAATTAATTTAAAAAGGCAAGGTGTTGAATAAGTCTTGAGGGGTCCATTAATGCTTTGAAAAGTAAGTCAAACAAACCCAAAATAACATTATTTTAATGGTAAAACATATATTGGCCGAACATAAAGATTATAGTATTTTATTACATCACTATTGGGTCATTATGATGTCATAAAACACATTATATATTTAAACGGTATTTAATTTTTACCCAAAAATTTGACTGTCTCAGAAAATTATGAAAAAATTCACCGTTGGATAATTTCGACATCCTGATTCCAGAAATAACATTTATTTTATCTAAATAATTTTCTAAATATGTTAATTTTCACTTTTAAAATAAAAACCGACATTTATAAAAAATTCCCGGGTTTTGACAGAAATGGCTTTCAAACCTTAATAAAAATTATAATTGCATTCATAAAATTATAAGATCATTTATATTTCATAAAAATAAATTTAATAATAATAATAATATTTTTATTAAAATATTATTCAATTCAAAACTCCCTTAATTTAATAAAATAGAATTCTTAATTAAATAATAACTAAAAACACTATTTGTACTTTAAAACTATTTACAATGTATCAAAAATGACTAGAAATTATATTAATTATTATATAAAAAAATAATGTACATGAACATAGTACTACTTATTCGTTACATAACCCCTTAAAACAGCCGCATAAGACCTAAGGGTAAGGTGTGAGATGGTGACAGACTCTTGGGGTGGCTCGGATAACATCGCTCGAGTGGTAATTTCAATCAACTTCCACTTTTCCCATAGACGGTCATGTTCGAGCTTGACATGATGAAGCTCAGCTTGGGATTGGTCAAGGGCGAAGCCCAAAGATGCCACCTCTTTTCCGAGCTCCGACAAATGGGCTTCGTATGGTGCAATTCTACTGGATGAGGCCATCGCTTCCTTCTGAGTAAATTGGATTTGTTAAAGTCCTATATTTATACTAATCTTGTGATCACTGTTCAACGACTATATTAGCAACGGTCAAAATTCTTAACATAAAAACAAAGAAGTTGAAATTTTATAAAAACATTTTATATAAAGAGACATTTAATATGATCAAGAGGGATTTTCCATTAATGAAACTTTGGGTCATTACAATATTACCCCCTTAAGAAATTTCGCCCTCGAAATTTTCCTTTTCCCATACTAAAACAAATGTGGGTAACTCAGCTTCATCATATCCTCTGACTCCCAAGTCGCTTCTTCAAACTTGTGGTTTCTCCACAACACCTTGACGATGGGCATTGTCTTATTTCATAGAACTTTTTCTCTATGATCTAAGATCTTCACTGGTTGCTCCTCATAAGAAAGATCATATTCCAATTGTACCAATGAAAGAGCACTGTCGTGGGTGCCCTCAAATGATTAGTGTGATTTTAGGGTACTTAGGTGCAGCAGAGTGGCTGACCAAGGTCGTCTCTCAAAGGAGGAAGTGAATTAAAACAATTTTTAGAGGTATTATAGAAATAAAATAAAAGAGAATATAAATACTACTTGAAAGTATGGGGGTGGTTGTTTATAGTTTATTAATCTAGAATAAGTTTGCTGGAAGAAGATTGTATTTTTTTTTGTTTTTAGTTTTGAAATGAAGTTTGATTAAAATGACACAACAAAAAGATGTTTGTTTAGACAATATTTAAAAGACGTAATCGATCTAACTATACCTCTTCAATAATTTATTAATAATTATCATTGAAATTAATATTCACTTAATTATGATCCCTTAATTTGTTAAATCCCGAACCCTACGAGAATTAACTTTACCACGAAGATGAAGTGAATTTAACCTTATGCTAACTTCGGAACATGCAATTGTAACACCCTGATTTGATTGATGTTCTAAGATTAGCTTATGGTAAGTGGTAAATTAAGGCACATAACCACTCTGAAATAATGATTAATTGAGTTTAGGGATTGTATTTGAACTCTAAAAATTGATCCCGTGTGGTCTTGTATTACCGATTAAGATCGCACTCTCACAATTCACACAAATCCCGACCTCGCGCGTTTTGTGTTAATTGTTCAATTGCTCACTTAGTTTATTCTAATTTTAAAACTCAATTAATTTATCATGTTTAGTGAATTACAGTAGATAATTGATTCAAAATAAATGAATGAATAAGGTGAGAGGTCGACCGATTACTAAAAAGAACTACTCTTCCATGGGCAGTGTAGTCATCGTGGAGACGTTTTGCATAAGCAAAGGATTGAAAGGGTATAACTCAATATTTTCTCCACTCTTGATTCCAACCCAATTAAGAAGATTAATAGAAGAAGAAAAGGGAAGAACAAAGAAGATTATTTGAAGAAAATTTCAAGAAACAAACATGAAATAAAATAAATACAAAGAAGTGGTGGGAGAGGAGAGCCTTTTTGAAAGAGAGGTTTTCACAAAGGATTACTTCTTCCAAGAGTTGTGAGGGGCTCCCAAGATACACCCTTTCGGTCACACCTTCCCAAAGCCTCTAACAGCCCTCCCAAAGAGTCAAAACCCCCTTTAAATAGAGTTTGTGAGGGCTATGGTTACATAACTTTTTAAGTGTGAAATGAAAAACTCAGCCAAATATTTTATTCCAAGTTGCACCGCCTAGTTGACCTCCAAAACGCATGAATTGACCAGCCTTCCAGAAGGATGATTTGTGAAAAATCATTTCCTAGATCTTTCCTAAAAATTTGGGCTCAATCCAAGACCGGATGAAGAATATATGACCCAAATATAGAACCCATGTCCATTCTGCCGAGTCCAGCCCACCATTGGATTAATGGCCCATTTACTCTATCCAAATGCACTCTTTAGCTCTGGTGTCCTGAATAAAAGTTGTAGATAATTAATTTAGAAACACTATTACAAAATTTTAATATCAAATAATAAATATAAAAATATTTATCTTTGAAATACTACAGTGAACTATAAAGGGTAAAACTGGAATTTTCATCAAAATATTCAAATGAATGATCTAATCCCAAATAATTTCTAATTAAACATATTTAGCACAATGTGAGGAAATTATATCATTTATTATCAATAAAATATTCAATAAAATAGTGTTTTATCTACTCCCCCACACTTACCCTTTTTCACTCCTGAGCAAAACCTCATATCAAGTAAACATCAATATCAAATCAAAACCAATTTTAAAACACATATCCTTGAGATCAAACAATTACACACCAAGAAACAAAAGATATCATGCCTCATAAAAAACCATTATTTCAAGTTTTTCATTTATATCATTCAATATATTTCCACTTTATTTATCTTCCCATGCACAAAACACTTACCTCACTTGAATTTTCTCTTATCACACAAATGTCAATTTTTTTGCAATGTATTTCTCATCCAAACTCATACAAGGGTCACCATAGGATTGATAGATTACCACATCGCTACCTGATGTGAGTCAATGACATATGTTTATCATGAGGACTTTTCAGGGTTGTTCTGTAGCTTTCGGTTGGTAGGATTAAGATGTGAAAAACTCTGAGGCTGAATGAGGAGGGCTTGACTCTTTTTGAAGAAAAATTGCATTAATCTAATTTTCACTTAAATATAGTCTTCTCCTCAATCCCCATAGTATCAGTTCAGCTCCATCATCATGAAAAGTCATGGAAATTTTACACCATTCATCATTTCAGCATAAAAAATGTCAATCTTCTCAAACATGATTTTCTTGAAAGCTCCAGATAGGCACAACTTTCCACCTCAATTAGAAGCTCCAGAAAAGGCACAACTTCACTTGTCATGAAAGCTCCAGAAAATGCACAACTTTCAATATAATGATTTTCATCATCCGAAAACACATCTCTTCAGAATTTAATTTTCCACCCAAAGTATCACAGAATGTGGTAGCACAACACAAGATAGATTCCCCCACACTTAAGCTCAACTAGATTATGCAATTTCACTTCAAGATTTGGTTGGATAGGGAAAATTGGCTTGTAATGTGGCTAACCTAACAGGTTGTGCATGGATTCTAAGGGATACAAGGATTAAATATTCAAGGTAGGCCATTATAAAAAAGGATTATTTGAAATAGGGGCTTTAATACCAAAAAAATGCCTCAATCATTTAAACATTAGTACCTCAAACCCTCAAGTTTTGACAGGAATAAATCAAATTCTGGTTAAATCAAGCATGGTTTGGTTCTCTCAAGAAGTGAGGTGAATGTAAAGAATATGAAAATAATGGTTCAGAAGACTCACAGGAAATTGATTTCAAATATAAAGACAGTGATATGTGGCATGGGATTCAAAATTCAGTGTACTTTTCATGAAATTACTAAATATTTGAACTTGAAACAAAGTTATTTCAGCATTCATTTAAGCTTAGTTTCAAGGGATAAATTGTTTCACTCATTGATATGCATTTAAAAATTGTGACGAGAATCATTTCAGCTCAAAAATTTCAAAAACAAAAAGAAAATTGAAAAATAAACACACAAAATTTGAAAAACACACAATTTTTTTTGTTTTTTTTAAACAGGAAAACAATTGAAATTACTAAACTAAAAGGTTCCCTACCCCACACTTAAAATATTTCATTGTCCTCAATGTGAACCCATGAGATGATATATGCACATGAAATGCAGAATTTTTAAATAGGACAAATAATATAAAAGTGAAAGGGTTAGGAACAGCCTGATGTGCTCAAGTGATAATGGGGTCATGCAGTGTGATAAAATCCACTGCATCAGTAGGAATTCCCTCAATGTATCTCTTCAAACGTTTCCCATTGACTGTAAATCTCCTTCCAGTGTCCTCTTGTGTGATCTCCACTGCACCATAAGGAAAAACATTAGTCACAATATAAGGACCTAACCATCTGGAACACAACTTACCAGTCATCATCTTGAGTCGTGAACTATAGAGAAGGACTTTCTCTCCAACACGAAACTCCCTTTTTTGGATCATTTTTTCATGAGCTAATTTTGATCTTTCCTTATAGAGCCTTGAGTTCTCATATGATGACATTCAAATCTCCTCAAGCTCTTGAATTTGTAACTTCCTTTGAATTCCATCTTGGGCCAAATCCATGTTGCATTTCTTTATACCCCAATATGCCCGATGCTCGACTTCCACTGGGAGATGACATGCCTTCCCAAAAACAATCCTAAATGGGGACATACCAATGGGTGTATTGTATGCTATCCTATAAGCCCACAATGCATCATCCAAGCGCTTGCTCCAATCCTTCCTATTTGGCTACACATTTTTCTCTAATATTTGTTTCAGCTCACGATTTGAAACCTCAGCTTGACCATTTGTTTGGGGGTGGTATGGTGTTGATGTTTTGTGTGTCACCCGATACTTTCTAAGGAGGGAAGAAAAATTACTATTGAAAAAGTGTGTCCCTTGGTCACTGATGATGGCCTTTGGTACTCCAAACCTGCAAAAAATCTGTGCCTTCACAAAATCCACAACAACATGAGAATCATCAGTCCTGGTGGCCTTGGCCTCCACCCATTTGCTCACATAATCAACAGAAACCAAAATATATAAGAAACCATATGAACTTGGAAAAGGACCCATAAAATCAATACACCACACATCAAAAATCTCACAGAATAGTATGGGTTGTTGGGGCATCTCATATCTCCTAGAAATATTCCCAGTGTGTTGGCAACGAGAGCATGACTTACAAAACACATGGGCATCATGGAATAAACTAGGCCAATATAATCCAAAGTCCAAAACTTTCCTAGCTATCTGTTGGGATCCAAAGTGTCCACCACATGCAAGTGTATGACAGAATTGCAAAACAGACTCAAACTCATGATCGGGAACACACCTCCTAATGACTTGGTCACTACACATGCGCCAGAGGTAAGGATCATCCCACACATAATACCTAGACTCACTTTTTAAATTTTGGACTTGATGTTTCTTCAAATTCACTGGGATTTCAGAGGCAACAATGTAATTAACTAAATCAGCATACCAAGGATGCGTACCTGAGATGGTATAGAGATGCTCATCGGGGAAAGTGTCTCGAAGTGGTACCTGGTCCAAGGTGTCACCCTCTAGTGTGTGAGTAAGACTACTCATGTGGTCCGCCACCAAGTTTTCTGACCCCCTTTTGTCCTTTATCTCGATGTCAAACTCTTGAAGAAGGGGAATCCAACGGATAAGTCATGGCTTTGCATCTGGCTTCTTCAAGAGGTACCTCAGAGCTGTATGGTCAGAAAAAACAACTACTTTAGAGCCCAATAAATATGAACGGAATTTATCTAAAGAAAATATGACAGCAAGAAACTCCTTTTTAGTGGTTGTGTAATTTGATTGGGTTGAATCCAGTGTCCTCGATGCATAGGCGATCACATGTGAACGTCCCTCCACCCTCTGAGATAAGGCAGCTCCAACCGCAAAGTTGGAGGTGTCACACATAAGCTCAAAAGGAATCTCCCACCGTGGGGGCTGTATGATCGATGGAGTGGTCAGACACTTCTTTAGCTCATCAAATGATACCCTGCACAGATCATCAAAATTGAAGTCAATATCTTTTTGAATAAATCAAGATAAGGGTAGAGCGATCTTACTAAAATCTCTGATGAAGCGTTGATAAAATCCAGCATGTCCAAGGAATGATCGAACATCACGCACACATGTAGGATATGGAAGGGATGAAATAATGTCTACCTTAGATTTATCAACTTCAATGCCATGTTGTGAGACTATATGACCTAAGAAAATTCCCTTTTCGACCATGAAATAACATTTTTCAAAATTTAAGACCAGATTCTTCTCAATACAACGATTCAACACCTTTCCCAAACTAATTAGACATTCATAAAATGAAGACCCATACACTGTAAAATCATCCATAAATACCTCCATGCAAGTCTCAATAAAATCAGAAAAAATACTCACCATGCATCTCTGGAAGGTACCTGGGGCGTTGCAAAGTCCAAATGGCATCCTTCGGTAGGAAAATGTGCCAAAGGGACAGGTGAATGTAGTCTTATCCTGATCCTCCGGAGCTATAGGAACCTGAAAATATCTAGAAAATCCATCCAAGAAACAATAGTGTGTCTTCCCAGCTAGTCTCTCAAGCATCTGATCAATAAATGGGATGGGGAAATGGTCTTTGCGAGTGGAATGATTTAGTTTCCTATAATCAATACACACACACCAACTATTTTGTACCCTCATTGGAACTAACTCATATTTCTCATTTTTAACAACAGTAACACCACTCTTCTTAGGCACAACATGAATTAGACTTACCCACTAATAATATGAAATGGTAAAGATTATACCTGCCTCAAGAAATTTCTCAACTTCTTTTTTAACAACTTCCAGGAGGGTGGGATTGAGTCTCCTTTGTGGCTGTCTCACCGGTTTAGCCCCATCCTCCAAGAGAATCCTATGCATGCAAATGGAGGGGCTAATACCTGATATGTCTACCAATGTCCAACCAATTTCCCTAATGTTATCTCTCAATAGATTCAAAAGTTTTTCTTCATGTTCAAAATAGATATTGTTAGCAATGATAACAGGTAATCTATCACCGCTCAGCAAGTATGCATATTTAAGATTTGGTGGCAATGAATTGAGTTCTAATGAAGGAGGGTGTAGTATGGATGGAGACATTGAAGGAACTGAAATGTGTGCACAAAGAGCATCAATATCAGAATAGAAATCATCAAAATCAGCGAATAAAGCATCAAATCCATAAGCATACTCAACAGCCATGTCATAATCAGAGTTCACATGATCAAGATTAGAATATGAATCCATTTCAAAATCAAATCTTAGAGAGTCTTTTTCATTAGAAACAGGTGTGGAAGTTCTCTTAGACATTAAAGCAGAACCAATACTCATAATCTCCCTAAGAATAGGACAATAAAAATCCATGGAGTTTTTACTTGGTGGTTCAAAATGGGAGATAACAAAAGCAGAATGGTCCTCAGAGGGGTACTTCATGGAGTCCATAACATTAAATATCACAACTTCATCCCCAAATTCCATGGAAAGTGTAACCTCATTGACATTTATGATATTTTTTACAGTTTTGAGGAAGGGTATACCTAAGATAATGGGGGAATGAGAACTTACCTGATCATCCTCCATGTTAATCACATAGAAGTCTACTGGAAAGATCATGTCTCTTACCCGGACAAGTACATCCTCAAGAACTCCCGCTGGATATGCCGTAGCTCTATTCTCCAGTTTCACCACTACTCTCTTCGTCTTCAACTCACCAACCTATAAGGAAGAGAATACAGAGTGAGGCATCACATTTATGGAAGCACCTAAATCACAAAGAGAATCAGAGAAGTGCAACTCCCCTATGGTACATGGGATGGTGAATGTCTCGAGATCCTTGCACTTTGTTGGAATTGCTAGAGTTGGTGTAATGAGTGCTGAGACATTCCTTCCAAGGTTGATCCTCCCATTTCCATTGAGCCCTCTTCGATTGGTACAAAGTTCTTTTAAGAATTTGGCATACCTTGGGATTTGATTAATGGCTTCAAGTAGAGGAATGTTGATCTCCACACGCTTGAATGTGTCCAAAACCTCCTTTTGCATTTCTTCTTCAGCCATCTTCTTGGTTTGAACAACCCTGTTTGGAAAAGGAAGGGGTTTAGGAGGAACATAATCAATCTTTTTCTTACCTTTATCTTTCTCCTTGGATTTCTCATCAGTTGGTATGGAATGCGGATTCTCTGGAGTAGAGGTGAATCCCGGTGGAATGGTAGGTACAAATGTATCGTTCATTTTCTTCCCACTTCTCAATGTGATGGAACTAACATTCCCCTTTGGATTTGGAGTGGGTTGGGAAGGTAGATTTCAAGAGTTCTTACTCACAAGTTCATAGAGGGCGGTGGAAATCTGGCTCATTTGAGTCTTCAACTCTCTCAGTTCTAAACCTTGACTCTTCAGCTCATTCTATTGATTAAGAACAATTTGTTTCAAAAGATCATCAGTGTTAGAGTCTACCTTGTGTTAGAGATTCCCTTTTTGCTGACTCGTTGATGTTTGAGCTTCGAATCTCCTTTGGGGTTGTTGGAAACCCTGTTGGTAAGGTGGAGGCTACTGGAAGTTTGGTTGAAAAGGGGGCCTTTGTTGTTGTCCAGAGCCATACCTCATGTCCGATTGATCTTTCCACCCTTGGTTGTATGATGGATCAAACTTCTTTTGGGGATATGGTTGTTGTTGTTGCTGCTGATATGGTCTCCCAGGGAACACTGCTGCACGATCTTCTGTTTCTTGGAGTTGTGGGCAACAGTAAGTTGGGTGGCTTGTCTCAGTAAAAATACCACAAAACCTTTAAGGAGGGGGTAGAGATGTCTTTTGTGCCAAATTAATTTGTCTCACTATAGTGGTCAATTATTCCAACTTGGTATCAATCAAATGACTTTCAAGAGAAGAAGGACTTACCTGATGTACTCCCCTGACATGTGGTGTACCTCTATCACCAAATTGTTGGGAGTTTTGGGCCATCTTGTCGATCAACACATGTGAAACTACTGGTATCTTGTCCACCAATACTCCTCCAGTCGTAGCATCTACCATGCTTCTCTCCATAGGTGTGAGTCCTTCATAGAAGTACTGGATGAGTAGTTGCTCACTGATTTGGTGATGTGGGCAGCTTGCACACAACTTCTTGAATCACTCCCAGTACTCATACATTGACTCCCCTTGTGCTTTCTTGATCCCCGATATATCCTTAAGAATAGAAGTGGTCCTTGATGCTGGAAAAAATCTCTGCAAGAAAAGACGTTTCAAATCATTCCAACATGTTACATCTTCAGGTTGTAAATAGTACATCCAATCCTTTGCAGCTCCATCAAGTGAGAATGGGAATGCTCTTAATTTGATTTAATCTTCAGAAACATTTCTTGGTTTTAAGGTTGAGGAAACCACATTAAATTCCTTAAGGTGTTTGTTTGGATCCTCACCAGATAAGCCATGAAACTTTGGAAGAAGGTGAATTAATCCAGATTTTAACTCAAAGTCTGATTCGAGATTAGGGTATGCAATACAATTTGGTTGATAGTTAATATCAGGTGAAGCCAATTCTAGAATGGTTATATTAAGTTCATTTCCATTATTTCCATCCATTGGTTCCTCTTTTATGTTTGAAATTGAATTTCTTCCAATTTCTATATTTCCAGAAGAGAGGAATTCACCAACTGGTTGAATATTGAAACTTCCCGTAGACTAAGAATGTCTGATTCGAGCCCTAAGTCTACGTTCAATCTTAGGGTCAAGATCTAAGAGATCTTCGGGATTAGTTCGTGTCATAAATCAAATAAAAATTAAAAGAAAGTGAGTGGACCATAGTAAAATAAAAATGAGAAGTTGAGTTGATGGTCCAAAAAGAAAAGAAGAGGATGAAAAAAAAATGAAAACTTGAGAAAGGGTAAAGATGAAAGAGAGAGGTGAAGAAAATAATAATAAAATTAAAAATAAAATAAATACCTCTAAATGGTTGAATAAATTACTTGCCTCCCAGGCAACGACGCCAATTTTAAAGAGCACTATCGTGGGCGCCCTCAAATGATTAGTGTGATTTTAGGGTACTTAGGTGCAACAGAGTGGCTGACCAAGGTCGTCTCTCAAAGGAGGAAGTGAATTAAAACAATTTTTAGAGGTATTCTAGAAATAAAATAAAAGAGAATAAAAACACTACTTGAAATTATGGAGGTGGTTTTTTATAGTTTATGAATCTAGAAGAAGTTTGCTGGAAGAAGATTGTATTTTTTTTGTTTTTAGTTTTGAAATGAAGTTTGATTAAAATGACACAACAAAAAGATGTTTGTTTAGACAATATTTAAAAGACGTAATCGATCTAACTATACCTATTCAATAATTTATTAATAATTATCATTTAAATTAATATTCACTTAATTATGATCCCTTAATTTGTTAAATCTTGAACCCTACAAGAATTAACTTTACCACAAAGATGAAGTGAATTTAACCTTAGGCTAACTTCAGAACATGAAATCGCAACACCCTACTTTGATTGATGTTATAAGATTAGATTATGGTCAGTGGTAAATTAAGGCACATAACCACTCTAGAAATGAGGATTAATTGAGTTTAGGGATTGTATTTGAACTCTACAAATTGATCCCATGTGGTCTTGTATTACCGATTAAGATCGCGCTCTCACAATTCACACAAATCCCGACCTCGCGCGTTTTGTGTTAATTGTTCAATTGCTCACTTAGTTTCTTATAATTTGAAAATTAAATTAATGGATAATGTTTAGTGAATTACAGTAGATCATTGATTCAAAATAAATTAATGAATAAGTTGAGAGGTCGACCAATTACTAAAAAGAACTACTCTTCCATGGGCGGTGTAGTCATCGTGGAGACGTTTTGCATAAGCAAAGGATTGAAAGGGTATAACCCAATATTGTCTCCACTATTGATTCCAACCCAATTAAGAAGATTAAGAGAAGAAGAAAAGGGAAGAACACAGAAGATTATTTGAAGAAAATTTCAAGAAACAAACATGAAATAAAAGAAATACAAAGAAGAGGTGGGAGAGGAGAGCCTTTTTGGAAGAGAGGTTTGCACAAAGGATTACTTCTTCCAAGAGTTTTTAGGGGCTCCCAAGAGACAAACTTTATTCCATACCTTCCCAAATCCTTGAATAGACCTCCCAAAGAGTTAAAACCCCTTTTAAATATATTTTGTGAGGGCTAGGGTTACATAACGTTTTAGGTGTGAAATGAAAAACTCGTCCAAATATTTTATTCCAAGTTGAACCGCCTCGTTGACCTCCAAAAAGCCTGAATTAACCGTCCTTCCAGGAGTATTATTGTTCCAAATCATGTTCTAGATCTTTCCTCAAAATTTGGGCTCCATCCAAGCCCGAATGAAGAAGATATGGCCCAAATATAGAACCCATGTCCATTCTGCCGAGTCCAGCCCACCATTGGATTAATGTCTCATTTACTCCATCCAAATGCACTCTTTTTCTCTGGTGTCCTGAATAAAATTTGTAGATAATTAAAGTAGAAACACTGTTACAAAATTTCAAATTCAAATAATAAATATAAAAATATTTATCTTTGAAATACTACAGTGAAATATAAAGGGTAAAACTAGAATTCTCATCAAAATATTCAAATGAATGATCTAATCCCAAATAATTTCTAATTAAACATATTTAACACAATGTGAGGAAATTATATCATTTATTATCAATAAAATATTCAATAAAATAGTTTTTTATCAACCACCTCATAAGAGAGTACATGTGAAGGGTCCGGTATGTACTTCCTTAAGAGGGATACATGAAAGACATCATGTACTTTGGCCATAGTAGGTGGAAGTGCTAGTCGATAGGCCACAGCTCTGACACGATCAATAATATTGAAGGGGCCGATGCACCTTGGACTTAAATTCCCTTTCTTTCCAAACCTCATGACCTTCTTCCACAGAGATATGCGTAGAAACACCATGTCTCCAACTTTAAACTCAAGGTCTCGTCGATGATTATCTTCATAACACTTCTGTCGACTCTGGGATGCCTTGATATGCTGCTGAATGGTTTTCACCTTCTCCACCATTTCCTCGACCATTTATGGTCCAAGCATCCTACGTTCACCGACCTCATCCCAACATTCCAGTGTTCTGCACCTTTTCCCATATAGGGCTTCATATGGTGCCATTTGGATGCTCGAGTGGAAACTATTATTATAAGAGAAATCAACCACAGGAAGATGTTGATCCCATCCTCATTTAAAGTCCATTGAGAATGCTCTAAACATATCCTCAAGTGTTTGGATAGTCCACTCAGATTGGCCATCGGTTTGAGGATGATAGGCCGTACTGAAGTTCAGTTCAGTATTTAGAGCATGTTGAAGACTCTTCCAAAACTTAGAGGTGAATCTTGGATCTCGGTCAGACACAATAGATAGTGGTACTCCATGAAACCTTACCACTTCCAGGATATATATCCATGCCAGTTGGTCCAATGAGAAATCCTCCCGAATAGCAATGAAGTGGGAAGTATTTGTAAGACGATCCACAACAACCCAGATTGCATTGTTGCCTTTGGATGTCCTTGGAAGTCCAGTGACAAAGTCCATGGTGATGTTCTCCCATTTCCATTCTGGTATGGGCAATGGTTGCTTCATCCCCTTAGACTTCTGCCTCTTTGCCTTTACTTTCTGACACACCAGACACTTTGATGTATATTCGACGATCTCCTTCTTCATATTATCCCACCAAAAGTTTTCTCGGAGATCTAGATACATCTTTGTGCTCCCTAGATGAATAGAGAAATTTGAACTATGTGCATCATCAAAAAGTTCCTTCTTTAGCTCCGGACTTGATGGAACACATAGTCTTTTCCCAAACTGCACAATTCCTTCTTCATTAACATTAAACTCCAAGGATTTCCCCTTTTTGATAGCTTCCACTTTTTCTTGAATTCCCACATCATCCTTTTGAGAATCCTTTAACCTTTCCAAAAGAGACGATTGAGCAATCATTTGTGAAAGGATTTATGATGTTCCCTTCTCTATGATTCCCATGTCCATCTTCATCAAGTCTAAGAAGATTAGATCCTTCTCAATTCTCATCATTGATAGAATTACTGGGTCCTTTCTACTTAGGGCATCTGCCACCTTGTTCTCTTTCCCAGGGTGGTAATGTATTGAACAGTAATAATCCTTGATAAGATATATCCATATTCTATGGTGCATATTAAGCTCTTTCTATGCGAATATATATTTAAGACTCTTGTGGTCAGTATATATCTCACATTTCTCTCCATAGAGATAATGACACCAGATTTTCAAGGCAAAGATCACAGCCGCCAACTCCAGATCATGTGTTGGATAGTTTCGCTCATGAATTTTCAACTGCCTTGAGGCATAGGATACCACTTTATCATTCTGCATCAGCACACAACCTAAGCCCTTCTTTGAAGCATCACTGAATACCACAAAAATTTCCCCACTTGTGGGTAAAGTGAGCACGGGCGCAGTGATAAGCCTCCTTTTCAACTCCTTGAAGATTTATTCACATTCATCACTCCAAGAAAACTTTACTCCCTTCCAATTTATCTTGGTAGGAGGGTTGGAAAATCGTGAGAAATTTCTCACAAATCGTTGATAATATCCAGTTAACCCCAAGAAGCTACAGATATCTGTTACCTATGTTGTCCTCGGCCATCCCTCAATTGCATATGTTTTAGAGGGGTCCACAGATATCCCATTGCTTGTGATGATATGGACCAAAAATGAGACCTCCTTCAACAAGAACTCACACTTTCTATACTTTTCATAGAGCTTCTCCTTGCACAAAGTCTCTAGTATAGTTCTTAAATGATCCTTATGATCCTCCTTGGTTTTGGAGTATATTAGAATATCATCTATAAAGACTACCACAAATTTGTCGAGGTAATCTCTAAAGACTATATTCATTAAGTCCATGAAGATTTCTGGAGAATTGGTGAGTCCTAAAGTCATTACTATGAATTCATAGTGCTCGTATCTTGTGTGAAAAGTAGTCTTGGGGATATCTTCCTTCTTCACCCTTACTTGATAATATCCTGACCACAAGTCCACCTTGGAGAAGTATTGTGCTCCACGCAGCTGATCAAACAAGTCATCGATCCGTGGAAGAGGATACTTGTTCTTTATCGTGATTTTGTTAAGTTCACGATAATCGATGCAAAGCCGCATTGACCCATCCTTTTTCTTGACAAAGAGGACTGGTGCACCCCATGGTGAAGCACTTGGGCATATAAACCCTTTATCCAGATTCTCCTGTATTTTTTTCTTCAGCTCTTCAAGCTCAACAACATCCATTATATATGGTTTCTTGGATATTGGTAACACCCCATGTATAATTTCAATTGAGAACTCAACATCTATTCTAGGAGGAAGACCAGGCAGTTCCTCAGGAAACACTTCAGCGAATTCCCTCACAATAGGAATTTCTTCAAGGATGGTTTCTTCCTTGGACTCAATCATCTGAGCCAGATACGCGTTCTCATAGGGAAGTAATATCCATGCTTGAGATGATGGAGCTAAAGGAGATTCATCTTCCTCCTAACACTTGTAAAGAATCGGGGGTCGATTCTTCATATGGAGTGTGATTTCCCTCTCCCAACAATTTATATTGGCTCTATATAAGGAAAGCCAATACATGCCAAGAATTGCATCAAATTCCACCAGAGGGAGTATGACGAGGTTCGCCGAGAAATTCAATCCACATATTATAACAGGGGAGGACTTATATTCATGGGATACAATGATTTCCCCATTTTCCGTACTCACCGACATCTTCACTTCCATGATTTGTGGTGGTGATGAGATTGTTGTACTAAACTTTCAAGATATAAAAGAATGCGTAGAACCTGAATCAAAAAGTACGTTCACTATTCTTGAATGAATAACTAGAATACCTGTCACTACTTCGTTGTCGGGGTTCACTTCGGCAGAAGTGATAGAAAAAGCTCTTCCTTACTGCCTTGGAGGTTGTTGGTTGCCTCCGAAAACCCTTGGATTAGGGCACTAATTTGAAAAATGACCCGGTTATTTGCATTTGTAACATTGAACAACACGTTGAGGTTCGAAAAGAGCATTCCTCTCCTCTGTCGCAGCCGCGGGTATTTCTTGCTGACAGTTAACAGCTAGGTGCCCTTATCT
Organism: Viscum album; assembly: GCA_963277665.1. Taxonomy (NCBI): domain Eukaryota; kingdom Viridiplantae; phylum Streptophyta; class Magnoliopsida; order Santalales; family Viscaceae; genus Viscum; species Viscum album. The sequence goes on along the minus strand of OY728150.1, from coordinate 1,111,723,623 downwards.
TCCACACCTGAAGCATTTCCTCGTCCCCTTAAGGCAATTTCCAGGGTGCTTCTTTCCGCACTTTTTGCAAGTGGGGTGCTAGATCTTATTAGCACCATTGGATTTATCCATAAGACCGCCATCATTGAAGTCCACCTTACTCTTCTTGTCCCCATGATACCCCTGTGATCCCACGATCTCCATTTTTACCTTGAGGGAACATTGAATAATTTCCTCATAGCTGTCGAAGTCACGGATCGCTAATGCTTTCCGCTAGCTAGGATTCAGCCCACCAAAGAAGCGGTCAACTTTGCATTCGGGGGTAATGACAAAGCCAGAAGTGTATCGTGCAAGCCTTGTGAAGTTTTCCTTGTACGCTCCAACATATTCTTCATTGTTTTTCTTGAGGGAAAGGAAGTCCCTTTCCATCTTAAGCCGGAGGGTGCGCGAAAAATATTTATCGAAAAACATCTTCCGGAAATCCTTCCATTCCAAAGCCTCGATATCCTCCTCAGGCTTCGTATTTTTGATCAACGTCCACCATTGATTAGCTTCACCCTCCATACGATAAGCAGCCAGGATAACCTTCTCTTGTTCAGAACATTGGAGGATGGAGAAGATCTTTTCAATGGAGTTGATCCATTGTTCAGCGATCGTGGGATCGGATGATCTACTAAAAGTAGGAGGCCTTTGTCTCATGAAGCTCTCGATAGCGACTTGTTATTTCTTAGGGGGGGGGGGTTGAACGTTCCTATTGACCCTGTGTTTCTATTCAAAACTTGAGTTAGCTGAGAGAGAAGCGTGACAAAGTTCGCGATTCCCGCTCCCATTGGATTTGACATCTCATTAGTACAATCATCACACTGATCTTCACAACGGTTGTTAGCAAGAGTCCACCTATTATAGGCCATTGGAAGGAATAAAAGGAAAGTTAGGGGTAACACATAAAGGGTAATCCAAAGAAAAAAGTTTATGAGTTATAAATAAACTTTCATTTCCTTAACTCATGAGTTTATAGGCTTCAATCTAGGATTTTCATGATCTACTTTCTAACATATATTTTTAGGGGCATTTTTTTTAATTCCCTTAATAAGGGTTCATACTAATCTTGTGAATTTATCAAAACATATCCCCCGGGAGTGTCATAACCAAGAGTGCAGCAAGGCCCGTTGTCATGCACCAGTTCCCGTTCGAGTCTAGCTCAAAGCAGTGTTTTCAGGTTTTACCCCTAGGATACATCTATGCCAGAGCCGCCTCTACCTGCTCGTATCCAGACAGGGATGCATTTGTTTGATAAACCACTTACTCAGTACTTACCAAAACTTAGGGATGCTTTTATTATACTTAGTCTTGTATCTAAGGCTTTACTAGGGTTTCTTAATCCCAAAAAATAACTAAACCTATCCTCTGATACCAACTATGACAACCCTTCCTTTTAATACAAACTTAAACATGATTTATTACATAAAACTTCACTTGATACAATAAAGAAGATCGAGAGGTTTAGTGTCTTTGGGTATTAGGATCATTACATAAAAACTTGATACATGAAATAAAACATCTTTATTTAAAACTTCCTTTACATGACCACTACATTCCCTCGTACTTAGCATTGCATGGGATAACCTGAGGACATGCATAAGAAAATGGTGAGCTATAAATCCCAGTAAGGGAGTACACAAGGAATAACATGAGGAGTAAAATACATGTTATACAATAGGAATATCAATAGAGCATAATAAAAACATAAACATAAAGGCATGATGAAGCATGATAATCATAACATGGAGATGTGGCAACAACACTTAACATGGAATTAGCATGAGCCAAGGCTCATTGCACATAGAGCATGAGTAAATCCTCATTGCACATAAAGCACGAGTAAAACCTCGTTGAACATGAATTATCATGAGTCAGCACTCATTGCACATGACTTATAATGATACTATACTTTACCCAATGCATTGTAGTGCTATAAGGGCGCACCCTTCTTAAACATTTCATTTCATGCATAAGTGTGCCACATGGATCATAAGACATGGATTCATAAAACATAATAATTTATTCCATGATAAAGAAATGTGGAATTCATACATGAAAATTTATAATAAATAAGTAAATGTGCATGAAGGTGAATACCCTTGATGGATAAATGGGCATGGTATTCACTACACAATGGCATTGGCTTAGAAAATCGGTGCGATTTCGGCAGCATAACGACGTGACATAAGAATTCATAAAAAATGGTTTGATGAGAGAGAAAGGGGTTCCTCATCATATTTACATGTAATGGACAGTAAGGAGGTCATATAGATACATGTACCAACAATTGTAATGGAATTTAGATTCATGATACAAAATTATTGCTTGAATGTAAAAGAAGAGAGAGAAGTTCCTTTCGGAATTTCATCATAGTAACGGGTGTACATGAGAGGCATTTAGTGAGAGAGAAAGGGGTCTCCCATAATTAAAAAAATAATAGGGCAGTATGGGGGAGGTGAAAAACCATACCCCAACATTCATAATTGAAATTAAAAGGTAAATACAACTTAAAGAAAATTGACAAAAATGAGAAAGGAAGAAAAAACCCTTACTTGGAAGTGTGCTTCCAAAGGCTAGAGAGAGGATTTTGAGAGGCTTCTTGGGAGATTGGGGCACCTTGGGAAGATTCTAGAGAGAGTAGGGCAGAATTTGGACGAACTCAAAGGGCTTTGTGTGAGGAGTAAGTGGGAGCTTGGGTGGGTTTATATAGGAAAGGTGAAGGAATTCTTTATTATTTAGGTTTGGGACCCCTTATATTCAATTAATCCAAACCACAAACCATCCCATGGTTTTTGACCATGGTTTTTGGCAAAGTGAAGAGGAAAAAAATATTTTTTAAGGAAAAAGTCCTAAATTCTTAAAATATTAGGGTTGCTTATGTGGAGGTGAGTCACACTCCCATGGAAATTAATTTAAAAAGGCAAGGTGTTGAATAAGTCTTGATGGGTCCATTAATGCTTTGAAAAGTAAGTCAAACAAACCCAAAATCACATTATTTTAATGGTAAAACATATATTGGCTGAACATAAAGATTATAGTATTTTATTACATCACTATTTGGTCATTATGATGTCATAAAACACATTATATATTTAAACGGTATTTAATTTTTACCCAAAAATTTGACTGTCTTAGAAAATTGTGAAAAATTCACCATTGGATAATTTTGACATCTTGATTCCATAAATAACATTTATTTTATCTAAATAATTTTATAAATATGTTAATTTTCACTTTTAAAATAAAAACCGACATTTATAAAAAATTCCCGGGTTTTGACAGAAATGGCTTTCAAACCTTAATAAAAATTATAATTGCATTCATAAAATTATAAGATCATTTATATTTAATAAAAATAAATTTAATAATAATAATAATATTTTTATTAAAATATTATTCAATTTAAAAATCCCTTAATTTAATAAAATAGAATTCTTAATTAAATAATAACTAAAAACACTATTTGTACTTTAAAAACTATTTACAATGTATAAAAAATGACTAGAAATTATATTAATTATTATATAAAAAAATAATTTACATGAACATAGTACTACTTATTCGTTACATAACCCCTTAAAATAGCCGCATAAGACCTAAGGGTAATGCGTGCGATGGTGACCGACTCTTGGGGTGGCTCGGATAACATCGCTCGAGTGGTAATTTCAATCAACTTCCACTTTTCCCATAGACGGTCATGTTCGAGCTTAACATGATGAAGCTCATCTTGGGCTTGGTCAAGGGAAAATCCCAAAGATGCCACCTCTTTTCCGAGCTCCAAAAAATGGGCTTCGTATGGTGCAATTCTACTGGATGAGGCCATCGCTTCCTTCTGAGTAAATTGGATTTGTTATAGTCCTATATTTATAATAATCGTGTGATCACTGTTCAACGACTATATTAGCAACGGTCAAAATTCTTAACATAAAACCAAAGAAGTTGAAATTTTATAAAAACATTTTATATAAAGAGACATTTAATAAGATCAAGAGGTATTTTCCATTAATGAAACTATGGGTCGTTACAATATTCCCCCCTTCATAAATTTCGCCCTTGAAATTTTCCTTTTCCCACACTAAAACAAATGTGGGTAACTCAGCTTCATCATATCCTCCGACTCCCAAGTCGCTTCTTCAAACTTGTGGTTTCTCCACAACACATTGACGAGGGGAATTGTCTTATTTAGTAGAACTTTTTCTCTACGATCTAAGATCTTCACTAGTTGCTCCTCAAATGAAAGATCATTTTCCAATTGTACCACCTCAGAAGAGAGTACATGTGAAGGGTCTGATATGTACTTCCTTAAGAGGGATACATGAAAGACATCATGTAATTTGGCCATAGTAGGTGGAAGTGCTAGTCGATAGGCCACATCCCCGACATGATCAAGAATCTCGAAGGGGCCGATGTACCTTGGACTTAACTTCCCTTTCTTTCCAAAACTCATGACCTTCTTCCACGGAGATATGCGTAGAAACACCATGTCTCCAACTTTAAACTCAAGGTCTCATCGACGATTATCTGCATAACTCTTCTGTCGACTATGGGATGCCTTGATATGCTGCTGAATGGTTTTCACCTTCTCCACCATTTCCTCGACCATTTCTGGTCCAAACAGCCTACGTTCACCGACCTCATCCCAACATGACGGTGTTCTGCACCTTTTCCCATATAGGGATTTATATGGTGCCATTTGGATGCTCTAGTGGAAACTATTATTATAAGAGAACTCAACCAGAGGAAGATGTTGATCCCATCCTCCTTTAAAGTCCATTTAGCATGCTCTCAACATATCCTCAAGTGTTTGGATAGTCCACTCGGATTGGACATCGGTTTGAGGATGATAGGACGTACTGAAGTTTAGTTCAGTATTCAGATCATGTTGAAGACTCTTCCAAAACTTAGAGGTGAATCTTGGATCTTGGTCAGATACAATAGATAGTGGTACTCCATGAAACCTTACCACTTTCAGGATATATATCTGTGCTATTTGATCTAATGATAAATCCTCCCAAATAGCAATGAAGTGTGCAGTATTTGTAAGACGATCCACAACAACCCAGATTGCATTGTTGACTTTGGATGTCCTTGGAAGTCTGGTGACAAAGTCCATGGTGATGTTCTCCCATTTCCATTCTGGTATGGGAAATGGTTGCGTCATCCCCTTAGACTTCTGCCTCTCTTCCTTTACTCGCTGACACACCAGGCACTTTGATGTATATTCAGTGATCTCCTTCTTCATATTATCTCACCAAAAATTTTCTCGGAGATCTCGATACATCTTTGTGCTCCCTGGGTGAATAGAGAAATTTGAACTATGTGCATCATCCAAAAGTTCCTTCTTCAGCTCCGGACTTGATAGAACACATAGTCTTTTCCCAAACCGCACAATTCCTTTTTCATTAACATTAAACTCCGAGGATTTCCCCTTTTTGATAGCTTCCACTTTTTCTTGAATTCCCACATCATCCTTTTGAGAATCCTTTAACATTTCCAAAAGAGACGGTTGAGCAATCATTTGTGAAAGGATTGATGATGTTCCCTTCTCTATGATTCCCATGTCCATCTTCATCATGTCTAAGAAGATTGGATCCTTCTCAATTTTCATCATTGATAGAATTGCTGGGTCCTTTCTACTTAGGGCATGTGCCACCATGTTTGCTTTGCTAGGGTGGTAATGTATTGAATAGTCATAATCCTTGATGAGCTCTATCCATCTTCTCTGGCGCATATTAATCTCTTTCTGTGTGAATATATATTTAAGACTCTTGTGGTTAGTATATATCTCACATTTCTCTCTATAGAGATAATGCCGCCAGATTTTCAAGGCAAAGATCACAGCCGCCAACTCCAGATCACGTGTTGGATAGTTTCGCTCATGGATTTTCAACTGCCTTGAGGCATAGGATACCACTTTATCATTCTGCATCAGCACACAGCCTAAACCCTTCTTTGAAGCATCACTGAATACCACAAAAATTTCCCCACTTGTGGGTAAAGTGAGCACGGGCGCAGTGATAAGCCTCCTTTTCAACTCCTTGAAGCTTTCTTCGCATTCATCACTCAAAGGAAACTTTACTCCCTTCCGAGTTAGCTTGGTAAGAGGGTTGGAAAATCGTGAGAAATTCCTCACAAATCGTCGATAATATCCAGCTAACCCTAAGAATCTACGGATATCCGTTACCGATGTTGGCCTCGGCCATCCCTCAATTGCATCTGTTTTGGAGGGGTCCACAGATATCCCATTGCTTGTGATTATATGGCCCAAAAATGAGACCTCCTTCAACAAGAACTCACACTTTCTGTAATTTGCATAGAGCTTCTCCATGCGCAAAGTCTCTAGTACATTTCTTAAATGCTCCTCATGATCCTCCTTGGTTTTGGAGTATATTAGAATATCATCTATAAAGACTACCACAAATTTGTCGAGGTAATCTCTAAAGACTCTATTCATTAAGTATATGAAGATTTCTAGAGAAATGGTGAGTCCGAAAGGCATTACTATGAATTCATAGTGCCCGTATCTTGTGTGAAAAGAAGTCTTGGGGATATCTTCCTTCTTCACACTTACTTGATAATATCCCGACCGAAAGTCCACCTTGGAGAAGTATTGTGCTCCACGCAGCTGATCAAACAAGTCATCGATCTGTGGAAGAGGATACTTGTTCTTTATCGTGATTTTGTTAAGTTCACGATAATCGATGCAAAACCGCATTGACCCATCCTTCTTCTTGACGAAGAGGAATGGTGCACCCCATGGTGAAGAACTTGGGCGTATAAACCCTTTATCCAGATTATCCTGTTGTTATTTCTTCAGCTCTTCAAGCTCAACAACATCCATTCTATATGGAGTCTTGGATATTGGTAACGCCCCAGGTATAAGTTCAATTGAGAACTCAACATCTCTTCTAGGAGGAAGACCAGGCAGTTCCTCGGGAAACATTTCAGCGAATTCCCCCACAATAGGCATTTCTTCAAGGATGGTTTCTTCCTTGGACTCAATCATCTGAGCTAGATACGCGTGCTCATAGGGTAGTAATATCCACGCTTGAGATGATGGAGCTAAAGGAGATTCATATTCCTCCTGACACTTGTAAAGAATCAGGGATCGATTCTCCATATGGAGTGTGATTTCCCTCTCCCGACAATTTATATTGGCTCTATATAAGGAAAGCCAATCCATGCTAAGAATTGCATCAAATTCCACCAGAGGGAGTATGATGAGGTTCGCCGGGAAATTCAATCCACAGATTATAACAGGGGAGGACTTATATTCATGGGATGTAATGATTTCCCCATTTTCCGTACTCACCGACATCTTCACTTCCATGATTTGTGGTGGTGCTGGGATTGTTATACTAAACTTTTGAGATATAAAAGAATGTGTATAACCTGAATCAAAAAGTACGTTCACTATTCTTGAATGAATAACTAGCGTACCTGTCACCACTTCATTGTCGGGGTTCACTTCTGCAGAAGTGATGGAAAAAGATCTTCCTTGCTGCCTTGGAGGTTGTTGGTTGCCTCAAAAAACCCTTGGATTAGGGAACTGATTTTCAAAATGACCCGGTTCTTTGCATTTTTAGCATTGAACAACACGTTGAGGTTCGAACAGAGCATTCCCCTCCTCTGTCGCAGCCGTGGGTCTTTCTTACTGACAGTTAACAGCTAGGTTCCCTTCTCTTCCACACTTGAAGCATTTCCTCGTCCCCTTAAGGCAATTTCTAGGGTTCTTCTTTCTGCACTTTTGGCAAGTGGGGTGTTGGATCTTCTTAGCATTGTTGGATTTATCCATCGGACCACCAGCATTGAAGTCCACCTTACGCTTCTTATCCCCATGATACCCCTGTGATTCCCCGATCTCCATTTCGACCTTGAGGGCACATCGGACAATTTCCTCATAGCTGTCGAAGTCACGGATTGCTAATGCTTTCCGCAAGCTAGGTTTCAGCCCACCAAAGAAGCGGTCAACTTTGCATTCGGGGGTAACGAAAAATCCAGAAGCGTATCGTGCAAGCCTTGTGAAGTTTTCCTCGTACGCTCCAACAGATTCTTCATCTTTTTTCTTGAGGGATAGGAAGTCCCTTTCCATCTTAAGCCGGAGGGTGCGCGGAAAATATTTATCGAAAAACATCTTCCGGAAATCCTTCCATTCCAAAGCCTCGATCTCCTCCCCAGGCTTCGTATTTTTGATCAACGTCCACCATTGATCAGCTTCACCCTCCATACGATAAGCAGCCAGGAGAACCTTCTCTTCTTCAGAACATTGGAGGACGGAGAAGATATTTTCAATGGAGTTGATCCATTGTTCAGCAATCGTGGGATCAGATGATCCACTAAAAGTAGGAGGCCTTTGTCTCATGAAGCTCTTGATAGCGACTTGTTCTTTTTTAGGGGGGGGGGGGTGAACATTCCTCTTGACCCGTGTTTCTATTCAAAACTTGAGTCAGCTGAGAGAGAAGCATGACAAAGTTCGCGATTCCCACTCCCATTGGATTTGGTATCTCATTAGTACAGTCATCACACTGATCTTCACAATGGTTGTTAGCCCGAGTCCTCCTATTACAAGCCATTGGATGGAATAAAAGGAAAGTTAGGGGTAACACATAAAGGGTAATCCAAAGACAAAAGTTTATGAGTTATAAATAAACTTTCATTTCCTTAACTCATGAGTCTATAGGCTTCAATCTAGGCTTTTCTTGATCTACTTTCTAACATATATTCTTAGGGACATTTTTTTAAATTACCTTAATAAGGGTTCATACTATGCTTGTGAATTTATCAAAACATATCCCCCGGGAGTGTCGTAACTAAGAGTGCAGCAAGGCCCGTTGTCGTGCACCAGTTCCCGTTCGAGTCTAGCTCAAAGCGGTGTTTTCGGGTTTTACCCCTAGGATACATCTGTGCCAGAGCCGCCTCTACCTGCTCGTATCTAGACAGGGATGTATTTGTTTGATAAACCACTTACTCAGTACTTACCAAAACTTAGGGATGTTTTTATTATACTTAGTCTTGTATCAAAGGCTTTACTAGGGTTTCTTAATCCCAAAAATAACTAAACCTATCCGCTGATACCAACTATGACAACCCTGCCTTTTAATACAAACTTAAACATGATTTATTACATAAAACTTCACTTGATACAACAAAGAAGATCGAGAGGTTTAGTGTCTTTGGGGATTAGGATCATTACATAAAAACTTGAAACATGAAATAAAATATCTTCATTGAAAACTTCCTTTACATGACCACTACATTCCCTCGTACTTAGCATTGCATGGGATAACCTGAGGACATGCATAAGAAAAGGGTGAGCTATAAAGCCCAATAAGGGAGTACACAAGGAATAACATGAGGAGTACAATACATGTTAGACAATAGGCATATCAATAGATCATAAGAAAAACATGAACATAAAGACATGATAAATCATGATAATCATAACATGGAGATGTGGAAACAACACTTAACATGGAATTAGAATGAGCCAAGGATCATTGCACATAGAGAATGAGTAAATCCTCATTGCACATAAAGCACGAGTAAACCCTCTTTGCACTTGAATTAGAATGAGTAAACACTCATTGCACATGATGTATCATGATACTATACTTTACCCAATGCATTGGAGCGCTATAAGGGCACACCCTTCTTAAACATTTCATTTCATGCATAAGTGTGCCACATGGATCATAAAACATGGATTCATAAAACATAATCATTTATTCCATGATAAATAAATGTGGAATTAATACATGAAACTTTATAATCAATAAGTAAATGTGCATGAAGGTGAATACCCTTGATGGATAAATGGGCATGGTATTCACTACACAATGACATTGGCTTAGAAAATCGGTGCGATTTCGGCAGCGTAACGGCGTGACATAAGAATTCATAAAAAATGGTTTGATGAGAGAGAAAGAGGTTACTCATCATATTTAAATGTAATGGATAGTAATGAAGTCATATATATACATGTCCCAACAATTGTAATGGAATTTAGATTCATGATACAAAATTATTGCTTGAATGTAAAAGAAGAGAGAGAAGTTCCTTTCGGAATTTCGGCATAGTAACGGGTGTACATGAGAGGAATTTAGTGAGAGCGAGAGGGGTCTCCCATAATTCAAACAATAAGAGGGAATTATGGGTGAGGTTCAAAAGCATACCCTAACATTCATAATTGAAATTAAAATGGCAATACAACTTAAATAAAATTGAAAAAAATGAGAAAGGAAGAAAAAACCCTTACTTGGAAGTGTGCTTCCAAAGGCTAGAGAGAGGCTTGTGAGAGGCTTCTTGGGAGCTTGGGGAACCTTGGGAAGATTCTATAGAGAGTAGGTCAGAGGTTGGACGAACTCCAAGGGCTTTGTGTGAGGAGGAAGTGGGAGATTGTGTGGGTTTATATAGGAAAGGTGAATGAAATCTTTATTATTTAGGTTTGGGACCCCTTATATTAAATTAATCCAAACCACAAACCATACCATGGTTTTTGCCCATGGTTTTTGGAAAAGGGAAGAGGAAAAAAATATTTTATAAGTCCAAAGTCCTAACTTCTTAAAATATTAGGGTTTCTTATGTGGAGGTGAGTCACACTCCCATGGAAATTAATTTAAAAAGGCAAGGTGTTGAATAAGTCTTGAGGGGTCCATTAATGCTTTGAAAAGTAAGTCAAACAAACCAAAAATCACATTATTTTAATGGTAAAACATATATTGGCCGAACATAAAGATTATAGTATTTTATTACATCACTATTGGGTCATTATGATGTCATAAGACACATTATATATTTAAATGGTATTTAATTTTTACCCAAAAATTTGACTGTCTCAGAAAATTATGAAAAATTCACCGTTGGATAATTTCGACATCCTGATTCCAGAAATAACATTTATTTGATCTAAATAATTTTCTAAATATGTTAATTTTCACTTTTAAAATAAAAACCGACATTTATAAAAAATTCCCGAGTTTTGACAGAAATGGCTTTCAAACCTTAATAAAAATTATAATTGCATTCATAAAATTATAAGATCATTTATATTTAATAAAAAAAATTTAATAATAATAATAATATTTTTATTAAAATATTATTCAATTAAAAAATCCCTTAATTTAATAAAATAGAATTCTTAATTAAATAATAACTAAAAACACTATTTGTACTTTAAAAACTATTTACATTGTATCAAAAATGACTAGAAATTATATTAATTATTATTTACAAAAATAATGTACATGAACATAGTACTACTTATTAATTACATAACCCCTTAAAACAGTCGCATACGACCTAAGGGTAAGGTGTGCGATGGTGACAGACTCTTGGGGTGGCTCGGATAACATCGCTCAAGTGGTAATTTCAATCAACTTCCACTTTTCCCGTAGACGGTCACGTTTGGGCTTGACATGATGAAGCTCATCTTGGTCTTGGTCAAGGGCGAAGCCCAAAGACGCCACATCTTTTCCAAGCTCTGAAAAATGGGCTTCGTATGGTGCAATTCTACTGGATGAGGCCATCGCTTCCTTCTGAGTAAATTGGATTTGTTAAAATCCTATATTTATACTAATCGTGTGATCACTGTTCAACAGCTATATTAGCAATGATCAAAATTCTTAACATAAAACCAAAGAAGTTGACATTTTATAAAAACATTTTATATAAAGATACATTTAATAAGATCAAGAGGGATTTTCCATTAATGAAACTTTGGGTCGTTACACCGCCCATTGCCGCTAAGGAGCAATTATGGTGTGATTGGGGATCATGCATGGAAGCTACCCATTTTTTCTTCCTCATATCGAGTCATGAGGTCATCTTTACCTATTTGTGGGTCAAGAAATGTGGTTGGGTCTTACACCTAATAAGGAGTCCCATGAGGTCTATTTGGGGACAACATGGATACATGTTGCACTTGCTCGTAAGGGATGGTTCATTATTTCTTCCTCATGACAGGTTATGAAGTCATCTCAATCCACTGATGGGTCAAGGAATATGATTTGGTCTTACACATTTGGAGGAGTCCCATGGGGATTGTTTGGGAGAAATAAGGGCATAAGTGGTGGCTCTCATGCTAGGGATTTCCACTCTCTCTTCCTCATGTTGGGTCATGAGAGCATGTTGACTCATTGACAGATTGAGGAATGCAATAAACTTATTGGTGTCACATCATGATCATTGCATGAGACATATTTTTCTTGATGCATTAGGAATCTCATTCTTATCACATGAGGAGTCCTATGCTCACCACATATGGTATATTGTAGCTTAACATCATGCATCCATGATGGTGTCATAAAATTTGCATCGTAGAGACCTGACATGAATATAGGCCATGAGGTCCTAACACTAGTGAAAATGACCTCAACCAAAGGGGTGAATTTTCATTGGGGCCTAAAGACAAGGGGTCTAAGAATCACTATGTATTCCATGAAACTGGGAATAAATACACACATATTTATTGAACACAGTGTGGTGGGATACCAATGTTGGGAGGGTGGCATCCTCTCCGGTGAGGACGTTGAGTCATCTCGTATTTTTCATATATGGAATCTTGTATTTATCTAATAGGGTAAGGGTATAGTTTAACATCATTTTCTAAGGATGTTAGGCTTTGAAGTTTAAATTTGTATATCTTGGAATATGGATCATCTCATATTTTTCATATGAGGCATCCCATATTTATCACACAAGGTAAGACTACATTTTAACATCATATGCTGAGGATGTTGTTGTATAGTTTGACTTTGTTTGACTAGGAATTTAGGTTTTTAGTTTAAAGTCATACAAATCGGACTATGGGCCATCTCATATTTTTCATATAAGGAATCCCATGTTTATCATATAGGATAAGGATACCATTTAGAATCATGTGTTGAGGATGATTAATGTATAATTTAACATCGTATGACTAGGATGTTAGGATTTGTAGTTTAAATTCATAGAGTTTGGACTATGGATCATCTCATATTTTTCATATTAGGCATCCCATGTTTATCACATAGGGTAAGACTATAGTTTAACATCGTGTGTTGAGAAAGTTAGGGTTTGTAGTTTAAATTCATATAGATCATACTATGGATCATCTCATATTTTTCATATGAGGTATCCCATGTTTATCACACAGGGTAAGACTACAGTTTAACGTCATGTGCTGAGGATGTCAGAAATTTTTGTTTAAATTCACACAACTTAGACTATGTATCATCTCATATTTTCAATTTTAGGTATCCCATGTTTATTACATAGGGTAAGGATATAGTTTAATGTTGTTTGCTGAGGAAGTCAAGCTTTGTAGTTTAAAGTTGTACAACTCAGACTATATGATTTATACAAAGTATTTCTTGAGGAACCTGGTGTTTGTGGGAGGTGTAATGCACTCCCCATCCATGACGATCAATGAGTACACACAATTGGAATAGACCTTATGAATGACGTATGGTCCTTCCCATATGGGTTCTAGCTTTGGTGAATTCTTCCCAGGTATCATTAGTGTTCTAAGAGACAGTACCATATCACCTTGAAGGAAAGAGTGTTGGAAGACCTTTTTATTGAATGCTCGTGCTACCCAGTTTTAATAGTGTGGATATTATCTAGATCAATCTCTATCTCTCTTTATATAACAATGAAGCTGACAAACTTTTCAAAGGTAACCCCAAACACAAATTTTTGGGGGTTAATTTTCATGTGGTGGGAGCGGAGGAAGTCAAACACTTTCTCAAGGTACTTTATATAGTCCTAACGTAGGTGGGATTTGACCACAAAATCATCCATGTGGTACTCCACTATTATTATAAGGAGTGGTTTGAAGATACAATGCATGGAGAACTAGTATGTATCTATATAATTCTTCAAATCAAATGGAATAACCTAGTATAAAAAGGTTCCTTGGGGTGCTATGAAAGTGATGAACTCATAATCCTCAAGGGTCATATGGATTTGGTTATACCCAAATTACCCATCCATAAAGGAGAGGGACTAGAAACTATCTGTAGCATCAATTAATAGTTCTATAACTATAAGGGGAAGGTCATATTTTGAGTAATGATGGTTGAGGTCTTGAAAGTCGATGAAGACCATAATTTTCTCATTCTTCTTTCTGATTGGGACAATGTTGGCCATCCACTTGGGGTACTAAACATACCTAAAAAAGTTATCCTTTAATTTTGTTAACTTCAATCTTGACCATGGAATCGTGGGAAGGATGAATCTTTCTTAGAGGTAGTTTGAAACCACAATGTCCCACTAGGAGGACAAAGTGATGAAAAACAACCTGGGGATCTGTTGGGCAAAAATCCCTCAAGGTAACTTTGCAGCATTTTTTGGGTTGATTGTGTTTGTTGACAAAGCAGGTTTCCATGGAGAATTGTCGAGTTCCTGAGAAGTTGTTGACATTCCATGTTGACAATGAACTTTGACAAAGGAAAGGACGATCTGGAGGCGGTACAAAAGAGCAGTACAAGGTGGCGCCGTTTTCCAGTGTTTGCCAAATTTTTGGGCCTGAAAATCGCCAATGGAAAATGGAGTGATATGTTGTTGGCGAAGGTTGAGGAGAGAGAAATGAAGGAGGTGTGCGGAAAAATCAAGCGTGGCGCGCAAAACTAGCGGGTTGCGCGAAATCTTGAAGTGTGGCGCGCAAAACAGCGGGTTGCGCGAAATTGTATTTCGCGCAAAAGATGTTTCAAGGCCGAAAGCTTGAAAATCGGTAAAGGCATGAGGCGCGCGAAATTTTGGAGGCGTGCGCGGAAAATTGAAGTGGCGCGCGAAATAGCAGATGAAGTATTTCGCGCAAGAGGTGTTACGAGGTCCGAAGCTCGTAAAATGTCAAAGGCATGAGGTGCGCGAAATTATGGAGCAGTGCGCGGAAAATGTTTGTGCGTGGAAGATCAAAGCGGATTACGCGCTCAAGGAGGGTTTTTCGCGCGGGGTCGATGTTGCCTATAAATATGAAGTGACCCTCCTCCATTCAGCTGAGTTCAAGACATAGAAAATACCCGAGCTCTGGTGCGCGAAATTGAAGTTTGAAAGGGTGTTGCGCGTAAACTTAAAGTTTGCGCGTAAAGTCAGATTGCGCGAAAAGCAAAGGCTGCGCAGAAAGTTTGAGTTGGCGCGTAAAAGGAAGGTTGCACGAAAAGTGGATTTCGCGCAAAGGCAGTGAATTGCGCGCAAGGCAGTTTCCAGGCTGCGCGTAAAATTTGAAGGTTGCGCGAAAAAGGAATTTCGCGCAAAGCATAGAAATTGCGCGCAAGGCACCGTAAGGGTTGCGCGTAAAACTTGAGGTTGCCCGGTACATCCGGTGCAAAGTGAGATTCATCTGCGGGTGAAAGTTGGACTTCAAAAGAGCATCTACATACAGAAGAAGATGCATTCATTCATGAAAATGAAGAGACCTACAGGTCTATAAACTGTGAGTGAATCCCTTCCAAGAGCAGTGAGCTTAGGAAGAGGAAAAGGTGATCCTCTCCACCGGCAGTGAGCCAGAGAGAGAGAAACAGGGAGTGACCCTTGGGAAAGCAGTGAGCTGACCCTAAACATTGTATAGGCAGTGAGCCTGGGCATAGAAGTGATCTAGCCCGAACATTGTAATCCACAGCTAGTGAAGTTTAGTGGACTTGGTACGACCGGCAACCTGTCGGCGTATGCTCCTTGGACGTAGCCCTTAGCGGTGAACCAAGTAAAATTGTTGTGTCCTGTGCTTGCTTTACATTATGTTTATATTGTGCAGCAGGAGAGAGAGAGAAGAGTGTTTTGCTTAACAGCGAGACAAGATCAGAACAGGCTTTAATTTTTAATTAGTCATACCCTGATTCACCCCCCCTCTCAGGGTATTCAGCCTAGTGGACCTAACAAGTGGTATCAGAGGGAAAGGATAACAGTTGGTCTTCTCTCAATGGAGGTCACTAATCATAGAGGGATTCCGATCTTCGACGGATGTAATTTTCAGATATGGAAGAATCGAATGCAACACTATTTCCGATCTCTGGGAATGGATGTGTTTTCAGCAGCTATGCATGGCATCACAGCTGATATTACTAGTGGTGCATTATCAGAAGCTGAGCACAAAGAGTTGGATGCTGATTCCAAAGCAATAAATGC
The DNA here is from genome assembly GCA_963277665.1 of Viscum album. NCBI lineage: Eukaryota > Viridiplantae > Streptophyta > Magnoliopsida > Santalales > Viscaceae > Viscum > Viscum album. Next base: position 1,111,707,501 of record OY728150.1, on the reverse strand, counting down.
CTTAGGGGGAGCCCTCTCTAATCCCATTTATACAAAGGTGATGTCATGCAAAACGTCACATGCCATGTGGGAAAAACTTTTGAATATTTATGAAGGGGATACAAAAGTCAGAGAGGCAAAGCTGCAAGTGTTGTGGAACAAGTATGAAGATCTCAAAATGAACCCGAATGAGTCTGTTGATGCATTCTTTGACAGGGTAAATGCTGTGGTAGAAGACATGCGGGGTCTTGGAGAAATTATCGAAGACATTAAAATCGTAAAACGCATCTTGAGAAAGCTTCCACCTCGGTTCAATCCGAAAGTTTCTGTGTTGGAAGATAAAGATCCGAAAGAGCTAACATTGGATAACCTACACAGCACTCTTGTTGCATATGAAATGAGAAATGATGACAACGATGCTGTGGAAAAGGGGAAATCCAAAGAGGTGGCATTTAAGGCCATGAAGGGGCTCACTATTGAAGATTCTCAGGAGGAAGAAGAGTCAGATGAGGTGATGTCGTTCCTTTCTTCAAATCTGCAAAGAGGAAAAGGAAAGTTTAAAGGGAAACTTCCACTAGCATGCTTCCGATGCGGAAAGGTTGGTCATCTTGCTGCAAGATGCCCCAAAAAGTTTCAAGAAGAAAGCGATAAAGATGAAGTTGAGATTCCCATGAAAAAATCTTCAGCCTATGTGAAAGGGAAGAAGAAGTTCAAGAGAAATTTCTTTAAGAAGAAGAATCTTCTTTCCCAAGAAATTGACAGTTCATCTGAGTCTGAGGGTGAAGAAGTTGAAGAGATAGAAAACTGTAGAGATCGTGGTCAAAATGCGATGGTGGCTGTTGCTAGTAGCGCTCTAGAAAAGAAAGAAACTGAAACTAACGAAGAAGAAGAAGAAATTGAAGGGAGAGTTGACATGGAAGCTGAATTAGAAGCAGCTCTTGAAGAGATAGATGTTTGGCGAGCAAAAACAAAGAAAGCCAACAAGATAGTACGTGATGCCAAACTCTACATGCAACAACAAGAAGAAGAGAAGTCTGAGCTTGAGAAAGAAATTGAGAATCTTAAGTCTTCCAGGCCAGAGCGCACAGAAAAGGTTGATGAGCATAAGCACAAGATTGAAGAGCAGAAAAGGGAGATCGATTGCTTGAGTCGAAAAGTGAAAGATCACGTCAAGCGTATTGAAGAGCTTGAAGAGGAAGTTGTCGGTCTGCGGAGAAAAGTTAAAGACCAGGAAAAACCTTTGAATCTCAACACATTCTTGGGAAATCAGGTCGTTACGAAGACGGAAAAGAAGAAAGAAGAGCCTAGTAGTTCAGCAGGAAAGAAGCAGCAATTGAACTCATATGTTAAGGCTGATTCACGGCTTAATCAGAAACAAAAATCTGCGGCAGTTGAAGTTAGACCGCAAGCACCTGTCCCGAGATTGAAAGTGGATTTGAGCACAAAGAAGGATCAAAATACTCAGAGATCCAAAAGGGAAACTCGTAGTGCTGAAGTAACACGAAGGAATGCACCTTATATCAGGTGTTATTGTTGTGGAAAGATGGGACATTCACAGTATGTGTGTTCCATAGCCAAAAGATATCGAAGGGAACAAGAACAGAGATGGCAGCCAAATAGAGAACGGTTTTCCAGAACATTTTTTGAAGGACACTGTTTTTGGTGCGGAGGATTTGGACACATGGCTAGGTACTGCACTCCGACCATTCAGAAAAATGTGCCAAAGCAGAATCAAAATGTTCGCAAGCAGCAGATCAGTAAACCGACAAATGAGTTAAAAGTTCAGAACAGATTTGCAGTTTTGCAAGATGAAGCTGGTCCATCATACTCTGAGAAAGAACAGAAGCCTCAATCCATGCCAAGTATGAAAGAAAAATTATGGACTAGGAAGAAGAAAACTGAGAAGGCCGTAGTTGCTGAAATTGCCCTTAAAGCATCAGATCGTTCTGGTGTTTGGATCCTTGACAGTGGTTGCACATCCCACATGACGGGTAATAAGGATCTGGTTACAGGCATAAAATATGACAAAGAAGGAGTTGTCAAGTTTGGAAATGATGAAGGCCTGAAGATTGTTGGCTCAGGAAAAGCCAAGTTTGGAGGAAAAGAAATGAGACATGCTGATGTCTTGGTGGTAGAGGGTCTCAGTCATAATTTGCTTAGCGTCAGTCAACTATGTGACTCTGGGCACTCTATACTTTTTACCAAGAAGATGGGTATTGTTAAAGGAAAAGATGGAATAGTCATTATTCAGGGAAAACGAACAAAGGGGAATCTTTACCTGGTAGGTGGGGAAGAAGATTCATGCCTTTTATCCAGAGAAGAAGAAAATCAGCTGTGGCATAAGCGACTTGGTCATCTATGTCAACCATCTATGGAAGATCTGGTAAAGTGTGATGCTGCTAGAAACCTTCCCAAACTATCACGTGATCGCACTCATACGTGTGATGCTTGTCAACAAGGGAAGATCATCAGGAAGACATACAGGCCAAAGGAACAAAAAGCAACTCGAGTGCTCGAATTGGTGCATGCTGATGTATGTGGACCTATCTCACCACGAGCTATAGATGGGCAAAGGTACTATGTTCTTTTCATTGATGACTACAGCAGAATGGCCTGGGTATTCATCATTACCCATAAGACAGAGGTGTTCAGTTGCATAAAGCAGTACAGGAGGGAATCAGAAAAGATGCTTGGGCAGAAAATTCTGAAGTTTCGTACTGATAACGGTACAGAATTTACAAACAGTCAGGTTGAAAACTATCTCGAGAAACATGGGATAAGGCATCAAGTTTCATCAGTAAGAACTCCCCAACAGAATGGAGTGGTAGAAAGGAGGAATCGGATCATTAACAACATGGCCAGAACAATGCTTATTGATAAGGACCTACCAGAGAAATTTTGGAAGGAAGCAGTTTTGACATCGGTCTATGTTTCAAACAGGTCCCTGTTATGTCCGAAGCAAGGGAAGACTCCGTATGAACTGTGGTACGGAAAGAAGCCAACGTTGAAATACTTTCGAATCTTTGGAAGTAAGTGTTTCATTCTCAACAAAGAACATCATAGGAAGTTTGAGGCACGAGGAGATGAAGGGATATTCCTTGGCTATTCAGGGAAAAGCAAAGCATATAAATGCTTCAACAAGAGGCTGGGAAAAATTGTTGAGAGTAATGATGTCACTATAGTCGAAAATGAACAGACTGCTCAACGACCCAGTGAACAGTTCCTGGATGAAAGTGATGATGAGGTAAGCAACCCAGGGGGAGCAGAAGTGGCAGAAGCTGACTCAGAAGAAGATACTGATGATGAAGAGGAAAGTGTCAAGTCGATGTCTACGAGGAAGACAAAGAGTCGAGCTGAGATTGATAGGCAGAATATCATTGGTGATCAAACAGCTCCAGTTCAGACTCGAAGAATGAAATCATCACAGCAAGCATCGTTTTTGTCTCAAGTGGAGCCGAAATGTTTTTCTGATGCAGCTGAAGATGAAAACTGGGTTCAGGCCATGAACGAAGAGCTTGATCAGATTGAGAAGAACCAGACATGGGAGATTGTTTCGAGGCCAGCGGACAAGAATGTCATTGGGACCAAATGGGTCTATCGCAACAAGATGAATGAAGATGGCACAGTGATTCGGAACAAAGCACGACTAGTGTGCAAGGGGTACTCCCAAATCGAGGGAATTGATGTTGATGAGACATTTGCACCGGTTGCAAGGCTGGAGACAATAAGATTATTCCTAGCCATCGCAGTGCAAAGGAAGTTCAAAGTGTTCCAGATGGATGTCAAATCCGCATTCTTGAATGGGGTTCTGGAAGAGGAGGTGTATATTGAGCAGCCAGATGGTTTTCTCATTCATGAGGATGAGAACAAAGTTTGCAGGCTGAAGAAGGCATTGTATGGGCTGAAACAAGCACCAAGGGCATGGTACTCAAGGCTTGATCAGTACTTGAAGAAGCTTGGTTTTCAGCGTGGAGGAGTTGATTACAATCTCTATTTCAGTAATGACAGTAATCAAAGGATGATGGTGTTGGTTTATGTCGATGACATAATATTTGGTGGATCAGATGAAGCTCAGTGCAGACAGTTTTCCGAATTCATGAAAAATGAGTTTGAGATGTCAATGATTGGAGAGCTAACGTTTTTCCTTGGTCTACAGGTCACACAAGGAAGGAATGGAACATTCATTTCTCAATCTAAATATGCCAAGGAGGTCCTGAGAAGGTTTGGAATGGAAAATTCCAAGGAGATGAAGACTCCGGTGGCTACCCGGATGAAATTATCAAAAGATGAGGATGGCAAGGCAGTTAATATCACAGAATACAGGCAAATCATTGGAAGTCTGTTGTACTTAACCGCAACAAGGCCTGATATTGTTTTCGCCACATGCCAAGCAGCGAGATATCAAAGTAATCCCAAGGACAGTCACATGCTCGCAGTGAAAAGAATACTTCGGTATATTAAGGGCACGGTGGACTTCGGCTTGACATACAATGACAAATCTCAGACAGAGTTATTGGGGTACACTGATGCAGACTGGGCCGGTTCAGCCGATGATAGAAAATCAACGTCAGGTGGTGCATTCTATCTTGGTGGATTGTGTATTTCTTGGCTAAGCAAGAAACAAGATTGCATTTCATTGAGCACCGCAGAAGCTGAGTATATTGCGGCCACTCAAGCATGCACACAGTTATTGTGGATGAAGCAGCAGCTTGAAGATATGGGAGTTGAAGTGAAGTCTCCGATCGGAATCCAGTGCGACAACTCAAGTGCTATAAATCTTAGCAAAAATCCCGTCCATCATTCAAGGACAAAGCACATTGAGATTAAGTATCACTTTATCAAGGAGAAGGTTGAGCAGGGGATCGTGAAGTTGGAGTATGTGCCTACAGAACTACAGGTTGCAGACATTCTGACAAAGGCCTTACCCAAGGAAGCTTTTGAGAGGCATCGACTGGCTCTGGGAGTTCAGTCGATTCCCCGCACTTGAAATAGTGTGGATGTGGGACCCCCACCCCCCCTCTCCCCGAGGTATGGTGTGTTTTTCCCTAATGTGCTGATATGTGTTCTCTACTATGTTACAGACTACAAAGGCGTGACCTTTGGGTTCGTTGACAAAGGGGGAGAAAGGTGCTTGACAAGTGCTTGACAAAGGGGGAGAAAAGTGTTAGTTCAAGTGAGAAAATAGTGCGGAGATTTGATAAATCATAATTGATACGGGGAGAAGCTGACAGGTGGAGCAGCCAGAAAGGGGGAGCAATGAGAAAGGGGGAGTGTAGGAAATCTGACGATGCTAGAAGTGATCGATCAAATCATAGAAATCACGACAGCTGAGGATCGTGATAAAAGCAGAACAGTGGTGTAGGAATGGTGTGAGACGGTGTCCAGCTATCAACAATCGGTATCAACTTAAGAATTCACCGATTGGTATCAGTGTGGTTCAACAACTGGTTTTATTTTAAGAATTGGTATCAGGGTGGAATCGACAATTGGGGTCTGACATGAAGTGATTCATTGATGAGCTTTTCATACTACTCTTGTTTCTCACGCCGAGCATTGCTCATGTGGGCTTAGAGTACATGTTAAGTGAATCCTTGAACGCTATCATAATCGCAAGAGGCGAATGGTGGTAGCAGCTGGAAGAAGACTCAGTGAGGTATCAAAGTGCAGAAAATATTTCTGAGCAGAGTTGTGAAGAGTTGTCAACAAACCCAAAGGGGGAGATTGTTGGGCAAAAATCCCTCAAGGTAACTTTGCAGCATTTTTTGGGTTGATTGTGTTTGTTGACAAAGCAGGTTTCCATGGAGAATTGTCGAGTTCCTGAGAAGTTGTTGACATTCCATGTTGACAATGAACTTTGACAAAGGAAAGGACGATCTGGAGGCGGTACAAAAGAGCAGTACAAGGTGGCGCCGTTTTCCAGTGTTTGCCAAATTTTTGGGCCTGAAAATCGCCAATGGAAAATGGAGTGATATGTTGTTGGCGAAGGTTGAGGAGAGAGAAATGAAGGAGGTGTGCGGAAAAATCAAGCGTGGCGCGCAAAACTAGCGGGTTGCGCGAAATCTTGAAGTGTGGCGCGCAAAACAGCGGGTTGTGCGAAATTGTATTTCGCGCAAAAGATGTTTCAAGGCCGAAAGCTTGAAAATCGGTAAAGGCATGAGGCGCGCGAAATTTTGGAGGCGTGCGCGGAAAATTGAAGTGGCGCGCGAAATAGCAGATGAAGTATTTCGCGCAAGAGGTGTTACGAGGTCCGAAGCTCGTAAAATGTCAAAGGCATGAGGTGCGCGAAATTATGGAGCAGTGCGCGGAAAATGTTTGTGCGTGGAAGATCAAAGCGGATTACGCGCTCAAGGAGGGTTTTTCGCGCGGGGTCGATGTTGCCTATAAATATGAAGTGACCCTCCTCCATTCAGCTGAGTTCAAGACATAGAAAATACCCGAGCTCTGGTGCGCGAAATTGAAGTTTGAAAGGGTGTTGCGCGTAAACTTAAAGTTTGCGCGTAAAGTCAGATTGCGCGAAAAGCAAAGGCTGCGTAGAAAGTTTGAGTTGGCGCGTAAAAGGAAGGTTGCACGAAAAGTGGATTTCGCGCAAAGGCAGTGAATTGCGCGCAAGGCAGTTTCCAGGCTGCGCGTAAAATTTGAAGGTTGCGCGAAAAAGGAATTTCGCGCAAAGCATAGAAATTGCGCGCAAGGCACCGTAAGGGTTGCGCGTAAAACTTGAGGTTGCCCGGTACATCCGGTGCAAAGTGAGATTCATCTGCGGGTGAAAGTTGGACTTCAAAAGAGCATCTACATACAGAAGAAGATGCATTCATTCATGAAAATGAAGAGACCTACAGGTCTATAAACTGTGAGTGAATCCCTTCCAAGAGCAGTGAGCTTAGGAAGAGGAAAAGGTGATCCTCTCCACCGGCAGTGAGCCAGAGAGAGAGAAACAGGGAGTGACCCTTGGGAAAGCAGTGAGCTGACCCTAAACATTGTATAGGCAGTGAGCCTGGGCATAGAAGTGATCTAGCCCGAACATTGTAATCCACAGCTAGTGAAGTTTAGTGGACTTGGTACGACCGGCAACCTGTCGGCGTATGCTCCTTGGACGTAGCCCTTAGCGGTGAACCAAGTAAAATTGTTGTGTCCTGTGCTTGCTTTACATTCTGTTTATATTGTGCAGCAGGAGAGAGAGAGAAGAGTGTTTTGCTTAACAGCGAGACAAGATCAGAACAGGCTTTAATTTTTAATTAGTCATACCCTGATTCACCCCCCCTCTCAGGGTATTCAGCCTAGTGGACCTAACAGGATCAATCCATGAAATTTCCTTGTAGCTCCATAAAAAAAAAAATATTTCTATTTCAAGAAATACACACACCACTTCTGATCCTCTGTAGACATGAATTCATTGATCAATGTCAGCCTTGGGTATTCCTCTCTACCAAGATTTATCTGGTTCAGCTCATCGAATGTGGCAGAGACACCTTCTTCAAATGATGAAGGGGAATCATCCAAATCCTCTTCATCACTTGAAACATGAGGATTAAAGGGAAGAGGAAAATCCTATGGATCTTCAGACATTGTATCCACACTATAATTGATCTAGTAAAGGTGGAATCCTTAATAAGGGGCTCTTGTACTGCAGAGTTTGTGGTGATGAAAGCTGACGAGCCAATCCCATGTGTTTTTTGACCATTATATCAACCTTTAATATTGAAGCAATAATGTTGGGCCAATATCCATTAGGTTAAACCAACCTTATAGACCACATGATGATGTTGTGGATCACTGGCCATGGGGAGGAAGAGTAAGTATTTATAGAACTAGATGAGCCTGTCCCATATAGGATTATGAGGTAATACATGATAAATCCTTCTTGTAGACTATTAAGCATCTTACCAAGTTTAGGGTTGTGGGATCCAATGGATGGATTTAAAAAATGAAGATGTATTTTAAATTCATTTAGGGATCCACTGAAGTGGTTGTTAGATCATTGGGGAATTTGATACACTCAACCCCATCTGTTTGGGTTGTTTCTCTCCATTTTATAGTACTCAAAATCCAGGTAGATATTCTCACAAGAGTTAAATGGACAAGAGTCACCATAGATTACCCCTACTCGACTGCTGGGAGAGTATTTAAGTCACCAATGTTATGAATAAAGGACCACAATAGGGCCTTCATAATAGGGAGTTTTAGGATATTTAATATGAGACTACCATAAATTTAGTACTTGCTACAATTCCACCAAATTGGGTCTTTAATAGAATCTTACCATGCAACCTTTTATCACTCTTATCATACCCTTGAATTGATAGGTTAGAGGGGGTCAGATCTTCTTTCATGTGCCCCATCTTATGGAGTGTCTGGGTTGGGATGGGATTTATCTTGAAGTCAACATCCACTAGGGGGCGCATATTTTCATGTCATCAAATTTACCTATGATATATAATGGATGATTGTTTTCATAGACAGTGGCTCCCTCATCCTCTTTAGAGAAAGAAATAATTTATTGAAATTCTTACTGATTGTATTCCTCTATATAGTAGGCCTTAGTAGCTACCACCTCAGTCTCGAACTGTAAAAGACTCTTTAGGGTATTGATGAAATATTCACGCATCTACTTTTAATGGTGTAGTGAATCAAGGATCAATAGTCTCATTGTAATTATAGTGAGGTGCTTTACCACATCATATTTATGGGTGATGGGTCTATTTCTACTTTCCAAGGTTATCTCATTGATAGGGAGCACAAGGGGTGCAAATGATTGAGGTACTGGGGCCTGATTGGTGTTGGAAATTTTCTCCTACTAACTATATAGTTTAGGTTGAGAACTATATGGTTAAGGTTATAACTTAGATGAATCTGGATGGGCATGATGTTTTTGTGGTTGGGACACCCAATCGACCAACACAGTCGGCTGTGGAGGTGTACTTGACAGAGCATCCTAAGAGGTTTCTTCATTCTGAGATCTGTACGAGGCTTGTTGTCTGGTCTAAGAGGCATGGAAAACTTCCTCCGGAGCACTAGTTTAGACACCCATCCCGTTTCCATAACTCCCACTCCTCCTTCAATGGTGTCAGCCATAGGTTCCCAAAGGGACCTCATGACGTTCTTCATCATTGAGTATGGTGTAGCGATCTACGAGCTTGACAATATTCACTAAATCATACTCCTATTCTTAATTAGTGTAATATTACTGAATGAGATGAATTATAGGGTCTATCCCACTTAAACATTCATGAATTCTCCAAGAGTACAAGTTGGATTTAGAACTGGTGGGGGAATTTTATTTCCCTAGTGTTTTCGGTGCATATTCTTCCGAGACTTGGAAGGTTGTGATACTGATGAGGTGGTAAGAGTAGAAATAGAGACTGAAGGGGGTGTTGGTTTTCTTAGTCAGGAAAAATAATGTCTTGAGATTGATTTACTACCTTAAAGGTCATCCAGTATTTGTACTTATGTGTACCTTAGTCTGGATCTTATTTCTATTCATCAAATTATTTTTCACCACTATTAACATTAGTGGAGACATGTGCCACCTATTTTAGGATATCACCCAACTCGAATAGGCCACAACACATATATTATTGGAGCTAATTTTTGAAGATGAAATAATCTTTGATGGTGTACTTGAGAAATATTTGATATAAATAGTAGTGTTAGCATAATCAGTGAGGTTAACTTCCTCAAGTCTTCTACATTTTGGCAGTTTCAAGATGTTCTTTTCCAAATCTCAAATGAAGTATTCCATAAACTGTTCATCCTTAAAGGATTAGGGATTGTTTTTTTTGAAAAGTGTACCCCAGGTGTCTAGCCTTAACAGGGGGCTTGTGAGATATTTTCATAGTGAGTATATTCTTGATGAGGCTATACTTGACGGGGCTTGTCCGATAGATGTTCTTGGAGGAGGATTGGTTGTTGGTTCTTAGTCGACATAACAATGTATATCTATTCCTTTATAGGTTTTTTCATAGGATATGGAAGAGGTAATGGGTGAAACCACTTCTTGGTCCTCTGTAAGGCTTCTTCCAGGTGCTGAGAACTTTTGGAGAACTCTTGAAACCCACTAGGGTATCTGAGGGAGATGAGGGTAGGAACCAACTCATCTTTGAAATTCTCCATGAACATCGACAATAAATACTCTGAGGAAAGATGTATATCAAGAGAGTATGTGAGTCCCTTACATTGATAAATAAAGTCATAAATTCATTCATTGATCCTTTGTTTTCATTTAGACAGGTCATTGATACTAGTATTGTGTATGGTGGAGCTGAACTAATAGAGGAACTACCTGCAGAGATCCTACCAGTCAGGGATGGATCATGGGGCTAGCTAACTTTACTAGAAGAAGAAAGGTCCCTCAAAAGTCTATATGAAACACCAAATCTTGGTATCCTCATACTACTCTAGGGTTCCTAGCATTAGGCTACACCCTGAGGTGAAGTGGTCCAAGTGTTGTAGCGGATCACTCGTATCATTGATGGGGTGAATCTTGTATTGTTGAATTCTAGATGCGGGAACATCTATTCTACCCATTCTATATATTTATTTATTTCTGGTGGTATCACAAATTTCTATGTTTCCAAATATTTGATACAGGTAGTGAGAGTGGTTATTATGTAATCTTAGTAAGGTTTGGTAGTCACCAAAGCTCTAAACAGTCTTCTGTAACATGAGGCATAACAATAATGGTCCCCAAAAGGGAAGTCACATTATTTAGGTGGGGTAGGAAATTTATATATCGAAAACTTACTAGCACCACCAGCCTCTACCCTGATCATATGTAAAGGGATGCCTATCTCAAATCTGGGTGCTTGTCCTAGAAGGATTGGATGTCTGACCAAGGGAGGGATGAGGTCCCTTCTAATATTATCTCACACCAGGTGCCATTCAAAAAATATTTTAGTAGATAGTATCTTGTATCCCTTAATATTCTAGAGTAGGGTAACCATTCTGGGGCCTGACTTGGTCTCTGGAATGGCCTCTGAATGTATAACGAGATTGGCTACCCCTTTACCTATATCAGGATTCTGATGGGTAGGCATCGATACCTCTTTGGGGGGACTCCCAAGGTCCAGTGTTTGTCTCAATTGAGTAGTACGAGCACCAATCATAGATTTTTTTTGATACTGTGACTCCCCTTGTGGTGGGGTTTCTCCATAAAATCTCATATTTTTGGCTCTATTTCTTTGATCATCCACAAGATTGATCATGGAGACATTCAAAGTATTAGTAGTTTAAAGTAGGCTTTCACTACCAGTGGGCTGATCATCTTGATGATCACGTTGTTTCTTTAGAATGGGACTAAAGTGGAGGGAATTGTACTACCCCAGACTCAGATCTATATAAAATTAGATATCCCTTCAATGACTTACTAGAGCATGGTGAGGATCCTAATAAAGGTCTGCAGAAATATCAAGTGATACCCATAGGAGTCAGGGTGCTAATCCACTGGGAGGAAATCAATGTTTACCTTTTGAAATTTTTGATTGATGGTCTTGAGATGATCAAGGATAACTAGATAAGCTAGATGGTGATCCTATAGGTGGTTGGATTTTTTCCATATATTCTATAAAAAGAAGGCAGCCTAGTCCTCGGTGATGAACTCTGGTATGGTAAAGTATAAGGTTGTGGGTGGCCAAAATGAAATTAGTATCTAGTCAGTGGTTAGGATCTCCCACAGATATTCCTCTCACTCATTATCCATAGGGGAGTCTGATTCCTGATCTCTCTAATCCTTAATCAGTATTGGTTGGTAAACTAGGTGTGGTAGTGATGAAAATATATTTTTTTACTGATACTTGGGAAAAGGTAGAATTACACAGGCTAATCATCCTTGGAACGTTGGAGTGTCTTCCAGAGGCAGGGTAAGATTCATGACCATAACCATATAGGATGTGGTATCTATGTACTCCTATTGATTAGGAAATATATCACCCCTCTTTAGATCAGTGGGGTGTTCACCATATTTTGAGGGAGTTAATCCAGATTCCGACATATCTTCTACTTCCAAGGTGGAGGTTGAGTATAGGGAAGCTAATGGAGTCAAAGGTAGTTTCAATGTCAGCTCATAGAAGGAGGCTAGAACATGTTACACATGCATGTACCTATGGAGGGATCTGGGGACATTATGGACCTCAGCTTTAGAGTTTATTAAACTCAGTCGATGGAATTCTGCCCCCAGTTCTAATGGTGGGGGTGGAGGTGTTTCCATCAAGATATTCACCACCTTATATTCTGGTAGGTCGATGGTGACACAATGTTTACCTCATTATTTCCTTAGGTGGTGTGTGTATTATTATCATTAAATCCCCTGAGGTTCATTAGGATTCCTTCCACATGAACCATGGAAAACATCATGGGTATGATCCCATGATGATCATTCTCCCTTCTTCCCTAGGATGAATATTTAGGGTAATGGAAAAATTTAGTACGTGGAGGAACTCCGTTTTAGTTAGTGGTGTTGTGGGGAGGAAATCCATGGTGATTTTTTTTCATGAGGTGGCCCATTATGGTTTAATATGGTACCCATGATGGGGAAATTCAACCCAACCTTCATGGTGGGTAGATAGGGTCTTGATTCCAATTGGGTGAATAAATACCCCCATGTGGTGGTTGTAGGAGTGGGATGAGGTGAAACTATAGTGTAAGGGGCCACTAGAGCTAAGGGAGAGGCCTCTTTTCAGGCATGGTTTGTTTCTTTCCCCCGACATCAACATCGGGTGTTCTGGACCAGGGCCAATGGAGTAAGGATGAGATTAGCCTACTCGTTGGCCTATGGAATCAGTCGGTGTTGTCATCACAGTCAAGTGGGATCCCTCCTGAGCATCTCCCAGGTGGTTGTGTCCTAGGTTTTTACCTAATCATCACCTACCTTATTTTCATAGGGGTGTGATCCATTAGAATATTTTAGGGAGATGCATCTAAAATGATTCACCTTAGTGATTGGGGGGTTCTACCCCCTATGCGACCCTTGGGGGTGTTGGAATTGTCGAGGTGACGAGGATTTAAGGTTAAGAAGGACTATATCCATGGTTGGGATGATTCCTTACCACTCATAATTTTGAACTAGGGAATTTATGACCCTCTTTTGAATGACTTTAGTGGGGGAGACAGGGTAAGGGCACCCAGTAGCTGCAAAACTGGTGGTCATAATGGAAGGATCATATCTGTGTGGGATTAACGCACCCTCGGTTTTCCTAACACATCAACTATTAGTGGTGTTTCATTGAATATTTTTAGTATATTTAGTCCTATATCATACATGTATCTAATCATCATTATATGTTTGATGAAATAATTACTCAATGTTCCCAATATTATCCATTATTTTCAAGGTGGTTCCAAGATGGAGGAAGGATCTACGTCAATGATGTCTCAGACCAGAGATTCCCAACATCCTTAATTAACTCTAACTTATAAGAGAATGGTTTCATGTTAGGCCTACCATTTTGTTTGGTGAGGCCTCAAATAAAATGTATGTATCCATAAATTACCAAATCTATTGGTGACCAACACTACTAATACACTAATGTTTGGAAGAGAATAGATTCACATCGAGTTCACCATTTTCATTTTCTAATGCTTTCACTGGGGCTGTACATCAGGTGTGATGATGCAATTATTTTCCTTCCTTGCCTATCCTGAAGTGGTTTTCTTCCATGGAATGGTTTCACCTTTCCAGGGTGGCTAGTTGGTTTCCCCACATTCCCTTTTTCTAAAGGAAGGTGGCCTCTAAAAATGGGGTTGGTGATGTCAGCTCCTTGATTGAAATAGGATGATGGGATTTTAGTTCCTCCTTCCATGTATTCCTCCTTAGATATTATTTCCAAGTTTGGGTCTCCCTCATAGATTTAAGTCATGTTTGTGAAGCTCATTCTCGATGCCATATCAAGGTGGATTCTGATTAATTACATTGATTCTATCATAACATGGAAAATACCTACATTCAGAGTGGTTGGTGACATTAGAAACATTTGGGAATATATAGATGTTAGGGTTTTGGTCACCTGTAAAGTATTCCTCTTTCAAGTTAGAGGGAATATCATGTATGAGGTATCTTGTAAATGAGACCAAGGCATCCCATGTTAGTCACTAGGTAATTTATGCTAGAGGCGTAAGGCATCTGAGGGTCATGACCCCAAGCATATCATGTTTTTTTTAAATGAGGTAGGGATTATGATGCCTATGGTGGGGGTCATAGGTTTAAAGTCTTGTGGGGAAAGACTGGTCATAGGTTTAATGTCTTGTGGGGATAGGTTGGTTATAGGTTTAACATCATGTGGGGATATCCCATGTTGGTCACAATTTAATTTACGTTGGAGGCGTAAGACATCTGAGGATCATGAACCCAATCATCTCATGTTTTTTTACATGAGGTATAAATTTTGATGTTTATAGTGGGAGTCAAAGGTTTAACTTATTGTGGGGAAAGGTTGGTTACATGTTTAATGTCTTGTGGGGACAGGTTGGTCACATTATGGGGACATGTTGGTCATGGGTTTAACGTCTTTTAGAGAGAGATTGGTCGCACATTTAATGTCTTTTGGGGAAATGTTTAGCATCTTGTGGGGACATATTGATGAGTTTGAGTGTGTCCTAGGGGTAGGTGATCACACTTCAGAGTTTCTGCCTTCTAGGGGGAAGACATGGAGATTTAATGGTGATTTTGAGGGGGTCGGGATTGGACATTGCTGAGGTGTCCCGGGTATGTCAGGATTAGGCATCAGAGAGGCATCCTAAATACGCTATTAAAAGATAGATATCAAAACTCACATAGTTTAAGTGCACAGTTTAAGGTCGTATGATACGAACGGTCCGTGTAGTTTAACATCATGTGGTAAGGATGATTGTGTCATGAAAGGAGTGAAAACAAGGGATAATGTGAGACTTATACATAAGGGCTATCTAGTGTAGGAGGTGTCATCCCATGTGATTCATACATGGAGTATCCTGTGTTCATTGCACAAGGTGATATGTGAGGTGTCAACCCATTCCGGTCATACACAGGGCATCCTATGTTCATCACACAGGATAGGGCTACAATTTAATGTCATGTCCTGAGGAATTTGTTGCGCAGTTTAATGTCGTGTGACTAGGATGTTGGAATATGTAGTTTAAAGTCTTACAGCTCGGACTTTGTAGGGCCCATTCCCAAGGAGACCATTTTAAAGTAGGGGAGAAGTTTACAACACTAGCTCTCCATACTAGGAAAGGTGGGTGGTTTCCCATGATCATTCCACCTTCAGGGATTTCATGTCTACTATATAGGTTCTTTTGGATAGTACCAGGTATAAAAACTATCATGGTGAGGTGGCACATGGGGGTCCCAATAGTAGGGTTCTTATGATTAGGAGAAACAAATGATAAAACTCTCCATGCCATTCTTGGAGAAAAGAGTCCAAACACGAGGGTTGATGATATGGGTCACATGGGTGATCGAGGCATGAGTGAACCTGGTTGGAGTGGGTGGAGGGCACCCGATCACTCAACTTGCATGTAACTGTGTTTGAAAGAAGGAGGCATTTATTCAGGGTCCCAGAGGTTGTTTCAAAAAACTATATAGTTGCACGCACGAGTGGGGTTGCATGATCCATAAGATTTAACACAAATATGGGACATAGATATTAGGGAAATAAGTGCACATAAATTTTGGAGTCACGTGTTGCTTGGGGTGGCATGAAGGGAATTCATCTTGCACGCACCCATCTAGCTTTTAGGGAAGTTTCACGAGGATGTTGCAAACAAAAGTTGAGATAATTTTGGGGTCCATGAAAGGTTATCCATGCATGTTATCTACCTTAAGGGATTCATGGGGATGTTGGAGTTGTACGATGTCACGAAAAAGGAATTTTCACGACTGAGAGCCGACACTTTAAATTCTAGAGGCTAGTCCCCAAAATGGGGAGGGGGGATGCTCTATTTATAGTTGAAATGAGTGGATTTGGGTGTTAAACTTTGGTTATGTCATGAAAAGTGGTTGTGTGCCTTTTTCCATTGGTGGAAAGTTGCATAAGTTAGCAATTCATCAAGGCCTTTTTCATGCCAACGGCTTGTGCGCTAATGTCAAGGTTGCGCACTTCCATCTTCTTCGATACTTAAGGGATTATTTAAGGACCTGCACAAACTAATATTTTGGTGTCGTATTTCACATGTAATCTGGTTGCACGCTAGAATAGAGAGTTGTGTACAAAGACCTAAAGTTTCATGTGCTCACTTCCTTAGCTTCAGAATGGTTCCTTGGTCCGGGTTGTGTCATTATTTTAGGGAAATCCCACCTTATGGTGGTTGAGATGCATTTTTAGCACCTAAAAATCCCCCCTTTGAATTGGATCTCACAGGGAATTGGAAGGCCGAGTTCGAAGGAAAATGTCAAAGTGTAGGTCAAGTTTCTGTCTTGTCGCGCAAATTTTATTTTGGGTCATGCAAATAGATTGCACGTGTGCACAACCGGGGGGGGGGGGGGGTCTCATGCATATAAATAGGGTAAGGGGGCGAAATATGATTACCGTGCTATTACATGTGATTAATTGTATCTTGTGTGAAAAAATCTTCCTTTTGCATGAACTCTTGAGCTTTAAGCCATAATATTCACACAACCTTTATTACATGGAAAAATTTGAACGCACAAGCCATCATTTTTCATGAATTAGATATGATTTTCACACACTGCCCCATTTTCATGAACAAGGAATATTTTGCATGATCCAACATTTTCAAACCTTCAAAACAACTTGGAAATGGCCAACCCAATTGATCAAGTTTCTACTACTACCTCCTATTCTTCTTGGAGGGAGAAATGACTGGGAATCTTGAAATTCCTCAGGTTAGGAGGGTTATCTTAGAGAATAGAGTACTGTTGGATTTATTAATGGAATCCCATAAGGGGTATCTACTGATAAAAAGACAAATAATCTATAATTATGGGTTGTTAGATGATGTGGCTATCCCAACCATGGATGTTAATACATTGAGGTTTTTTTACCTATCATGACAATATCAATTGGTGTAATGTTACTACTTTTGGCCACCCATTCAGAGAACATGAAGCTTTTTTTTTCTATACCTTAAGTGGAAGAACAAGGAAAGTGTTGGGGGAACAGACAACAAATGAAGAATTCACCACCCAATTTATGAACAAATTCCATGCTAGCATCTGGAACAACCATATGGTCTGGCATGAATATTGGGATCTATGATATACTAGGAAATTTACTGATGAGTGGGCATGGGTGTATTGGGTATGCTTCACGCGTGAAGAGTATGGGGCCGAGCTACGTCATATTGGGCTATATGAAACATTGTAGATGTCCACACTAACTTGATAATAGTATGATGGGTTTATATTGGTGCCCAATGCCTGGGGGAATGTAGATCATATGCTGGTAGCAACAAAGATCCTTATAGACTAGTAGACCTTGATGTTGGAACATCACCCCCTTCCATGAGGACATTACATTAAAAACATGATTGGGCCTGTTCCTAAATGCGCTGACAAATAATATGTATGGGGGATGAAGTAGTGTCTAAGGGCATGACACAGGAGGAGGCTAGGGACCTACTAGATGATATTGGAGGAGGGCCGTTACCAAGAATGGGGTTAAAACATCAATGAATTCCTCCC
The DNA here is from genome assembly GCA_963277665.1 of Viscum album. NCBI lineage: Eukaryota > Viridiplantae > Streptophyta > Magnoliopsida > Santalales > Viscaceae > Viscum > Viscum album. The sequence continues at coordinate 1,111,689,914 of OY728150.1, read as the reverse complement.
AAAGGTGCAATATGTGGCGTTCTTAGCCACTTTTATGAGTGTTTGGCTGCTACAGGTTATGGATGCACATATGGGTCTATGGTTGGGGATATTGGCAATGGTATCAATCATGGCATCAAGGAATTAAGTAAACTTGGGTGTCCTGGTGTTGTCCAAGATTTATAGTCAACTGCGGCATGTTGCGAGGGGGGGAATTCCCAGTCATATATATGGTCCATTATAGTTTCTATATGTATGGACCATGATGCACTTTGGGTGGTATGAGTTTCCAAACCCCATTACCCCCCTGAACACCAGTCTACACCCTTCAATCCTTAACATCGCTGGGGTTTGACCAGTGATGCTCAACTAAACAGGGAGAAGGTGAGCATCAAAGCATTGCGAACTTCAATTTAAGTCATTTATCGATACCAACTGAAGATATGGTTGAAAACTTGGAGGGGATGCTGAAGAAGAGGGAATACCTTCTGGCCTTCCAAGGTGGAGTGTTGGTTGCAAGGATTGATGAAAATACCCATTGTGAACCATACACTCCATCTCGGTTCACCAGACAGTTTGGATGCATCCATTATCCAGTGAAGATATTTTACATGGGGGTCCATGAAGATAGACACCCCTGTATCCTTCTTTAAATATGGTATATGTTTGTGTCAGAAGGTTTTAGGGAGAACATAATGTTTCCATCATCCAATCTTAACGCTGACCTCTCCTAGAAATATAATGGTTGTAAAGACCCTAAAATTTCACGGAATTTTTTTTCTTAATTTCTTTGGAATTTTTACAAGAACGCAGTTCCTGACGGCACCTGATTCCGAGATCCGGTGTGCCCGGAATCATTTTCCGAAGTTTAGCTCAGGTACGTTCAGTGAACGAACGAGCGGGTTTTCCTAACTTTTGAACCGATGCTCAAAATCGAATTCTGAGGGCACCGATGGAATCGCATCGCCGGTAATTGTTTAGGAACACATTTTCTGGAGTTGCGTTTTCTCGGGTGTGGTACATAAAATTTTGGGTTAAGTAAAAGAATAAAATAAAATGGTGCAACCAATTTTATTTTATTTAAAGTAGTTTAACATATTCTAAGTGGTTGGAGTGGGACCCACTATATCCTACTCCACTAGGTAGGATATTTTTGGGGTGGAGCCCACACGAGCCCCACCTATTCACTTCCTCAACCCCCTCTTTTAATTAGGTGACGCACCCGCACCCCCTTTAAATGAAAGTCAACTCTTGCATTTAACTAAATATTAAACACCTTAAAACTCTTCAATTAATTCAATTAATTGAATGATTCAAATTTGAATTTCAAAAACCTTTGGCTTGAGTAATAAAATAAGGCAACACTTATTTTATTAGGGTGGTTTTGTTGTGCGAGAGGATTTTGGGAGAGGAAAGCTCTAAGTTCCGAAGAACGTTCTTGTTCCTCATCGAAGAATGCGAAGAACACCGAGCCTTCGACGAAGAACTCCGTCACTGCAAAGGGGAGTTCGTCATACCGTCTTCCTCCCTCCTCACAGCCGGTGAGAGACGCCATCCTCGGAGATCGACGACATGACGCCAACAATTCTCCTTCCGCGACGCTTACGGAGTCTCCTTCCGTGACGTCCCTTTCCGCGACAAACCTCGCTCGACGACAACGCTTGAGGTAGGGGAATTTTATTTGATTTTTCCCTTTTATCATTTGAGAAAAGGACAACGAGCGTGAATCAATCTCTACTGGTTGATCCGCGGATCGCTTGTTCATGCGGGGTGATTTTTCAGGATTGGTTGAGTTTGATATTGTTTTTAAAACCTCTAACACGGAGGGCATGGGCTAACGAACAAATCTCGGACCCTCCTCAGTTTTTTGTCGATGTGAGGATCGATGGAAGATGATGAGGCAGGCCACAAAGGCATTTTGAATCCTTCGCAGTAATCTACGGCTCCCGGGAGGACCACCGGCGCAGACAGAATTAAAAACGGACCACCGGAGCAACTCCGGTGGTCCATGGAAGAGCCTGCCAGCGCACCACGGCTGAACTTGCGGCGGCAGGCAGTGGTCCTGCAGGACCGAGGGGGACGCGGCACCGGGCCGCGTCCGCTGACTGAAGGAGCGGCCCCCCACGTGGGGGCCGTGGCTCATCAAATCGGGGGGGGGGGGGGGGGCAGCGCGCTCCCCCTGTCCGCTCAGCTCGGCTCGCCGAGCTGGCCATGCGGCCGTGTGAGCACGCCAGGCCGGGCCGGGCCGCGCCCTATTGGGCCGGACCTGGACCCGGTTCGGGCCGACCCAGGGGGTCTCAGGCCGGGTCGGTCAGGGCCCGAACCCCCTATTCTCAGGCAGTTTTTGTTCAAACGCCCATATCTTGGGCTAAGGACCTCCGATCGATGCACAATCAACTGCGATGCAATACTTGGATCGAGACGGTCATTTAGGTATATTACACTCAAGGTTTCGGAGAACTTTGGGTACGGCCGGGTTGGTTCGAACCCGAAACCAACCGGGCCCATAGAGTGTAAACGCTTATAACTTGAGCTCCGGACGTCCGATTGACGTGCCGTAGACTTTGTTGGATTCCTCTTGATGAGACAGAACTTTTGGCATAACTCGCATGAGGTTTGGACGCAGTTGGATAGTGGATGGGTAGGATTGAACCCGAAATCCAACCAGGCCCCAGGAATGGAAAAGCTGATAACTTTCAAACCAAACGTCTGTTTGACGAACCGTCAGCAACGTTGGTGATCTAGTTGAGAAATGGTCCCTATGAGTATACCCTATGAGAGTTAGGGGTACAGTTGAGATACGGCCGGGTTGGTTTGCACACGAAACCAACCGGGCCCCTGGGACGAAAAGGCTAATAACTCAAAGACCGGGCGTCCAATTGACGCACCGTTTGTTGCGTTCAAACCCCTATGACGAGGAGGTACTTTGAGATACTTATTCCTGAGACTTTGTGATACTTGGAGTATCGACCAGTAGCTCGTGGAGTGGACCCTCCCGGAGACGAGCGTATGGAGTACGGAGACCGTGTAGCCGGCTGAGACCTGACGACTTCTTGATCGACTCGACTTGGAGTGAGTCGACTAGCCCAGTGGACGGAGCACTACTTTGTTTGGGTGCAGACCCATGGCGGACAGAGCACTACTGAGTTTGGGTGCAGACTCGCGGTACTCATCCGGAGAGTACCTCTGCAGGCTATTAGGGGGGATGCACTACTGTTTTTGGGTGGCAGACCCTGGTGGGAAGCACTACTGTGTTTGGGTGGATGACCTACGGTACTCGACAGGAGCAGTACCTCAGCAGTCTTAGGTTAGTGAGCAGTACCTCGAAGTCATGACAGGATCACTGTACTCTCCAGAGACGGGGCTCTTTAGCAGTTATAGTTTCGATAATGAAAATCCTGGTTTGAGCTGAGTCTATGACCTTTGTGTTTCCTCATGATTGAGATGGGTCACTTGATAACTTAGGTATATGTATGGGAATATACCTCGGTAGTGGTTATCCATTGTTTTCACAACCTTTGTGTTTCCTCATGTTTGAGATGGGTTACTTGATAACTTAGGTATATGTATGGGCATATACCTAAGTAGAGGTTATCTGTTGAGATCTTTCTTTGTGGTTATCCTTGTTGGATTTAATGAGACCTTGAGGGTCTTGGGGTCCCTATTGAGTATCATTATACTCAACCCTACACGGGCTATGCCCGCACCTCGTTGTGTTGGTTGCAGACGACGGGCAGTCCTGACAGAGGACGAGTGTTCGAGGACTGGACGGTACCTGGAGGTGGACCTCACGACGAGTCAGTATCCAGAGGTGGACTTCACGACGAGACGAAACTCGGAGGAGGTCGATAGGAGAGAGCGTTGTGGAGGATATATGTACCTACCCTTCAGGTAGGATTCGTGGTGGACGATCCAGGAGCTACGCTATCTGTACCTACCCTTCAGGTAGGATCCGTGGTGGATGATCCAGGAGCTGCGCTATCTGTACCTACCCTTCAGGTAGGATCTGAGGTGGATGAACCAAGAGCTGCTTCTTTTTCTTCCAGCTGTTTTTCTTTTCTGTTGTACTTTCGTTCAGTTGTAGCTGTGTTTTCAGTTGGGTTTGTATTCTGGCCCACTTACTTTTCAGCACTTTCTTTTGTAATTAGTGTATTAAATCCGCTTGTACTCTTTGGTATTTTCTTTTAATTTTATAAAGGCAATGCCTTCCCAGTTATCAGGATTTTACGCCTTTGGTGCTAGTCGCCAGCCCCTGGCCTATGGAAGGCGGGATTGGGGTAGTCACGACATGGGACCTGAGGATGGGTCATGAAAAATTGGTATTAGAGGAGTCAGTTCTACCGCAGAACTTATAACTCTGATATTTTCTTTCTGTGAAGCGACAATGTTAAGAGTACCGAGTGTGGTTTTTAGTTCAGGGAGTCTAGTGTTGGTGCGGGTGACCGATGTATCCATACCCCAGGACCCTTACAACTGATTTTCGACTTTGTGCATGAAAAAACTGATTGCGTGTGTGTTTCCAGAAGTTTTTAAAAGTCAGCTCAAACCAGGTCAACTCACCAGGTATAATCGTTTGACCGTGTCACGCTGTTTCTTTCAGGATGCCTTTCCACGGATGACTATCTTGAGCCCAGAGGGATGTGCGTACTGACAGCCTACCGAGCGACGAGGCTTCGGTACAGGGCCCTCTTACAGTTGAGGCACCAGCGGAGGCACCAACGGTACTACTATACGTTGGGCCATCAATTCCACCAGCCCCAGAAGTAGGCGATGCACGCCACTTGAGCTCACTTCATGTGTTCCAGCACCAGATGCCACCCAGGTTATGGGGAGAGACAGACCCACACGCGGCTGAGGATTGGATGGAGGCTGTGGTGAGAGTCTTCAGGCTAGTAGGGATGCCATTAGACTTCATGGTGATCTTTGTTTCCAGCCTCCTTCAGGCAGCAGCAGGCAGGTGGTGGAGCCACTTGTTCCAGTTTTGCGATGAGATGACCTTAACATGGGGAGACTTCGAGACCTTTTTCAGGGTGGAGTTTGTACCAGTAGCTCTGCACCCTGAGCATGTACAGGAGCTGCTGCCTTTGTCTTAGGATTTTCCATCAGTAGCTGAGTCATATGTGGGTAGTAGACAGATGATGCATAGGTCCAAGAGGAACAGAGCCAACTATACGAGGAGAAGAAAGTGTTATGAATGCGGCAGGAAGGGTCACCTGGCACGTGACTATCTGACCCCCCACACTGTTGATCCGCAGGCATTAGAGGAGCCACCGAGGCAGAAGCAATGATGGGTGTTTGAGCAACAGCCAAATAGTGGACAAGGCAGTAGAGCTCCGAGAGCAGGTGGACAGGAGCAGAACTAGTGGATTCCTTTTGTTCTCGGTACTTCTAGTTCCATGTTGCTGTTGTATTTGTGTCTTTGTACTATGAGCTACATTAATAAAAGACACTTATCCTAGTGACACTTGCTTTCCTGTACTTTTGTTTGGTTGATACTGAGAGGTCCCGGTTTAAAATGTTGACTTGACCCTCACTTTCGAGATTTATACTAGAGGGGACCCAATGACCTCACACTGACGCCGGCAGTGTGACTCAACCCTTGGAGGCGAGAGTGACGGTTGGATCTCTTGGTAGTAACGTCGAGGCCTTACGATGTCGTCCATGGCATGAATGTACCGTTCATGTCAGGATTGACTGTATTAGGTAAATAACGTGGTTCATCCAGGGGATGAGACTGGATTTCTCTTATCGGCCAAGGAGAAACCAGAGCAGTCTTTACAGATCATAACAGAAAAGGTGCAGATCATCCAGGAGCAGATGAAGACTGCACAGCGCAGCAAGAAACAGGAAATTGGCGCCAGTCTTAGAGACTCGGGCGTGTTAAATGTTTCAAGAAGAGGAAGCTTTAAGGATAGATGAGTCTGAAGAGCAGCAGACGTGGAGGCAGAGCTAGGAGAGAAGCATGAGGTGGTGTACATTTTAACATGCTACAACCACCCACCTTTGTTGTCCCCGCCAGGCTCAGGGAGCTAGGTGGCAGGGGAAGAGAGTAGCTGCATGCGGTCAAGGAGAGTGACCCAATGGATCTAAGAATGATTTGAGGGATAGTCTGTGTCCACTACTAGCTACCGTAGTAACATACGTTGATACGAATCATTCCTTCCTTCCACGAATCTTGTCCCAGAACTAGAGTTTCCGGTAAGACGTAGACTTGACCCTCACCTCTGAATATACCTTGGGAGGAGACTCGATAATCACACTTACACCGACAGTGTGGTCTGACCCTCAAGGCGAGAGTTTCGGTTGGAATATCTTGGTGGCAGTGTCGAGGCCTTACGATGTTGGTCTGAGTATGGATTGGATCCACAGTTCATACACAGATTGACTGTATTAGGAAAAAAGGTTGTGGTTTATCTACAACGTTGGAATGGGGTTTTTCCTTGGTCGGCGAAAAGGAAACCCCAGGCAGCACAGGATAAACTCATGCATAGGAGGGTGCGGCCGATCACTCTTGAGTCGGTCAACCTTACCCTCGTGGAATAAGGAGTTTTGAGTTTCAGTTCTAAACATGAATTGGAGACCTCTAGAGTTCGAGGATGACGATCACATCCTTATACGGGTATCAGCTCGACGAGGTTTACAGAGATGTGGCGAAGGCGGAAAGTTATCTCCGATATTCAGTGGACCTTTTCAGGTCCTCAGCAGGGTAGGCGAGGTGGCTTACCATTTGACCCGTCCACCTCAGTTACACCAGGTGCACGGCGACTTCCATGTATCTCAGCTGAGGAGATACGAGCACGACCCTTCGCATATCATCGACCGTGAGAAGCTGGAAGTTGGTGATGGGGTGACTTTTGCGGGGTTCTAGTAGAGGTTGAGGATCGACAGGAGCGGGTCCTACGAGGACAGTCGATTCCTCGGGTGTGCTTTCACTGGAAGCACGAGAACCTCCAGGTGAGAACACGGGAGCGGAAGGCTCAGATGCGTGCTCAGTACCACTTTTGTTTCCCTAGTTTGTGCTATAGCTTTATGAGAACGTAAAGATCTGAGGTGGGAGTAATGTAAAGACCTGGAAATTTCAAGGAAATTTTTTTCTTAATTTATTTGGAATTTTTACAAGAACGCAGTTCCTGACGGAACCTGATTCCGAGGCCCGGTGTGCCCGGAATCATTTTCCAAAGTTTAGCTCAGGTACGTTCAGTGAACGAACGAGTGGGTTTTTCTAACTTTTGAACCGGTGCTCGGAATCGAATTCCGAGGGCACCAATGGAATCGCAGCGCCGGTAATTTCCTAGGAACACCTTTTCTGGAGTTGTGTTTGCTCGGGTGTGGTACTTAAAATTTTGGGTAAAGTAAAAGAATAAAATAAAATGGTGCAACCAATTTTATTTTATTTAAAGTAGTTTAACCTATACTAAGTGGTTGGAGTGGGACCCACTATATCCTACTCCACTAGGTAGGACATTTTTGGGGTGGGGCCCACACGAGCCCCACCTATTCACTTCCTCAACCCCCTCTTTTAATTAGGTAACGCACCCGCACCCCCTTTAAATGAAAGTCAACTCTTGCGTTTAACTAAATATTAAACGCCTCTTTAATTGGGCGGTTAAAACTCTTCAATTAATTTAATTAATTGAATGATTCAAATTTGAATTTCAAAAACCTTTGGCTTGAGTAATAAAATAAGGCAACACTTATTTTATTAGGGTGGTTTTGTTGTGCGAGAGGATTTTGGGAGAGGAAATCTCTAAGTTCCGAAGAACATTTTTGTTCCTCATCGAAGAACGCGAAGAACACCGAGCCTTCGACGAAGAACTCCGTCACCGCAAAGGGGAGTTTGTCGTACCGTCTTCCTCCCTCCTCGCAGCCAGTGAGAGACACCATCCTCGGAGATCGACGATGCGACGCCAACGATCCTCCTTCCGTGACGCTTACAGAGTCTCCTTCCGCGACGTCCCTTTCCGCGGCAAACCTCGCTCGATGACAACGCTTGAGGTAGGGGAATTTTATTTTATTTTTCCCTTTTATCATTTGAGAAAAGGATGACGAGCGCGGATCAATCTCTACCAGTTGATCCGTGGATCACTCATTCATGTGGGGTGGTTGCGGGGTGAATTTTCAGGATTTGTTGAGTTTGATATTGTTTTTAAAACCTCTAACGTGGAGGGCACGGGCTAACGAACAAATCTCGGACCCTCCGTAGTATTTTTTCAAAGTGCGGATCAACGGAAGATGATGAGGCGGGCCGCAAAGGTATTTTGAATCCTTTGCAGTAATCTACAGCTCCTGGGAGGACCACCGGCACAGACAGAATTGAAAACGGACCATCGGAGCAACTCCGGTGGTTCGCGGAAGAGCCTGCCGGCGTGCCACGCCGGCACGGCGGCGGCGCCCGGCGCGCCGCGGCTGCAGGCAGCGGTCCCGCGGCCGCGCGGGACTGAGGGGGACGCGGAACCGGGCCGTGTCCGCTGGCTGAAGGAGCGGCCCCCCACGTTGGGGCCGTGACTCATCAAATCGGGGGGGGGGGGGGGGGGCAGCGCGCTCCCCCTTGTCCGCTCATCTCGACTTGCCGAGCTGGCCACGCGGCTGCGCGAGCGCGCTAGGCCGGGCCGGGCCGTGCCCTATTGGGCCGGACCCGGACCTGGTTCGAGTCGATCCGGTTCGGGCCGACCCAGGGGGTCTCGGGCCGGGTCGGTCCGGGCCCAAAGCCCCTATTCTCGGGCATTTTTTGTTCAAACGACCATATCTTGGGCTACAGACCTCCGATCTATGCATCGTCAGCTGCGATGTGATCCTTGGATCGAGACGGTCGTTTTGGTAAATTACACTCAAGGTTTTGGAGAACTTTGGATATGGCCGGGTTGGTTCGAACCCAAAACCAACCGGGCCTACGGAGCAGAAACGCTTATAACTTGAGCTCCGGACGTCTGATTGACGTGCTGTAGACTTTGTTGGATTCCTCTTGATGAGACGAAACTTTTGGCATAATTCTAATGAGGTTTGGATGCATTTGGATAGTGTTCGGGTAGGATTGAACCCGAAATCCAACCGGGCCCCTAGAACGGAAAAGCTAATAAATTTCAAACCGGACGTCCGTTTGACGAACCGTCAGCGGAGTTGGTGATCTCATTGAGAAACGGTCCCTATGAGTATACCCTATGAGAGTTCGGGGTACATTTGAGATACGGTCAGGTTGGTTCGCACACGAAACCAACCGGGCCCCTAGGACGAAAAGACTAATAACTCACAGACCGGGCGTCCAATTGACGCGCCGTCTATTGCGTTGAGACCCCTATGACAAGGCATTCCTTTGAGATACTTCTTCATGGGACTTTATGATACTTGGAGTATCGAATAGTAGCTCGTGGAGCGGACCCTCCCAGAGATGAGCGTACGGAGTACGGAGACCGTGTAGCCGACTGAGACCTGACGACTGCTTGACTGACTCAACTTGGAGTGAGTCGACTAGTCCAGTGGATGGAGCACTAATTTGTTTGGGTGCAGACCCATGGTGGACGGAGCACTACTGAGTTTGGGTGCAGACCCGCAGTACTCATCCGGATAGTACCTCTGCAGGCTATTAGGGGAGATGCACTACTGTGTTTGGGTGGCAGACCCCGGCGGGAAGCGCTACTGTGTTTGGGTGGCTGAACCGCGGTACTCGATAGGAGGAGTACCTCAACAGTCTTAGGTTATTGAGTAGTACCTCGGAGTCGTAACAGGATCACTGTACTCTCCAGAGACGGGGCTCTTCATCAGTTACAGTTTCGATAATGAAAATCTTGGTTTGAGCTGAGTCTATGACCTTTGTGTTTCCTCATGATTGAGATGGGTCACTTGATAACTTAGGTATATGTATGGTCATATACCTCGGTAGTGGTTATCCGTTGTTTTCATAACCTTTGTGTTTCCTCGTGTTTGAGATGGGTTACTTGATAACTTAGGTATATGTATGGGCATATACCTAAGTAGAGGTTATCTGTTGAGATCTTTCTTTGTGGTTATACTTGTTGAATTTAATGAGACCTTGAGGGTCTCGGGGTCCCTACTGAGTATCATTATACTCACCCCTACACAGGCTATGCCCGCACCTCATTGTGTTGGTTGCAGACGACGGTCAGTGCTAACAGAGGCCGAGTGTTCGAGGACTGGACGGTACCCGGAGGTGGACCTCACGATGAGTCAGTATCCGGAGGTGGACTTCACGATGAGACGACACTCAGAGGAGGTCGATGGGAGAGAGCGTTGTGGAGGCTATCTGTACTACCCTTCAGGTAGGATCCGTGGTGGACGATCCAGGAGCTACGCTATCTGTACCTACCCTTCAGGTAGGATCCGTGGTGGATGATCCAGGAGCTGCACTATCTGTACCTACCCTTCAGGTAGGATCCGAGGTGGATGAACCAGGAGCTTCTTCTTTTTCTTCCAGCTGTTTTTCTTTTCTGTTGTACTTTCATTCAGTTGTAACTGTGTTTTCAGTTGGGTTTGTATTCTGGCCCACTTACTTTTCAACACTTTCTTTTGTACTTAGTGTATTACTTCCACTTGTACTCTATGATGTTTTCTTTACTTTTATAAAGTCAATGCCTTCCTAGTTATCAGGATTTTACGCCTTTGGTGCTAGTCGCCAGCCCCTGGCCTATGGAAGGCGGGCTTGGGGTAGTCACGGCACGGGCCCCGAAGACGGGTCGTGACAATGGTAACTGGGTAGTGACATACCTGGGTAGTGACATACCTGGGTAGTGACATACCTGGGTGCGATCATATGAAAATGGGTAAGGAATGTGACATTGTCAAATGAGCCACATGGGTAGTAGGGAAATAGGTGATACTCTCTTCGAAGCACACATTGGGCATCAAGGTCTCAAGATGGCATAACGATGATGGTAACTCAGGGGTTTTCTATGCCTCCATCCTTTGGCAGGGTGACTCTCCCTCTAAAGTGGATATAGGAGTAGGCGAAGAGATCCTACACTGGGATGAGCCGATCTGTGGTGGCCCTGGGAAAGAAGCTATGATATTTGGTGTAGTCGGCTGATGTCGCTACCTTCCCTATGCATTGGGAAACATGTGGAATATTGCGGTTGTCCAAACGATAGATAAACTATAGTAGAGGCTGAATCAATATAGGATTAAGTTGTCTAAGGAAATGTTTACATGAATCATAGACTGAGTGAGCCTCTATAAGAGGATTTCATAACTTGTGGATATGAATGCCTTCATGTGCTTGTGTGGGGAGCAAGAACCTACCACCACTTGAGTGTAGGTGATTTTTGGTATAGAGTCTAAGGATATGAAATCTGCTGAGACATCATCCCGCAGTACGCCATCTCCTAGTGTTGACACATAGGGATCCAGTGATAAGGAGTCTTGGGGAACAAAAAATAACTGGAAAAACTCTCCAGAGAGTGGGGTGGTCACTCCTGGGGATGATGATCTTACTAAACTCATGTTTGGTTAGGTGAGTTTGTGGTTCATTATCTCGACTATGTATTTAATATTTCCTTTCCCTTAATACCTCTAACCCACAATCTTGACTCATATAAGAATCAATCAAGGAGAGCCAAGGGGCCTCTATTGAGAGAGATGAGAGTGCATCGATGGGAATCAAGGGTTCCACCTCAGAGTCTTCTCCTGATACCCAATGGGAGAGGCATATGTGGAGGATTCTTGAGGGGGAGTTTCAAATCGTTTAGTCATACCAGTCATCTACGGTGGCCCTCACCCTGGGATCCTAATGGTGGCTCCCTCCATTGGCAGGACAAGCCTTACAAGAATCTTATCATTGAGATTCTCATGCCTCCTCAAGGAAAGACTCTGAATCTCACTTATCTTGATTCTCTCAAAGTATTTGATAACCATGTGACTCTGCTATAATAACACATTTTTTGTCTTATGTAGATTCCAGCCATGTAGTGCTGAGGTATCCAACAAAAATTGTCAAGGTGACTACTCATGAATAGGGGTCTCCAGTGGTCGATTTCCCCTTTGAAACCCCAAATTCATATGTCACTCAGGCCCTTCCCTCATGAATGTTTCTTTATTGCATGTTTTATATTCACCTAGATTTCTATTAAAGGTCAAACTATCTATCTTTTCTTTATTTGAAACAATATTTGAGGAAATGCATTCTCAAAAACCGGGAATGGATACGGGAGTTGGGATGATTGGTCCAGCAGTCGAGCCAGTCCTTGGGGATCCAGCCATTCAGGGAGATCCTACCTTGATCCTAGAAGAGAAATCCGTTATAGATATGGATATGGTTGTGGGGGAGCTGAAAATTAATATTGGAGGAGATGTTACCATTAGTGAATATTCAGACCAAGAAGAACCTTCTCTTGATTTGGATCCTAGACCATCCAATAGGCCCCCTAAGGAGTACCTTGCTGCTCTAGTTCTCATAACTTTTCCATGAGTATGATCTTTCACCACCCGAGGACCTAAAAGACTTTGGGTCTGATTTCATCAAAGATAATTGCATTGACTAGTGTAGGGCATGGAGAAGCATGCATACTTTCATCACTCACACCTCAGAGGTATACTTAGTAATCCGGATAGGGTCCCTCCACTATTGGATAATGAACTTGGTAACTAGAGGTATGGATGCTTGTTCCCTCCATGCATTGGCCCACAACTATCTCACCGATAAGGTGCACATGAAACATCAAGAGTTTGATGTTTACTAGTATAAGAAGACATTTGAAGTCACCAAGGTACTCTAGGTAGATGAATAAGTACTTTCTTATATAGAGGAGCATACAAAAAAATCATTAAGCCATCACCAATTCAAAAGTAGATATCATCAACCAACTAAGGGTGTCATTGGTGGTGGCTGAGGATGAGTCAGTAGGGGGAAGCATCTTTAGAAGCTGAGTTCCAATTTAAGCAGGTTTGAGTGTGGATTTAGGATAATGAGGTCTGCCCTATTGTTGAGGATGAATCAATGGGGCTCACTATGAGGCAACAAACCCTAGAGGCTACTCGACAGAGTCTAGAAGATCTAGAGCACTGGGAGAAATTCCTTTTCTTATGACTCAATAAAGGAGAGGATCCAATGCATGGATAAACTTTCTTTCTACCGACCATTTTTTAGAAATAAATTTATCAATTCCCATTAAAGTTCTAGATGAGGAAAATTGACTATAAGTCTCTAATCCCACACGAGTTATGCTCAGTGTGAGAAACAAGAGGCAAATAGAAGATTGTTCATTTATATCAAAGTGCTAGCGGAGGAATGAAGGGTATGGGTCAGAATGATCTGTTGACTACTGGGAGTGTTTGGATTGGAAAGTTTTGGTTGGTGAGTAGTAATACACACAACCTAATTGCTTTCCCAATATGAAAAAGTGCACAAGTGGGGTAACGACATGGGTGTTGGATTCTACCTGAACAAAAGGGAAATTTTTATGATGTGAATAAAGTCATCCAATACTTAGAACACAACCAAGAGTGATGGGCTGATAGGGTATGACTTCTAACCATATTTGAAATGCACATTCCACTACCATACTATCAAGAATGGGGACATACAAGTGAGGGTCAACTGCTTACCATATTTGAAACACGAGAACCATCAAATTATCATTGAAAGTCCTTTGAGGTGTGTGCTCAGGGCGGAAGGTGATCCATTATGGCCAGAAACCATTTCCATTAGGGGGCCCATTCGAACGTGAAAGGTGGTGGGAATCCAAATCAAGGAAGGAATAAAACATGAGGGTGAACATGATGAAATTTTTAGATGGAGTTCAACACTCTCAGGATTACTCCACTACAGTTATAAGCACATTGGGTTAGTATGTCGATATGAACAAGATCCAGACTCACTCTCTAAAGGGAGTGGCATCTTAATATCCAATAGGTGGTCAAAGAACTCAAGTGGTGTGGTAGGTGACCTGTACTGAAGGGGTGAAAAAGGTCCTATGAGGTGAGGGCCTATAATATCTTGTAGTTTTACATCATGCAATGTATATAAGAGGCATTTAGTTTAACATATTTCAGTAAGGATGTTGAACACATAGTTTAATGTCATAAGGTGAGGACATGTGGTTGTTGAAGTTTAAAGTCACATATATTTGACCATGGTGTTGTATAGTTTAACACCATACAGATAGGATGTAAGTAGCATAGTTTATCATCTTATGACCAGGACATGTGAAGAGGTGTGAATTAGGAATCTACCCTTTTGAGATAGTGGTTCACACGAAAAGGGGACACAATGGGTGGTACATCTTGGAGGGCCTTGAAAAGTAGAGGGAGGCTCAACCTTTTACGTGAGCTAGTGGGGATAGTGTATGAAACCAGACTTTTTCTGGGGATCAATGACAAGTATTGTTGACATTGAACCTATTCCATTTATACTTTCACTTTTTCCCAAGTCATGAGAATTATTTGGTAGGAAAAAGTCTGAATTTTTATTAGATTTCCCCTACAAGTTTTCAACCTGATAGAAATATGCGCCTCCTGCTTAGGGTTGTTTAAGGTCATGCCAATTGTATTGGACAGGTGAATATTTAGGGTAATATATATGGATGACTATATATAGTTTAAAGTTATGATGCTTGGACCAAAGCTTCTAACTTAAGGTTATAGAGTTTGGGCCACCTCTTCCTAAGTTTCACAATCACCTTAATATGTGTGAGACCACTAAGTTCCATCATGGGGAAAAGAGTATAAAAAAAGGAATGGGTGGAGAGAAGGTTTGTAGTTTGGCTCTAGATAGAAGATTTAGGAATCACTAGATATCCCATGAAACAGGGAATAAAGGAATAAGTAGTTCTTAAATGTGGAATGGTGGGTGACCTACACTGTAAGGGTGAAATACTCTCGGGTGAGGATGCAGTGAAAGGAGAGAGAATTAGTTTTCCAAAGCACCTAATTTAGGTAAAACTAAATGAAGTTTAGGGGCATCTTGGGTATAGTTTCATATAGTTTAAAATTATATTTCTTGTACCAAGGGGAAGAAAATAGTTTAGGTTCATGATGATTAAACCAAGAGAAAGAAAATAGTTTAAGGTCATGATGCTTGGTCTAAGGGAGGGGTTTCTTAAAGAGATTTGTGCAACATGAAAGAGTAGTAAATCAACATGAAAAGAGGGAGAAGGAGGCCTGATGCCACAAAAATTTCTAAGACAAGCCACACATATTTTAAGGTCATGATTCTTAGATAAAGGATCCTAGTTTAAGATAGTAGAGTTAAAACTGTGGAGAGAGAAATTCCATTTGGGGAATGCCTGTGTATATCAAACATGTTTACAGAAAATTCCACCATGACTCCTAAGACCATGTGATCCATGCTCAATGTGAGAAATAAGGAGTGAAATAAAGTTCCTTTTATCGTAAGGGAGAGAAAAAATAGGGAATAAGACATTGGATTGGGAAAGTTATAATGATTTCATATTGTTTGGTCATCATACATGAATGAATGGGGGAATAACACCAATGGTGTTAAAACTCCACCAGAACAAAGGGAGGTGGAAAAGAGGGAAGTCATGACTTCCAAGATCTGGACTATAAAAGGGGGTTAGCGATGGGTTGGGAACGACTGTTGAACATGTTGGAAACATAGGTCCCATAACTACACCAATCTAGGATAGGTATAATAAATATAAAAAACCATTTACCATATTCAAAACATAGGAACCATCATATATATTTAGGGATATTTCAAGGTGTGTTCCCATGATGGGAGGTGATCCATTTTTTCCATACACCATTTCCATTATGTGTGTGGGGGGGGGGTAGGATGTTCAGATCATGAGGTTTATGATGGTCCAAACCAAATAAGGCATAAATTGTGGAGGTGAACACATTGGTAATTCTCAGGGGGAGTTTGAAACTCTGGAAGTTATTCCGCAATGCGCTCGAATGCACTGAATGGGTGCATCGATTGGAAAGGATGGAGTATGTTCCTAAGGGGGAAGGCCTATAATTAGGTCAACTATTGGGATGGTCTTAGGATATGGAATCCAAGAATCATTATGTATCCCATGGAACTAGAAATCAAGCCACACATAGTTGAGCATTTCAGTGTGGTTGACGACTCACACCAAAAGGGGAGCACCCTCTCAATTGAAGACTTGAATCATCACATTGTTTCACATTGTGCGACATGGATGTGAACCATGTGGTTTAATGTCATGAAAAAATACATTGAACATGTAGTTTAATGTCATGTGATTAGGATGTGTGGTTGTTTCAATTTAAGGTTTCATAGATTTGACTGTGGTGGGCTTGTGCTAGGGGCCGCCCATTACTACTGAGGGGAAATGATGGTGTTATTGGGGATCATACATGGAAGCTACCCATTTTTTATTCCTCATATCGGGTCATGAGGTCATCTTTACATATTTGTGGGTCAAGAAATGTGGTTGGGGATTACACCTAATAAGGAGGCCCATGGGGTATATTTGGGGAAAACATGGATACATGTTTCACTTGTGTGTAAGGGATGGTTCATTATTTCTTCCTCATGATAGGTTATGTGGTCATCTCAATCCACTAATGGGTCAAGAAATATGATTTGGGCTTACACATTGGGAGGAGTCCCCTGGGGATTTTTTGGGATAAATAAAGGCATAAGTGGAGGATCTCATGTTAGGGATTCCCACTCTCTCTTCCTCATTTTGGGTTATGAGAGCGTCTTGAATCATTGACAGATTGAGGAATGAAATCGACTTATTGGTGTCACATCATGATCATTGCATGAGACATATCTTACTTGATGCATGAGTAATCTCATTCTTATCACATGAGGATTACTATGCTCACCACATAAAGTATATTGTAGCTTAACATTATGCATACAAGATGTTGTTATAAAATTTGCATCGTAGAGACCATACATGAATATAGGTCATGGGGTCCTAACACTAGTGAAAATGGATTCACCAAAAGGGGTGAATTTTCATTTGGGCCTGAAGACAAGGGGTCTAAGAATTATTATGTATCCCATGAAACTGGGAATAAATAAACACATAGTTCTTGAACACAGCGTGGTGGGAGACTAATGTTGGGAGGGTGGCATCCTCTCTGGTGAGGATGTTGAGTCATCTCATATTTGTCATATATAGAATCTTGTGTTTATCGTATAGGGTAAAGCTACAGTTTAACATCATTTTCTAAGGATGTTAGTCTTTTTAGTTTAAATTTGTATAGATTGGACTATGTATAATCTCATATTTTTCATATGAGGCATCCTATATTTATCACATAGGGTAAGACTACATTTTAACATCATGTGCTGAGGATGTTGTTGTATAGTTTAACTTTGTTTGATTAGGAATTTTGTATTTTTAGTTTAAAGTCATACAAATCAGACTATGGGTCATCTCATATTTTTCATATAAGGAATAAAATATTTATCATATAGGATAAGGATACCATTTAACATCATGTATTGAGGATGATTAATGTATAGTTTAACATCGTATGACTAGAATGTTAGGATTTGTAGTTTAAATTCATACAGTTTGGACTATGGATCATCTCATATTTTTCATATGAGGCATCCCATGTTTATCACATAGGGTAATACTATAGTTTAATGTCATGTGCTGATGAAGTTAGGGTTTGTAGTTTAAATTCATACAGCTCAGACTATAGATCATCTCATATTTTTCATATGAGGTATCCCATGTCTATCACCCAGGGTAAGGCTATAGTTTAGGGTCATGTGATGAGGATGTCAGAAATTATTGTTTAAATTCATAAAACTCAGACTATGTATCATCTCATATTTTCCATTTGAGGTGTCCCATGTTTATCACATAGGGTAAGGCTATAGTTTAACGTTGTTTTCTAAGGAAGTCAATCTTTGTAGTTTAAAGTCATACAACTCAGACTATATGATTTATGAAAAGTATTTCTTGAGGAACCTAGTGTTGGTGGGAGGTGTAATGCGCTACCCATCCATGATGATCAATGAGTATGCACAATTGGAAATGACCTTATGAATGATGTAAGGTCCTTCCCATATGGGTTCCAGCTTTTGTGGATTCTTCCCAAGTATCATCAGTGTTCTAAGAGCCAATATCATATCACCTTGAAGGAAATAGAAGAGGAAGAAATTTTTATTGAATGCTCATGATACCCAGTTTTAATAGTGTGGATATTCTCTAGATCAATATCTATGCCTCTGTATATAAAAACGAAGCTGAGAAACTTTTCAGAGGTAACCCCAAACACACATTTTAGGGGGTTAATTTTTAGGTGGTGAGAGTAAAGAAAGTCAAACACTTTATCAAGGTCCATTAGATGGTATTTGACCACCAAATCATCTATGTGGTACTATAATAATGTTAAAAGGAGTGGTTTGAAGATATAGTGCATGTAGAACTAGTATGTATCTCTAGAATTCTTCAAATCAAATGGCATCACCTAGTAGAAAAAGGTTCCCTGGGGTTCTATGAAAGTGATGAACTCTTCATTACCATGGGTCATATGGATTTGGTTATACCCAAAGTACCCATCCATAAAGGATAGGTCCTGGAAACTAGATGTATCATGGATTAATAGCTCTATCACCAAAAGGGGAAGGTCATATTTTAAGTAATGATGGTTGAGGTCCCTAAAGTTGATGCAGACCCCAATTTTCCCATTCTTCTTTCTGAATGGGATAATTTTGGTCATCAACTTGGGGTACTAAACATACCTAAAAAAGTTATCCTTTATAATTTTGTTAACTTCGACCTTGACCATGGAATCATGGGTAGGATGAATCTTTCTGAGAGTTATTTTGAACCCATGATGGCCCATTAGGAGTCCAAGGTGATGAACAACCTGGGGATAAATCCATGAAATTTCCTTGTAACTCCATACAAACACATAATATTTCTATTTAAATAAATCCTCATACCAATACTGATCCTCTGGAAACATGGATTCATTGATTAATGTCAGCCTTGGGTCTTCCTTTGTTCCAAGATTTACCTGGTTCAGCTCATCGAATGTGGTGGAGGCATCTTCTTCAAATGATGGAGGGGAATCATCCAAATCCTCTTCATCAATTGAAACATGAGGATTAAAGGGAATAGGAGAATCCTATGGATCTTTAAACCTTGTCTCCACACTATAATTTCTCTATTAAAGGTGCAATCCTCAATTAGGGGCTCTTTTACTACAAAGTTTGTGGTGATGAAATTTGACGAGCCAATATCATGTGGTTTTTGACCATTATATCGAACTTTAATATTGAATAAATAATGTTGGGTCAATATACATTAGGTTAAAACAACCTTATAGACCACATGATGATGTTGTGGATCATTGGACATGGGGAATATCTCTTGGCATTGCATAAGAATAAGTATTTCTGAAACCAGATGAGCCTGTCCCATGTAGGAGTATGAGGTAATACATGAGAACTTTTTCTTGTAGATGATGAAGCATCTTCCCAAGTTTAGGGTTGTGGGCTCCAACTGATGAATTTAAAAAATGAAGCTATCTTTTAAATTCATCTAGGGATCCACTGAAGTGGTTGTTATATCATTGGGGGTTTTTATACACTCAACCTCATATGTTTGGTGCTGTTTCCATCCCTTTTATAGTACTCAACATCCAAGTAGATATTCTCACAAGAGTTTAAGGGACAAGCATCACCCTGGAGTACCCCTACTCGACCGTCATGGGTGTATTTAAGGCACTGATTTTATTAATAAGGGAACAATACTTATATATGGAACTAGGGCCTTCATAATAGGGATTTGTAGGATATTTAATATGAGACTATCCTAAATTTATTAGTTTTTACCATTCCACCAAATTGGGTATTTAAATGGATCTTACCATGTGAGGTTTTCTCACTCTTATCATACCCTTGAATTGATAGGTTATAGGGGGTCATATCTTCTTTCTTGATCCCATATTTTAGAGTGTCTGGGTTGGTATGAGATTTATCTTGAAGTCAACATCCACAAGGGGGTGGAATATTTCCATGCCATCGAATTGATCTATGATATATAATGGAAAAATGTGTACCTATACAGTGGATCCCTCATCCTCTTCAGAGAAAGAAATGATGTATTGGAATTCTTCCTGCTTGGATTCCTATATATATTAGGCCTTAGTAGCTGCCACCTCATTCTTAAACTGGAGAAGAATATTTAGGGTCTTGATGAAGGATTCACGCATCTACTTTGAATTGTGTAGGGAATCAAGGATAAAGATTCTCACTGGAATTATAATGAGGTGATTTAACACATAATATTTATGGGTGAGGAGTCTGTTTCAACTTTCCAAGTTTATATCATTGAAAGGGAGCACAAGGGGTGAAACTGATTGAGGTACGGGGGCATGATTAGTGCTGGAAATGTTCTACTACTGACTGGATAGTTTAGTTTGAGAAATAGATGGTTAAGTTTAGAACTTGGATGATTGTGGATGGGCATGATGTTATTGTGGTTGGTCCACCCAATCGACCAAAACAGTTGGTTGTGGAGGTGAAATTAGCAGAGAATCCTGAGAGGGTTCCGCATTCTGAGATCTATACGAGTCTTTTTTTCTGGTCTAAGAGGCACGAACAACTTCCTATGGAGCACTAGATTAGACATATATCCTGTTTCCATAACTCCCACTCCTCCTTCAACAGTGTCTGCCAAAGGTGCCCGAGGGGACTTCATGACGTTCTTCATCATTGAGTATGGTGCAACGATCTACAAGATCGAAAATATTTACTAAATCATACTCATATTATTAACTAGTGGAATATTTATGAATGGTATGAATTGTGGGGTCTATCCCAATTAAATATTCATGAAGTCTCCAAGAGTACATGTTGGATTTAGAACTGGTGGGGGAATTTTATTTCCTTGGTGTTGTTGATGCATATTCTTCTAAGACTTGGAAGGTTGTGATACCGATGAGGTGGTAGGAGTGGACATAGAGACTACAAGGGGGTGTTGGTTTTCTTAGGTAAGAAAAACTAATGTATTGGGATTTATTGACTATATTACAGGCCATCCAGTACTTGTACTTATGTGTACCTCTATTTAGAGCCTATTTCCATTCATCAAATTCTTTTTCACCACTATTATCATTAGTGGATACATGTTCCACCTGTTTCGAGATATCTTCCAACTCGATTAGTCCATAATACATCTTTTCTTAGAGCCAATATTTTAAGATGAAACACTCCTTAATGGTGTACTTTATAAATATCTGGTATAAACAGTAGTTAGCAAGATCAGTGAGGTTAACTTCCTTAAGTCTTCTACATTCTGGTAGTTTCAGGTTGTTCTTTTCTAAATCTCAAATGAAGTATTCCATGACTTGTGCATACTTGAAGTAGTAGGTATTTTTTTTTTGAAAAGGTAACCCTAGGTGTATGTCCTTAACTGGGGGCTTGGGAGATATTTTCATAGTGACTCTATTCTTGATGAGGCCATGCTTGACGAGGCTTATCCGATAGAGGTTCTTGGAGGCAGATTGGTTGTTGGATCTTAGTCGACACAACAATGTATACCTATTCCTTTATAGGTTTTTTCATTGGATATGGAAGAGGTAATGGGTGAAACCACTTCTTGTTCCTCTATAATGCTTCTTCCAGGTGTTGATAACTTTTTTAGAACTCTTGAAACCCACCAGGGTATCTTAGGGATATGATGGTAGGAACTAAGTCATCTTTTACATTCTTCATGAACATCATCAATAACTTCTCTGAGGAAAGATACATATCAAGAGAGTATGTGAGTCCCTTCCCTTAAGAAATGAAGTCATCAACTCATTCATTGAGCCTCTGTTTTCATTTAGAGAGGTCAGTTAATCTGGTCTTGTGCATGGTGGAGCTGAACTAATAGAGGAACTACCTGCAGAGATCCTACTAGTTAGGGATGGATCACAGGGCTAGATGAATTTACTAGATGAAGGAAGGTCCCTCCAAAGTCTAGATGAAATAAATAATATTGGTAGCCTCCTACTACTCTGGGGTTCCGAGAATTAGGGTACACCATGAGGTGAAGTGGTCCAAGTGTTGTAGCGGATCACCCGTATCATTGATGGGGCGAATCTTAGATTGTTTAATTCTAGATTTGGGAACATCTGGTCAACCCATGATAGATATGTCTTTATTTATAGTGGTATAAAAAATGTATATGTTTCCAAATATTTGATACAGGTAGTGAGAGTAACTATTATGTTAACTTAGTGAGTGTTGGTGGTCACCAAAGCTCTAACTGGTCTTCTGGAACATGAGGCATAACGATCATGGTCCCAAGGAGGGAAGTCATATTATTTAGGTGGGGTAGAAAATTTATATCTCAGAAACTTACTAGCGCTACCATCCTCTACCCTGATCAGATGTAAAGGGATGCCTGTCTCAAATTTGGGCACTTTTCCCAGAAGGATTGGATGTCGGACCGAGGGAGGGATGAGGTCCCTTCTAATATTATCTCACACTAGGTGCTATATGGAAAGGATTTTAGTAGCTTGTATCTTGTATCCCTTAATATTCTATAGTATATTAGCCATTTTAGGGCCTAAATTGGTCTCTGAAATGGCCTCTGAATGGTTAATGGGATTGGCTACCCCTTTACCTATATAAAGATTCTAATGGGTAGGCATCAATACCTCTTTGGGGGGACTCCCAAGGTCCAGTGTTTGTCTCAGTTGAGTAGTATGGGAAAAAATCATAATTTTTTTTGATACTGTGACTCCCCTTGTGGTGGGGTTTCTCCATCAAATCTCATATTTTTAGCTCTATTTCTTTGACCATATACAAGATTGATCATGGTGAAATTCACAATACTAGTGGTTGGAGGCACGATTTCACTACCAGTGGGATGATAAACTTGACGATCACGTTGTTTCCTTAGAAGGGGAATAAATTGGAGGAAATTTTACTACCCTAACCTCAGATCTATACATAATTAGATACCCCTTCCATGACCCACTGGATCATGGTGAGGCTCCTAATAAAGGTCCTTAAAATGATCAAGCGATATCCATATGAGTTAGGGTGCTAATAAACTAGGAGGAAAGCAATGTTTACCTTTTTAAATTTTTGATTAATAGTCTTAAGATGATCAAGGATCACTGGATATGCTAGATAGTGATCCTGGAGGTGGTTGGATGTTGGCCAGATATTCTAGAAAAATAAGGTAGCCTAGTCATTGGTGAGGAACTCCAGTATGGTAAAGTATAAGGTTGCGGGTGGCTAAAATGCAATCAGTATCTAGTCAGTGACTAGGATCTCCCACAAATATTCCTCTTTTTCATTATCCATAGGGGAGTATGGTTACTAATATTCCTAAGACCTAATCAATATTGGTTAGGAAACTAGGTGTGTTAGTGATTCATATCTATTTTTCTACTGATACCTGGGCAGAGGTGGAATTATACATGCCAATCATCCTTGGAAAGTTGGAGTGTCTTCCAAAGGCATGGAAAGATTCATGACCATATCTATATAGGATGGGGTATCTATGGACTCCTGTTGATTATGAAATACATCACCCCTCTTTGGATCACAGGGGATGTTCACTATATTCTAAGGGAGTTAATCCAGATTCTGACATCTCTCCTACTTCCAAGGTGGAAGTTGAGTAGAGGGAATCTAATGGAGGAAAACACAGTTTCAATGTCATCCCCTAGAAGGAGTCTAGAACATATTACACATGCATGTACCTATGGAGTAATTTGGGGACCTTATGGACCTCAGCTTCAGAGTTTATTAAACTCAGTCGATGGAATTCTTCCCCAAGTTCTGATGGTGGGGGTAGAGGTGTTTCCATCAAGACATTCACCACCTTAGCTTCTGATAGGTCGATGGTGACACGATGTTTACCTCATTCTTTCCTTATGTGGTGTGTGAATTATTATCATGAAATCCCCTAAGGTTAATGAGGATTCCTTCCACATACACCATGGAAAGCATCACAGGTATGATCCCATGATGATCATTATCCCTTCTTCCCTAGGATGGATATTTAGGGTAAGGGAAAACTTTAGCACGTGGAGGAACTTTATGTTAGTTGGTGGTGTTGTGGGGAGGAACTCCATGGTGAATTTTTTCTCCATGAGGTGTCCCATTATGGTTTCATATGGTACCCATGATGGGGAAAGTCAAACCAACCTTCATGGTGGTTAGATAGGGTATTGATCCTAATTGGGTGAATAAAGACCCCCACATGATGGTTGTAGGAGTGGGATGAGGTGCACATATAGTGTAAGGGGCCACTAGAGCTAAGGGAGATGCCTCTTTTCAGGAATGGTTTGTTTCTTTCCCTTGACATAAACATCGGGTGTTCTGGACCATGGCCAATGGAGTAGGGATGAGATTATCCTACTCGTTGGCCTATGGAATTGGTCGATGTTTTCATCACGGTTGAGTGGGATACTTATTGAGAATCTGCCAGATGGTGGTGTCCTAGGTTTTTACCTGAGCATCCCCTACCTTCTTAAAATAGGGGTGTGATCCGTTAGAGTATTTATGGGAGAGGAATCGAAAATGATTCACCTTAGTGATTGGTGGGGTTGTTCCCCCTGTGTGTCCCTTGGGGGTGTTGGAATTGTCAAGGTGATGAGGATTTAAGGTCACGAAGGACCATATCTATGGTTGGGATGACCCCTTACCGCTCATAATGTTGAACCAGGGAATTTATGACCCTATATTGAATGACTTCAGAGGGAGAGATGGGGCAATGGCACCCAAAAACTGCAAACCTGGTGGTCATCATGACAGGAACATATCTGTGTGGGATTAACACACCATCAGTTCTCCTAACACATCACCTATTAGTGATGGTTCATTGAATATTTTTAGTATCTTGAGTCCTATATCATGCATGTAACTAATCATCATTATAGGTTTGATGAAATAAATACTTAATGTGCCAAATATTATCCATTATTTCAAAGGTGGTTCCAAGATGGAGGAAGGATCCACGTCAATGATTTCTTAGACCAGAGATTCCCAACATCCTTAATCAACTCTAAATTAAAAGAGAATGGTTTCATGTTAGGCCTACCATTTTTTTTGGTGAGGCCTCAAATTGAATTTATGTATCCAGAAATTACCAAATCTAGTGGTGCCCAACATTACTAATCCAATAATGGTTCTAGGAGAATATATTCACATCGAGTTCACCATTATCATTTTCTAATTATTTCATTGGGGATGCACATCAGGTGTGATGATATAACTATTTTTCTTCCTTACCTATCCTGAAGTGGGTTTCTTCCATGGAATGGTTTTTCCTTCTCCAAGGTGGTTAGTTGGTTTCCCCACATTCCCACTTTATAAAGGCAGGTGGCCTCTAAAACTTGGGTTGGTGATGTCATCTACTTAATTGAAATAGGATGATGGGATATCAGTTCCTCCTTCCATGTATTCCTCCTTATAGATTATTACCTAGTCCGGGTATCCCTCATAGATTTAATTCATGTTTGTGAAGATCATTCCTGATTCCATATCAAGGTGGATTTTGATTAATTACACTATTTCTATCGTAACATGGAAACTACATATATTCAGAGTGGATGGTGAACTTAGACACATCTGGGAATCTATATATGTTGGGATGTTGGTCACCTGTAAAGTATTGCCCTTTCAAGGTCAAGAGAATCTCATGTATGAGGCATCTTGGAAACAATACCAAGGCATCACATGTCAGTCACCAGGTGATTGATGCTAGATGCATAAGGCATATGAGGCCCATGACCCCAAGCATATCATGTTTTTTTAAATGAGGTAGGAATTATGATGCCGATGGTGGGGGTTATAGGTTTAACGTCTTGTGGAAAAATATTGGTCATAGGTTTAAAGTCTTGTGAGGATAGGTTGGTTACAAGTTTAACATCATGTGGGGACATGCTGGTCATAGGTTTAACATTGTATGATGATAGTTTGATCACAAGTTTAACATCTTGCAGGGATAGGTTTGTGAGGTTGAGTGTGTCCTAGGGGTAGGTGATCACACTTTTAAGTTTCCACCTTCCAGGGGGAATACATGTAGATTTAATGGTGATGTTGAGGGGGTTAGAATTGAAACTCATGGAGGTGTCCTAGGTATGTAGGGATTGGGTACCCTGTTAGAAGATATGGATCAAAACCTATATAGTTCAATTGTATAGTTTATGGTTGTATGACAAGAACAATCTATCCAGTTTAATGTTATGGGGTAATGATGCTTGTGTCATGGAAGGATAAAAAACAAGGGATAGTGTGGGGCTTATAAATAGGGGATGGCCGGTGTAGGAGATTTCATACCATGTAATTCATACATGGGGTATCCTATGTTCATTTCACAGGGTGGGTGGTGAGGTTTCATCCTATGCTGATTATACATGGGTAATCCTGTGTTCATTTCATAGAGTATGGTTACAATTTAATGTCATGTACTGAGGATGTTATCGTGTAGTTTATCATTGTTCGATTAGGATGGAACCATGCGTAAACACTGCCATGGTGAGGTGTCACATGGGGGTCCCAATATTAGGGTGCTTATGATTTATAGAAATAGGAAATACAACTATCTAGGATGTGCTTGTAGCAAAGATTCTAGACATGAGGGTTGATGATACGAGACATGTGGGTGATCAAGGCACAGGTGAACCTAGTTAGAGTGGGTGTGGGGAACTTGAGCACTAAAATTGCATGAAAATGTGTTTATTAGAGGGGGAATTTGGTCAGGGACCCAAAGGTTATTGTGTGAAACTGTATAGTTTCCCATGCAAGTGAGGTTTCTTGAACCATTGGCTCTAGCGGAAGGACATTCCATGGATATTGGGGTTATAGGTGCGTGAAACTTCTGGAGTCGTAAGAGGTTTGGAGTGGTGTGAAGGGAACTAATATTGTATAAACCCATATAAACTTTAGGGAATTTGTGTGAGGATGTCTCAAACATAATCCAAGACAATTTAGGTCCCATTCAAGTCTACTCATGAAAGTCCTCTACCTTAAGGGATTCATGGGGATGCTGGAGTTATTCAATGCCACGAAATGGGAATTTGTGCTATCAATAACTGATGATTTTACCTCCATAGGTCCATCCCCAAAATAGAGAGGGGATTATTTATTCATTTCTTAAATGGTCAGTTTTGGGTGCACACATCTAGAAGTGTCATGCAAAGTGGTTATGCAGCTTTCATTCCTTTTTCTGTCGGTGGGAAGTCGTGTTAGGGAGTGGTTAATTAGTGCCTTTTTCACGTAAACAACTTATGATCTAAGGTTAAGGTTGTGTGCATTGGGAAAATATTGTGTGCTACCATATTATTAGATATTTTTAGGCTTCTTTGAGGGCCCATAAAACTTAGTATTTCATCATTGCATTTCGCACGTAATCCAGTTGCACGCTAGAAAAAAGAGTTGCATGCAAAGCCTTAAAGTTGTGTGCACTTGCTCTTAAACTCTAGAATGGTCCCTTGGACTAGGTTGTGTCTTTGGTTTAGGGGAAAACCACCTTATAGAGTTCGATACACATTTTTAGTGCCTAAAAAATAAACATAAGTATAGAAAATTATTTCCTTAGTCAAGGTTCACTATCAAGGATATCTTAGTGAATTAGGTTCACTCCTCATTCCATCATTTCCTTAGTCAAGATTCATTCCAAAGACTATCATAGTAGATATATTCCCTTACTGAATTGGTTTTACTCCATATTCTAGTCTTTATTATCCCATGAGATATTCATTTTTACCCATTGCATTGGAGGTCTATATAATTATGGGTCTCCCCATCACATAATGAAAATAATACATATGTGTGCTACAAGATCATAAAACATTCATCATATCATCATATCATAACTCATGGAAAATAAATTATTTTCATAAACAGTTCATCATTTCACCATAACATAACTTGTGGAAATGAAATGAGTTTCATAAAGGTTCCATCATAACTTAATTAACTTGTGAAAAAACAGGTTTCACAGAGTCATCCTTAAATCATCATCATCATATTCCATATAGAGAAATAAATTAGATGATATAATAATATAATATCCTTGATGAAGCATAAAAATCCTTAAAGTATGTTGTCATAAATGAAAAATACCTTTAAAATATCATTTAAAAATTTCTTTGAAAACATGAGAAAGCATCATTTTATTTTGATAACATTTTAACTAAAAAATCCCAGAATATTGAGAAAATCATTTTTTTAAATAAAAAAGAAAAATTTTAAATTTATATTCAAATAAAATAATGGATATTATGTCATAAAAATCCGTTCATGCCATATATGTTAAAAGAAAACAATTATTTCACACTTTTGTAAAAAGTAAAAATTGTCTTGTTTGAAAAAATGTTTCATTAAGAAGATTACTTTTTAAAAATTTATAAATAAAGTCAAATGTAGTGAAAATTAAAATTTTAAAACATTTAAATTATATTTAAGAATTTTCATAAAACAATTTTCAAGATTATAGACATGGAAGAAAAATTTTATCGACTAAAGAGGAAATAAAGATGGATTTTATTTAAAAATATTTTCATGATAATTTTATGTACCAATGAGAAGAAAATGGTAATAATACATAAAAAAAAAACCATATGATAAGAAAATATATGGGGTTTAAAGTTTAATATCCATATAATTTCCCTTAATGGAAATTTAGCATAGACAATCCCGAAAAGAAATGAGATTGTTACATAAACCATCACCCCAAGTTTTATATTTCTTTGTATGTTTTAAAATATCCTATATAATAAATATAAAATTATAAATATATTATATAACCATATTAATACATAACTTACTATGTACCATTCCTTTATAATTTCCATTTATCATTTTATTAATAATTTCTTCATTAAAATGAACATTAGGGTGAAAACTAGTCCATTTTCCATGCATGTTTCAGTTCAATGGTTTTAGTACATGTTCCTTGGTCATGATTTAATAATTTATAGAATATTAATCATTAAATTATGATCATGTTTATTCATAATATACATTTATAATTATTTATATAAATTTGTGATGAAAAATGAATCACATCATTGCGTGGAGATGGTAGTCCACACGTACGCATAAAAAGGTTAGAAGGTTGATGAGATCCTATAATTAAAGAAGAATAATTATTTCATATATATCAAATATATTATATATATCATATATAAACATTAAATTTCTCATAATAACCAACCATGAGCGATGGTGATGAAAAATAAATCATATCGTTTTGTGGAGGTGGTAGTCCACACGTACGCATGAAGGATACTTTTATTTCCTATTTGATAGAATGGTGGTAGAAAATGATTGATAAATCACCATAATAATAATTAAGTATATTAAATATAATTAATTAATTATTTTTTAATGGACACCATAAATTTAGAGGAGGTAGAATAATAAATAAAATTGAAAATACTCGGTTAAGAGTTATACCTATTCATTGAGAAACCTCATTTTACTTACACCTAAGCCTTGAAAAAATAATATTATGATAAAAAAGGGCCTATAGTATGGGACTATAGATGTTATTAAGGTATTAGGGTTGGTATTTGTCAATATATAGGGCTCCTAAAGTGTGAGGAAGATAGGATATGTGGTATCCTTTTATAAGGGAAGGAGACTTGTAAATTTTCAAAAGATTAAAATATAACAATGGATTACTCAAGTAAAGTGGCTCAAAAATGAAAAATATTATAATATAGTAATTATAAGGTCAAAATTACATTATCCAATCAAATTATATCAAGTATTTTTGTGATATTTTAAACCTTATCTCTTAGGCCAACCCCCCGTAAAGCAGTTTTAACCTTAATCGAGGTAACACATTTTTACTATTTTTACTACTCAATATGAAAAAAACTCAAGTTTAAATTATTAAATTATATTAATTATTATTATTAAAAATATAAAATAAATTTTAAAATATTAATTTTCTATAAGTGGTGGAAATTAATTTTAAAATTAGTGTGAAAAAATGCAGCAAAATCATTTTTAGCAAAATGAATTTTTAAGCATAAAACTGAGTTTACATTCATTCCTTATCATGTAAAAACTATTATATGAATGCTAAAATATTTTATTTAATATATTATATAAAAATTTAATTAAAATCATTCATTAATAGAGATTAATTTAATTATTAAGATAAAAAGATGTCGTACGCATAAGAAATATTTTTTAGAAAAATATATCTTTTTAGTTTCAAATGATTTTATTTTAATTTCTAACCAATTAAAAAATAATGAATTAATTTTATAAATATATAAAAAATAATTTTTCATAAGTTATTTTTTCTTATTCATACCTTACAATCCAATGAACATATGATAATTATTACATTAAATAATAATATTTTAATAGCATATCATTGTTTGTTTAAACTCGATGGTGTGTGTAAAGAAAGCTATCAAAGTAATAAAATTAATTTTAAGAGAAATATATCATAAAATCTTAGGGTTTTATATTATACCCACTTATAATAATTTCTCTATTGAAATTTATCATTCTGATACAAACAACCTAGGATACTTCTGTCTCATCACATATTCCGGTTACCACGTAGCTTCCTCAAATTTATGGCTTCACCAAAAAACTTTGACCATGTGAGTGGTCTTGCTGCACAACACTTTATCTATTTGAAATAGAATCTCCACCGGTTGTTACTCATAAGAGTGATAATTCTCTAGTGGTACAACCTCTAAGTTCAGTATATGTGAAGGATCAAGTATGCACTTCCTCATGAGAGATACATGAAGTACATTATTAACTTGAGAGAGATTTGATGGAAGTGAAAAGTGATAAGAAAATATCCTAATATGATCAGAATTTTTGAAGGGAACGATATATCTAGGGCTCAATTTTCCATTATTTCCAAATCTCATAACCTTTTTCCATGTAAAAATTCATAGGAATACCTTCTCACCAACTTCGAACTCAATATCTCACCAAATATTGTTAGTATAACTTTTTTATTGGCTATGAGATTCCATGATGTGATACTAAATAGATCTAACTTTCTCTTCCATCTACTCAACTAACTCATGTACTGATTTATTTCGGTCTCCAACTTCATCGCAACATGCTGGAGTTATACATTTTTTTCTATATAGAGCTTCATAAGGATCCATCTGAATGCTTGAGTGAAATCTATTATTGTAATAAAATTTGACTATAGATTGGTGTTGAACCCAACCATTTTTAAAATTCATAGAACATGATCTCAAAATATATTTTAGTTTTTGAATGGTCCTATCATACTGACCATATTTTTGAGGATGACATGCAATACTAAACCTCAACTCTATATCTAGAGCCTATTGAAGACTTCTCAAGAACTTTGAGGAAATACATGGATACCGATCATAAAAAATTGAGAGTGGTACTTTGTGTAATATCACCCCTTCCTTAATGTATATCCTAGGAAGTTGATAAATATAAAAATCTTCTATGGTGGAAATAAAGTGTGTTAACTTCATAATGAAATCAACTACAATCCAAATAACATTATGCCATTTAGATGTTTTGGGGAGTCCAATGATGAAATCCATAGTAATGTTTTTCCATTTACATTATGGTATGTGTAATGGATGTAACATAATATTTTAATTATATCTCATAAACTTAAATTTTTTACATATCAGGTATCGAGATACATAATATGTAATATTCCTTTTTATATTATCAAACTATAAATATACTTTCAGATCTCTATACATCTTCATACTTTTAGGGTAAATAGAGAATGATGAACTATTAGCCTAATAAAATAGATCCTAAATCAATTTTATAATTGATAAGACACATAATTGGTTCCTAGAACTTATCATTCAATCATAATCATGGTTTAACTCAGGAATAATTCTCACCTTCTTTTATAGTTTTTCATTCTCCTTCTGTGCCTCTTTAATCCTCACATGGATGCATGGTTGAAAATTCATTTTAGAAAGATATAATTCATACCATTTCTTTATTATTTCAAGATCCATATTCTATAGATCCATAAATGTTGGGTCTCTTATCAATCCTTATCATGAACAAACTAGAATGGACTTTCTGACTTAGAGCATCAGTCACCTTGTTCTCCTTCCTAGGGTGGTAGTGTATTGAGTAGTAATAATCTCTAATCAAATCCAACCATATACTTTGTTGAATATTAAACTATTTTTGTGAATATATAATTCAAGATTTTATGATTAGTACATATATCACATTGTTCACCATAAATATAATACCTCCATATTTTTAGTGCAAAAATCACCGCTACCAACTCTAAACCATGATTCGGGTAATTTTTATCATGAATTTTAAATTAGTGTGAGTCATAATAAATCATTATAGAATTATAGATGAGGATGAATCCCATTACCTTCTTTGATACATCAATAAATATTACAAACCCTTTTCCACTATAGGGTAGTGTAAGTACAAGTGCACTAACCAACCTTCTTTTCAGTTCCTCGATTTTTTTTCACATTCATCTGTAAAAAGGAACTTGGATCCCTTTAGAGTTAACTTGGTTATTATATTAGATATACATTATAAATATATCATAAATTATCATTATTATCCTACCAATCCAACATAACTATGGATCTTAGTCACCATGGTTGGTCTGGGTCATTTTTCAATAACTTCCATCTTTGAAGGATCCATCGATATACCCTCACTTGAGATTATATTACCCTAGAATGAGAATCTATATTTCCAAAACTCACACTTTGTAAATTTAGAGTATGAATTGTCCTTCCTTAGGGTCTTAAGAACGATCCTCAAATAATCTCCATTCTCTTAATTTATCTTTGAATATATAAGAATATCATCTATAAAGACTATCAAAAATTGATAAAGGTAATCTATAAAGACTATTAATTAGATCCTTAAAGATAGTGAGGGAATTGGTAAGTCAAAATGTCATCACTATAAATTCATAATGACTATACCTCATATGGAAGGATTTCTTAGATATATCCTCCTTCTTGACCCTAAATTTATGATATCTAAAATAAATTTCAATCTTGGAAAAGTATTGAGCTACGTGTAGTTGATTAAACAAGTCATCAATACGAGGTATATGATACCTATTCTTGATAGTGATCTTGTTAAGTTCTCGATAATTAATTAAAAGAATCATTGTCCCATTTTTATTATTAACCAAAATAATAGGTATACCCCATGGTAACACACTAGGGAATATGAATCCCTTATCAATATTCTTCTATATTTTCTTATTCAATTCCTACAACTCAATCAGGGATATTTTGTATAGAGTCTTTGAAATAGGTGTAGCACCAGGTATGAGTTATATTGAAAACTCGACTTCATGATTTGGGGGAAGACTTGGAAAGTATTAAGAAAATAAATTAGTGAAATCTTGAACAATTGGCATATCTTTGATGTTGAGTTTTCCCCTAACCATTTGAGATAAATATCCCTCATGAATAGGTAGTAAGACCCATATAATGTAAGTAACTCCCATTAGAATTTCACATTCACCCTCTTACCAAAATATGATCACATTTTGATTAGGAATATCAAATGCAACTTAACTTCCCTAAAAATAAATATGGGATCTATATAAATAAAGACAATCCATTCCCAAAATCACATGAAATTCAATTATAAGGAGAAAAAAAATATTTTAAGGAATTATATTCCCACAAAATTCTATCAAAGAAGAGCTATAGACTTGAGATGAGATCATCATAAAATTATTATTTTTTAATATTAACTCAACATCTAGTTATTGACATGGTGAAATGATACCCTTAGAAAATTATTTATATATAAAAGAGTTGGTAAATCCATAATCAAATATGACAATTGAAATTATATAATGGATGATAAGTATACCTTTTACCACTGCATTCTTGAAAACCAATTTAGAAGTTGTGATAGCATGAGATTTACCGTTGTCTATGTGCTTTAGAGGTTGTTGACATAGATTTTCATCATTAATCCTTGGATTCATGAACTGTTTGGCATAATTTATGAACTAATTGCAATTATAGAATTATAGTGTGAGTGGAACATTCGGTTGATAGTTTTCACTATTCATTTTATCAACTAGCCTCTTCACATAAATTTAGAATTGTTTTGATTGATATAATTATTTTCCATAGTAGAAACAATCACTAGAAATCATAAGGTAATTTACTTCATGCCTCATTCCACACTCTTGACATGAAAGAAAACTAATTTTCTTTCATCCATGGGTTTTATTATTATAATTTCCTCAAAATTACATCTTTATCTTTTTTCCCCAAAACCACAAGAACACATAGATTATATAATTTTAAATTCTAAATTAGTAGAATATCAAACAATTTCTTTATAACTATCAAATTTTATTATATCCAATTACTTTTAGATACTTGGTCTCAAGCTAGAAAAGAATCGATCAAATTTTCTTATAGGATCAATGATAAAACTAGAATAGTACCTTGAAAGTATAGTGAAATTTTCCACATAGGTTCTAATAAATTATTCATCCTTCCACTTTAGTTCTAGAAATTCTATTTCCATTTTCATGTGAAGAGCTTGGAGAAAATATTTATTGAAAAATAGCTTCTTAAAATATTTCCATGTCATGGAGTCAATTTCCTCTTCTTGCCTCATATTCTTGATAAGAGTCCACTATTAATCTACTTCACCTTTCAAATGATATACTACCAAGAAAAACGTTTTATGTTATAAACATCAAGGAATATAAAATATCTTTTCAGTGGTACCGATCCATTTCTTAGAAATTAGCAGATCAAAGGAACCACTGAAGGAAGGCGGACCTTGCTGCATGAAAGAATCAATAGTGATTTTTTACTTCATTTACATATTTATAAGATCATCACAATTCATGTTATTGTTCATAGAATGCGAGAGTTGGGTGACCACATCCACAATATTTCACATCCCAACTCTCATTTGATTTGGTTTCTCATGAGGATGATTATTTCATTAACAGTCAAATTTAACATTAAAACAATTCCTCATGAGTCCAATAATTGACTAAGAACAAAAAGTATAGTTTGACCAACAATAATCATAGTGAGTAATCATGTAATCATGAAAAATCATTCATTGTATGTCTTAATTGTAACACCCCGGTTTTTCTTTAAGGTGAAAAACCTTATTATTTCAAGTTTAATTCCTTGGGTTTTTCCTAATATGAATTCCCAGTGGGTTGAGGATATTTTTGGGGTATCTAGGGATTATTTGAAGCCTTGATCCCCATGTTTTATAGGAAATAGGTAGACCACATGGTTAGTTTAAACTGTACATCCCAGCCTGTATGGTTTGATTAAATCATGTGGGGTGCTCCAGTGCACTACAGATGGCCACATGATAATGAAAATGTTACAAGTCATGCTAAAAAGGCATATTTCTTGGGTTGTGCATGATTAGTCTAATTTTTCTATTATCCCATGCATGGGGTTCCCATGGACAGTGACTATAGCATGATTGGCATACGATTTGGACACCCGTGTGGCCAAACTGTGCAACCTCTTAAATTAGGGTGAAATTCCATTTTTACCCTCCATATATTTAAAAATAAAACCCCCTTTCTATTATTTTTTTCTCTAATATCAGCCCGAGTGAAGAGCTCCTCCACCATCCTCACTTAGGTTTTGATCCCTCTTCTTTGATCTTAGTTTGAATCAAGTGTGGTCTGTCATGTTGGATTCCTCCCGGTAAGATATTTGATCCATTAACTTCTTTTATCTGTTTATATTTCCATCTTCGACTATATTTAAGTGAGAGCTAATATGCCATATTTCTAGGGTATTTTTATATTCTTATGTTTTATTCTAATTCAGACCAAACCAAGGGATGATACTAGACATGTGTTCATCTAACACCATAAGGTAGGTGTTCTATGACTTTTCCCTCAAGTATTGTTGATCTATAATTGTCATCACTATGCTATGTGCTGGTTTCACTTGTGCTTTTACCCTAAAATCAATTTACCTTAAATTATTGTTTAATTAGGAATTTAATCACCCTATTTGACCCTCTTATTATTGTTATAGGTCCATAACCTCAACTTGATCCACCCCTTTGGGTGTACTATACACATGATGACGCACCTCTTTATATGTTAATAACCAAAACACCCATTGGCGTGTTTGGTTTGAATTAATGAAAGATTTAATTAATTTAATTGGTTAAATTTATCCTTTATAAAT
The DNA here is from genome assembly GCA_963277665.1 of Viscum album. Lineage (NCBI taxonomy): Eukaryota > Viridiplantae > Streptophyta > Magnoliopsida > Santalales > Viscaceae > Viscum > Viscum album. The sequence continues at coordinate 1,111,653,866 of OY728150.1, read as the reverse complement.
GGTAAAGCATGTTTAACTTGGCTATTATTAAGTTTAAATCAAATGATTAATGGTATGAAACCTTATATACCCCTTTGTCATTATTGAATGAAAATGTAAGGACTTTAATTATATAAAATTAATTATTTGGAATGGTTATCACATGGAATTGGTTACTTAATTAAGAATAAGGTTCCTATTTATATTATAGAATTTTTTATTATTATAGGAGTGGTTAGACTTGAGCCAGCCTTGGATTCCTGAGGGAATTCCTTGAGCACTCAAAGGACGCCACCCCGATTCATTGGGATGGTTTCCAAGGGAGACAGCCACATTGAAACTCAGTTAATGTCATAATTATACATTAATTACTAATTTTGGTGTCAAATTTTCACTATAATCATCCCTTGATATTATAATTCCTTAGATACACTCCTTGGATTCAACTGATATCCTGAGACAGGAGGCAACTTGGATTCTTCCCTTGGGCCCCAGTCATGCTTAACCCAAGATTTACTTTGGACATGATCCATAGACTTATATAGTCTTTATTATAGTGGAATTAATTTTTTTTAACCCTTGGATTACACTTAGAACCTTATAGCTAGGATTTATGGTTTATGTTCTGTGAGATAGTTCAACCTTCTAAGGTCAAGGTTTCCTTGTTTTTGCTTGGATCATGTATCACTATTATTATGACTTAGATTCCCTGGTTTCAACTCGGGTACTATTTTATGATTAATTAAATCATAACACTTTGTTTATACATGATAGACCCCAAATTCTTGAAAGTTCCTTGTTCATACATTACAGACATGAGCCAAAGTAGGTATGGTCGATCGGGCATCCCATGAGGAGTCCATGCCCAACATGATTATTACTTCATGCATGTTATTCCACTACTAATATTTATATCCACACAATATTTATTTTATATTCATATATGGGATTTTTATAGATTCTATTGGTGGTGGACTACTGAGTATATCTCACACCCTATTCGGGATGTTGTTTGGTACTCAGATAGACTTTATGGATGCAGGTCGGGATAAGGGAAAGTGACCAATATTTGGATGCTTGATTGATATTAGCATGAGATATTGGATGCATGGGACCAAGCCTTGGATCATGATTCTATTGGATATAACCCTTTTTGGTCTTTAATTCTTTTTAATATGCACGCATTTACATATTCCTTCATTTTTTATAGCTCTATAAAATACTCATTATTTTGTATACAGTGACACTTTTGGATTTATGTACTATTACTTTTTGGATGATTTACCTTAATTACTCCATTTTTATTATTATGATTATACTATTTATTAATTATCTCACTATTTTACTACTCTGATTATGAGGGTATATTATCCCCACCACCCCACCATATACCCTCATTGCTAGTCAGCAGCCTCTGGAATCCAGGGAGGTATGCTTGAGGTGTTGTGACCAACTGGGTTTGGTTACTTATAAGTGAACTAGGTATGGGATGTTAAAAATTGGTATAAAAGTGGCTTCTTTTCCTATTACTATTTGGGTTATTATGCAGGAGACTAGGATGTGTTGGAATTTGGTAATGAGCCTGTTATTGGGAGTAGCTAACCCATATACAGGGGAAATTCCAAATTGCTTGGTATGGGAATTGTTGTTCTGGATTATGCCAGTTTTAGTTGTAATTATTTCACCATGGGGTGATGCACATGGATTATGGATTTTTTTTTATTTTTTTGGAATTTATTTTTTCCCCTAGCCTAGTATGTAAAGGAACTAGTGTCTCATGCATCATTATAGGAATGTGAGGATTGATATATCATGCATTATTCCATGCCAAATTTACTTATTGTGTGCATTTTTTATTGTATATTCCTTATACCTTGATAGTAATATTTTCTATTGTGTTAATGTTTCTCGTAGGGATAAAATAATTAGAATAATTAAAGTTTCTACATCAACCTAAATGGTGTTTTTCCATATAGTGTGATGGTGATACCTTAATTAGTGAATTATATTGAGTTTGAGATTTTAACCATTGGTCGCATGGGATGAAATGTTAGTTGGTTACAATTACATGTATTCTAGTTGAAATTTAAAGAGAGTGTGTGCCTCTATAAATTGGGAATGGGGATCCATCTAACTAAACCATCACAAAATCCTGGTTATAGTTACATGTAGTACCATTTTCAATTTACAAATCAAAGTAATTTATAACTTGGGAATGATAGAAACATCTAACTGGACCTTGACACACACACACACACACACACATATATATATACAAATATACATAAATAACTATTTAAGAACTATTGAGTTCTAAACTTAAATGACATGGTTTCCATTAAATAGCGAATCCAATTGCATCTTAAAGGGTGTTTTCCTATATAACTTGTAATTGACACACTGTATACTGAAACCCCTATTATAAAATAGAAAATTTGAAATAGGTACAACCTAATAGTAGGAAGTAGGTAGTATATATATTTATTCATTATGGTCTTATACATCATCCATACCTAGATTACGAGCAGGAATAAGGGTGTAACTCTTATATAGAAAGGCTTGTACATATCCTATTCTTATATATGCGATTATATCATTATTAAATATTATCTAAGGTGTGTGTTTTGAATTTTTAGAGCTATTCCATATCAACGTGTTCTAGTAGAGTTCTAGAAAGGTGGCGATGGCCATATTCTTGAAGTGGGGGGACCTAACCCGCTAGTAGTGCCACCTACGACACCTTCAGTTATACTTGACATGGTCACTGACACCCAATTTCAATAGGGTTTATTACGGTTTATGTAGAAAATCTAGGGAGATTTGTGACCCACCCCTACTATGGAAGAGCTGACATAAGATTTTCAGCAACATAATATACCCATGTTTTTGGGGGATGGCTGTCTACAGGCTATTGGGACATGAATATAGGCCATGATATATATCTTTGATCACCTAGAGATATCTTTAGAGAGGAGGGTCAAGCTCATATCTTATATTATTCATGGTTCTGCCAATAGTTAGTGGGATGTTATTACTCTGAAATACCAACACTGTGATATGTTCTAAAGAGATTTTTAGGCTACTTTATATGACTATTTATTTCCAGATACATTGAGATATGACATAGCTAGGAAATTCCTATACCTAGAGAAAATATCCATGTTAGTTATGGATTATTCAGCTTAATTTACCAAGATTCATCGCTTTTAACCTTCCTTCACTACTGATTTCCACAACGACACACTTTGAGGATGGGATTAGGTATGCAATCTGATCTTAGGTAAATGTTTTCTGCTTGACTACCATTTTGGGAATTGTGAACTAGTACCTTATCACTAAGAAAAATTTGAGGGAACATGACAGTGCATGGAATTTTAGTTCAATACTAAGATAGGTTAGTATTTCAACCAACAATAGGAAACATCATTTAGAGGGTTATTAATAGAGAAGTGGAAAATAGAGTATCCGCATCAGTAGTTCTATTATATTCCATCATCATGGGCGATATGGTCACATAAAGCCTTAGTGTGACCAAGACCCAGTTGAGTACTGTGATTTTGGTAGAATGGGGAATCTTTAGAGATTTTCATAGACCTTTCCATATGTTCTCATTGGTATAAGGTTCACACAAGCTCCATCTTCCAAGATAGTATTAGTATCTCCACATTAGAATAGAAGCTAGACCACTACTAGCTATATAGGCCAAGGAGGTGGACGTGGTTGAGGAGGACAGACTTAGGATACACAATTCTAGCTAAGTGGACCTGCTCTAGGTAGTCAGGGTTCAAATCAAATCCATAGATCAATCCAGATGTATGAAATGAAGCCTCTACCTAAGGAGTAGGATGCTAAACCATCTATAATCAGAGGTATAATCTTAGTAGCCTCTACTTTAGTGTCTTCCTTTTTTGATATAGTAATTTCCCATTTTTTTATCTTTATGGAGGTCATGGAAAGCCTTGGTATTGATATTTAGTACTTCTTTGGTGTGACGAGACTTGATAATCCATTTATAATTTTATCGAAGAGTGTACTCCAGTGCAAGGAATGACCCCTTGAGAAGGGTGGCTATCATTTCTTATGGGACCTCTTCATCCTTAAGATGACGTTCTTTGATTTATTTCTCGGAATGGAATGGTTAGTTATCTATCATGTTTATGTGGACTTATATCACCACATGGTATCTTTTAAATCACCATAGGGTGGTAGCTATATTCACAAGGGTGAATGTAATGTCTAGGAAAGTAGGGATGGACTAGAATGTTGTGGGATGAATAGTGTGAGAAACCATATTGTTATCTATTAGATGGATGATCAGGGAACATGATTGGATGTTTTCCATCCTATAGTATATCATTTCAGATACTTTTTACTTAATGATTTTTTAATACCAACACTTAAGAGAGAGGTAGAGTTTTCTATTGATCTAGTTCCAATAGTAGCACCGATATCCATTCCTCCTTATAGGATGGCTTATACCAAGTTACAGAAGATCAAGTGGAAACTATAGGACTTATAATCTAAGGGTTTTATATATCCCAATACTTCACCTTGGGATTCACCTATCATTTTTACTAAGAATTTGGATGGTATCCTCAATAATTGCATGGATTACCATCAGTTGAACCATCTTATGATTAATAACCGGTATCCACTAACTCATATAGACACACTCTTTGACCAGCTATGAGGAGAGAGGGTTTTCTCTAGGATTTATTTTAGGTAAATTTATCACTAGATATAAGTTAGACCACCAAAAAAACCTTGTATAACATTTCTTAGTAGGTATGATAATTATGAGTATATGGTTATTTCATTTAGTTTGATGAATGCAACAACTATTTTCATGGATTTGATGAATCAAGGTTTTCACCATTACCTGAATTAATTTATGGTAGTCTTAATGGAAAATATCTTAGCACATTCTCATACTTGACACGAACATGACATCTTGAGATCATGCTGAATACACTAAGAGATAACCATCTGTTTTCTATGATCACAAAATGCCACTTTTGGATCAATAAGGTTCACTTCTTGGTTCACATCATTTCAGTGTATTGAGTTTCCATTAACCAAAGAATGTGATATCCATAGTATCTTGAGACCAACCCAAGATTTTTTTTGACATCTTAATTTTCTTGGGGTTGGATGGCTATTAAAATCAATTTATTTAGGAATTTTCACACCTAGAAGCACCTCTCACGGGATTGAAAAAAGGGTGTTAAGTTTTTATGGTTAGATTCATGTGATACAACCCTTTAGAATATGAAAGGGATACTAGATTCAACTCTGATCCCAATTCTACCAAAGTTGGTAAGAATATAAATAGTTTATTATGATGTATCAAACATCGAACTAGGAGAAGTTTTGATGCAGGAAGATCAAGTCATAGAATATAGGTCTCATTAGTTGAGGCCACATGAGAGGAATTAACCAACACATGATCTTGATTTTATAGCTGTAGTTCATGCTTTTCATTTTTGAAGTCATTATTTTCTTGGAGATAAGTTTTTAGTGCTTATAAAACACATGAACCTCGAGTACATATTTACACAGAGTGACTTGAATATTAGGTAGAGGAGGCGTGTTTAATTCCTACAATCCTTTTATTTTGATCTTGAAAATACACCTAGGAAGTGTAATGTTGTAGCAAATGATCTAATACGGAGGACTTAGACATAGGCAGTTCAGGAGGGAAATAGTGAGTGGCAGTTGATAGCCCTATTTTATAAGATACACATAGAGGTCTAGGAGAATCATAAATAGCCTATCCTTATAGATTTTATAGTGACCTATTCACTTCTTGATAGAGTGAACATATGACAATTATTGGATCTTGAGGGCCTAGTCCTAAGGGAGAGTGTTTCAGGCGAGGACCCTCCACCAGGATGGATAGTTGATGAGGATGAGGTCTTTCACATCCATAAATACATTAAGATTCCTATAAATATCCAAGAGGAATTGATATGAGAGTCTCATGTTTCTACTTGTGTAGTACACCCTAAGCTTACAAATATGCATCATGATCTATGACTCCAATACTGGTGGACTAGTATGAAAAGGGAGATAACTATCTTTGTTATTAGGTGTTCCACCTATTAGCAGGTAAAGGCATAACACTAGTGACTAAAAGGGATTTTACAGCCATTTCCCATTCCTAAGTGGAAATGGGATGGCATCACCATGGACTTTGTGACTATCTTACCAAGATCCCCTCAAGGAAATGATGTAGTATGGGTGATCATCAACAATCTCACCATGGTCTATCACTTTTTACCTATATAGGATACCTTTTCTATGGATGAGCTTAGTAGACTCTATGTCCAAGAAATTATATAACTTCATGGATACCTAAAAACAATTATATCAGATAGGGATGCTTGTTTCACTTCTCAGTTCTGGAAAGGGCTGTAGAGGGAATCAGGAACACAAATACTTTTGAGTATAACATACCACCCTCAGACCGATAGTCAGTCTGAGTAGAAAATATAGGCGTTAAAGGAAATTATTAGAGAATTAATCCTCAATTTTTGAGGTTCTTTAAAAAAACACATACCCATAGATTAATTCTATAATAATAAAATATTCTAGGAGACTATTCAGATGGATCCTTATGAGGCCCTTTATAGTACATACCGTTCACCTCTATGCTGGAAGGGGATGAAACACTACTTGGAACTCATCTCATTTAGGATAATTTAGAGTAGGTTTAGATGACCAAAAAGATAATGGATACAACTTAGTCTAGACATAATTTTTATTCCAATGGAAATCAATGATCTCTAGATCTCAATATTAGGGATCGAGTCTTCTTGCATGTATTGACTAGACTTGGGCATCAATGGTTTAGGTGGTAAAGTATGTTATTGCCTAACTTTGTTGGACCTTTTAAGGTTTTGGAGAGGGTCAGATTATTAGCTTATTAAATAACACTCCCTAAGATATATAATTCAATTCACGAAATGTTTCACATTTCTCAACTACATCGACACTACTTAGAACCATCTCACATATTTCAGCTTGATGAGATAGAACTCAATGTTGATGATTATTTTGAGGAGGACCCTATACACATTTTTTATCAAAGCACAAAGGATCTTAGAGGTAGGTTAGTTCCTTTAGTCCGGGTGATATGAAAGTATATCCATGTATAGGATGAGACCTAGGAGAGAGAGGCCTACATACATTCCTAGTGGAATGATCTTTTCTCTAATGATTATTTTTTACCCTTGTAAGGGATACTTGGGGATCAGTTGTCTTAAGTGGGGGAGGCTATAACAACCTGGATTTTCTATAAGGTACAAATCATTTTTATTTCAAGTTTAATTCCTTGGTTTTTTCCTAATATGAATGCCCAATGGTTTGAGGATCTTTTTGAGGGTATCCAGGGATTGTTCAAAGCTTGGAGACTTAAGTTTTGGAGGAAATAGGTGGTCTGCATAGTTAGTTCAAACCATGCCACCCAGTCTTCACAATTTTATTAAACCGTGCGGGGTGATCTAGTGTACTAAAGAGGGGCACAAGGTTTGTTCAAACTATAAAGCCTAGGCCACACAATTATAAAAATTCATTAGGTCTTATTGTATATGAATTTTTCATCTGCTACATACTGTTAGTATAACGATGTGACTAACCTATGAGAGGGGTGCCTGTGGATAGTGATTGTTATACAATTGGTGAACTGTTTGGAAAAAATTTCAATCAAACTGTAAAAACTCTTAAATTAGTGTGAAATTCCATTTTTACCCTCCTTATATTTAAAACTCAAACCCCTTTCTATTATTTTTTTCTATAGAAGCATCCCGCATAAAGAGATCCTCCACCCTCTTCACATAATCTTTGATCCCTCTTCTTTAATCATAGTCTAAATCAAGTTCTATATATCACATTGTATTCCTCTTGATAAGATCTTTGATACTTTACCTTATTTTCTTAGTTTGTCTTTTCCATCTTTAGTTCTATTTAGGTGAGAGCTAATATTCCCTATTTTCAAGGTATTTTCTATTCTTTTGTTTTCTTGTGATTTAGAAAAAAACAAGGGACAATACTGGATGAGTGTTCATCTAAATCTATAAGGTAGGTGTTATATGAATTTTCACTAAAGTTTCATTGATTTATAATTGTATTCATTGTGACACGTACCAGTTTCACCCACAATTTTCCCATAAAACCAATTTTCCTTAAATTAATTGTTTCATTAGGAATTTAAATTCCCTATTAGACCCTATTATTATTATTGGAGGTCCATAACCTAAACTTGATCCATCCCTTTGGGTGTTCCATACTCATTCCAATGCACCCCTTTACATGTTAATAACCGAAACACCCATTGGTGTGTTTGGTTTGACTTCCTTAATGATTTAATCAATTTAAGTGATTAAATTGACACTTTATAAATGGGAAAACATGTTTAGATTATATTTTATTCAGTTGAAATCAATTGATTAATGATATGAAACCCTATATACCCCTTTTTCATTATTGAATGAAAAGGTAAGGACTTAAATTATATAAAGTGACTGATTTGTAATGGTTATCACATGGCCTTAGTTACTTCATTAAGACCAAGCTGCCAATTGATAATTTGGAACTTTTTCTTATTATAGGAGTGGTCAGACTTGAGCTAGCCTTGGAATCCTGAGGGAGTTACTTGAACACCTAGAGGATTCCAACCCAATTCATTGGTCCAATTACAAAGAGAGATACCCACCTTGGAACTTTTTCAATGTATTATTTATACTTTAATGACTTTATGTGGTACCAATGATTCACTAGACTCATATATGGATATTATAATGCCTCATATACACTCCTTTGATTCAGCTAATGTCCTCATACAAGAGGCACCTTGGATTCTTCCCTTGGTCCCTAGTCATGCTTAGCCCAAGATTTACTATGGAAATTCTCTATGGACTCATTTAGACTTTATTACAATGGAATTCCTTGGGTGTACCCCTTGTATTACACTTATAAACTTATAATTAAGTGGCATGGTTTATGTGTCATGAGCTGATTGAACCTTCTAAGGTCAAGGATGACTTGTTTTCTCTTAGATCCTATATTCCTATTATTATGGATTGGACACCCTGGTTTTACCTTGGGTCATATTTTGTGATTACCTAAACTAGTAAAATTTGGTTATACATGATATACCCTAACCTCTTGTAGGTCCCTTGTTCAGACATTATCAGCATGATCTAAAGTAGGTATGGTCGGCTGAGCATCCCATGAGGAGTCTGATTCCAATGTGATTATTATTTCACGCATGTTATTACACTACCTATATTTATATCTACACACTATTACTTTTATATTCATGGAACAGATTTTTATAGATGTATTTGGTGGTGTCCTACTGAGTATATCTCATTACCTATTTTGTTCATCATTTGTTACCCAAAAAAACTTTATGAATGTAGGTAAGGAAAAGGGAAGGCACCCAATCTTAGATGCTTGATTGATATTAGCATAATAGATTAGGAGCATGATATTGATCCTTGGATCATGATGCTATTCAAGATATCCCTTTTTAGTATTTTTTCTTTTTTATATACATGTGTGTATGTATGCCTTCATTTTGTATAGATCCATGATATACATCATTTTGTATATGGTCCCACTTTTGGATTGATGTACTATTACTATCTAGATGGTTTACCTTCATTACTCGTTTGTCATTATTATGCTTATGATATTTATTCATTATCTCAACACTATTCTACTATCATTATGAGGGTATAGTCTCCACATTATACCACCATGGACCCTTACTACTAGTTGATAGCCTCTGGTGTCCGGGGAGGCACGCTTGAGGCCTTGTGACTAATCAAGTTCGGTTACTTATCAGTGAACTGAGTCTGGGATGTTACATTAATAATGATATTTTTTTTAAATCTATGAAAATATAGGTTTAACCTTGGTAATTCATGACCATAATCTATCAAAATCATTTATAATGGTTCATAAAGAAAATATTAATTAACCCAAGAATATCCCCCAGGAGTGTCTAGATAGGCGTGTAGTCTTACGCCCACTCATCATGCATTGGCGATGATTGAGTTAATACCCAATCCTCCCCATTAAGAGTTATTACCCCTAGATGCATCTATGCCACTACTGCATCCACTTTATAATATCCATATAGAGATATATTTTCTAAGAAAACCACACAATATCTACTTTACCAAAGCTTTAGAATGTTATCCTATACTCAAACTTATCTGTAGCGTTTTCAATAAAGTTATCTAATACTAATATCCAAAGATTAACTAAACCCTAACCTGATACCAACTGAGTCTAGCCAATACTTTAATACATATATATTGCATCATTTTAGATGAACATTCAATTCATATCATAATAAAATTCACCCCATAACTATAAAGGTTTATAGTCTTTTGAGACTAGATACACAATCATCTTGTTTCATGAAATATTTTAAACATCTCCAACAAAGATATTATCACATAATACACTTCTTAGAAATACCCTACTTAAAACCTTTCTTCATAAGCTAGGGAAAGTAAACATAATAAATAGTGAACTTAGATGCTCAGTAAGGGTAAATATAAGAGATATCAATCAATTATCATAAATGAGAATAAGATAAGAATAAGGGTATAATAACATTATTGTAACTTACAATAATCATGCCCAATCAGTCAAATATCATTAATCATAAATCATGAAATAAGGTTTTTTCATAACAAAATACATAATTCATAAGTGTGTGGAATCGTCAATATTTAACCATAATCTATGATAACATATCATAAACATAATAATTTTTTTAGTATACACATAAGAATATAAAATCATTTCCTTAGTCAAGAATCACTACTAAGGGTATCATAGTAGATTGGGCTCACTCACCATTCCATAATTTCCTTAGTCAATGTTTACTCCTAAGACTATCATAATGGACATAGTACCTTACTGAACTAGGTTCACTCCCCATTCCAATCCTTATTATCTAATGAGATATCCATATTTACCCAATACATTATAGAGCTATATAATTTCAGGCCCACTTATCACATAATTAAAATAATACATATGTGTACCACAAGATCATTAAAAATTCATTATATCATCATATTATAAACCATGGTAATTAAACTAGTTTCATAAATTTTTTATCATTTCATCATATCATAACCTGTGGAAAAGAAACAAGTTTCATATTGGTTTCATCACAACTTAATTAACCTATGGGAAAGAAATGGGTTTCAATAATCATCCTTAAATTATCACCATTATAAGCTATCCAGAGAAAGAAATTGGATGGTATCATAAGATCATATCCCTATTAAATCATAACAATCATTAAAGGATATCAATATAGATAGAAAATACCATTAAAATATCATTCAAACCTTTCTTTTTTTAAAACAAGAGAAAACATCCTTTTCTTTTAATAACCTTTTAACTAAAAATTCCTAGAATATTGAGAAAATTGTTTTCTTTGAAAATAACCAAGGAAAATAATAAATTTATATTCAAACCAAATAACTATCATGATGGTGAAAAAATTCATTCATTTCATATATGTTAAAAGAAAACACCCCTTTCACACTTTTACAAAAAGTCAAAAATGACATCTTCAGAAAAACATTTATTTAAAAATATTCCTTTTTAAACCATTTTAAATAAATTCAAAGGTATTAAAAATTATATTTTTAAAAAATTTAAACTATAATTAATAATTTTCATAAAACAATTTTTAATATTATGGACATGGAAGAAAAATTTCATTGACCAAAGAGGAAATAATCTCAGCTTTTCTTTAAAAACATTTTTTTGATCATTTTAAGTACCAATGAGAAGAAAATGGTACTAGTACATAAAAATTCAGAAATAATAATATGAGAATAAAATATATGGGTTTTTAATCTTAATATCCCTGTAATTTATCTCAATGTAAATTTATAACATACAATTTTGAAAAGAAATGAGATTTTAACATAAACCCTTACCTCAAGTTCTGCATTTCTTCATAAACATTAAAATATCCTATATAATAAATATATATATTAAATAAAAATATTAATACATAATTTATTATATATCATTTCTTATATAATTTCCAATTATTCTTTTATTAATAATTTCTTTATTAAAACGAACATTCGAGGTGAAAACTAGTCTGTTTTCCATGCATGTTTCAGTTCGATGGTCCCAATAATCACACCTTGGTAATGGATTCATTATATATATAAAATTAATCATTAAATAAGTATAATATTTATTCATCATATAACTTTATAATTATTCAGATAATTTGGTGATGAAAAATGAATCATAACATTGCTTGGAGGTGGTATTCCACATGTACGCACAAGCGATGCTATCATTTTACAAAAAATGGAAAGGTAAAAAGTTAGATAATATAATATAATTATAGAAGAATAATTATTTAATAAATACCATATATAAATATTAAATAAATTATAATAACTAACCATGAGTTATGGTGATGGAGAATGAATCATACCGCTATATGGAGGCGGTTGTCCATATGTCGCATGAGCAATACTTTCATTTCATATTTGATAAAAAAGAGGTGGAAAATGGTTGATCCATCATCATAATAAAAATTAATTATATTTAATCCAATGAAGTAATTATTTTATAATGGATAAAATATATTTATAGTAGGTAGAATAATAAATAAAATTAAAAGTACTCAGTTACGAGTTATACCTCTTTGTTGTGAAACCTCCTTTGGATTACACCTTAATCCATGAAAGGATGATATTATGATAAAAAAAGTATATATATGGAGTGTATATGAATTTTAGTAAGGTATTAGGGTATTAAATATCCAATCTATAAGTCTCATGAAGTTTTAGGATGAGAGTAGAGGTGGTATCCTTTTATAAGGAAGGGAGAAGACACACTTTTATTTTTCAAAAGATCAAAATATAATAATGCATTACTCAAGTCAAGTGAATCCAAAATTCAAAATATTCAAATATAATAAGGATAAGTTCAAAAAAAATAAACAAAAAAATCAAATTAAATCAAGTGTTTTATGATATTTTAAACCTTATCTCTTAGGTAAACCCCCGGTAAAACCGTTTTAACCTTAACCAAAGTAACACATTTTTACTATTTTTACTATTAATTATGAAAAAATTAAGTCAAACTTATTAAATTATAATAATTAAGATGATTTAAAATATGGAATCCATTTGATGATATTCTATTTATATAAGTTTTTGCAATTCATTTTAAAATATGTGCGTAAAACACAACAAAACCATTTTTAGACAAATGTATTTTTAAGCATAAAACTGAGTTTAACTTCATTTTTTGATATGTAAAAAATATTAGATTAATGTTAAAATATTTGATTGAATATATTATCTAAAAAATTAATTAAAATAATTCATCAATAGAGATTAATTTAATTATTAATATAAAAACACAATGTGTTCCTAAAAATATTTTTTTAAAAAAACAACTATTTTTCCCATCAAATGCTATTATTTTAATTTCCAACCCATTAAAAACTAATAAATTAATTTTATAAATATGTAAAAAATTATTTTTAATAATTTATTTAGTCCTATTCATAAATTTCAATCTAACTTATAGTAAATAACTATCACATTAAATAATAATATTTTAATATTATATCATGGTTTGTTTAAACTCGATGTTGTGTGTAATGTAAGATATTACAGAAATAAAATTTATTTAAGGATAAATATATCATAAAATATTGGGTTGTTATATATTGTTATAAAATGTGAGTATCTTTAGCGAGATCATGCTTCATGATACGACCATTTTGTTCCTTCTTATCTCTTTCAAAGTTCAAGCATTTTCTTATTGGATTTCTTGTCTTTCTTTTCAATACTTTGTGCCTTATATTTATCTAGTTTTTTATTCATTTTAAAAATACACAAGGAACCAATACACTATATTAAATTTGTCATTTTACTAATATGTTATCTATGATATCTTATTAAAGAAATTTTGGGGATAGAAACTTGAAAGCTTTCAATCCTTGATCGAAGAAGTTCTAGGGATATGAACTTGTCATCTATTGACCCTTTATCAAAGAAGTCTTTAGGATAAGGGCCTATTCATTATATTAGAAATGGGTCGCTTTTAATGAACAATACACCTAGGTATAAATTTGATTTAAATTCAATAATTTTACATGTGTTTTGGTGATTTTTGACTATTGGAGTTGTTGACAAAGGTCAGAGGTCAAAATTTGAGGAAGTAGGTATGGTGGTAAAATCTATAAAAAGTGAAATATAACATTGAGAACTTGGTGTCTTAGTATCGAGTACCCAATGACTAAAAAAATGGGGTGACGGGGGGGGGGGGGGGTTATAAATGGTTCACCGACTGGTCCTGGTCCCTATCCAGGTATCTGGTGGATGTCAGGTACTAGGTGGGGGTGTATATGGTACTCAGTGGCCACTAAACATTTTTTATAAAAAACAATTAAATGGTTAAAATGTGGTATAATTGGGGAAACTTATCCCCATTCTAGTTACATGAACCATTCACCATTATCCCCCATTTTCTCTCCTTAAAAGAGTGATACCTCCATTTTTAGTGCTCAAATTCAAGCATAATTGGTTCTTTTAGATCTCTATAGGTAAGGCCAATGCTCCTCTTCCATTTATTCAAGATTTATCTTCCTTTATCAATGTCATTATTTTAAAATCTTGGGTGTCAGATTTAGGTATTCACATTATTTATGATTTATTCATCTAATGATATTAGTTAGGAAGTATTTTATGACTATGGGGTAGGTGGTCCAAAGATTCTTACATCATTTTATATGATTACATGTGTCGTATGATATATGGCCATAGGAGGGTGAGTTTGAACAATACATAATAGAACCAAATTTTGTTTCCTTTCTTGTTGAGAGATGATTATATTCTATCTAGAACATAATAGGTCCTTTAAACTTTATGTCATGAATCCATGATCACTGATGACCATCTTACCTAGGGGAAGTTGAGATATACTTAGGAAATGAAACCCACGAGGAGTTTCCTTGTTTTATATTTAAGAAAATGAGCATTGTAAGATATCCTTAAGAATTGCTTGATTATGGGGATCTTGTGTATGGGATATTAAATTAGATAATTATCATTTTCATGAGAATTTTGGATGGTTTGTGGTTAATACGACATGAAAATTGTAAAAGGGGTGGTTATATGGAAATCCAAACCTTAGTAATGTGGTGATATCCCACTTATTTTTTCATTATTATAGAAATAAACCATTCACATTGTTTATTTAGTTAGTGATATTCCATTCACCCTTTCTTTATTATATATTGGTGATATATCATTCACCAAGATTATTATATTAGTGGTGGATCATCCGCATGACACCATCCAGGTCACTAGTACATATTTATTTGAATTGTCACTATTATTGTATTTGTTCTTAGAGTTCTTAGGATTTAGAGGTAAGAAAATTAATGTTTTAGTGCCTAACTATTTGATATGGGTGTTTTGAGGTATAGTTTGGTTTCACATAGTTTTTATAACCTCATGGTACTATCTAGGAAATAATGTGACCTAATTTTTCTAAGGGAGGTGACCCACACTATTGGTGCATGGTCTGGAAAACTGTGTGGTCTACTAGATTTCTTGAAAATATTGAATTTACCACTTTTAACATTATTATTTTAACCAAATTTCCCCTCCTCTTCCTCCAAGTCATGCACCTTAGCCCCTTATTATACTTAAAACTTTTTCTCCCTTTCTCTGTAGTGATTTACCCTTGACTGTTAGTGATTTATGTTGAGGTAAGTCTTCAATCCTCTTTATTTCTTTCTTTCTTCTTCATTATAACCTTGTTCTCCCTTGTTAATCTAATTTTAGAACCTTAAAATCCCATGGGGGTTGAGATTAGGGTTACGTATGAGAATTTTAGGAAATTAATTCTTGTTTTAGGCTAGCAAGTATTCTCTCTTCCCTATTCTAGTGATTTCAAGTGAAGGTGACAAGATTTATTTGCATTTGAGGAAGGCGTCTCTACAGAATGGGACTTTCCCATGGAATACTCTTAGTTATTGGTTTTACTTTAATTTAAATTTATTTTTTTATGTTGTATTGAAGGATATTATATTCCTGATTATTACGATTATTTTCATGTGTTGGATTTAAAGGCATTTTAAAATGGATTTCCTTAAAAAATAAATTTTATGCCTTTAAATTGTTTAATGAAACATATTAAAGAAGAAAATTGGTTTCAAATGAATTTTTGAAAAGGGATTTAAAATGTAATTTAACTTATATTTGGTGTTCCCTTATTTATGTGATTATGGGAAGGGATTATATGTATATTTTATTATTGAAGCACATGGGAGATCTTGGGTGAGTTGGTAACCGGAACAGATGAAACCCTTTGTGTAGATTGTGTTTTTAATAGGGTTAGTGTCCTAATTAGATTGGTTTTTATAATGAGATGGATTGGTTCCACATTCAGAAAATTAAACTCTCAGGGAAGTATGAATAGGTTCCTTTATGTTGACCAGAGTTCATAGGGATATTCTTATTTCCTTAGACCTATAGGTTGATCCCATGGTGTTTGTGATATATTTTTATTTCCCATTACATGAATGAGATTATGATATTTCATTTATTGTGCTTCCATCATTTTTATTCATGCATTCCTTGTTCATTTTGTTTTTTTAACTTGGCCTTGTTTTATAAAACTGAAGGGATTTATAGATTATTTCCAAATATAGCACTTTAAAAAAATTATTTTCAAACTAGAACTAATGAAATGCATGGTGATAATCATTATGAATATTCATGGTGGAATCCTACTAGGATTTATCCTCACACCTTATATATGATTTTTTTGTATGTAGACTTGGTTTTGTAGGATACAGGTAAAGGCAAGGTAACCATGTAGTTTGGAGACTCTTCCTAAGGATCACCATCCTTATATTCTCTAGTGATGGAGGTGGTATTGGGATCATGTTGATCATTTTGGGATCCTTGGTGTTTTGGGTTATTTTGTATAATCCTATTTGGACTTGAATTATTTTGATATCTTTGTATATGGATGATTCTTATCCCTTGTTTATGTTTATAGAATGATGTTTATGAGTTTTAGTTGATTATTTCTGCGGCTTATACTTTCTTTATTTTTTTATATTTCAAATTATTTATTTTAATACATGAGTTTATAATTTATAGATGAGTCTGTATTTGATACAATTTTTATAAACATTCCCAAATGGTTACATTATGATACCCTAGTGCTTGTTTCTAGCCTGAGATAATTAGGAATATGCTTTAGGCCTTGTGAAAAGTTGAGTTATCTGATAGGTTGGGTTAAACCTGACTGGTTCATTAAAAAATGGTATCAAAGACAGATCATTATTTAAGGAGTTAAGGTATTATGAAGATATGATTATTAGAACTTGATAGGTGGGTGTGGAGGAGTTCTTGTCTATCTCTTCTCTATATTGATCCTTAAGTAACTATGGGTGGTCAAAAGTCATGTCTATCATTTGAAATTAATTTTGAATTATTTTTATGATATTTGATGTTGATTATTATTAGTCATTGGTTTCAAGAATGAACCATTTATCATTTTGAGGAATTTAGAGTTTTAGGGTGAAACAAGGGAGGAAAAAATAAGCGCATGATTTAGGTGCACTATTAGTGCAGACCATACTGAAATTATGTGACCAAGTTTGTAATCCTTCTAGAGTTGTTTCACATAGTTTTCACATGATTTTTCAAAACATATAGCCAAAATGTGCATAGTGGATAAATGTTTAAATTTTCAATATCTTCACCCATTGGGTATTTTAAATTTTCAATATTGTTTTTATTACTTGTTTAAGAATAATTGAATTATTTTTTATGATTAAGTTGATGATATTTGGATTATAATTTTATAATTATTGAGTTTTGAATTGCGTTTTATAACTTATGCCTATCAGAAAGGCTCATAGGAACCAAAGGGAGGAAGCTATGGAGAATTTCCTATAAGCTAGTCCTCTAGTATACCTTATTGTGGAATCAGTCAGTCAATCCATTCAGTTTTGGGATAATAAGGTGGAAGAGATAAAACTCATATAGTGGACCATGCTCAATAGTTTACTGAGAAAAATATACCGACCATTCATGGTGACAGAGTGCCTCAAGAGATCAAGGAGTGGATTAGAAATATTGATTTTATATTTAATTTCCTTAAGACCCTATAGAATTATAAAGTCTACTTCACTGCTTTCTTTTTGGAGGGACACAATTATAAGTAGTGGAAGTCCATAGTTCAAGACAGTTTTTATGAGGATCTCACTTGGGCCTCATTCAATAAATTTTTTAGCTAAAAATTTTATCTAGAAAAATTAAGGGTGGTGAAGGCCTATAAGTTCATTATCTTAGAGAAAGGGAGTCATTCAGTTATGGAGTACACCACTAATTTCTCTAAGTTAGTTCATCTTTCTCCCAAGCTTATCACAAATGGCTATCTCAAGGCTAGATTCTTTGAAATGGGGTTAAAGTCTGAGATCAGGTAGAGGCTTATTCTCCATTATCTACCAACTATGAAAAGGTAGTGGATAAATATGCAATGATTGGGACTAATATAGTAGTTTTAATGGGAATAAATGTTACTCATTTAGTAGTATCCATTAATCAGAGTTTTTTATTTGGCCAAATGGAGAAGCGAGAGGAGTTCCACTTGCACAGTGGTGGGGGAACACACTATTCAAAAAATTCCACACTAGTGGATTCCTTAGGGATTAAGGTTGTAACCTACTTATAGTGTGGAAAGGTAGGCCACACTAAGTTATAGTTTTATGAGACACCTAGTTTGTGCCACAAATATGGGTGACTGGTCCATCTTCAACAGTTCTACAGAGGACCCCCTTAGGGAAGAGAAGTCATATTTTCTATCTCTAGGAGTTATCGGGTTTTATTTGATGTATCTAAGGATGCAATACCCCATCATTAGAAAATAGAGGATTCATATCTAGCTAAAAAAACATAGGATGGGTTTGAATTTGACCATTTATTTGCAGTTGATCATGTTCTGGAGGAGATGGATGCATGTCCATCTAAAATTAAAGGTATAATGTTTATTTCTTATTATATAACTTTAGAATTATTTGATACATAATCATCCCATTATTTTATCTCTTCCAACTTGATTAATACTTTATGATTGTGATTAGAGTTTATGCCATTCATGTTTAATCTTTCCACTCTATTGGGAAATGAAAAGGAGCAAGGATTCAAGTGTCTAGAATGTTTTAGGATGATTTTTGATCATGAGATGGTGTTTCATTTCTTGGTTCTTGACCTATAATTTTTTGATCTAATTATAGACTTGTATTGGATAATTAGTTTCTAGGAACAAATAAATTTTCATCATCATCAGGTTCAGTTCTTATCTCATGATGGTAACAGTCATGTCTTTCAGGGTGAGTGGGATTCTAGTTCAAGGAGAGAAGAACAAGTTTTTCAAGATTTTAGGTGGATATCATGCCAACCATATAGATTGTTCTTTGATTTTATTGACCAGAGTTCATTTAGTCATATTCTAGTAGTGGTGGATAGGTATCACGAGGTATTTCTAGAGGATTTTTTGGGCTTGATTCCTTAGTAGTAGGTGGAGTTCTCTATCGACTTACTTCATGGGATGATCCTGATCTTAGTTCCATATTAACGAAGGTCCCATATAAAGACTAAGGGGTTGAATGTCTAGTTAGAACATCTCAAGGGAAAATGATTTATTCAACCAAGTGTTTCCCCATGTGAATCATTGGTCCTATTTTTAAAGAAAGTGGACATGAGCCTCAAAATTTTCATTGATTACCAAAATCTCAACCAGGTGACTGTCAAGAATAAATACCTATTTCCCATAATTGATTATCTATTTGATCATATCAAGGGACTCTAGTGGTTCTCCAAGATCAATATGAGATTGGGATATCACCAGTTGAGGGTTTAATAAATATATATCCCTAAGATCTCTTTCAAGGGTAGGTATGAACAATATTGGTATTTAGTTATATCATTTGGACTTAACAACACTCATGTGGATTTTATGGCTTGAATAAATCATATAATTCCCCAAAATCACACTCTTGAGTATGATTCTTGAAAAACTTTCTTTAATCACTATATTTGATACAAAGTGAGATGGAATTATATTTATTTTAGAACATTACCATAAGTTAAACATTACATCACATAATAATCACATAATCCCAATAATATAAGTTTTAGTGTCTTTAAGGATTAACTCCCATGTCTTTCTCATCCAAAATTATATTTGATCCACTATATTAATATTTCCTTTTTATGTCTTCAACATCTCCCACAATTAATATCTATATAAAAATTACTTCTAAATATAGTTCTGTAAATAATTTCCTAGGGAAAAGAAAACAAAAGAAAGGGGTGAACTCAATGATTATTAAGGAAAAAACTCATCAACATGTCATAAAGTATTAAATCATAATAATATGATAAAAACATGAGTAGGGGAGAAATATATTATTAAAAATAACATGTAATAATAATAGTTATTCATAATACATGATAGTAAGATATGTAATCTCAAAAGAGAAAAAATATTCCACGGAATAAGAGTTTTGAAACATGAGATAATAAACATAATCCAAGGAGAATAATCATTAGCATAAATATATGGTATGTCATGAAAATGAAGTATAATAGTAAACAATGAAAATAATATAGGAATAGAGATAATAAAATAGTAGAGTGGGAATTATAGGTTCTGGTCATAGCGAAAGCGTGTAGTGGTGGGTGATATATTAAAATTTCTTTGAAAAATTATTTCCTAAAACCAAGAGTGAGTATCTTTCATGTAAAATTTATAATTAATTTATTTAATATCTGAAAAAATAAATACACCGTCTTAGGAAATTTCTTCGTTGATGATTTTTGATCATCCAAAAAGGCTCTTCTATATTTCCATTGTTTCACTTGTGAGGATGTAAGGGTATAATCCCTCTAACAGTGATATGAACATGCTTAAATGGGTTCTTAGAAATGCCACTCGTTATCTGGGTGATAGCATGGTGAATTGAATGTCTTTCATTTTTTGATCTTGATCGATCATTATTCCGTCTTGAAGAAATTATCTATTGGGTTTCTCATTATTGATAGGGAGAGAGAATGAGGAGTCAAGAGAGAATTCGTTGTGCACAACAATTCTCTATTCCCAAAATTGGAATTGGTTTCGAATGAATTACACAATAGACATAGCCATATATTTATAGATTTGGGATTTTGGTTACAAAATTTAATTTCATAACATCCATTAAATATAATTATAACCATTAATAAAATCTCATACCACATAATAATAATAATACTATTATTTTGTGGTGCACCGACTTGTAGAAAACAGATAAATAATATTTACCGAATCGTAAATAATTATTTTATCACCAGACACAATATTAGTCCATTCGAACTCCTATTGTATTTATTAAACACGTGAATAAATATTTTATTCTCTTAAATAAATATTTTATTCACAAACTAGTAAATAAATATTTATTAAATATTCAATAAAACAAATAATTATATTTTATTCATAATCTGGTGAATAAATATTTATTTAATTTATGCGATAAATATAACTTAAATAAAATTATTCCCTAGTCCTGAGAATAATATTTATTCCATTAATTAAATTCAAATAGTAATTAATCAAGACCACTAGAAACACTTAGTGCGTGACCCTCTAGGATTCTTTCTTATTGGAATTAGGAGAGCTTGCCTAAAGTCTAAGATTACTATCTAAAAATGGGTCAAGGCACCCAAGAGAAAGAAATTAAAGTCAAAATGATGAAAACCACATACGAATGATCACTATGTAATATAATCCCTTTGTCACATAATCTCATCAAGTAGGTTGCATGACAGTGTTATCAAACTATATTCTTGATACATCAGTCTTTGACTATCTGAAATAAACTCATCATTACACCATGGTCATGGAATTTAGGGAGACAATTCTATTTCAATCAAAGGGATGAGATATCAAATTCTATAATTATGGAAGGTACAAATACTTTCTTGATTTATCCATTAATAACATGTCATTTGTAATTCACCCAATGTACCCTACTTCCCACCAACATATGGCATGGTGGTTTTCATCAGAAAATATAAGTGCATGAGTCATGACATTAATTAATGATAATATTAAAGTCTAAGAACCACTACACACGCTTGTAGATAGGAATATCTGATGACACCAAAACATGCGGAATTCATACTGGCAGGTCTGTTCTCATAATATCCTGTCTTGAAGATTACCAAGTGAGAACTTCATGAGAGGAAATCTCATCTACTTACAAGTACTCACACCTGATGGTCTATATACTATGTGTTTATCATAGTATGTTATCCAACTGCAGAACTATATTAAGAATATTTTCATATCACTTCAAGGTTCTCATCATAGCGGGGAACTACTATGACCTTATCAATGCGAAAAATACTCTAGGACATTATTACTTATGGTCATGAAGAAAAATGAACAATCTGTAATAAGATGTTTAATTTAATATTTAATACATCAAATATTCATGTAAAAAAAGTATAAATAGTTGGTTTTATGACATTGAATCTAACAAAATACCACTTGTACTATAGCCAACTGACTAAGAATTTCATTCTTTTAGACCTCACATGATAATCATGTTTTTTTTGAGTCAAGACTTTAGTCAAGGGGTCCTCCACATTGTATTTTGTAAAAATACTGCTCACTGCAACTTCACCTCTCTGAGAAAAATCCCACAAGAGATGATACTTCCAAAGTATATACTTCATCTGCTGATGTGCCCTTGGATCTTTTACAAGATCCATCAATGTAGTATTATCACAATAAAGTGTGATGGAATCTTTACTTCTAGGTACCACATCAAGCTCTTGGATGAAATTATAAATACAAAATACTTCTTTAGATGCCTCCAAAGCTTCAATATACTCAGAATCTTCTATATAATCTGTGACCATAGCCTGCTTTGAGCTCTTCAAGCTCACATCACCTCCATTAAAAGTGAAGATGTATCCCGTTTGTGACTTAATGTAATCTTGATCTATCAGGAAACTAGCATCTGTATATCCTCTGATGAATAGTTTATCATATCCTCCATAAACCAGGAACATATCCTTAGTATGCAACACACTACTGGAAAACTGCCATATACCCACAGTTCAAAACCGTGGGTATAGCCCCCAAAACCGTGGGTATAGGCTATACCCACGGTTTTGGGAACCGTGGGCTGGAACGACGTCGGGATAGGGGGGTTGACCTATACCCACGGTTTGAAGAAACCATGGGGATAGGACTGCCACAGCGTGGCAGCTGTGTGGACATACTGGCACAACATTGACCCCACGTTTTGAGAACCGTAGGGATTTAATCTTCGAAAAATGCCGCCAGGGGGTTTCTAACCCAGGACTCGCGCTGCGCTGGCAGCCGTGCTCGCACCAACAGACCACCCGAGATGTGCCTTCAATCTATTATATATACATATATCTGTCCATTTATATTAATATGCGGTATTAATATTCTAAAAAAACATCCAACGTGTTTCGAACCCATACCTCACGAATATTCTCACAGCCGCACCCCACCAACCAACCAACCAAGCTGTTAATTATATTTGTTTTATACACATACATCTGCGTATATATATAAATATAATCGACATGGATATTTAAATTCAAAAAACGCGGTGAGGGGGATTTGAACCGGCGACCTACATCAGACGTGGATAACATTTTACCGACCGAGCTACATAACTTTTGTGATTATATATTTATATTTATGTCAATATATTAATCTAAACCGTTAATATTTTCCTTCCCGCCAATTTTTTTTTGTATCCTGCCTAATTTTATTTCCCCTCCATAATGCGGGAAGGCTATACCCACGGTTCTGGAGAACCGTGGGTATAGGTCTTCAAAAAAAAGGCTCAATACCCACGGTTTTGATGAACCGTTGGTATAGGTCTTTAGAAAATACCCTATACCCACAGTTTGGCCAAACCGTGGTTATAGGGTTTGAATAAAAAACACATATACCCACGGTTTTTCAAAACCGTGGGTATATGTGTTCAAAATAAACCTATACCCACGGTTTTAAGAAAAACCGTGGGTATAGGTCCCCATATTAACCCTATAACCACAGTTTTGAAAAACCGTGGGCATATGGGTACTCTATACCCACAGTTTTTTGTAAAACCGTGGGTATAGACCCATTTTCCAGTGTCAGATACTTAAGCATAGTCTTGACTTCCATCCAATGGTGGTCACCTAAATCAACTTGATATCTTCTTACCAAACTTAATGTGTAGGTGACATCTAGACTAGTACATATAATAACATACATGACTGACCCAATCACTAATGCTTATGGAATCCTTACCATTCTATTTCTTTCATCATGGGTCTAAGGAAAAATTTTCTTGGAAGGATAAATACCACGTGACACTGGAAAAAATCACCTCTTGGATTGTTCCATACTGAATCTATTTAGTATCTTGTCAATATATGTACTTTGACTTAGGACGAGAAACCTCTTGTATCTATCATGATGGATCTTGATCCCAAGAATATATGCTTCCTAGCCCAAGTCTTTCATGTAAAATCATTTATTCAACCATGCCTTAATAGACTGTAATATTGGTATTTAATTTCTAATAAGTAATATTTCATCAATATATACTATTAAGAAAATGAATACACTCGCACTAAACCGTTTGTAGACACAAGATTCACATTCGTTCTTTATAAAACCAAATTACGTTATGGATTCATCAAAATGAATGTTCCATGACCTAGATTCTTTCTTTAATCCATAAATGTATTTTTGAAACTTTCATATCTTATTGGAATCCTTTGGAGTCACAAACCCTTCAGGTTATGTCATGTATAAATCTTCCTAAAGGTTCCCATTAAGGAATGTTGTTTTGAAATCCATTTTCCTAATATCATAGTCATAGTAAAGTGCAATGTAAAGTATAATTCTGATGGATCTTGACCTTGAAACTGGTGAAAATGTTTCATTATAGTGAATACCTTGACGCTGTTTAAACCCCTTTTCAACCAGTCCCACCTTATAGGTACTAATTTGTACTTCCATGATCAGTTTCTTCTTGAATACCCATTTTCAAAAAACAAGATTTACATCCACTGAAGGATCTATAAAAATCCAGACTCGGTTTTGGTACATGGAATCCATTTCAGAATTCATGGATTCTTGCCACTTGGAAATATCTATGACACTTACCGCTTCCCTATAGGTTAGAGTAGGGGTGTCCAGACCCGACCCGACCCGACCGACCCGACCCAACCCGACCGGGTCAGGTCGGGTAAAAAAAATCATACCACGGGTTGGGTCGGGTTGTATTGTAATGTGGTCGGGTTGGGTCGGGTCATGGGTTGGGAAAAAATTGACCCAACCCGACCCAACAACCCGACCTCCTCCCCATCCTGCTCGCCGCCGTGGCCTGCCTCTCCCTCACCGCTAAGATGGAGGAGCTCCGTGTCCCGCTCCTGGTCGATCTCCAAGTGAGTTCGCTGCATCCTGCATTTGCTCTGTGCTCGATCAATCGATTGATCGATTGGTCTTCGTTTCTTCAATTGTTTTAGGGTTTTTACGGGTCTTTGATTCGGTTAGGCAGTGGATGTGAAGTACGTGTTCGAGGCGAAGAAGATTCAGAGAATGGAGATCCTGGTACTCTCCACGCTTCAATAGAAGATGAATCCAGCGACCCCACTCTCATTCGTGGAATATATCACGAGGAGGCTGGGTTTGAGCTGGGGATTTCTCCAGAGATGCGAGCACCGTCACCATGCCCATCGCCGACGGAGGATAGCTGGTACTCTCCACGCTTCAATGGGGAACAGAGCTTCAGGATTTCTTGAACAGGTTGACCGTTTTTAATCCGGGAAAGCTCGAGAGCATGTTCTGGAACTACGCCCTGATGCAGGACTCTACTGAATCATCCATGGCTTCCAGCGCCGTCGCCATGCCCATCGCCGACGGAGGATAGCAGACGGACCTTGAATCTTACATCCAAGAATGAAACAGAGATTGAATCAGGAAACAGGTCGTCTTCAAGGATTCTAAAATGCTTACTGCGAACGGCTGAGAGGAGCACGCGACCTGAGCAACCCATGAGGGTTTTTTTCCGTAACCTGATCAACCACGGGACATGATACCAAATAAGAAACGTGATTTTTTTTAGCCATAACCCGATCAACCCGAACTGACCCGACCCAATCTGAGATGGGTCGGGTTGGGTCGGGTCTGAGTTGAAAAGCTGCCCTGAACCAACCCGACCCGACCTGACCTATTTTGTTTGGGTCGGGTCCAAAAAACCCCCCAACCTGACCCAACCTGACCCATGGAAACCCCTAGGTTAGAGGATCATTATTATTAACTAATAATGAGTCACCATCCTCAATAACTAAAAAACCATACCATTATGGTTCTATAACCTATATTGTACTTCTACGCTATTCTTATGTCTCTAGAATAGTTTTTTCTTCCACAGGGATTTGTGGAATCTGATCCTATAACAACTATTTTGTGCCTTGAGCCTCCACTTCATTGATGTTTATCTCTCTCCCACTATCTATTTTGGAGATATGCTCCCTCTCAAGGAGTATGGGGTGTCTTTCCATTATAACCTTTTGTCTGAGGGGTCATATAGGTAATATCCACTTGTTTCCTTAGGGTATCCTATAATGGTACACTTTGTGACTTAGGGTGAAATTTTGTTACTTGAAGAGGCTTTAATAAGTGCTTCACTTCCCCACACATGAAAATTCGATAACATGGTTTTTATTACACTCCAAAATTCATATGGAATATCATTTATCGATTTAGTTGGTACTTGGTTTAGTGTATGTGTGCTGTTGTTTATAATGTGTATCCCCAAAAGGATAATGGAATACTTTCATGGCTCATTATTGATCTCACCATTTCCAACAAGGTGCAGTTCCTCCTTTCGCTTACACCATTCCACCGAGGTGTGTAAGGAGGAGTGAGTTTGGATAAGATCCCAAACTCCCGTAAGTAATCAATGAAGTCTTGATTAAGATATTATACACCTCAGTCTAAGAATATTTCCTTAATCTTCATACCAATATGGTTATCAACTTCATTCTTGTATTCCTTGAATTTATCAAAAGAATCCGACTTATACCTCTTTCAGTAAATATATCTATATCTACTAAAATCATTAGTAAATTTATGAAGTATGAGTATCCACCCATTGCTTCAATAGGAAATGGTCCACACATATCATTATGAACTAATTCAAGATTATATTTATCCCTTTAACCTTTCCCACTAAATGGGGATTTGGTCATTTTGCCTTGTAAACATGTGTGACATACACCAAGTGGTTTTAGTTCTCAAGAATCTAAATATCCATCTTCATGTAATTTTTTCAAGAATTTTTCATTTACATGACCTAACCGATGATGCCAAAGTTGGGTGTGTTATGAGTCATGTGAAGTAACATTTTTATTGATTGACATTACTTGTTTCATATAATCTAACAAGTAAAGACCATTATGTAAATGTGCCTTACCATAAAAAATGATATCTTTATAAAATAAGCAAAATTTATTTCCAAATTTGAAAATGAATCCATCTGTATCTAGTCTAGATATAAAAATAATGTCTTTGGTAACTAAAATTACATAATAAAAAACATTTAAAACCATGATCATTCTAGTCAGCAATGTGAGGTGGTGGTCCCTGATAGCTATAGTAGCAAGTTTAGCTCTGTTGGATGCTCATATATTAACCTCCCATTAGTTAATTTTTCTGAATCTACTTGGTTCCTGTATTTTAATACATATGCGAGAACCAAAATCTGTATCTAATACCCAATTTTTAGAAATAGATAAATTGAATTTGATAACAAATACACCTGAAGCTTCCCCTTGATTCTTTAGTTGGGTTTAGTTTTTCTTCTAGTAACCCTTCTTGCCACATGCGAAACAAACATCATCTTGTTCCCTTGCTTCTCCTTTGATATTTTTCTTCTTAGAAGGTTGTGAAGAAGATTTGGACTTAAATATCTTTGTTTTCCATTTTAATTTTTTCACAATAAGGGCAAAAGGATTTTTGTGCTTCATATATTTATCTACTTGGTGAATGAGGATAAGAAGATCTAGCAAAGACTTCTCAATGTTGTTCATATTAAAATTCAAAAAAAAAAATGGAGAAGATTTGAGGGAGTGATACCCAAATGAGATCCGTGCCTAGTTATTTGGGGGAGTTTAAACCCTAGAACCTATAGGTGATCAATGTATCCAATAAGCTTGACTATGTGAGGCCTAGCTGGAGAAACTACTCCAAGATTAATATAAAATATTTCCTTGAAAATCTAAAACCGTTCCTATCTAGATCTCTCATGGTAAAGACCATGGAGGTACCCAAGCATGCTATACACATACTTGTTTTCATGATACTTCATGAGTTCACTAGACATAGTTGAAAGCATAAAACATCGAATGTCAACCACATCATTCATATGTTTTTAGTATACTAGGAACTCTTCATTACTTGCCTCTTGAGTAGGAAGATCGGGCATTGAGGATTCTAGAATGTAAGATTTCCGTTCATGGAATAGAATAACCCAAAGGCATATAAACCACTCCTAAAAGTTACTGCTAGTTATGAGATTTTATTTATCCAATATTGATCGTAGAGATAGTGTGGATGAAGAGATTTTCATTTTATTCTACAATTAAAAAGAGCATATTATTAGTACTTTTCTTGATTGAAAATTTTGTGGGAAATAATAAATTAATCGATTTTATTACATCTCCCACTATTTTATCAAGTCCCAATATCCATCACCATTAAAATTAGAATTTCTAGTTTCTAGGATATTATAGTGTAAAGGATCCATATTCCCCTTTTCATAACCCCAACAAGGGTTGGTCAATCTATTTTGAAGGTATTTAAGTAGGGAAATCTTTTCCTACTGCAGGCTTGGAGCTCCTTGATCTGTTGAGTGGACTCCCTAATCCAGAAATCTTGACTTGGATTTTCTTAACACTTGAATCCAAATTAGACCAAGTCTAACAAGGGGTAATCCTCTTGATGTAAAATGGTTATGTCAACCTGAAACTTTCATAATAACTCCCCTTATAAAATTAAGTGTCCCAACAAGGGTTGGTCAAACATATAGTTCTATTGAGTTTTGTTCCTAATCAAGTAACGAAAGGCTTAGTATGACTTAATATCAGATTGGGGGATTTTATTTTATTATGCCTAAATTTTTATCTTGTTTTATCCTTTACATGTATTGTTAATATTTAAGTGTATGTTTACTAGATTAATTAACCATGTTTGGATAAAACATTTATGCATAATCAATTTTATTTAAATATAATCTTTTCATATTCATTCATTCATTCATTTATATGATCACAGTATTGCATCAATAAATATAATTTTAATTCATTATACAGAAAATAAATAAATAATTAAATGACCTGATCATGAGATTATCTAATGGTTGATTTAATGAGAGGACATTAAATTAACCAATGACCTAGGGGAAATAACTCCTTATGCCTGGACTTGGCATGAGCTACAACATTCCATGTGTCCACCTATATATCATCGAGTTGGCATCATTATGGTCCCATCTTGAACTGTCCCCACACACCTTGGGATGCTCCATTAATTAAAAATATTTATTACTCACACGCAGGTGAGGGGAACCAAAGGATTTGTTAAATGGAATTACATAAATATCCTTAGACACACAGGTCCTACATAATAATGGTGGGAGGGATGAATCTCAGCCATATTTTAATATAATATTAAATAATTTCAAAACCATGAAATAGATTTAATTAAATAAATTCCAACACATAAATAGGTCTTTGGTCAAGCTCATGAATGGTCACACATTCAATGAATATACAAAAGTAAATGACTAGCATTCATTTTATTATATGTTATTTATATTATTTAATATAAACATGCTTGCATTAATTAATAAATAAATAAATTAATTAATTACCTTTCATCTTAATGAAAATCTAATCTTATTTGGAGATACCCATCATTAATGGAATTCATGACTAATAAATTATAGAAACAATAATGAAATATTAATTACAATAAATTAATTGAGCATTTAAAATTATTTAAAACAATTATTAAATTGTCAAACACACAATGATGTACTAATCAATAAAATAAGGTTTTAATGTTTCAATTTAAAATTTAATATAATTTTAAATTTTTCCATTAACGGGAGACTACACGGTGTGTACATGAAGCTAAACTCCATGTACCTCGGTTTCCGTATATCCATGTCACATTCCTAGGGCTTCAGTGTATTGACTTGTCCATACTACATGGTGTGTACATGCCAATTACACACCTTATATCCACTTTTCGTGTTCTAGGTTGGCCCAGTCAACATGAGGTGTGCAATAAAAGCACCACGTGTAATAAATTACTCAGAATATCTAGATACAATGCGCATGGGTATACAACATGTGCTCTGGCCGCATGTCGTGTAACCCAGTTTTACCGGCCAATGATTTGACACTTTCTGATGACATCTCCAGTCGTTCTTCATTTGTTCTTAAACCTTTAAGAAAATGAAACACTGAATGAACATGATTAATATTTTGATAACATGCTAATTCAAATCGGATTAAAGAGCGAATAACATGAAATAAAATCTAACCAAATTTTTTTATAGATCAACAATCACATAAATAATTATAAATTTAAATGTGACCACTATGATACCACTTTTAGGTTCCATGTTCAGTGAAAGCATGCGATGGTGGGTGATATATTAAAATTTATTTTAATAATCATTTCCCGAAACCAAGAGCGAGGATCTTACACATTAAATTTATAATTAATTTATTTAATATCTAAAGAAACAAATACCTAGTCTTAGGAACTTTCTTTGTTGATGATTGCTGATCATCCAAAAAGGACCTTTTGGATTTACTTAATTTCACTTGTAAGGATCCAAGAGTAGAACCCTCTAGTGGTGATCCACATGTGCTTTAATTGTCTCCAAGAAACACCACCCGTTCTCTAAGTACTAGTGCAACAAATTTAATGTATTTCATTGTTCGTTCTTAATCACTCATTATTTGGTCTTAAATAAACTATCTCTTAGGTTTCTCATTCCTGAGAGGGATAGAGGAGGAGGATTTGAGAGAGAATTTGTTGTGCGCAACAATTCCCTATTCCCAAACTTGGAATTGGTTTTTAATGAATTACACAATAGACGTAGCCATCTATTTATAGAGTTGGGATTTTAGTTACAAAATTTAATTGCATTAAAACCATTAAATATAATTATAACCATTAATAAAATCCCATTCCACATAATAATAATAATAATATTGTTATTTTGTGTTTTTCCAACTTGTAAAAAATGGATAAATAATATTTACCGACTCGTAAATAATTATTTTATCACCGGACACAGTCTTGGTCCATTAGAACTCCTCTTATATTTATTGAACACCTGAATAAATATTTTATTATTTTAAATAAATATTTTATTCACAAAATAGTAAATAAATATTTAATAAATATTCAATAAAATAAATAAATAAATTTTATTCACAATTTGGTGAATAAATATTTGTTTAATTTTTGTGATCAATATAAATTAAATAAAATTATTACTCAGTCTTGAGAATAATATTTATTCCATTAATTAAATTTAAATAGAATTTAATTGAGACTACAAGAAACCCTTAGTGTGTAACCCTCTAGGATTATTTCTCATTGGCATTAGGCGGGTTTTCCTAAAGTGAAAGATTACTATCTAGCAACGGGTCAAGGAACCCAAGAGAAAGAACTTAAAGTCACAATGATGGAAACCACATATGAATGATCACTATGTAATATAATCCCTTTGTCACATAATATCAACAAGAATGTTTCATAATGGTTTCATCAACCTATATGCTTGATACATCATTTTTTTGACTTTCTTAAATAAACTCATCGTTACACCATAGATATGAAATTTAGGGAGATGGTTCTATTTCAATAAAAGGGCCAAGATATCAAATTATATAAATATGGAAGGGGAAAATCCTTTCTTGACTTATCCATTAATAACATGTTATTCGTGACACACCCAACATACCCTAATTTCCACCAACATATGGTGTGACGGTTTTCATCAGCAAATCTAAGTGTGCGATTCATGACATACATTAATGATATTCTTAAATTCTAAGGACCATTACACACACTCGTAGATTGGAATATCCGTTGACACTAAAACATGAGAAATTACTAATGGAAGGTTTGTTCTCATAATTTTCCATTTTTGAGATTACCAAGTGAAAACTTCATTAGAAGAAGTCTCATATTATTACGAGTACTTGAACCTGAAGGTCTATATACTATATGTCCCATCATAGTATGTTATCCAACCACATAACTATATTAATAATATTTTCATAGCACTTCAAGGTTTTCATCATAGTAGGGAACTACCATGAACTTATCATTATGACAAATAATATAGGACATTATTACATTATGGTTATATAGAACAATGAAAAATATGTTATAAGATGTTTAATTTAATATTTAATACATCAAATATTCATGTAATCAAAGTACAAATAGTTGGTTCTAGGACACCAACTCTAACAGGAATTACTACATATTTTCTATAACATGATGGAATATACATCACTACCTAATTACTATAATAGAGAAAACATCACTACCTGATTCCCATAAACATAGTGAAGAAGACATCACTACTCAATTACCATAAAATAGTGGATTAAGAATTACTACTTAATTACCATAACATTTTGGAGAACACATCACTTCCTGATTCCCATAGTGGAGTGAGCATCAACACTCAATTTATATAATTATATAATAAGATATAAACCCATAACCAATGCATTGGAGGGAAATATATGACACCAAAATTTATAATAATAATCATCCATACATTTTTGTGAGATTAAAACATGAAAATATTCACACTTCATACATTACTTAATTAACCCATGGAAAAGAGATGAGTTTCATGAAAAACATTCCTAGAACATTCTATAATAAATCCAAAGAAAAAAGTTGGATGGTGGATTAAAAATATTCCTAGTGTAACATAAAGATAATTAAGTATTTTCATATAGATGAAAAATTCATTTTTAATATCATTGGATAAATAACTTGAAAACTAATAGGAAATACCTCATTGTGAAAAGCTTGAAAACTAATTAAAAAATTTTTCTTTAAATTGAAATACTTTGAGCTTGAAAAAACTTTTTAAACATTATCCTTTAAAACCTGATTTTTTTTCTTCTAAAAATTGATTTTATAAGAGAAATATTATTTCAAAAACTTTCTATTAAAATATATAAAAACACTTAAAGAATTCTTTCTTAAAATAAAATCATGAATTCTTTCTTAAATCCATTTTTAAAATCATGAATTCTTTTTAAAATAAAACATTACTTTTGAAAAATATAAGAATATTTCCTTTTCTTTTAAAAACCACCAAGAGATAAAATCATTTGAATAACCATTTTAAAAATTGAAAGTAAGTGTCATAAATAATAATTCTTATATGGTTAGAGAAATTTCAAAACATTTTTTAGAAAAAATACTTACCATACTCATAAAAGTTGAAGTTACGTGTCGCATTCAAAAGTAATTTTCCAAAGAAAAAGTGATTTTTTTTGAAAACTTTTAATTTTAAAAAGAATATTAAATAATGGATCCTTGAAAATTATATAAATATTTTTATAAGAAATTTAGAGTGGGAGATAAAACATTTTATTTTAAAAGGATGGAAAACCTTTTTAATATTTTTGAATACCTTTTTCTAAAACTCACATCATAAAAATAGTAACAAAACTTAATTTCTAACATATGATAAGGGAAATACAAAGGTTAATTGAGATAATACATAATTAGGTTTCAAAATACAATGGATAATACTATATGGAAATGGAAATATGGATGAGGGGGGGAAATCATCGTTAAATAGGATGCAAATCATTCTCAAAAATGCTATACTTTTTGAGGAAGAAATTCATCAAGGTAAAATATTTGAATTAAAAATTCATTATACCTAAATAGGAATATAAAGAAACATGAAATAAAATATTAGGGTAGATTCAACCAATCATAGAAGAGATAATTTCAAGTAGAGTCATTATAACTCAAAGAAAGAAGATTTGAGTTATCAAAATACCCTACAAATTTAGTAACACTTGAATCAAAAACCTTTGAAAAGGGATCTCAATATGTATTTGTAAATACCATATATTTTATAAAAAAATATGATAAAATAAATCCATGTACAATATATATACACCATAAAAATAAAAAAAGTGGTGAACACACATCATATATCAATAAATCAAAATTGGGATGCAAAAAATCCTAATGACCTTAATATCCTTTTAATCAAAATACATTTAAAGAAAAAACATTACATGGATTTTAAATCCCCATGAATTACATGAATTTTGTAAAAGAAATAAATATTTATTAATAAAACTATACAAATATATTTTGGTGTACAATATGAAATATGTATCAAGAAATTAAATTTGAGACAAAGAACCCATTACCTTAATTCCCAACTTCCAATAAAGAACTTTTATCTCTTATATAGAAAAAATAATTATCTCAATCACCTATTTAATAAGATTTTTCTTATGTATAAACTTTTATAAATTTCAATATAATTATTTTCAACATGTATATTAGTTATTTATTATCTATTTTCAATATTATGTGTGAGTAATCTTGATCTTTTTGAACTAGTTCTATAATAGCGGTGTTGTTCTTAATTCTTATCCTAAAGTTTATCATTAAAAAATTATAAAAGGTACTATAATTGATGCTTTATTATTATTTATAATGTTAATATTTCATTCTGTGAGTGTTTTGGTTATGATCCTTAAAGATGAAATCAATGATGAGCATGCTTCAATGATTTTTAATGAACACACATTAGTTTCTTAATTAATGAGTTTAATATCAATTTTACTATTCAATAACCAAAAATAAAATATTTATTTAATTATTTATATCATATATTATTATAAATTAATTTCTCATAGTCATCCATGATATTATTTTATATCATTGTGCAAGTAGGTTGTTAGACTAACCCAAACATGAACATACCATAATTAATAGATAATTATGAAGAAATTTAGTTGTAATATCATTATTCCATAGAAATAATGATATATTTTAGTTTTAATTAAAGTAATAAATCATAATTTAAGATAATTATAATAATAATTAATGGATATAAAAATATTACATAGTATAAATTGTTTTTACTCTTAGTACATTCGTTTTAGACGGTTAAATTTACAATGATCATTTGTTACTCATATTATTAATAGGTTTTAAAACTTTTCCTACAAAAATCATAATAATTTCATAAAAATCATATTTATCCTTTAAATTACCCATTAGGACCAAATATATAAGGTGGTGAAGGAAAACGAAACATGACACTTTGTGGAGGTGGTAGTCCACACATACACATGAATGCCATTTTCATTTTCCATAAGGGAAAATGGAAAAGGTAGAAAAAAGTTATTCTCATAGTATAACAAAATTCAACATAATATAAATACAAAATTCATCATATCATATTAGAAAAAATATTTAAAATGGAAAGATATAAAATAAACAATGTTAGGGAAAAGTTAGTACTTATGTTGAGAACTTGAGATTTTTATGGCAATCTCCTTCGAAATGGAGTCCTTAGGATAACTAATTCAAACCATAAGATTTTTAACATGATATAGGATTTTATAAGGAGAAAAATTGTAGAGTTTTAGGATGAAATTTGAAGGGAAAGGTGTAACATGAAATGGAGGATGTTATCCCCTTTTATAAATGAAGAAACACTAATGGAAATGGTATCTATCTCAACTTACCTACTATACCAATGGTTTTAAAAAACTATTTTTATAGGTCCCTATATAAAATTAAAATTTTAAAATAATTGGTTAATCATGTTTATCAGTAGTATATACTAACAATTTTTTAAAATCTTTGGTATAGATGTAGGCTATACCCACATTTTTTAAAAAATCATCGATATAGTATGCCACTTATACCCCATTCCAATCGGCAAATGCCTTATCCCCTTCATATTATTCTCCCCTTTAGATCATTATCTACTTTGGTGTATTTATTTCTTATAATTCCTTGAATTCTACTTCTATTTTGGTTTGATACATCCTTTTTATAAATATTCTTAAGTTAAATCATCAAGGTTTGTTGATTTTATTCCCTTTTTATCATATATTATCCACGTGTTTCTACAATTAATTACCTAAATTTTGAATGAACTAAAATTTATTTTTATCACCATGTGATTGGTTATGAATCAACATAAATATTTCAATTTTTTTACAAGGTAGTTTTCTGAAATTGGTGTGATTTTATTTGAAATGTTTGAGTTATAGATGATTTATATTTTAAAATTGGTGTGTATTTAGTTATAATGTAATGTGGTATTTCATGGTTTTCAAAAAATTTATTTTTGTAAGCATAAATTCATGCACTCTATATTTTTTTAAATAAAATTTCATTTTGAAGTTTTGTTTTGTTTTCTTATTGGTTTTTAAAACATTAATGTGCTCATGATTTGAAGTTATGTTTCATAATTTATGGTGTTTTATGGTCACAATAAATTATTATTACACTTTATAAATCCTAATTATTAAAATTTATTCTATTAATGTATTAATTAAGTTTAAAATTTGTTTTAATAAAATTCAAAATAAATTATTCACATAACATGATTGAAACCCCATTTTGTAACTGTATTGGACTTTTTCTAGTATAATGTGTAGTTATTACTCATTTATATAATGGATTTCAATATTATGGTTATATATATATGTATATATGGTATAGTGTTATCTCATGGGATAGATTGATGGAATTAATGATATGGTATATAAATATAAAGTTTTAAATTAAGGATATGGATTGTTTCAAATCATTAAAAAAGAGAAAATATATTATAAAAGTAAATTCCTTTAATTTGTAAGCATGCCAATCAAACTAGCTGGTTCTTATTATAAATAAACCTGTCATCTTCATTGATTTTGTTCATTTATTCCTTAAATACCCTCAATTTTTTCCTTATTTATGATCATTATAATAAACAATTATTATTTATCAAATAAGTTTTCAAAGAATAATTTCATAATGGTTAAAAAAATTATCCATTTCCTTAACTTATGCTCTGTGTTTTAAATCTCATTATCCAAACCAAAAATAATTATCTAATTCCATTGGTACCTATAGATAGAACCATGAGACTAGAGTACTGAATTATTAGTCTATTTATTGAATATTATAGCATCACCATTTTTCTAAGAATGGTAGATGAGATGGATGCTTCAAATATCAAGTTATTGCCAATAAGATAATTTTTAGAAGTTATGATATTAATTCCAAAGAAAATATAATCCATTATGAAATAAAATAATATATCTTGAAAATCTCATAATTTATATAATTTTATAACTAATTTATTTAATTAAATTTTATAATAAAATTTACCACCAAAATTCCAACGTCATAATGATATTTATGGCATAAAAATATAACACAAATTCCCAAAGATTTTATAAAAAGTTTTGTGATACAAATGAATAATATTTGGAATATTCAACTTTAATATGCTAATGAATATCTTCTACAATGGTCATATTTATAAGAATATAATGTGGAACAAGGAGATCATTCTAATTATGAATATTTTCATTTAAAAATCTATCATTTTTTTTACTACCCATGGTAAATTTTATTCTAAGAATTACACTTATTGATGGAGCACTCCTTCCTTATTATGATCTATTTATCCTTTAAAGATCAAAATAATTTTATTTTTTAATAATCTTTTAATTTCATCATCATACATTGTGAATCATTTCTAAATGATTTTTATGCCATCAGAACGACATTAGTTCCACCATTTTTATAATTACATATCTTTTTTTTCATTCATTGGAAATAAGGAGTCTAACTTGAGGTTCATTATACAAGTGTGCACTATTTTTACATAATAATAGTTTACCATATCTTGGTATAATATCCTCCTACTATATTAGGTTGAAATAAAATATGTTTTGGGAATATAAACATGGTTATTATTTTTTATTAAAAATAAGATAAGTAGAGATTGATTATACTTAAATCCTTTATAAATTATCATGTTCATTACTTTTTATTTTTACATGACTATTTTAACATTCATTTTTTTAATCATTTAAGGTTCTATGGTATTTTTCATTTTCTATCTTTTAAATTACATCTATTTATTTTATCTAAACTTCCCTTTTAGAAGTTTTTATTTTTCCACATTTTCTAACAACCATCTTTTGCTTCTTTCATAAAAAAATGGACCATCAAGAATTTCGAAAAATATATTTCTTACTTTTATAAGGTTTCATTATATATTTTTTTTCAATTCAACCACTCATAAACAAGAACATTTTTAGGCAATAATTGGTTTCTAAAAAAATTTCTTTACTACATTTTTCCAAGAATGACCTATTAGTAAGAAAATTTATTTTAATGGTTATTTAGATTCATACAAAAAAATTTAAATCTAAAATTTTTAAAAAAACATCTATTATTTTATAGAATAGATTATGAGTACTAGAGAAATAATATAAAACACTATATTTATAAAAATAAAATTGCTCATGTACTATATATGTTTGTAAATAAAATTATGTTTTGAATATTTGTTGTGTTTTATTATTGGGATATAAAACATTAAATTTCTCATGATTTCATGTTATGTTTCATAATTTAGGGTGTTTTATGGTCATAATAAATTATTATTACACTTTATAAATCTATATTATTAAAATTTATTCTATTAATTCATTTATAAAGTTTAAAATTGGTTTAAATAAAATTAAAACCAATTTTTCACATAATATGATTGAAACCCCAGTTTTTAACTGTATTGGATTGTGTTTGGTATTATGTATAGTTATTAATCATTGATATAATGAATCTCAATATTTTGGATTTATATATATGGTATTGTGTTATCTCATGTGGTTTATTTATGAAATCAAGTATATGGGTGACAAATATAAAGTTTTAATTATTTCAAAATGGAATTTCCCTTCTCAAATTATAGTTTTCGTGATAAAATAAATTATTTTTTATAATGATGTATTCATATATGTTAAATTTGGTATTTATGAAAAGAAATAGAGCATGAGTTAAAATGGATTTGACTTCAATATTATTTTAATATTTTTTAAAGTGATAGAAATAAAGTGAACAATTATTTTTTCCTTAAATATATTTTTGATTTGAATTCAATATTATTTTAATGATTTTACAAAATGACATATATCATCATTATATTTTTTTAAAACAATATATATAAGTTTGATGTATGATATTAATCATATCTCAATCGTTTTTCAAAAAAAGTTGTATTTTTTTAGATTTTTCATTTAAATATGCTTCAGATAAAGGTCTTATACATTTATCATGTAATAATTATGTTGGAATACCTTGGTTAAGTCATGAATAAGTTATTCACCATATAACAAAATTTGGTTTTCAAACAAACTATTATGTCTAGTATCACAATTGGGCGAAAAGACAGTCTCAAAATGTTCATGATTTGACTGAGAAGACTAGATTTGAGAATTTATTATATGACTGGTTTCCAATTATTCATCATCATGATAAATAAATAATGAAAATATAAAAAGATGATTATACACATGAATATTTTGAAAGTAATGAAAATGATGATACTGAGAGAGTGAAAAAATTGAAGGATGTCGCCATGATTCCAGTATATCAATGACATGGAAAAATAAAAAATCTAAATTTTTTTAATACAACTATTTCATAGGAAAAACATGTATGGAATTTCTAATACTACCATAAATTATATTATTAATTTTTTTAAGTACTTACTTCTTGATGATTCATATATTCCCTCAAACCATTATATGGTATGGAAATTAATTGACCAACTTGTATTTTATATAAATAAAATTCATGCATGCCTGAAATATTGTAGCTTATTATAGGGGGAAACCATTGGACTAAATGATTGTATAAAATGTGGCACATATTTATGGAAGAAAAATACTAATAGAACACCACCTCATGTTCTAAGAAAAGTAATGTACCACTTTCTATTAATTATAAGGCTCCAAAAAACTTTTCATGTCTAATGAAATATCAAAAAATATGCAAAGGAATTATACATAGAAAAATATGGATAATGATGAGTTTGTTCATCCTGTAGATGAATTAGTATGGTGTATATTTTATGCTATATATCTTGAATTTTCATATGAGGTGTGTAATGTGAGGTTGCATCTATCATGTAGAAATTTTAATCCATTTGGTCAGATGATTACTTCACAAAACACATGACCAATTTTCATTAATATTTATAAACTTTATCCATGGATGAGTATTAAAAAACCATTCAATTTCTTGAGTATACTCATATTTAAATCTTTTGATCCTAATAGTTATGTAAATGTATAATTGAAACCTTTAATAAAAGAGTTGAAGTATCTTTATAAAGTGGGTGTTCACACATACAATGCTTATTCAAAAGGCATATTTCAGATGTGTGTTGTACTTGTGTGGATGGTAAATGATTTTCCTACTTATGAAATGATGTATGGATAGAGCCTGAAGGGAAAAATTTCCTATCCTATTTTTATAAAGAATACATGATATATAATACTTAAATATCATTATAGTTTTAGTTTTATGGGACATTGATAATTCTTTCCAATGGATCATCCATATAAGAATAATCATCAAAGGTTTGACAATACCATTAAGACTGGAAACCCACCTCAGTACATGTTTGGAACCGATTTGATTAATGAATTGTAATATATTAGTTTTTTATTCAGGAAAGTTCAGATGAAATATAAAAAAAGGAATAATGTCTTCATCGTATCTAGTTAAAATTGGAAGAAGAAAAGTATATTCTTTGAGTTTCCTGATTTAAAAACCAATTTATTAAGTCATTATTTAGACTTAATTCACATTGAAAAAAATATATGTGAAAATTTACTTTAAATTCCTTTAAATTTTAATGGGAATACAATTGATGATTTAAAATCTCATAATTACTTGATCTATTGGGGTATTATACTAGAATTGCACCCTGTGTGTGTCAGTGAAAAAATGGAATGTTTCACGTGCTTCTTATGTGATGACACCTTTAGAAAAAAATAAATTTTTGGAAGTACTAGAGACTATAAATGTTCTTGATGGGTATTCAGACAACATATCAAAACATTCCAAAAAAATAGAGTTGAATCTTAAATCTATGAAAACTAATGATTATTACATCTTTCTTCATGAGTTAATTCCAATAACAACCATTCATATAATTTACAATAATGTAAGGGAATCAGTGAATCAATTATTCCATTTTTATAGATATATTTGTGATAAAAAGGTTTCTAATTGATTCTTTAAAAAAATACAGGAAGATGCACCATTAATTTTGTGTGAGTTAGAGAAAAATTTTCCTCCATCATTTTCCCCATGCATGCTATATCTAACTGTCCAAATTCCAACTAAAATAATTCTTAGAGGACCTGTTGATTTTCATTGGATGTATACAACTGAAAGAAATATATACATGGTTAATTATTATGTATGGAACAAAAATAATCTTAAATATTCTACTGTGAAAGGTTACTTGGCTCAAGAATTTATAGATTTTTATTCAATATATTTGTCTGATGTGACCATGAGATGTAATCTCCCAATGAGAAATGAAGATGATAAGTATGAGAAAATTGAACATAGTTTTCCAACACTTATTCAAGTAGGGTGAATTAATACATCATATACATTGGATACATTAATCCTTAAATAGAGGGAGATGGCACATTTTACAATATGGTTTAAATATGATTTGTTTAATGACTACATCAAGTAAGTAAATTGAACATGTATAAGTTATCTAATCCAATGTAATTGTACATATGTGTTAAAATATTTCTATATTTTTATCTATAGATCATAAAAAAAACTATAAATAGGACTCATTATTCATTACCTTTGAGAATGAGAGAGTTTTTTCATAGAAAAGAGTATCATTCTTGGTTGAAATTAAAGGTAGAAGTATTACTAAATTAAGATAATAAAATAAATATTTAATTAATTTTAATATTCTATTATATTTTAGCTATTAAGTTTAACTATTGACTATGTCTCTGAAGAAATAAGATCTTTGGATTCTGGCCCTAATTATGTGGTACATGAATCTAAATCAATTGTGATCAATGAGTACAAATTTATTATTTTTGATAGAGTAATGAACATGAGAACACAACATGATAGTGTTATGGTAACTACAATGATAAACTATTATTCCAGGGAATCAGATCATAGTCCTAGATATGAAAATGTTTCTTATTATGAATTTTTTTAGAAAATAATATTATTGGATTATAAAGCCCATGGTTGAGTCACTATGATGAAATAAAAGTGGGTTGATTCAATGATGAAACATGAAACATTTATTTATGAAAATGGATTTTGATTTATTAACATAACTCATATCTTTACTATTAATAATCCATATATTTTGGAATCATTGGTGAAATAATTTTTTTATGTGAAATATCATA
The DNA here is from genome assembly GCA_963277665.1 of Viscum album. Taxonomy (NCBI): domain Eukaryota; kingdom Viridiplantae; phylum Streptophyta; class Magnoliopsida; order Santalales; family Viscaceae; genus Viscum; species Viscum album. Next base: position 1,111,611,171 of record OY728150.1, on the reverse strand, counting down.
TGAGACCTGAATTTTATGTCATTATTGAAGTAATCCCAAGACATATTTTTTTTTATGATAGTGGGAATGAAATTGACACTATCATTTCCCCCATTGGCCTTAATCAATTTATTGCTTATGATGACTCAAATATTCTAATTTTTAGATTTTATTGTGAAACTAAAGTAGTGGTGGGTAATATATAGAATAAAAAATATGTTTTTTCAATTATTTTGGTTTAGATTGACTTGGGTATTTCAGGTTGGTACTATTCAAATTGCTTTAATTTTGGTTTCATTTTGTATCAAAATTAATATTTATGTTCATTTTAAATATAATATGGTTGTATTTTTCTTTGATTTCCATTTTATAATAATAAATTATACTGTATTAGAACCTAACAAACCAAAGAAAACCCAAAAACAATCCAATTAGAACAAAATCTAGATGAATTGAGCCAAAACATATTAAACTAATTAGAATGAAGAAACAAAAACAATCAAATGAAATTGAATTGAATCAAAATGAATCAAATAACCAAAATGAACCAAATAATCTATCTAAAAAATAATCCAAATGACCAACCCACAATAATCTAAATGACTTAATGGAATGACCAAATAACCTAACCCAAAGATAGACCAAATGACATTACTGAAATATGAACCAAATGAACTAACCCAAAAAATGAAAAAATTACCTAATCGAATGACCATAATGAACCAAATAACCTAACATAACCTAAATTTGATCAAATTTAAAATAGAAAAATAAAACCATATCATATCCATTTTAAACATCTCCAATGGACCGAAGGCCTTCATTTTTTATTGGTTTTGATAATCCACCTTTCAAGGGGTGAGGTGGAACCCTTACAAGGCCCATAGGTGTAAGTATTACATGGCCCGTAGGCCTTAGAGGAATTCATTTCCCATAGGCTTCAAACATTACATACAACCCAGACTAACTACTTGGAATTGCTCCTCCCCAGCATCTTCATCGTAAAATTAGCTCTCTAACTTTGCATGGCTGTTCGACTAGGCATTCCCATGCATACATAGGCTTGTCCCGATGTCAGGTTCCATACCCTCTCATTCTTGCAATCCGTTTATCTTCTGCTGTGGTGAAAGCTCCTTGCTCATCCTCCTTGTAGAGCTTGTTCCTTGTAGGTTGTCTGGTTTGCATCTGCACTTAAGGTGGCCCGAAGGCCTTGAGGTGGCCCTAAGGCCTTACTGACCCAAAGGCCTTAAAGGACTCAGGGACCAAATCGGTGGCCCGAAGGCCCAAATAGGGGCATATTCCCAGCTGCTACAGTGCCAAACAATGCCTACTACAGTTCCCACTACAGTACCTGCTACAGTACTACACAGTTCCTGCTACAGTACTGCACAATTCCTGCTACAGTACCTACTGTAGTGCCTGCTACAGTACTTCTACAGTACTGCTACAGTACCAGAAATCTTGCCTCCGCCTGGTTTTGATCCCTGGTCACTTTGATACACTTACAGAGTCCTTACCAACTGGGCTAAGGCTCATGTTCATATCCATTTTAAACATGATAATTATAATGTGTTGATTTTTCTTTGACACATATTTTATGTTTTGATATTCTTACCACTAAACATAATATGATTATTTTATATTGCTACCTATCCTTTGTTTGGATTGATAATTAGTATCCCTTAGTTAAATCACATCAAATATTATTTCTCATTTGGATTACATATTATTTACAAATTTTCAATTAAATAAATATTTAATTTCTAATGCATGAAATGAAAAAAATTGAAGAGATATGAAGGAAGAGAGTGTCTCATAATAATCACCACATGAGAGAGATGGAAATTCTAGCTTATGTACCTATTGTGAGTATACTATTTCAAATATATATATCAATAACATATAATTCCATTTCATTTTTTTAAATTTTAATTAGGAATCATCATCCAAGATACAAATATTCTCCAACCATACTAGCAACAAAAGTGCGCAACCTGATGATTCGAGGTGGGGGGGGGGGGGGGTACAAGAGATACTTGAAGCACTTGTTATATCTAATTACACCAAGACCCTTTTTCAGATATACCATATAACACAATTTCTTATCCCAAAATTCCCTTAGAGGCACCAGGTATATTCAGACCACTTATACTTCTGCCCCCATTTAAATATAATCTTCCCCATCTATATTTTATGTATCTGATGATGACTACCCATTCCCATCCATATTATCCTTTTCCATATATGTCTATGCTAGTTACATTTCCTACTACTTCATTCTCTCTAGGATTTTTTTTCATGCTCCTTCGACTTATGCTCTGGTGCATTCTGAATCACCCAAGCATATTAATCATCATGGGAATACATTGGACCCCATTGGTACTACATAGTTAATTAATCCTTCACATCATTAGTATCCATAAATACCCACTAATTAGTCTGGATAAAGTATATATATAGAACCCTAGTAAATTTTGTGACCATAATTTATTTTCATTATAAGATGCATTGATTTAATATTTGTCTTTTATTCTTTCACACTTAGATCTTCCACTATAAGGCAACATGGTTGTACATGAATTCATCAAGTGTGGAACCACCACACATAGGTGATGGTTGATTATAATGAGGAAAATATAATTATTTTTAAAATCAGGTGAGAATTTAGGAGTTTTATGGCGACACTTTCCAAATACCGTTAAATCATTCTTGTGAAGCTATTCTCCTAGAGACACATTGAAAATGAAATAAAGGATAATTATTGAGATTAAATATAGTAAAGAAAAGTCATTAGATGTAAATATATATTATTATTATATTTAAATGAACTAATATTTTAGTAGCAGCTTCGTTATAATTTTCCTGATGGTGAAGCTGTGAGGACTACATGGATAATGGAATTAGGTGAGCTATGGAGAGCATATAAATATGAGTTATATAATTTCTTGGTTACTAGAGTTGGAATTTATTTAGAGGCTATACCTAACTTGAATGAGTTTCTAAAAACATAGAATCAGGAAAATATTTCTCATTGGAAGAGTGATGATTTTATGGTATTATTTAAATTTGAGGTTTTTGACTGAAAATGATGATTATTTTCATTAATAATTTGTTTTTTATTATTTAATATTATTTTTAGGAATATTAAAAATTAAATAAAAAAATAAGGATTCTAAAAAATATCTCCACACTTTTTGTTGAATGATTATGTTGATACATGATAGGAAATGAGTATTTTTTATACAAACATACCATTAATTAGGTACCAATAAAAATGAAAACAGGTCATACCTTTATAAATGGGTAGAAAGTTACACAAGGTGTGTTCTAAATAGACATAAAATGACCAAAAACAAATTAAAATGGATCAAAAAAGAAATGATTTTAGTAGGATAACTAAAACATTATCAATAGTTATAACACAAAAATATAATCACTGAACATGGATAACTCCCTAAATTATAAATTATAGTGGAACTAATGACAATGATGTATGTACCTCCAAATGATCTCTACCTTTAAATATTTATACTTATACCTAATAATGTTAAGAAGGTTGTCAATTTCCTTCTGTTATATTATTGAGGGGCCATAATTTCTATGTTCTAGTTGGTCTCCTTAGTCTACATAACATGTTTGGATTGATTTTTACCTTTTTAACTCATCACTTTTTATATTTGAAACTATCCCATTCCTAACATAATCTAAAAACAAAACAAATCCTTTTACCTCTAATCCTGTATCCATACAACACCCCAACTTATGTACACTCCATGATAACACTTAGATCATGTGGAAACCAAGACGACACCCAACAAAATCACCACCTAAATCAAACTACTTGTGAAAATTTAACAATAAGACACCAACTCCAATAACTTTTACAACATCTATGTTTCAAGAAATATTAAATTTTTATGATTATTAATGGATAACCTAAACTCCACTTCAATTTTAATTACCATTATCATATTGTAATCATATAAAAATTTACCCTTATTCAATAGAATCTCTATAAATTTAAAAACACCACCAAGACCTCATAATTCATAGAAATTATAATTAAAGAAAATTAGAAACAATCAACAACCAATCTAACTAAAAAAACACTCCAATAACCCCCTTTTAAAAACATGTGATCATATTAATTCAATGCCTCTTAATCCTAAATTTCACACAACCACCATGTTACCTTTTTAAAAACCATTTTAAAAAGTTTTTTAAAACTTCTTTTAAATAGTTTTTAAAACCAATTTCAAACTTCTTTTAAATATAATTTTAAACAGTTTTTAAACCACGTGTAAACAATTTAATATAATAATTAAATGTTTCATTTTATATTGTATGAAAAATATAAATTAATATTAATATATAAACATGAAAATATTTCCACATAATATTAACATATATACAGCTATAAATCTATACTATATTAACATGTAAACTCTAAACATTATTAACATGTAAATAGTTTCAATTAATATTAACATATAAGCATGAAAATAGATTCATTTAATATGATCATATATACTTGTAAACTATAAATTGTAACTAAAGTTGTGGGAATATAATGAAACTAAATATAAATAAAATTTAACATCCATACCTACCCAATCCAAATCAAACATAATAAAACAAAATTGAACCAAAGGGGAACAATCTTACCCTAATAGACTTGAACCAACTAGACATAAATAGAATAAAATTGAACAAAACCAAATACAATCAATCCTGAAATAAACTAAATTATAACATCATTTTTGAAAAAAATATAAATTATATGTTGTACTTAATAGAACTACAATAACTAAAACACGAATTAAATGAAACTGAAATGATGAAAATTGAACCAAAATGAACAATAATAAACCAGTCAAAATTAAGAAAAAAATAAATTTATCAAACTAAAATAAACTATATTTACTTAAAATAACCCTAATTAATAATTTTTATTCATAAATAGACAAAAAAAAAAGATAAATTGGATCTAAAATTTATGAATTAACCTAAATAATTCTTACTCAAATTGAATTCATCCCAAATTATTTTAACCAATACAAAATGAAATTAACCTAATACAATAATAAAAAAACTAATATGAATATATATTCACTAAAACAATCTATTTTTTTTCATTTTGGTTTGATTATTGAACCATTGATATATGGTCATTTTCTAGTAGTGAAAAATGAAATTTTTGTAAATTTTCAATTTTCAATAATGACATGGAAATATTCCATGGTAAAAGGATAAAAATGTAAGAAATAATGGAATTTATGACAAGGTATCTATAAAATCCAATTAAACATACATTTTGGAGACATCATTTAGTGATTTTAGGCTTTTACCCTTAGTTTTTTAACTTTTACCATAATTAACGTTTACTACAGTAACCAAATTTTGACCTCAGTAATTAATTTTAATGAAAAAAATTGAGATTGAATTTATAACCAAATTTGAAAATTATAATTTATACAATGGAATTCAATTTATCAAATAAAATTTCTATGGTTGAGAAATGTTAATTTCAAAATAAATGAACATAGAACTTAAAAAATAATTTTTAAGAAGTGTGATTTTAGGCTTAAAATTTATGTATTGGATAAAATTATCAATATTATTTATTTTTATGATATAAATTGGGTTTTTATAAAATAACTAAAATTTATGTGGCTTCTAAATACATAAAAAACTGAAAATATCTATTAAATTGTTTAATTATAATAGAAGACCAAAAACGATTTTTAAATTAGAATGAAATGTTACTTATGTTATAAAATATTGAACATAGGTTTTATAGGATTAATATATTATTTTAAAATACATAATTATACTCCTTAAATACATATTTGATCAATTAAAATGTTTCATAAACTTATAATTCTTACTTAAATAATAATAAAGTCATAAAATCTATAGTTTTGGTAAAAACTATATTTTTTCACTATTGATCTAACAATTAATTATTTTAATAAATTCCCAAAAATTAATCCTAAGTTAATTTTAGAATCTGAATTCAAAAATTAATTTATTTTACAAAATTAAAATTCTATCATTTATAAATTAATTTATAAATAAACATAAAATATATAATGAAAAACCGTTTTTATTGAAAATATGAACTGTTTAAGCTTTAAGTATTCTTAATCCTATTTTTATGCATTTTTAATTGATTACTATATTTTTATTTACTATAGGTTTTATTATTCTGAAATTTTCTAAATAATATTTATCTAATATATTGTGGCACATTTTAGTTCAATGTTTTTTGTGGAGTAAGCTATTGAATATAGTATTAATTTAGAGAAAAATGTATTCCAAAATATTAGAGTGTTACATCACCCCCAATTAAATAAATTTAATCCTCACAATTTTAATTATCATTACCTAAGGGAAGAATCTAATGGATTTATAATAAACTCAAGATATATCTTCTACTAAGATATCAACCTCACAACCTTAGATACTATGAGACTCATCATTTTCTGCACAATTGGAATGTATTGATATTTTTCCTTTACCTCAACAATTTGTACCAAATATGTTTCCTTAGTTGGTTATAGGAGTTTTTAGGGATATAAATTTCATAGATTCATTTTAATGATCATATTTACAAGAAAATATTTAAACCAAAATGGTTATGATTATATCTAATAAAATCATAGTAAATGATTATATGAATGTGGAAACTCAACCCAAAGATATATTCTCCAATGAAACCTTCATTTAAACCTATGATTTATTTATTACAACTATAATATAAATGGATCAAATGAAAACTAATTCACTTTTTCCTAGGTTGTATATGTTCATATTCCTTTTAGGTTCTCTAGATTAATAAGTTATATATCACATTATTAAATTACATTTTAATCCTTCATAATGGTTTATAAAGAGAATGTGAATTTACTAAATCATATACCTAAGAGTATCTATACCAGTGTGTGGTATTAGGCCCAATAATCATGAACTAATTGAATATTGAGTTGATAATCAACCATCCCTTTTAGGATGATTATCCCTAGGTGAATTTGTGCTACATTCATATCCACTTTCTAGTATCTAAACAGGGATAAAATTAGTAGGAAATCTATATACAAAAAATTGCACCAAAATATTAGGATTTTATACAACACTTAGAATCATACTTAGGGTTTTCAATAAATTTATCTCATCCAAATTCCCAAAATAACTACACTAATCCTAAAAAATAACTAAACCCTACTCTGATACCAACTATAATTCCCTAGACTTATACTCCTGGGTTTAATGATAAAAAAATTTATTTAAACACTAGATTTGATAAAAAGTGATATGTACCAATATTTATTTTATAATAGTACCATAAGTTAAACATTATATCTCATAATAATCACACAATACCAAGAGTGAAAGGTTTAATGTCTTTGAGGATTATCTCCCATGTGTTTTTCATCCAAAAATTTTGTTTTCTCCACTATAATAATATTTCTTTTATATATCTTCAATATCTCCCACAAAACATCTATACATAAATCTTCCTTCTAAATATAGTCCTAAAAATAATTTCTTTTGGAAAAATAAAAAAAATAAAGGGGTGATCTAAAATGACCAGTAATGGGAAAACACATCAATATTTCATTAAGGGTTAAATCATAAGAATATGAGAAACACATGAGTAGGGGATATATATCTTATTAAAAATAACATAAAACAATAAATTTTTTCCATAATCCATGATAATAATATAAATAATCTAAAAAGATAAAAAAATATACTATGGTATAAGAGCATGGAAATATGAGACAATAAACATGATCTATAGGGCATAATCATAGGAATAAATATATGGAATGTCATGGAAATTATTCATAATAGTAAACTATGACACTAATATAGGCATGTAAATCAAAAAATAGTAGAGAGGGAATCATTACTTGTTTCCCAAAACATGGTGGAGTAGAAATCACTACCCGATTATAATAGTAGAGTAGGAATCACTACCTAATTTCCATAAACATAGTGGAGCATGTATCACTACCCAATTACTATATCATAGTGTATAATTAATTATTACCTAATTCCCTTAACATAGCATAGTAGACATCACTTCCTGATTCCCATAGCGGAGCAAGAAAAAATAATCAAAACCCATAATTTTATCATGAGATACAAATACTTAACTAATGAATTTGAGGGTAATATAGGACCGAAAAATTTATAATAACAATAATATATACATATGTATTCTATTAGAACATAAAAACATTCATACTTTAAATATCACTTAATTAAATAGTGGAAAAGAGATGAGTTTCATGAAAAGCATTCCCAAAACATTCCATATGATATCTAGAGAAAGAAGTTGGATGGTGTCTTAAAAATATCCTCAGCGCAACATAAATACCATTAAGGATTTTGATATGTATGAAAAATTCATTATTAATATAATTAGATAAATAAATTGAAAAAAATAGGAAATAAACCTTTTTAAAGGATTGAAAACTCCTTAATTTTTTTAAATGAAATACTTTGATCTTGATAAAAAACTTTAAAATTATCCTTTATAATAAAAAATGGTTTTCCAAAAAAAAAATATAAGTGAAACATGATTTTAAAGAATTTCTTTGATGAGAAATAAAAAACTTGAATAATTATTTCTTAAATCAAAATCATTTTAAAATACCTTTATAAAACCATGAATTTATTTTAAAATTAAACTTTTACTTTTGAAAAATTTAATAATATTTCCTTTTATTTTCAAAATCACCAAGAGTTAAAATCTTTTAGAAAACCATTTTAAAATATGGAAAGGAAGTTTTGTAAAGAAAAATTATCATAAAATGAGAGAAACCATACAATCGTTTTTAGAAATTTTTTTTACCATACTCATAAAATATAAAGTTACGAGTCACATTCTTTGACATCCAATATTTTAATAAACTTTAATTCATGATTTATTACATAAAGGTACATATAATATAATAAAAAAAGATCATGGAGCCTAGTGTATTTGAGAAATTTGTTACATATCATAATAAATTTCAATAGGGATACAATTAATTTATTGAAAACTTCCTTAACATGCTCCTAAAATTCCATCGTTCTTCTAAAACTACATGGGATGACTTGAGGGAACACATAAGAAATGGGTGAGATATAAATACTAGTAAGGTAATAAAAAAGTCATAGAATAAGGTAAAGTATTACATGTTATCCAAGAGGCATATCTAGGTACCATAAGAGGGTTGTGTATCATTATCTTGAATAATGAGGCAAGATATAACATGATAACATAAAGACTATATAGAAATATGGCACCAACATAAAACATGGAACCATAAACATAAGTCAAGGATGAATTCCAAGAAAAAATAACATATTTTTATCAGGAAATCCTCCCATAAACCATACATGGAATCTCATGAGATTAAAACATTACCTAATGAATTGGAGGGATATATAATTATGGGGCCACTCATCACATTCATATCATGGACATGCATAAGTGTTCCAAATAGATCATTCAATACAAGATCATATTTCATCATATTTAATCCCAAGATTAATGAGTTTAAGATACATACTTTGAATTCACCCATAAATAAATGATAAGTACATCTAGGTTAATACCTTTGAGTGGAAATGGGAATGGGTATTCACTATAAAAATATTTGGAATAGAAATTCATAGGATGATTTCGACAGCATAACAGGGGTACATAAAGACTCATGGAAGGGTTAAATGATACATAAAGTGGTATATCATCACTTTTAAATCATAATTACAGTAATATATATATTTTAAAACATATAAAAATATAAATTATTAAAAAAGGGGCATAATTTAAATAAGTTTTTTGAATAAAGAGGATAAAGAGAGGATCCCTTACCTTGAGTAGGTGCTTGTAAAATCTTGGGAGAAGCTTCTTAAGATCTTGGGGGAAATTTGAGAGGACTCTAGAGAGGTAAGGTAAGGGTAATTTAATGCTAAAATGGTTTTTTAAAGTGTAATGGGAGTTTGGATGAGTTTATATAGTAAAAGATAGGATAATTATTTATTAATTTCCAAACTTAGATTTCAAATATATATGATAAATTAATAAAAAACACAAAACTTACCTTGTTTTCCACATGATTTCTACCAAAGTGAAGTGGTTTTCATTATTTTATAAGTTTTAAAGATTTAGATAATAATTGAAATTTTGGTGGATCATCTATCTTCATCTCATCATGGATCTCAGATCAGAATCTCGACAGTCCTCAATGCAGATTGGTTCTTTGATCAGTGTGATGTGTCATCTATAATCCAAAGTAGAAAGAAGAGGAAATTACCTCAAACAGGGAGCGTCTGGGTACTAGAAAACATTATTTTAATGCTACTAACCTTAGGGTAGAATCCTAAATCATTATTGGAAATTAAGAGAAGGGCCACTTCTTCTACAATATCAAGAACTCTTCAAGAAAGGTTACCTAAAATGGCACCCTTGCTTTCATTGAGGCCAAACATGCGATTCTGAAAAATTTTATTAGGGAATGCCAAAACTATATCACTACTCAGGTTATTCCATTTCTATATGATAATCTATGGAATATTGAGGGAATTTATAGTCTTCTCTCAAAAATCTATATATTTGAAGATCGGAGATTGACTTTGATAGGTAATGGTTTCTACCATATTTTTTTCCCTTTGAAAAATTTAAAATCCAATGAATGGGGGAATGTAATGATGTATCTAAATCTTGGTACTCTTAGGATACAAGATTAGTATCCCCTTTTCAATCCCTTAAAGATTAATAATTCTATCACACAAGTATAGTTCAGGATATAGGGTCTAAAATGGTTCTTCTGGAACCCAAAGATCCTCTGGTACATCACCTAATCCATGGGAATCCCTATCAAATTTTAAAAAGACATAGGAAGAGAATAGGTTGGTAATTTTTATAGGGAAATCATTGAGGTTTATTTTATTTCTCCCATTACTGAAATGGTGATTTTAGTTTTTTGTGAGTTAATAATTGAAATTTCCAGAAGCTTCCTGATTTTTTCTCCAAATGAGAAAACATTAGGCATCTTATTGGCAACTATAGTAGGAATATGAAGTGATCAAACTATATGAATATGTTTCATATGATTGAACATTTAAAATTTAATAAAACTCTACATCATGTGGAATTTTTTTTGAATACTTGGAAAATAGTCACATATTTAGGGGCTGCACCTGTTGGAACTTGTTAGGGTAGTTTTAGACCTACTAACATTACCGCTGGTGGCCTACCTATAAAATCCAATTGATGTTGTGATGTCCAAAATGTTAGTATTTCCCCTATCATATTTATAAAACCACCCTAGGATGTGGACCTATCTCTAAAGGATGGGAAAGGAGTCAGGTATTTAGAGGATGAATTCTCTGTAAATGGTCAGGGTAGTGGACCCTATTTTTCTGCTATCATTGCTGATGGTTTGTTTGAATAGGTACATTACTATCCTAATATCCATAAGGATAAGTCTCCTGTGTAGAAGGTTCATCCTCACTTGGATGAACATGATGTATGTGATTCTAATGAATTTCAAGGTTTTAAGGACTCTGGTATGGATCCTCTTTATCATGCCCATGAGGCAGAGATTGTTGTTTAGGATTTCAAGTAGCTTGTTATGATGTAACATGAGGGGGAAACTACTAAATGATTAATCCCTATTAATAGTAGTTCTAAGAAGTTCCTAATTGAGCCTATCAGGGAGGATCCCCATGCTGTTATCTCAAGCTATGGGCGGTCCTCTGATGATGATTTTTATGAATCTGATGTGTTAGAAGATGCCTTCTTTAATGAGGGTAGAAATAAGGGGAAAACGGTATTTTTGGGGTGCCAACAGGTGGTTTGGATCCTTTAAGATTGTATGTATTCCCCCCTACCCAAGAAGCATGTGCTTGAAAGTGGGGTGGTACATTTGGATCCTCATGTGAAGGTCACTTCCCAAAATTATGATCAACTGATGGAAATAGAGAATCATATTATCATGATTGATATATTGAATATATCCCAAAGTAGGGATTTTTTTATGAGGAGTTTGGACATTCTCACAATGCTTCTCGTGCATAAGGTCAATCCTTAGATATGAATCAAGATGAACCAATCTTGGTTTAAAAAAATAGCTCCACTAGAGGCCAAGAGATACATGATAAGAAATATGTCTCATCAAACATGGATGCTCAGGATGAAACCTAAAATACTCCCAAGAAGTGGATGAGGGGTCAAAATCTGAGAGGTCGGGGTGGCTACTATGGAAGAGGTGGTAGGCATCAAATAAGGTGATTGATGAACTATCTCTCATTTTGGTGGCATTGTGCCACTTTTTTCATTGCGCCCTTTCTTTTCTCTTACTTTGTACTTTATTTTTTTAATAAATTTCTCAATATCATAGATTTTAATCCATGGTTCACATTGACTTGAGTATAATTTTAAGAACCAATCTCATTAAAATAATATCCTTGGTGACGTGGAAGTGAGTCATGTTTACAAAGAATTGACTTTAAAACCTTAAAACATAATATAGGTTTTGGAGGATTCATTAAGGGTTTATAAATTTTAAAAAATAATTTAAAAAAATTATTTTAAATGGGAAATTTTTATTTTGTCATGGATACATTTTATGTCATATATTATATCACTTTTGGGTCATTATGATGTCATAATACATATTGTATATTTATACCATATTTAATTTTTACCTAAAAATTCATCTATCTCAGAAAAATATGAAAAAATAATCATGGGATAATTTCAACATGATGATTTCAAAAATCATATTTATTTTATCTAAATTATTCTTTAAATATGAATAAGTTCACTTTTAAATTAAAATACCCATTTATTAAAAAAATATTGGGTTTTTTGACAATAAAAATTTTCTAACCCTTATAACAATTACATTTGACTTCATAAAATTATATTAAAATTTATATTTAATAAATATTATTTAATAATAATATTTTATTAAAATATAATTTATTTAAAAAATTCTTAAATTCATCAAAAAAGTGTCTTAATTATGATTATATATTCCCCCAAAAAATACACTTTGTGTTTCATTGTATCAGAATCTAATTTTTATCAAACTCATTATTTGGTGATTTAAAAAGTAATATTAAAAAGGGATAAATATAATAATTGTATAATTAAAAAATATATATAAATTCATACCATTAAGGTCCATATAAATAGCCATTTATTACACCAGTGAATACCATAAGGGTAAGGTGTGTGATGATAAGATTTTCTTGGGGTGGTTTGACATACATGGTTTTTCCCATGATATAGATGATCTTGAACTTCTCTTGAAAACAATGTCGTTCATGATTTAGTTGTTGAATATCATATTGGGCTTGATTAAGGGAAAATCCCAGTGATTCTATCACCCTTATAAGCTCTGATAAATGGGATTCATAGGGTATGATCCTACTAGTCGAGGCCATCACTTCTTCCATCTATATAAATTGGACTTTATCACAACCCTTTATATATACTACTAATATGATCACTGTTAAATAGCTATATTATCAATGGTTATGATTCTTAACTGTCTTTTAAATATAACATGATATAAGATTCCAAAATAACAAAATTAGTGCATGTGTTTTCTATAGAATCATTAATTTATAATGAATTTATTCATTCAAAAAGAGGTAATTTAATTTATAAAAGTTATGGTCGTTACACATTCAAAATTAATTTTCATAAAGGTAAAGTGAAAACATTCAAAAACTTTTACATTTAAAAATTATCTTCAATAATGTATCCATGAAAATTATATAAATTTCTTAGAAGAAATTTGGAGCAGGGGAGAAAACATTTTATTTTGAAAGGATGGAAAACCTTTTTTATATTTTGAAATACCTTTATTAAAATCCAAAATAATAAAAAGAGTAAAAAGACATCATTTTAAAAAAAGGATAACGGAAATATTAAATTCACATGAGATAACACATAAATAGGTTTTCTAATATAAAGGAGAAAATTGGAAGGAAAGGTAAATATGGATAAGGAGAGGAACTGTTTCTAAATAGGATGAGAAATATTATCAACAATGATATAATTTTTGAGGAAGAAATTAATTAAGGTAAAATTTTAAATTAAAAATTTGTTATCCCTAGAGAAGAAGATAAACTATTTGGACATAAAATATTTGGGTGTAAGAAATCAAACATAGAAAAAATAAGTTCAAGAAAATTCATTATAGCTCAAATAAAGGAGATTTGAGTTATAAAAACACCTTATGACTTTAGTAACACTTGAATAAAAAACCCTTTATGAACTGACCTAGATTACCTAGATATTCAAAACTTGATCTAGTTATGACATGGACTGAAGGGCATTCCCAATCTCTACAGGCAGGAAAAAAACACCTAGGTATTGAAAAAATACGTATGGGAATAATTTATCCACAAAAAAACATAGAACATGATAACATGAATAAAGAGAATGCCAATATGAAAATATAAGTCACAATAAAAAAACTAAAAAATTAAGGAAAATGTAGGATCCAAAAACCAGAAACTAAACCAAGTGCATAGGAATAGAAAAAACCCATATCCACATGACATTTCATCACCTACAGACTCTCACACCCTACCAATGAAAAAACCTACCTCCACCCTGTGATGCCTTTTCCTTACCTACATCAGAAAATATAAGATCTAGATACACTTAAAGGTGCATTAAAAGTCTAATAAAAACAATACTAGTGAGATCCCATCAAGTGTTTCATAAGTAGAATTTAATAAATAAACCAATTAAGCTAAATTAAGTAAATATAAGGAATGAGATACCATTTTAGATAGTTTATTATAAAACATGGGAAACCATGACTTTTAAAAATTTATAAAACATACTAATAAGAACCATTTTAAAGCATTTGCATAACATTCCAAACATACATTTCAAATATTGTCAATAAGGAAAACTATCTCATGGGGTAACAATAATTCTAGGTCACTAAGGATCCTCAAACAATTTCCATGATCAATAGGCCACATGGTGTGTATATTACCCTAGTAGAATAGGAATAAGTGGTAAGATTTCACTCTTGAGAGTGGATCCATTCCAAAAATTAGGCTACCTAACATACACATTACCCTATTAGAATAGGACCAGGGGGTAAGAGTTCATCCCCAAGGGTGGATCCCTACCTCATAGATGATTACAGTAGGGTTTTCCATGTTAAAATCATTAAAGGTCCATTTCATTTATGAAATAATACAAAAAAATACTTTAGAACCATTTTTTAACAACACCAAAGTGAGAAATACATTTCCAAAACCATAACAAAAACCACCACATTTCATCAAAGCATTTTTCAAGCCTTTAACAAATTTTAGAAACCAATTTCATGGGGAAAGAAAAAAAGGTTTGTAAAATAATGCCAATTCATTAAACCTTATACCTTGAAATACTTGGAATATCAAAACCAACATTGAAACCACAATCCATGATAAACTAAGGGCTCTAGGGATAAATGTAGGGCCCTAAACTATGAATTCCCAATGAAGAATCTTCAAATGACCTATTTCTAGAACAAAATAAATGAAATTAATCACTTACCACCACAATTCATGAACAAAACACCAAGATGTTTGGAGATCCAGAAAAATACTCAATTATATGATGGATCTAAAAGGAATGTGATTAGATACATGGATCTAAAAATCCCCATCATTGTCATGGTCTATCCATAATAAGGAATACAATACATTAAGAGATCCAAAGACAAAATCAGAGTTAGAATCACCAATATTGGATCAACAATTTTATTAGTACTTTTATATACCAAGGATTCATATTGTCAGAGCCAATTTCATCCAAGGATATCCCCCAAATTTGTATGGATCAAATTTAGGTTTAGTAAGGAGGATTAAGAAATAAAATGGGGTCTTTAGTGGAAAAATGAAAATTAGACCCTTACCAAAATAGGCTAGATTGGTGCCACCAACTAGCCAGTAGAACACCTATAGACTTATAGGATTTAGGTTTAAGTAAGAACTCTTTAACTTCTTGAGGAACACCTATAACCACTCTTAAACAAACTAAAAACAACTAGATAAAAACCAAGACCGATAAAATAGCGAATAAAACAAAACAAATAGATGAAAGTACCTAAAAACATCAGTGAAATGTGATAAGGGATCTCAAGATTGTTTTTTAAATATCTTATATTTAATGAAAAAATATGATAAAATAAATCCATGTCCAATTTATATACACCACAAAAAGGAAACAAGTAGTGAATACACATCATATATTAATGAAGAAAAATTGAGGTGAAAACCACGACAACCTTGATATCCTTTGAATCAAAATACATTTAATTAAAGAACATGATATGGATCTTAAAACCCCATTTATTACATGAATATGTTAAAATAAATCCATTTTTAAGTAATCACACCATATTAAAGATATTATGATGTATAATATGAAATATGACTCATGAAATTAAATTTGAGACAAAGAACCCCTTACCTTAATTATTGATATAAACTTAAGTGTTTTAATTTAATTTACAAAAAAAAAATAACTATATTAATCAAATATTTAACAACCATTTTCATATATACAACCATTTTAAAATTCATTTATAATTATTATCTATATTCATATTAATAAGTTATTATATATTTCCAATATCGGGTGTGATTAATCTTGATTGTTTTGAATAAGTTTTGTAATAGCAGTGTTGTTCTATGTTATTCTCCCAAATTTCATCATTAATAGATCATACAAGGTAATATAATTTATACTTTATAATTATTTATAATGTTATAATTTCATTCTATAAGAGTTTCCATTATGATCCTTAAAGATGAAATCAATGATGGACATGTTTCAATGATTTTTAACGAACACACATTGGATTCTTAATTAATGAGTTTTATATTAATGTTACCTTTAAAGAACTAAAATAAAATCATTATTTACTTATTTATATCATATATTTTTAGTAATTAATTTCTCATAGTCATCCATGATATTATTTTATATCATTATACAAGTAAGTGATTTGACCGCCCCGAACGTGAACATTCCATAATTAATGGATGATCATGACATGATTTAGTTGTAATATCATTATTAAATATGAATAATTATATAATTTAATTTTTATTAAAGTGATAAATTATATTTTAATATAATTATAATAAGAGTTAATGGATATGAAAATATTATATGGAATAAATTGTTTTTCTTCTTAGTACATTCATTTTAGGTGGTTGAATTCACAATGATCATTTTTTGCTCATATTATTAATAGGATGTAAAATTTTTCATACCATAATACTAATTATTTCATAAAAATATTATTTATCCATTAAATTTCCCATTAGGATCAACCATGTAATGTGGTGAAGGAAAATGAAACATGATGCTTCGTAGAGGCGGTAGTCCACATGTACGCACAAAATTTGTTTTCATCATCCTTAAAGGAAAAAGGGGAAAGGTGTATAACAATTATTCACACAATATTATAGAATTAAATATAATATAAATAATTTTCATCATATTATATTTAGAAAATATATTTAAAAGGGAAATACAGAAAAGAAATGATGTTAGGGAAAAGTTTATACTTATGTTGAGAACTTGAGATTTCTTTTGGTAATCTACTTAAAAATGGAGGCATTAGGATAACTAATTGAGATCAAAGGCTTTATAATTTTATATAGGATTTTGGGAGGATAAAAATGGAATAGTTACAGGATGAAATTCAAAGTTATATTTGTATTTTGATGTGGTTTAAGTTATCCCCTTTTATAAGTGAAGAAAAATGGATTTTTTATAAATAATCCTAAGTTTCTAAAAATGGAATGGTACTATTCCAAGGTAAAAGGCATGAAATGAAGTAAATAATAAATTTTTAAAGAATTTAAGGTCTATAATCCTATCAAAAACACTTTTTTGAGACAAATTTGAGTAATTTTAGGCTTTCCCCTTAGTTTTTTTAACTTGTACCAAAATTAACTTTTACCACGATTACTAATTTTTAACCTCAATAATTAATTTTAATGAAAAAATTTATGTTAGATTTATTAAATAATTTCAAAATTATTATCTCTAATATGGAATTAATTTTATCAATTAAAATTTCCATGTTTGAGAAAAATTAATTTCAAAATAAACACACATTGCGCATAAAAAAAGTTTTTAAGAAAAGTTTTTTTATTATTAAAATTTATATATCAGATAAAATTAATAATATTATTTATTTTCATGAAATAAATTGGTTTTTTATAAAACTAATAAAATTTACATGGCTTCCAAATTAATCTAAAACCAAATATCTCCATTAAAATTTTTAATTAAAAGAAAAGACCATTTTTTTTAAATTAGAATGGAATGTTACTTATATTCTAAAATATTGAACATAGGTTTTATGGGAATAAAATATTATTTTAAAATAAAAAATTTTACTCCTTAAATAAATATTTTACCAATTAAAATGTTTTATAAACTTATATATCTTACTTATATAATAATATAGTCATAAAATGTATAGTTTTGGTAAAAATTATATTTTTCTCTATTCACCTAAGATTAATTATTTTTGAAAAGTCCCAAAAATTTATCCTCAGATAATTTTGGTATTATGAATTAAAAAAATAAAGTTCATTTTACCAAATTAAAATTCTATAATTTATACATTTATTTTTAAAATAAAAAAATATATATAAAGAAAAACTACTTTTATTGAAAAAATGATCTATTTACGCTTTATGTTTTCTTTATCCAATTTTGTATGTATTTATAATTGATTACTATATTTTTATTTATAGTGGTTTTATTATAATTAATTTTTATTAATAATATTCATCTAATATGGCGTGGGTCATTTTAGTTCAATGTTTCATGTAGAACAACTTATCAAACATATTATTAATTTAGAGAAAAATATATTCCAAAATATTAGGGTATTACAAATCAGACTCTCCACCGCTATTTAGATTACTTAATGGTTGTTTTTTTATATGTAAAACCGGTGTATTTTGAGTTGAGGGAGGAAAATAAGTATCATCTAGTTGTTTTCTTGGAGATCTTGGGGGAGAATTTCTTATTTTCAAATATATCTAAATGTTTTTTCTAGATTCAGGGAGTGAGATTCTTAGGCCATGTAATATCCGAAAAAGGTGTTTTGGTGGATTTTGAGAAATATAGGAAATTAGATCTTGGTATTAGCCCAATAATTTGTTTATATGATTATATTATTGGGTTTAGTTAGATAATACATGTGTTTTTTTAGAACTACTCCAGTTTGGTTTCACCATTGATAGTATTAAATTAGAAGGGGGTCAAGTTTGATTGGGATGTGATGTGGCAGAGATATTTTGAAGTACTGAAAGTGAGGTTGAATTTAGTTAGAATTATTATTCTACCAAATCTAGGTATGGGTTATGTCATGTATTTTTATGCTTCAGGCTTGAGATTGTGGTGTGTGTTGATACGACTTAACTATGTGCTGGCGTATTGATCGCACCATGATTCACTATTCATTTTCACCCTTTACACCATTGAATTAAACTAATTTTGTATTGTAAATTACAATTATTATAAAAAATTACACTCCATATTTGAATCAATTGTTTTTTATTAATCAATATTAGAAATGGTAATTTCACTTGTCTGCATAATTTCATTGTAGGTGGATGTGATTTGGAGGGCCTAGGATAAAGGGGAAGAAAAATGGGCTAAATTGCATGGGATCCCATGAACACGTGTCCACTATTTTTCATGTTTAGATAAATAAGTTCATCAAAATTGGATTATATTTTTTTATCAAGTCCAAAATTTAATGGGTTACAACTCTTATCAAGACATCCAATCCCAATTCGTCTATTAAGTAGCCCAACCAAACTAATATGTCCAGGCCACTGAATCTGCACGAAGTCAAAAGAGGTGTGATGTATTTTATCCATATCCCAGGATGTATGCATCCAAATTATGCTAAAATTTTTGTATATATATCCACGACATGGGGAAAAAACTTTTTAGTTTTTTTAAATGTTATTTAAGACTGTCTGGATATCCAAAACCATTGTCCAAGTGGTTTCTTGAAATCAGGGTCCCAAAACCACCTTCCACATTGCTTATAAATTGGTACCTTCTGCACCCCATTTGTAATTTCGACCAATAGGAAAGGTTATACCATTTTCGAGTCCCAAAGGAGTCTTCTACTCAATCCTATAAGTTTTTAAGGCCATGGGAGGTTCAAATTCATCATCATTTTCTTTCTCTACTCCCATGTAGTTCTAAACGTCTTGTGATCACCAGGGGGTGGTGTAAATCCGAAGCTTCATGTTTATAATATTTGAATTATATTTTTAATTTTAGGTTGTTATGTTGTTTTTAATAATATTATATTATTATTTTATTGATCTATATACTGGTATGTTATGCTCAACTCATATGATCATGTTTGGTGGTACACATTCACATGATGTTTTAGACACCATTCACCACTTCTTCTTCCTCCTTTCAATCACAGTGTTTGTTTGATTCATATTGGTTAATTGAAATATCATAAAAACTTTCAATTCCATGTAAATTTATGTTATGGTATCTCAAATAAAAAAAAAATAAAAACCTGGACAACGCATTGAGTTCTTTGTGTGTTGCCTTGGTGAGTTTCAGTTATGAAGTCAAACACAAGTCACCCAATCATTGATGGTATCTAGTGAGTCATTGTGTGTTTTCTATTTATCCCTAGGAGGCATCCTAGTATAAAATCAATAACACTATGGTTATATGTGTTACAAACTAGGGATTTAAATATCATAACCCCATCCCTTGAAGCGATGAAGGATGAGAATCATGAGATTTTCATGGGTTGATCATGCTTAATTAATTCTATTAATTTCTACTCTATTTTATCACTTTAAATTTTATTTTGGATTCTTAAATAACCAAACCAAAAGTTTTCCAAAACCCCATTCCCTTTTTCTTAATTAAAACTTTCCTTTTAAATTAATGATTCAATTCTCCATCGAGAGATGACCTAGGGTTCCTCATATACTACATAAATTCTAGTAAAAACTAAACAACTAATTTGATACGTTCGATAATGAAATAAAATTTTGGAACCATTTTTGGGGATCCAAGATCATTTTTTTCTTTATTTCATTTTATTTATTTATTTTACTTCTTAATTAGCAATCCTTTCAATACCCCCATCCCTTTTGATTATTTTTTTTGTTTTTTATTTTGTTTGTTTTTGTGTACTTATTCTTCTATATCTCTACCTCTCTCTATCTCTATAATTATATAGTATAACAATTTATTTTATTTTATCATTTTAACCTTATCAAGTGTTTTTATTTTAACAATATTAAATCATTAAAATAAAAAAATCCTAAAAATAACAAACTTCACAACTTATTTTCATGACTCGATCAGAAAAAGAAAAACTACTTGAATTTGAACCAGAAATTGAAAAGACACTTCACTCAAAAATTAGGTCATCTAGAGTAGGAAAATCAAGTAAAACTGAGGAACCCCTTGTGGAACCTCAATTTATCCCAAACCAATCAAAATTTTAACCAAATAAAACCCCAGAAAATATGAATACAGATAACCAGACTTTAAAAGAACTAACCACACCAGATGTGGAGTACCAACCCATGTACATCCAATATCCTAAGGAAGCAGCCAAATTTGAGCTAATATCAGGCCTCATTAACCTTCATCCAAAATTCCATGGTATTATTAGTGAGGACCCTCACAAACATCTCAAGGAGTTTTACATAGTGTTCTCCACCATAAAACCCCAAAATTTTTCTAAGGATCTCATTAAGTTTAGGGCCTTCCCTTTCTCCCTAGATAGTGTATCCAAAGAGTGACTATACTATCTTAATACAACAATTAGGGTATTTAATAACCTTAAATGACTCTTTATAGAAATATTCTTCCCTACCTCCTAAATTTCATCAATTAGAAAAGAAATTAGTGAATTAAAAAATCACACGGAGAGACCCTTCATGAATATTGGGAGAGATTCAAAATACTTTTCTCAAGTTGCCCCCACCACCAGATTATTGAACAATTTATAATTCAATACTTCTATGAGGGACTTATTCCCATGTATTGTGGTATGATAGATGCTGCATCTGGTGGTTACCTTGTTGATAAAACTCATTCTGCTACTTGTGATTTAATAGAAAACATGGATCAAAATGCACAACAATTTGGTACATGAGCAATTGAACGGACCTAAGGAGTTCATGAGGTAAGTTATTCATCCCTAGAAAAAAATTTATATAATAAAATTTATGATATTCATACCATTCTAAGACAATTATCCCAAGAATAAGGTAAATCACACTCTTCTTCCATTTCACGTCATTGTGGTATTTGTTATGATAACACTCATTTTTCTGACCAGTGCCCACAATATCTGGATTCATCTGAGTATTGTGCAGCAGTATTACTTGGGTGTCATTTTCAGCAAGAACAAACCTTAAATAAAGAACCATTTAGGCAAAATCTAAAGCTTTGGTGGAAAGCACGACCACATTACCAACAAGGAGGCAACTCGAGCTACCCTAAACAGAACTTGTATCAACAAGGCCAAGGTATGAAACCTCATTATCCTTAAACATCTTGAAATAATCCTCCTCCTCCTAACCAAGACTCAAGGATATGGTGAAGAAAATGGAAACCCAGAACCTCTAGTTCCAACAAACCACACAATTGGATATTCAAGACCTACAAACTCAAGTGGGAATACTAGAAAACACCATTGATGAGATAAATATTCAAGGTTATGGACAAATACCATCCGAACCCATTTCTAATACAAAATATGTAGGTAATGTATGCACAATCACACTTCGTAGTGGTAAAGAAGTCTCTTCTTTCAATAATTATACAAAAAAGGTATGCCCTCTCTTGAAAAATATCTTTCTCTACCCTTAAAAGATTCTAATGGTGAAAAATGAAACAAAAATACTAAACTAATTGTCATTGAGGATTCCACCGAACAATATATTCCTAGTACTTTCCCAAAAATACTCTCTAAATCTAAGAAAATATTTGATAATGATATCGATAAAGAGATAATGGAAACATTTAAAAAGGTACAAGTTAACTTTCCTTTATTGGGTGCAGTTAAACAAATCCCGTGATACACCAAATTTCTTAAAGTGCTTTGCACCTATGGACGATGACTCAAGGGGAATGAGAGAGTCAACTTAGGAGGGAATGTATCAAACTTGATTCAACCAACAATTCCAACTAAATTCAAGGATCTGAGAACTTTCACGATACCTTTCACCATAAGAGATACATTATTTTTAGATTCTATACTAAATTTAGGTGCTTCAATTAATGTAATTCCTTACTCTGTGTACACTTATCTATAGATTGGAGATATTCGACCAATAGGAATCATCATTCAACTTTCCAACTAGAGCACAACACACCCATTAGGAGTGATCGAGGATGTACTCGTAAGAGTGAATAATTTTATCTTCCCCTTTAATTTTTACATTCCTGAGATGGAATATAATCGAACCCAAGGAAATTATCCTCTCATAATAGGGATTCCATTCTATAAAACAAAAAGGACGATCATTAACATTCACAATGGTACACTGTATATAGAGTTAAGTGGAGAAAAGTTAAGTTTTAATATCCTTGAAGCTATAAAGAACCCCATTGAAGAGCACACCAATCTTCCTATTTATTTTATGGAAGTTATCTCAAATGGAACACACACACACACACAATTATATCCTCAACCCATACTTTTATTCATTTTCCCCTTCTTCACCCTTGAATTATTTGAGTTTTGATTCATGTTTTTAGTGTTGTGTGGGTTTAGAAAATTTTAAATTTTGTTCTTTAATTAATGAGTGTGTTCATTCTGAGGTATCCATGGATGTCGATGATTCTAAAAATATCATTTCTATTGATTATATTTCCTTAGAGAATAAACACAAGTAGATAGATAGTTTCATGGACCTAACTATCCCTAAATACCCTACCTCAATACAAAAACCACCAGTTTTAGAATTGAAACCACTTCCATATAATTTAAAATATGCCTATCTTGAGGGTATTGACCAATTTCCCATTACTATTACCAATAAACTCTCCCCACAACAGGAATAAAAACTACTCGACTATTTGAGAATGTAAAAAGGAAATTGGATGGACATTGGCTGATATTAATGGGATTATCCCATCTATTTTTATGCACTATATACTTTTAGATGATGAGGCTAAGCCCATAAGGCAAGCTCAATGTAGGTTGAATCACACTATCCTTGAATTGAAAAAAGTAGAAGTTAGTAAATTACTTGCTTCTTGGATCATTTGTCCTATATCTGATAGTAAATGATTTAGCCCAGTGAAATTTTTTCCTAAAAAACTGGAATAATGGCTGTGTCAAATGAAAGGAATGAATTGGTTCCAACAC
Source organism: Viscum album (assembly GCA_963277665.1). Taxonomy (NCBI): domain Eukaryota; kingdom Viridiplantae; phylum Streptophyta; class Magnoliopsida; order Santalales; family Viscaceae; genus Viscum; species Viscum album. The sequence goes on along the minus strand of OY728150.1, from coordinate 1,111,586,752 downwards.
ATGTGAAAAATAGTTGGTGAGTTTGTATTGACTACCATCAACTAAATCAATCCATGAGAAAGGACCACTTTCCTCTACCTTTCATTGAACAAATTTAAAAAATATTGGTTGGTAAGTCCCATTATTGTTTCCTTGATGGCTATTAAGGTTATTTTCAAATCCAAATAGCCCCTAAGGATCAATAAAAGACAACATTTACCTGTCCATTCATCACATTTCCATATATAATGATGCCTTTTGGTATATGTAATTCTCCTGGTACTTTCCAGTGATATATGTTAAGTATTTTTTCTGAGTATCTTAAGAATTATATGGAAGTATTTATGGATTATTTCATGGTTTGTGGAACTTCCTTTGATGACTGTTTGGAACACCTAGGTTTTTTACTCCACCACTGTATTGAAAAATATATTATATTAAATTATGATAAATTCCATTTCATGGTTGAGTGGGGGATAGTTCTTGGTAATGTTAATTCAAAATAGGAAATTCAAGTGGATAAATCAAAAATTGAATTAATTTTATCACTTCTATATCCAAAATGTGTTTGTGAGGTGTGATATTTCTTGGGTCACGTTGGTTTTTACCACCGATTCATTAAAGACTTTTGTAAGATCATACTTCCCCTATCTCGATTGTTGCCAAAGGATTATGAATTTGTATTTGACAAAAAATTGTGAGGATGATTTCAATTCACTAAAAATGAGTCTCACCTCACCTCCCATAATCTAACCACCACGGTGGGATCTTCCCTTCAAACTTATGTGTGATGCCTCTAACTTTGCAGTTGGGGCAGTTTTTTCACAAAGGTTTAAGAAGTCTCCTCATGTCATTGCGTATGCATCACATACCCTTGACCCCACCCAAAAAAACTAAACAAACACTAAAAAATAACTTCTTTATATTGTGTTTTATTTGAAAAAATTCTATTCATATATTATTAGGTAAAAAATAATTGTCTTTTCTGATCACGCTGCCCTTTATTTTCTTCTAAAGAAACTTGAAGCTAAGCCCCACCTTATTCGGTGGATAATCCTATTCTAGGAGTTTGACCTTGATATTATAGATAATAGAGGAGTGGAAAATGTGGCCTCTGACCACATTAGTAGTATTTCCTCACCACCGGACCACTATGTTGACTCATCCCTACCCATTAGATAATTCTTCCCTCATGAGACCTTTTGTACTGTTGTTGACCTTACCCCTTGGTATACAACCATTTTGAATTTTATAACAACATCTTGGGTCCCCACTGATTTTATAACTTCAAAATACCAGATACTTAATCATTATTCTTGATGGTACATTTGGGATGACCCATATTTGTGGATAATTTTTAGTGACCAAGTCATTCGTTAGTGTGTCCCTGACCATGAGTTCACCTCTATTTTGAGCTTCTACCACACTTTGGCTTGTGGGGGCCACTTTAGCTCTCAACATATAGCTTAGAAAGTCATTAACTCATGACTTTATTATACAACATTATATACATATTCCCATCAGGTTTTCAAGTCATGCACTCGATGTCAATTCATAGGGAATATCTCTAAGAGGAATGAAATGCCCCAACATCCCATGTTATTTTGTGAGATCTACGGTGCATGGGGCATTGAATTCATGGGGTTTTTTCCAAATTCATCTGGATTTGTGTAAATATTATTAGATGTGTACTATCTCTCTAAATTGGTGGAATTAAAGGCTACTAGGAACAATGACTCTCGAGTGGTTTTTGATTTTGTGAGGTCCTAGATTTTCAGTAGGTTTGATATGTCGAGATTCATCATCAGGGATCAAAGTTCACATCTTTTCAATCACAACATGAAAAATTTTCTTCATAAGTATGGGGTTGTTCATAAAGTCTCCATTTCTTATCAACCCCAAACTAATGGACAAGTAGAAATCTCAAATCAAGAACTTAAGTGAATCTTAGAAAAAATGGTACAACCCAATAGGAAAGATTGAAGTTTGCACTTGGATGATGCACTTTGGGCATAACGTACAACTTTTAAAACCCAAATAGGAATGTCACCATATAGGATTGTGTCTTTAAAGGATTTTAACCTCACTATAGAGGTATAAAACCATTCATATTGTGCTATTAAACAATGTAATATGAATCTACCAGATGCAGGTGAGAATAAGAAGTTTCATATTCAAGAGTTGGAAGAAATTCCATGTGATGCATATAAGAACTCCCAAATCTATAAAGATAAGAAAAAATATCCATGATGGGATGATTCATCAAAGGAAGTTTCATATTTATGAGAAGGTTCTTATGTACAATCAAAGTCTTAATATCCACCCAAGTAAGCTTTATTCCTGATGGATTGGTCCTTATACTATTACTAATGTTTACCCTTTTGGTTCAATACATGTTTTTCATGAGAAAAGTGGATGAAATATTACCATAAATGGGTAGATACATAAACACTTTTATAAGTAATTTCCAAAGAATACAGTGGAGGAAATCCACCTTTAAAAAGCAACAAACTAGTAAAGCCCACCAGGTTTTATCCTTTCTCCCCACATTCTCTTTTATTACAGGGAGGACACTATATTCTCTAGGTGTGGGAGAATGGGTATATTCCTAGGTTTGTTAGGATTTTTGATCATATTTATTATTTTTATATTTTTGTCTTTCTGGATTATATTTCCACTTCCCCCTATTCCCCCCTCACTTTTGTGTCAGAATTTTAATTTTTGATTCATACTTTATCATGGAAAATGATTCCTGTTTAATCATTGAAGTTATTGAAAATGCATGATTTTTTTGTTATTTCATGTCCTTTTAACATTTAATTTTTTTAATGAAGAAATATGTGTTTTAGAAATTTAACATTGGAGGTGTGATTTTTAGTAAATTGGTTGTTTTTTAATGATATAAATGGTTGTATCTCTTTGAAACCTATGAGAATAGTGGTACCCTTTGTGTGAGTAGTGTATGGGAAACTATGTATCTTAATATCTACACAAATATTTTTCACCAAACCATGAAGTGTAAATATTTATTAATTAATAGGAGGTAAATATAAGTTAGGTTAATATTTATTAGTTTTCTAAAATGAATTTTCTATACATTCATTCCTTATCTGATCTGTTTCATTACTATACTAGATTGACCTATGCTTGTATACCTGTTATTTGACTGTTGTACACTCTAAAAAACTATAAAAAAAATAATTAAAGAAAAAAAAATATATTTGTGTCTTGGGAAGGTAAAAAAACAACTCTTCCTCAACCTTTGATCTTGTTTTAACTATTACAATTAGTGTCTTAAGGAGATCAAACAAGGGTTGAGTGATGAGTGTGAGATTTGTTCCAAGTTCAACTTTTGAAAACAATAGTAATAAATGAGGGGAGTGATGAAATTTAAAACATATGGGGATATATAGTTCAATAGATTAAGGTTTTAATTTAGGTAATTATTAAGTGAGTGGGTTTTGAAATTTTATTACAAAGGATTCAGGGTGGGTTCGATGGAAACAATCATTTAAGCAGAAGAATTTTCAAATAACCTATATTTATTAGATAGAAAGTGGAAATAATAGAATGGAATGGTTTTCAAACACACACATGGAGAGTTAGTAGCATGATTGAATTTTTAATTTCTTTCTCATTTTGGTATCATTTATCTCTTTGAATTTCATTCTGATACAATTTATGAGTCACCTTTTTCCATGATCATTGAGAATAACTCATTGGTGTGATTTTTTCTTCGATCACGTTAATTTAAGGAATCAATTTTTTATTTAATGTTAAATATTCATGAAGTTGAGAATATATACATGCATCATTTTTGAAATATGACTTTACTCACGAGTGCAAATTTTTAGGTGTGGGGGTGTGATCACACCATGATTCACTATTCATTTTCACCCTTTATACTGCTGAACTAAACCAATTTTGTATTGTAAATTAAAATTATTATAAAAAATTTCACTCTATGTTTGAATAAATTATTTTTTGTTAATCACAGTTAAAAAGGGTAATTTCAATTTTTTTTTATAATTTAATTATAGGTGGAGGTGATTTGGAGGGCCCAAGATGAAATTGAAGAAAAATGGGCCTAATTGCATAGGAGCCCATGTACACTTATCCACTATTTTGCATGTTATGAGAAATAAGTGCATAAAAATGGCTTGATATTTTGTGGTTAGGTCCAAAATTTAATTTTTTACCACTATTGTTAATACACTCAAGCCCAATTAGGCCATTAATTTGCCTAAGAAAATTGATCTATCCAAGACACCAAATCTACCCGAAGTCAAAAGTGGTGTGCTATTTTTCACCCATATCTTGAGATGTAGGCCTCAAAATAATGAAATTTTTTTGGTGGAGATATAAAAAACATGGTGAAACAAATTTTTAGTTTTTTAAAAAGTTATATAAGAATTTATGTCTTCCCAAAACTATTATCCAAGTGGTTTCTCAAAATCATGGTGCCCAAAACCACCTTCCACATTGCCTATAAATTGGCACCTTGGGAACCCCATTTGGAAGTTTGAACACGAGTCAAGGTGATACCATTTTGGAGTCAAAAATGAGTCTTATACTCAATCCTACAAGTTCTAGATTCCATGGTAGGTTCCACTTCATCATCATTTTCTTTCTCTTCTCCCATGGAGTTCTAAACGCCTTGTGATCACTCAGGGGAACGTGATGTAAATCCCAAGATTCATGTTTATAATATTTGAATGATATTTTTAATTCTAGGTTTTTGTGTTGTTTTTCATCATACTATATTATTATTTTATCAAGTTATGTATTGTTATGTCATTCTCAACTCATTTGACTGTGTTTGGGGGTACCCATTCATGTGATGTTTCACACACCGTTCAACACTTCTTCTTCCTCATTTCAATTGCGGTGTTTGTGTGGTTCATATTGGTCAATTGATTTCTTACAAGCACTGTAAAGGCCATTTAAATTTATTTAATTTTATAAAAAATAAATAACATACAAACTTGGACAACATATTGAGTTCTTAGTGTGTTTCCTTGGTGAGTTTCAGTTATGAAGTCGAACACAAATCACCTAATCATCGGTGCTATCCAGTGAGTCAGTGTATGTTTCCAATTGAAACCTATGAGGTATCCAAGTATAAAATTTGTAGCATTATGGTTATATATTTTAAAAACTAGGGATTAAAAGATAAAATACCTATCTCTTTAATCGATGAAGGATGAGCATCATGAGATTTCCACAGGTTGATCATGCTTAATTAATTTTGTTAATTTCTTATTTTTTCATCACTTTACATTTTCTTTTGGATTATTAAATCACAAAAACCAAAGTTTTCCAAAACCCCATTAAAATTTCTTAATTAAAAATTTATTTTTAAATTAATTATCTAGGGCTCCATCGAGAGACGACCTGGGGTTCCTGCTATACTGCAGAAATTCTAGTAAAAACTAAACAACTAATTTGACGCGCTCAACAATGTGATCATGTATGGATTTCATCAGTTATGACCACATGAGAAGAATTTACCCACTCATGAACTCTAATTAGCTTCCATTATTCATGATTTAAATATTTGGAACCACTATCCTTTTAAGGAGTGGTTTATGGTGTATTCAGACCATAAGATTTTGAATTATATCTTCACTTAGAGATATTTAAACCTTCATTAGAGATTTTGAGTGGAGTATCTACAAACCTTTGACTTTGATTTAACACACACCCTCAGAAAGGTGAATTTGGTAGTTGATGTTATAAATTGGAAATTACAAACCTAGGTAGTTCTAGAATCAGAGTATGAATGGTGCCTGATGGGATTGTTTCCTGAGATGAATCTGGATGTGAACTAGGAGGGAGGGTAGGTCCTTTTAGATCGTGTGTGGGACATAATTTCCATATATGATCATATTTAGCTTGATATGGAAAAATATTATGATTTACAGTATATTAGTAGAATTATAAATGATAGATACACATCGGTTTATTGGTCTCATTTTGCTGATGGTTCCATTCTGTTTCAAAAGAGGTTTGTAATTCCCTTGGTATTGTGGTGAGAGTTGATAGAGGGTGAACATTGTGATGACCACTAGGTCATTGATATGTTTTTAAATTGTCCATTTTATTTAGGTTCTTTAATTTTTGTTCTTTTGATCCTTTGGGAGTATTCATGTCATTTTGGGGGAAATAAACCTTTTTCCCAAGTCACCATACCGCAACCCTATAGGCGACCCTATGGTGAGGGTAAGTCAGAAGGTGCTACAGTGAAGTCTAGGGTGCTATTTTGTGGAGGCCCTAGAGTTCAGATACCCCTAGATCTGCCTCTTAGGGGTTCCCCATGACACAACATTATGGCTACGCCATAGAGGCATAAGTATCCAAAACACCAGGCCCTACCCCATGGAGGCACTCCATGGTTCAACACCTAGGCTATGACATGGTGGGGCCTGAGATGGAAGCTCCCTTATATAATCTAAGGGTTGTTCCATGAGACACTTCAACTTAAAAACATTGATGTACAATAGTGACCCTATTAGGATTTAACCCTTTTACTCCCATTTTCACATCATAGGAGCTCCAATCATGGATCCCTTATTTCTTTATACTTTGTTGATGAATATTATTTGATTTAAGTGAAAATATAAGTTAATATCATGGTTTCTCTTGGATTTATTCATTCCCCCCCCTCTATCCTTATGTTCTTCCATTTCTTCCTCATACCTCTAAACTTGATGACCTTGGAGGTATGAACCTAGGGCTTAGTATGGGGTTTTGATGAATTTAATGGATGTCTAGGTCAGTGAGGATACCTCTTCTTTCTTCCTTATGATATTTTTCAAAGAAAGTAATGTTTAATCAATTTTGAGGTAGATGTACCTATATATACATAATTTTCATTTGGATTAACTTTATTCTTTGATTTTCCTTTGATTTTATCAGTTTATTAAGCTTGGATTGATTTTCTAAGGGTTTCTATTTGTGGATTTATTATTGTGATTTGTTAAAATTAGAAAATGGAAGTTTCTTTTGGTTTTCTCTTGGAAAACCAATTTTATACCTATAAAGAGTTTGATAAAAGGTATTAAATAAAACTTAGGTTTTAAAATGATATTTCAAGTAGGTTTTAAAAATGATATTTATTTGGAAATTTTTTTACTTGAACATGGGATTTTATATGTGTGATGGATGTGATTATGGGTGCACGTTAGAGATCTTGGGTGTGTGGTTTTGGGGATGGGTTATTACCTATATTTAGGCATGATTATAGTTAGGGATCATTTCTTGTGATTCCATAAGAGTATTGGGTCTTACTACTTGTTTAGGTTCACATAGGTTGACTAGTGTTCCATGAGAAAGTACAAGATACCTTGATCTTATAGGTTAGATCTCCTTAATATTGCATGTATTCTTTGATATTGTTATGACATACCTTTATTACTTGACTAGATGTTGTGGATTATGATCACTTAATTAAATATCACCTCATTCTGGTATAATTTGTGATTGTATTTTCTTCCACACTACTTGTCTTCATGGATTATTTTTTGATAACCAAAGATTTAAGAAAATGGTTCTCAAAGAAATTATTTTCAAATCATTGTTTTCAAACTAGAATCATTGGTTTGAATTATTAAAGGTGATATGTAGATTCATGGTGAAATCCTTTTAGGGTTTTCCTCACACCCTACTTATGGAATTGGGAATATTTAAACTTGTTTATATATGATATAGGTAAATAAAAAAGAGATTCTTCACATAGTAGGTCTTATTTATATTACATAATCTTATATGGAGTGAGTCTAGTGGTGGAAAAGGGATACATGGTGATATATTAACCAAAAATATTGTGATCCTATACATTTTGGTATTATGGAACATTAGGTTGTGTATTGTCCAATTCATCATGAATTATGTTTGTAATTGCATATTTATTTATGTAACGTTTGAGTTATCCTATTATAGTTATATTTTTATATCTAGTTATGGATTGTGGTTGTTTTTCTCTTACTTATACTCTATTATATGTGGTTTATATTATTTTAATGTTTAATTAATTGCATGGATATCCAATCTATAAATTGGTCATGTCAGATTCCTAGTTGGAATCCTTGGCATGTTTAATTGATTTCATAGGGTGAAACCATTCCCATTGAGCTAGAATTGATTCCATAGCACTATCCACCCACTCTAGGTGATTTGGAATGGAACATAGGACTTGTGGTGGTCTGACCTAGGTGATGTGGTAAGTGGACCCAGGTTGGTTCATTAGAGAAATGGGAGCATATCCCTTCTTATTATTTAGGGTAGTGTGGTAGTATGAATCATCAGGACTCAGGTGATGGTGTAGGGAAGTTCATATCCATCTATTATTTATAATAGACCATGAGTTATAGTGGTGGTTAGGATTTTGTGTTGGTAAATTTTTTATGAGTAATTTGATGTATTTTGAGATGGTTTATTTATATTGTATGTTTTGGGATGATTCCACGAGTTATTTTATTGGTTTTATTTTTAAAACGATTTATGTATTTATTGGATTCTTATGTCTTATATTTTTAGAACATGCCTCCCAGAAGGACCTATAGAAATAAAATAGAGGAATTCATAAAGAATAATATTCTATCCAATACTCTTATAAAATCCCAACTCACTGAGTCAGTGATCAGGACCATTTAGTCACATAGGAAGATCAGTGATCTAGGAAAAGCTTGATCGATAGATCATGCCTAGAAGTTCATAAATAAGAATTAACATATGTTTTAGGGTGACTGGGGGAGTCAACAATCGAAGTAATGGTTTTAAAATATCGACCATATATTCCAATTTATATAAACCCCTAATATGTAAAAAGTGGGATTCACTACTTATTTTCTAGATGGGACGAGTTGAAGGTGGATGGACATAGTTTTGTAGGCTAATCTTTATGGATATCTTACTTGGACTGAGTTAAATAAGACATTCAACCTATAATTTTTCTCAAATAACTTATGAGTGAAAAATTATAGGGATATTATGACCTTGGAGTAGGGGGACCAATCCATGACAGAATATTCCACTTGACTTTCTAAGCTAGTTCATCTTTCACCTAAGCTCCTAGAAAATGAATACTTGAAGGAGCATAATTTTGAGATAGATTTGAAGCTATAAATTAGGTCTAGGATTATTATTTTTTGTTTTCCAACATATATTAAAGTGGTGGACAAGAAATCTATCCTTATGAATGATATTAAAAGTCTGACCGATATGATCTATACTCTAACTATTATAGGTGGAAGCTAAAGTTCATATTTAGTGAAAAATAGGAAGTGTGAGGTGTCACAATGTGGAAGTAGCAGGAGTGTGTAGTGTCATCCTAACCCTGTTACAATGGATACTTAAATACAAAATCCAATTGTGTGTTATTAGTGTGGGAGAGTTGGGCATACCAATCAGTATTACTAGGAAACTCTGAGGAATTTCCACCAGTGTGTATTCTTATGACATCTTAAGCGGAATTATAAGTAATTTCTACAAGGAATTAAAGTGGGTTCCACTTATACTAAGGGTTACCAAATGAATTCATACATGTCTAAGTGAGTAGGAGAACATTACCAAGGGAAATGGGACTCTCTTTCTGCTAAAAACCTTAGAGTGGTCCCGAATCTAGGAACTTTTCTACAACAGAGCATGATCCATAGAAGTTATAGGTGAGGTTAATAACTGTCATAATTATGGAATTTATTTCTTCATATATAGATTTGGAGTTATTTAACATGGGTGTATCCCATTCATTAATTTCTCACAAATTGATTGATTCCTTAGGATTTCGATCTAAGTTGATTCCTTACGTTATGGATCTCTCCACCCCATTAGGAAAAAGAAGAGAGCAAGGTTGTAAGTGCTCTGAGTGTTGTGTGATCATCACTGATGCTAAAGTTATTTGTGACTTATTAGTTTTGGACTTAGATATATTTGACCTTATATTCAACATATATTAGATGGTGAGAATTAAATCTTAGATTGACTAACACCACTAGAAGGTTTCATTTCTCTCTCTTATGTGGAATAATCACACATTTTAGGGTGATTATTATTCAGGGTTAGTTAGAGTAGGTTTTATTATTAATGTGGTAAGATCTATTTTGTGTAATTTTTTTTGAGTTGTATCTTGATGCCATAGAATTGAATTTAGGTGACCATATTCCATTTGTTATATATATATATATATACCTTGAGGTATTTATTGATGATTTTTATGGGTTTCTACCACAATGGGAGGTAGTGTTAACTATTTACCTACTCCCTAGGACATGCCCAATCTTCTTAACATAATACTGAATGGACCTTACTAAGTTAAAAGAGTTAAATAATCTATTAGAATATATCAAGAGTAATAGTTTATTCACCCAAGCACTTTACCATGGGAATCACTAGTTCTCTTAAGAAATAAGGTATATTGAATACTTTTTATTTTCATTTTTAAGTCTCACCATGGGTTTTAAATGAGATATACCATAAGAGGGTGGGTAGAGGGGGGTGAATTAGGGTATGGAATACTTAACAAATTTAAACAATCTCTCCTTTATCCTATATCTACCTACATGATATTGACCTGTCATCCTTGAGGGTCACTTTTTTATCTATTTTTATGGACATTGATCTAATTATAGTTTCTCTTGACCAATATTTAATTTATCTTCTTTAAGTTTCCTTTTTCCCTATTTTGGTTATCATGAATAAATTAAATAATACATAGAGAATTTTACTTGGTTCACTATTAGGAGCTATTCCAAGGAGAATTTTATCAATAATGTGTCGATGCACCAAATCACTATAAAGATCACTACTCTTCATTGGGGTTTAGGGTAGATCACTCATTTACTAGGCTCACTAACTTAAAATTTTTAGGGTCAAATCACTATTTCTCATGACTCATTTACCCTCCTCTCCTTCACTCACTAATCTGATAAGGTCTCCACATAGTTTATGAACATGTAGGTCCCTTCAACAATATAATTGGTATTGATTGTATCATTGAGTGTATGTAGATGCTCCATTTCCTTCCACATGGATGATTATTCACAAGATATAAAATTCTCCTTGTCACAATACCTTCCTCTTTCTAGAAAAATTCTGGAATGCATTTATTTTATTCCTAGATTCCTCTTTTTTCTTCTTAAAATATGGATCTTAAAGGATAACAGATGTTCTATCTCCTTTTCCCACCCCTCACCTAGAACACTCTTAATTATTTTTCTAAAAAATTGGATATGGATTTGTGTGATCTATTTAGAATATCCTCTTATTGATATACCTTATTTTAAATGGATATTATAAGAAAATGGTTTTTGCACTTGTTGCACTATTATGGGCCTTCAAAAACCTCCCAAAACTCTCCCATTAGCTACCCCTGATTTCCTCTATAACTATAGTCAAACCATAACTTCTTTGTGGAAAACCTTTTCTTCCTTTATAGCATGGAAATACTTTCATTTAATATAATTGAATTAATCACTACAAAATCCTTCAATTCCTGCCAAAATCATGGTTTAAAATCCAGGAACATAATGTTGAAACATTAAATTCTTGGTTCATTCATCTTATAAGTCAAAATATTAAACTTTTGGAAAATATCCCACCAAAACACCCACAAAATTTATTTCATTCAAACACCAAAGTATGGCCTATGTATTTTAAGAAAAAAAACCCTTCAAAATTCCCAAATACATGGCCCTTTGGTCATTTTTCCTTCTCATATAGAATCTTGATAAGGCGATTCCATTTTCCAAATCAACAATCATCACTATAGGCAACACCACAACCATTATAGGCTCACCATTTCTAATATGTGTAAATTTAATTTGAAATGTATATTAATGAACAAATTCCTAGCACCATAATGTGGGGGTCTTCTTTAGTGTAGAGCTCAATTGAGTTCATCATAACTTTATCCACACCCATTTTGTGTTCCCCTATTTTTCATAGGTGAAATTCCAATGTGCCACACCCAACTCCACAATGTGGTTTCCTTAAATTAGCCATTCTAGCATTCATATCTTTAAGAAGAGTCATTCCTTGACCACAACCACTTAAAGGCCCAGATTGGGCTTCACTATTTCACATAGGTGAACTGGAACTCCATAATGAGGACCACCGCAACATGGTATTTTCCAATTTTCCCATTTTACATAGGTGGTATTGAAATCCACCATGGGGACCACCAATATGTGGTCCTTTTTATCTTGAACATTTTGGGTTTCTCTAACACAATGATGACCACTAACTATGTAATGGTCTCCACAAGTTATTCATTTTGTGTTCCCATGAAATTCCCTTACAGCTGATCCATTTCCATATTGAATTTGGGTATCCTTCAATTAGAACTAACTATTTTAAAACCAATAAATACATTAAATCAAACTTTTCCAAAAAAACAATTTCTAGTCAAAAAATACAACTTCAATCCACTACATCTTTTCAAAAATCCTCCTTATTGAAAAACCACTTATTGTGAACATCTAGTTAATAAATTACACACAACACATTTGGGTTTCAAAAATCCCCTCTAGATTTTGTTGAAAAATGAAATAACCTTTTATTTTAAATCTTCTCCCCCTTATTGTCAATGAAGTTCAAAGGAAAATTACCCCCCTTATTGAAAATTTAAAAAGGGTTCAAACCTGATTATAAACTAATCTTGAATCATCTCCCCTACTTGTGACCATATCTACCCCCTTCATAAATAAAGATTTCCAAAGTTAGCTCAAAGTTCCCCTTTAAATGTGGTCTTTATTTTCCATGTCTCCAACCTTTCTCCACTTCTATGTGTAGGAAGAAACTCAAAAAAAATCACAAATCACCTTTTTATTTATAATATAATTTGAGTTACCTCATTAGCTAAAAATACCCCTTTGAGGATTAGGGTGTCTTCTTCATCTCATTTCCATACCCCCCTATGAAAATTTACCTTCATACTTTGGAATAAACCATTGTTGATTAGCTATATTCTCTAATTACCATTGTTGAACACTAATTTCTAGTTGGTGCTCCCAATTCTATAACCTCCTCTCTTCACACAACTATACCTTATCAAGATATTTACTAAGTGAATGTATCACTTGGAACTTAAGAAATAAACAAATACTTTCAGACTACTAAGCCTAGGATAGGTGTAGGAAACAATATTTTTTTAAGAAACACAAATATTTTCCATGTCACTAATTAATAATAATGATTACATATAATCTTTGAACATTATCACTTCTCAAAGTAACCTATGATCTTTATCAAATTTTCACACAAAATCATTAGAGGATAAACAATAATGCAAAAAGTGAGAGGATCATACTAATTAGGATCAATTGATACCAATTGTTAATAACCAACCCATGATACTAATTATTTGTTAAAAAAACTTCACAATAATCAACATTCTATGATGAGGCTTAATAGTCTTTGAATTTTTATTAAAAACTCCCCCAAATCTTTATCTCTCAACACCAATGGCTAATGATCAAATAAGGAAACCACTTTTTGGAATATATATTTCATATCAGTAGTAATTGGTACCCTATATATCATTATAACTGATACCCAATGTTATGAAAAATGAACATTTAATTAATCCAACCGTTGTTTCCCATATTCTTTTGACATGCAGTCAGGTTGATACCAGTTGCTACATATTTATCAGATCTTTTTCAAATCCATAACATGTTTTGTTCTAGTATAACCAACCCATGGATAATGTATCTCCCTTAATACTATATCTCTTCAAACAATTTAGAAATAATAAATAATATATGGATAGGGGTACCTAAAGGTTCCTCAAGTTAAGGAATGGGTCTAGTCAAGATAGATCAACCCTTCACCCTTCACCTTTCCTTTTACCTTATTTAGATTTTGGGAAAGGAATTACATCATCTCATTGAACTTATCTCCTTTATATCTAGTATTCATAATCCTAAACCTATTTTAAAGGGTTATCCCTTATATTAATCCACTCACACACTTCTATTCATATATGTGAGCATTGTCTTCTTTTCTTGGCTTAGACTTTTCCACAATTATGGAATTGATTTCACTTGAAAAAACTTATACTTGTATTTTATTTATAGGGGATCTTACCTATGAATTCATTACCTATTGAAGGAATATTTATATAATATTTTACTCTTTCCTTTTATTGGTTTTTTAAAACACTTAGGTATACCTCTTGTATCTACTATTTGATAGCCATGAGTTCCATCTTGGACTTTATCTTCCTCCTCGATGGATTCTTCTTTTCTTTTTTATCCAACTTTCTCATTGCTACTACAACTCCTAGATTTTTTCTTCTAGAATTTATTTTTTTCCTTTGAATATATTTGTTTGAGGTATATAATCTTGGTTCTTGATTCACTTATTATTGAGGCTCATTCTTATTCTACAAGACATTAAAATATTAATAGTACTTTTATTGGATAAAATCTTTCTCCATATGTCAAAGGAGTGGAGTCTATTTTTAGGGAATATGTTTTATTTCAAGAAATATTAAAAATATATTACCTTTCCATGTGACTAAGGTTAGAATAAATAAAACATATACTATGATAATCACACCTCATTTGGTCATTCCTTGAATGTTATATCACTTCTAGAGTTATTCTTTAATTTTTTGGATTTTGGGATTCGAAAAACATACTCATAATGTTCCCAATTCTTCAAAAAAAGTAGAATTTCGGTTCTAACTTCTTTTATGTATACTTCATTCTAGATTTTTCATGGAACTCATTTTTATTATAGATTTAAAATATGTATTTATACTTAATTTTGAGGCTACCATTGGAGGTATTTTCATCTTCTCATTTGAGGTGTTTATCCTCTCCTAAAATTCTTTAATATTATCATATTTATTCCTCAAGTGTGAAACCATTTATTTAAAAATTGAAGAAAAATACATTCCTTTTTTTCTTCTCTATTCAAGATATTTTTAGGAGGAATGATTATTTTCATCAAATACTTCTCCATGGACATCTACATAATGATTTCTTAGGAAATATCTTCAAACACATCTCTTTGTTCCATCATATTTGATTCCATTTTATTTATGTTGAAATTCCTGACTTATTATTATTTCTTTATAATTTTATTTTACAAGGAAAAATCATTAATCATCACATAATAAACTCCACACATGAATTCCCCTTATCCCACCATTTCTTATAGAATTGGGATATCCTCTTCTCCACTGCATGGAAACCTTATAGACTGAAAACTTGATGTTGTTTTAACCTCTTCATAACATTATCTATTCATATCTATAATAAAGTTTTAAATACCACAAAATTTCTCCAAGTGAGAGTTATAATCATATTAAACATTAGGTTTATAATTTACCTTGACTAGACAACTCATATTTAGAGATAAATTCCTTTTGTTCTTTTTCCTCTTAACTTTAGAGATATATAAATTTTCATATGGACTCTATTATTTTTCAAATGAATCTTCCAACCATATCTATATTCGTTCAGAGAATTTTTAATGAGAAATATCCTTGTACACTTCATCCTTAAGATAATCCTTTAACACCTTTTTAACCAAGGCATAAATCTCAATATTTATTTGATATACCTCACAGATAACTCTATGTCATCTTAACAGAATAATTCCATCTAACACAACCACTTGAGGAACTCCAATTTAATCTTACATGAAGGAAATGAACTATTTTTTCTTTTTTTAAAATTATTTCTATCAAATAATTGATCTATCACTGTGGACACCATTTCTATTTAATAACTTCAGATCAAGTTAGAGAAAAAATCCAAAACAAAATGAACGTACCCTTTGATACCGATTGAAAGTCCCGCCAAGGTTCTTAAATGATATATACCCTAAGGTAGGGGGTAATTAGGGTATTTAATTCTTAACCAATCTAAACACTTTTTTATTTACCTCTCATTACCCTATTGGATCTTGAACTCTCATCCTTGAGGGTCACTTGTTTTACACTTTTTATAGATGTTTATCTGATTAATATTTCTCTTGAACAAACGTTAGTATATATTATTTAAGGTTAATTTTTTCCTATTTTTGTGTGCATGAATAAAATAAATGGTAAATAGAGAATTTTACTTGGTTCACCACTAATAGGTAGTCCAAGGATCACATAATCAATACTGTTTTGATACATCAAATCACTGTAAATCTCACCACTCTTCATTGGATTTCAGGATAGGTCACTATTTATTTAGGATCACTACCTTACAATGTTTAGGTTCGAATCACTATCACCCATGAATCAATGTCATTATTATCCTTAACTTATACTATTGGAAGTTCTCTACACAATTTATGGACATTTTGGTCCCTTCAACAATATCATCGATGTTGATTGAATCCTTGAGTGTATGTAGATGCTCTGTTGATGACCTCTTGGATGGTTCTTCAAAATATATGAACTAATAATTTATATAACACATTAATATTTCTATAATAAGTATTCAAGACATTTTATCTCTTCTCAGTAACTTACTTATTATTTTTTGACTTTATATTTTCAAGGATGGAACACGTTCCTTCTTCTTTTCCAGCACATTTCCTAGAACACTCTTCCTTATTTTTTTGAAAACTCATATATAGCTCTATGTGATATATTTATAATATCCCTCTTCATGATGTTGATATCCATTATTTTAAATAGATATTATAAGATAATAAGTTGGAAACACATTTCACCATTATGGGACTTCAAAAACTTCCCATATATCCCATTAACTACCCACAATTTCCTCTATAACTGCAGTCAAACTATAACTAATTTTTGGATAACCTATTCATACTTTTTAGTGTGTAATTAATATCATTTAATACACTTTAATTAATCACTAAAAAACCCTTCAATTATTTCTACTATTATGGCCTAAAATCAAGGAACATGACATTGAAACATTAAACGCTTGGTTCATGCATGGACCGGGTCCAAATCTTAAATTTTGGTGCATCTCCCACCAAAATTCCTAGAAAAATAAATTTATTTCAATAAAAAAATCATGGAATATGTATTTATAGTAAAAAAACCCTTTGAAACTCCCAGATCCATGTTCTGTTGGATTTTTTTCCTTATCATATATAATCTTGATAAGACACTTTAATTGTCCAAAGAAAACATCATCACTACGGGCCACATCACATACATTCTGGGCTCACCACTTATTATAGGTGGAACTTCAACTTGAAACTCCTAGTGTAATTCCAAATTTATGTCACCATGATGTGAATTTATTATTCAAAATATAGTTCAATTGAGTTTATCATGACTTACTGTACACCCATTTTGTGTTACCTCATATCGCATAGGTAAAATTCCAATTTTCCAGACCCAGCTCATAGAGTGGTTTCCTTCAACTGGCTATTTTGGCCTTCATATATTCAAGGTGAATCATTCCTTGACCATGAACATGGAAACATTGAGATTGAGCTTCACTATTCCACATAGGTGAACTAGAACTATACCATAGAGATTACCACAGTGTGAACCTTTATAGTTTTCTCATTTTACATAGGTGTTCTATAAATCTACCATAGTGACCACCACAACATGTTCCTTTCCATATTTCATATTTTGGGAATATTTAATACACCCACAACCACTGACTATGATGTGGCATTCACTAGTTGGTTGTTTTTCACTCCTGTGAAATTCCCATCCATGTACTCCATTTATAGATTGTATCCAGACATCCTTCCATTGTTGCTTAGTTTTTTAACACTAAGAAAAACCTTTATCAAACTTTTCCAACAACCCAATTATTTTTAAAAAAATAAAAAATTTATCCACT
Organism: Viscum album; assembly: GCA_963277665.1. NCBI lineage: Eukaryota > Viridiplantae > Streptophyta > Magnoliopsida > Santalales > Viscaceae > Viscum > Viscum album. The sequence goes on along the minus strand of OY728150.1, from coordinate 1,111,568,993 downwards.
ATATCTTGTTAATAAACCTTATTGTTAAAAAAAATCACTTCTTGTGAACATATTTTCAATGAATCCAACACAACCAATTTGGGTTCCAATAAAATTAACTAATAAGAGCTCAATGTGATGATAGTCAAGAATAAGTACATGTTTCCTTAGATCTATGGTTTGTTTGATTAGTTTAGGGGATCCCATTAGTTTTCAACAATTTAATTGAGGTTGGGGTACCACCAGCTGAGGGTGAGGGATATGATCACTCCTGAGACTACCTTACAAAGTCATTATATTCATTTTGAGTACCTAGTTATATTTTTTGGTCTCATTAATTACCCTATAGTATTTATGGGATTGATGAACTAGATCTTACATCAATATCTTGAATCCTTGATGGTGTTATTCATTAATGATATCTTTTTTTACTTTAATACGAAGGAGGAATATGTTGGAAATTTGAATATTTTTTTATAAAGATTAAGGGATCATTGTCTATATGAATTTTTTTCTAAATTATAGTTATAAATCTAGGAGGTAAAATTATTGGGTCATGTTTTGTTTAAAAGAGTAATTTTAGTGGACCTAGAGGAGATACATGCTGTAATATCTTTGGAGAGACTTAAGAACTTATTTGAGATTTGGAGTTTCTTAGGATTAATATGTTATTATAGATTATTCATACAATATTTCTTTAGGATAACATATCACTTGACAACTATGACCCATAAGGGTGTGAAATTTGAATGGAGTGGGAAATTCTAAGATTTTTTTTGTAGAGTTTAATGTGATTTGACTTCAGATCCTATTTTGGTCCTCTCAAACTTGGTCATGGTTTATGATGTGTATTACGATGCTTCAACATGAGGTTAGGGTGTATCTTGATATAGGGTGATCATGTTGTGGCATATGGATCATTCCATTTGTTCCCACATTAAAATAACTACCCCAATCATGATCTTGAGTTGGTGGTGGTGATTCATGCTCTAAAAACATGGTGGAACTACCTCTTTAGGGAAAGGTTCATAGTGTATTCAGATCAAAAATTTTGAAGTATATATTTATCCAATGAGATCTTAATCTTAAGAAGAGGTGGTGGGTAGAGTATTTTTAGAATTTCAAATTTTATATATCATACATTCTGGGGAAGGGGGATATGGTAGTTGACAACCAAAGTAGGAAATTACCAATATAGGTAATTAAAGAGTTTATGGAAGAATAGGGTATGATGAGTTTGTTCACTAAGATTAATTTAGAAGTGGAGGAGGATGGTGAAAAGATGATCATGACTAGTATGCAGATCAACTCCTCTCTTGATGATCATATTTACCTTGGATAGGAAGTAAACCAAAATCGCTAGTGCATTAGAGTAATCATAAATGGAAAGGATACCTCAAGTGATTTATTTAGATCTCCGGATTATATTATCTATATTTGGAATAGTTTGATATTCCCTTTGGATTTAAGGAGGGATGGGATGTGTGGTGGTCACCACTCTAGCTAGGTAATTCACTCAGGAGCTACCAATATGTTCTATGACCTGAAATATTTATACTGTTGGCCGGGAATAAAATGATCCATCATTGACTTTTTATCCCAGTGCTTCACTTGTCAGATAATTAAACTCAAGAACCAGAAGTTGGATGGGTTGTTACAACCTCTCCCGATACTAGTGTGGAAGTGGGATGATATCTCTATGGACTTCATTATCCGATTTCTATAGTATCCTAGAAAGAATTATTTTATATGTGTAATCATCAATTTATTGATGAAATCATCCCATTTCCTTCCTATTAAGGAGATGATAAAATTGTAGGAGCTTGAACACATTTACTTCTAAGATGATTTTTAGCTTCATGGTGTACATTTAGTGATCGTTTTAGACCAAGACCCCCTCTTTACATCCCTTTTTTAAAAGTGACTATAGGAGGCTTTGGGTTCTCAGTTAAAATTGAGAATAATTTACTATCTATAGATACAGAGATAGATAGTGTAGGTGAATGGTTTCCTATGAATATAATAACGATTATCATGTGGAAGTGATTTAAACCCTTGTTATAGGTTTTATATGTAAGAAATATAAAACCTATGATAAAACTAAAAATGAATAATATATTTTAATCTGACATACCTTGCACTAAAGAGAATTTGAAACCTTCAATCTTCATCTGATATGATTAATGAAGACCACCAAGGGCATCCAAAATACATCCCCTCTCCACAGGTATCCATGGGCTATGTCGAATCATCTAACATTCAAATGGGATTAATCTCCCATTCACGATGTGCTAGAATATCTTATAAAAATAAAGAATAAGAATAAATCTTCAAGTTTAGGGAGTTTCAGTCAAACAAAAAGTATGCGCACATTCCTACCATCATATGATAGTAGGATTTATAAATCCCTCAAGGAAACTCCTTGATAGTGAAATCATCAAGTCATGAATTTAGATTGCATGAGTTAATTAGACAACCATTAATGCATTGTATTCAAGAAATACATAAAATCCATTCACATTACAACTCTTATAACAAATTAATAAATGATCGATTTTAGGTGTGTTAAACTATTTAAATATTCACACTCTTTAATATTAAACTATTTATATGATCAAAGGTAGTAGCATGCATGTAATATCATTTCATTCATGCATCTCAATATACTATGAACTTGATATTTCCATGAATCATATACATGTCGTAGATTTAGGGTATATATCCTTCAATATACCACTTACAATAAATCCTAATAGACTTTTTGTCATTTAACCTTATATTTTATCATATAAAATAACTTGTGAAACCATATCCAAAACCCCCTTTGGATATCTTCCAAAACACTTTTGGAAACCTATCATTAACTTCACTTTGTATCATATCATAAGAAATACCTTTTGAAACCCATCCAAAACACTTTTGGATTAACTCTAAAACACTTTTAGAATCATGCTATGATTCAAAATCAATCCCCATTTAGTAAACCATAAAGTGTGACCCCATAGGCCTTTATAGAATTGAAAACAAATACGAATATTCAAATTCATATATGTAAGAAAAGTGCAGTCTCTAGAAAAGCATCAGTGCTACTCAAGTTATACAGGGATATAGTGTGATCCCCATCAAACACATGTATCTCAATACCTTTGTCCACCATTCTAAATCATTGAAACCATGAATTCTTATATTTTCCCTTATTAAAAGACATTGAGTGACCATGGGAGACAAAAAATGTAAATCCCATATAGACAACTCATCTATTTTTGATTTTCAGAGTATAGACCAATCTGATCAATGGATACATCACATGTCATTCATTATTTTGGATAAGTGCATTACATGTCCCTTATCCAGATAGATATACAATATCTAGGTGTGTATACACACTACCATAGTCTTTATAAATCAAGGTACAATATGTCATACTCATTATATGAGAGGAAAAATCCCATCTTTGCTAAGCTCCAACTAACGTCATCATCAACAACATACCCAAACACCCCTATATTACCTAATTGAATATGTTGAATTATGTAAGTATTCTATCAAATTATGAAGGTTCTCATTCTAGTTATCTCGCTAACCTCGGGGAATGGGGACTCAAATATGATCTATGCGCCCCTAGTATACTAAATACACATGTATGACACTCCATGTGGTATACCTTGTAGGTTATCCAACTCACATAAATAATCCTATTCTTTATTTTGTCCTCATAAGCATATCCTGTATCTCTATAAAATAATATTACTCAAACTAACCTTAATTTTTTTCATAACCTATAATAATCTATTACAAAAATCAGTTATGGATAAACTCAAAGTTATACTTTGTGAGGTCAATTATAATTGTTTTTTATTAAATATATATATATATATATATATATACATTTATGTATCTAATGTGAAATAATGATAAAATGGAGGATTTATTTAATATGACACATTTTAATATTCTTAAACTCATTTAGAATATTTAATAAAACCAATGTAAGAAATTTTTTATCATATCATATATGATAAATTTATAGATCATCCTTAGGTTTACTATACTTTCTAGGTTTTGTTAACTAATTACATCATATTTAATTCATGTCACATCTCTATGTGATCATTTTATAAAACCTTCATACTAAAATCTTTATTGAGAAACTTATATAAAGTAATCCAATTTGAATAATGGTGAGACTTAGGAATCATATTCTGATCTATTCAACTTATTGAACATATTCAAAATTCTTAACTTCACAACATAAAATGTTGCAATGTCAAATTTTTATTTATACTCTTTATAAATTCATCACCATCATCCTTAAAACCCTATTCTATCAAACTTTTTCCTTGAATGAATATAACTATTTACATTATTTTTTACCGGTCCTCCTAATATCTTTTAGGATTAAGTTAAAAACTCTTTAACTTAAGATTAGTGTAATACTTTTTTTATTAATATTGAACTTCTATAAATTCAAAATACCCCCAATAATTTCTTGGATGCTATATTATTTTCAAAATATATTTATATGAAACAACACAAACATTTTGTGTTAGAAAATAACATTTATTTCCTTTCAATAGGAATATTATACAAATAAAATATTTTTTCCATATCATATATGGTATTATATCTGTCTAGAATATTTTCATTTGAAAATAACAATTTATTAAAATATAACATTGATAATGGATAGGCTCATATTAATTTATATTTTAATTAATATTTGGATAAAATTTTTATCCTGGATAAACATTTTTTTCCATTTCTTCACAAAACATGTTATAGAAATTGATCAATCACAAAAAATATGTATAAATTTAATTATATCATTATTCTCCATAATAACTCTTTTGTTATCAAATATATTCTCTTATCACATAATATAAATAATACGAAGATACACATCTTTTACTTATATTCATTTGATCTTAATAAAATCATTTACTTGTAAATACTCAATGTAGTAACTGTTTACTTGATCTCATGAACATAAAATACAAGATCAATCAATTATTCCTTTTATTTTGAAGTACTATATTTTCAAAACACTTTGTAAATTATATATTCAGTATCAAATACCTTTCAAAATTGAATAATTATTTTCTAAAACACTCATACCTAACATGAAAATTCCATGGAGTTACATAAAATCCTTCTGGTATTATGAATAATCCCATAACATAGAATCATTATTACCTCTTCCTGAAAAACCTATATTTAAATGAACTTGACTAGTTTCTTGTAGAAACATTTTTAAACTTCTTCAACTAACCTTTCTTCTTACAGTTTTAATATTTTTCTACTTTTACTATCTAAACAACATTAATATATTGATATCATATATCCAATTCATCTATTCTCAACACTTTGAGAATATTGGATAAACTTTTACTGAATTCATTCACATTTTCATAACATTTCCAAAGATGATAATAGGATGATATACTTAACCAGAACATGCCATTTTAGTCTCCCTTAATGCATGTTATAGAATAAAAAAATCATAAACCATCAGTATTAAAAAACTCATCAAATTTTATTTAAAAAAATATTATTTACATACTCTTCTCAAGAGATAAATGAGATTAAATAAAAATAATATGAAAAAATTTATCTAATTTTAAAGTATCCAAGTTATCAATGTGGAAAATCCTTTTCTCCATTACTTTAAAGAAAACTTCAAGATTTAATTATTTTCATCTGTTGACCATCTATATATTTAAAAAACTTTTTAAAACACACATTTGATAACATATATCTATCAAAATAATAAAATTTAATTCCAAAACAAATAAATCATTAAGGAAACATATAGTCTCACTAATTCATTTAATATATTGCGTATCTAATCATATTAAGTACATGAGATTATAATTCCTTAAATATTTGATACCCCTGATCACACTGAGTATATGAGTGGAGACTAAGAATCCTTTGGTCATTTTTTATCTAATGACTTTGTAACCTTAAATGAATCACACTATACTTATATAAGAATCTATATTCTATTATTGAATAATTTCATTACTTGGTTAAGGAAGGAATTATTCTGGCACGTAGAATTTTCCTTAAGAAATTTTCTTAAATCACCAATCTTGCTTAAGAAGTTTTCTGAAGTTACTAGTCTTAGGAGTTTATTATATTAATCTTTCCATTATCAAGGAATGATCAAAAAAAATTGATTAATGATGATGATATTATCTACAAAAAAATCTTTTATTATATGAGTAACATATATTATAACAAATTAATAAGGACTTTTATTAAATGGGGTCCCACTAAAATGATGACCCATTTTGATTTCCACCATATCCATTAGTGGTACAAGACCTATATTTTACTAAGATCTTGGCCACTTTAGCATTTCTCCCATCACTTATCTATTAAGGAAGGAAATCATCTCAATCACAATAATTGTGAATCTTGGATAGTTAAGTGGAAAACTATTTTTCCAGTCCATCATATAGATAAAATCAACTCTATTCCTCTGGTAAACTTATCCTATTATGGACTCATGAGTAGCGTAAGCCAAATAAAATTAAAAAAAATCTAACAAGGGATAATCTATGGGAACCTAAATTTAGAATGACCTAACCAGTAGAAAAATCCAAATTCACTTATTACTTTCTTATTTTACACAAGATATTCTAGGGGCACCTGAATTTCGCATGACCTACCTGGTTGGATGATCGAGGTATTGACAAGTTCTGAATTAGAAGGAATCTCACAGTAAGTATTTTAAGGGGATTTTAATCTCATAATATTATATCATGTTATTATATTTTATACATGCAAGCTTCTAGTAATTTAGTTCGGAATCATATTCTCTCTACCAAACCAATATGTTCAAACCATATTGATGTGTAGCTCTTTACACAACCCATGAGTTTGTGTTACTTACCCAAAAATAGAATTCAAACATATTAATACATATCCAAATACATCATATTAATAGGGTATTTAAACTCTTCATGTATATGTTTAGAATTATATATTGTTGACAATATCCAAATGAGTTAGCCTAAATCGATATATAGCCAACCCCATTAACTTTCCTAGACAAGGCATATACCTCAAGTTAAGTAGGTAGGTTGACCCCAATTACCCCTATCTAAGGATACTTTATTAATGAAATAATACAATTCACAATAATTATAACACATAATATGAACAATCTATGACCAACTTCTAAATTCAACTAATAAATCCAAATACAAACCAATGTCAAGGTAGATGAAAAAGATAAATTCATTAACAATACCTAGCATATTAGGAAAGTCTTTATACTAGAATAAATTTAACATTTTAAACTAAAGCATACACAATATTCACATTTCTTAAATAATTTAATAAACATAAATATAGTAGGGAATGAATAATTCAATTATTTAAACATGACATAAAATTTTATGAAAAATTCATAAATAAAAGATAATTATAAATCCTTTTCTAATTTTGAATATAAAATTTTTATATTCATTCCAATATAAAATATTTTATATTTATCATTATATTGATTTTCCAATTTAAATATATGTTATTATATGAATTATAATCTATTTATAATCTATTTTATACAATGTAAACATTTAACATAATCTAAATATCATATAATTAATCATTATTTAAACCTTGATCATATCAATCATTAATTTTTTTCGATGAAGATTAAATAATATTTAAATAACCCCCTTTTATTTGAACAATTAAAATTAATTAATTATAAATAGTTTATAATTTAAGTATAAAAATTTTATATTTTGGCCTTATTTCATAATTTATAACCCTTTATAAATTGTCACTTTTGATTTATAAATAAACACTTCTATTTTTAGATCATAATTCATGCCATATTTTTTTTGAAATGTATTTAAAATTTTAAAATTTAATATTTTGGGACATAAAAGTTTTATAAACATTTATTTAATTATTTATAGACCTTTTATAATTAATTAATTAATTTATTATTCCCTTATAAATTAAATATTCCCAAAATAACTTTTAATATGATTTATAAACACTCTATAAATAATTAACACCATTTAAGAATTTAGAAGAAATTTATAAAAACTTTATTGTTTACCGTTATACTGAATCCATACTCTGCATAAAGGGTATACTTCCTCCACCCTTAAGAAGACACTCTAAGTAAGGGTAATACGATTCAATAGCCCTTTCATATAGGTAACATAGTGGAGACCTTTATGTAAACCTTTAAAACATGACATTACCTTTAGGTTAATTCCTTTGTGTAAAGGTAAACCCTTGGTTGCCTTTATGTATCCTTAATAAAACCTATCTTACTTTTACATAGACTCTCACATATAGGTAACACATTGGTTACCTTTATGAAACAACCTTCATACAACTTAATTTGACATGAGGAGGTGCATACCCTGATGTAGTGAATGGAATTGGAATCTTATTCTTACATAATCCAGGGGATTACCCTTACGTGGACAACTCTACATAAGGGTAATTCCAGATGAACCTTACATGAACCCCTTTATGTAAAGTTTTGTCACAAGTTACCATTACATGACCACTCACATATAGGTATCATCCTGGATACCCTTACACAATTAATCTACATACAATTAATGACGTAGTTACCTTTATGCAACCCATCTAGATAATGGTAACACCTTAGTTACCATTACATCGTCCTACCATGTAACCATTTTAATAACTGAATTCCCAAAAAAAAACACTACTATGTTTTTAGTTTCTTATTCATTTTAATAAAAATTTTCATTGATCTAAAGAATGGTAACCATTTGATACTAATAAAGGGATTCATACATATCTGATAACAATTATCAGAATATGAAGAAGTAATTTAAATCCTTGTATGTGGATATCGATGTAATAAATATAAAACCTATGATAAAACCATAAATGAAGAATATATTATAAACTGGTGTACCTTGAACCAAATAGAATCTAAAATCTTCAATATTCATTTGATATTCTTGATAAATATAACTTAGAATAGCCAAAATAATTCCCCTCCATGGGGTATGATAAATCATTAAACATTTAGATGATATTATTCTTCTATTAAAGATATGCTAACATATCATATGCAAAGAAGGATGAAGAATAAATATTCAGGTCTTGGGGAGTTTTGGCCAAGCAATAAGCATGCACACATTCCCACCATCATGTGAAAGTGGGATTTATAAATCCCTTGAGGATACTCATTGATAGTTAAAATTTTAACTCATACATTTAAAACAAATGAGTTAATGAAACAACCATTCATGCATTGTATGAAAGAAAGCATCAAACTCCCTTTACTATGAAAATATTAAAATAGACTAATAAATTATAGATTTTAAGTGATTTGAACTATTTGAATATTAACACTCTTTAATATTTGGATTTTAATATAATCAAATTCAATAGCATTCATGAAATATCATTTCATTCATGCATCTTGATATACCTTGCACTTGATATAGCCTTGCGTCATATACAATCTACAACTTTAGGGAATATCTCCTTCAACAAGCTATCCAAATTCCTTATGATATAACCTAAGCTTACATACTTAACTTCAATGGATCATGGGTGAAATATCTATCATTGGATGAGTTCTCATATAGTAATTTCTATTAATCCTTGATAAAGAAATCAATCTTTGAGGCCTTGTTTGGATGGATATATCATTCCCTTATGTGTTGGTCTGAGTTAGGTGAGAATTCATTATTGGGACTGAGCATCACTTAGGATATGATAATAAAGGTTCAATTTGATTAAAAAATATTTGAGATAACTTTGATTCCCCATAAATCTTATGTTTACCATTGATTTAATCCGTTGGAGTTTGATGTAGGTGATTAGGTGTTTCTAAAAGTCTCTCCTTGTTTGGGACAATGTTGTTTTGGAAAATAGAGTAATTTGATGTCGAACCATGTCCGACCTTTTGATATTATGGATCATCTCATAAAGGTGGCATACTAGTTGGACTTGAGAGACCATATGGCCTCAATTCATGATTTATTCTAGGTTTCCTAGTTAAATAAGTACTATCTAGACCCATCACATATGATGAAATGGTATTTTTTAGACTTGGAACCTGACCCCACTACATTGGAGCAACTTGTTTGTATTTTTTATCATTAGGTAAAATTTCTATGAGGTAAATTGATTAATTTAGTTTTTTTGATATGATAGCATGGCCAAGATATCCCAGATATTTGGGAGCATGATGAATTTTTGAAAGATCAATTGCCTCATCTTTTTATAGAAGTCAAGATGTGAGGACTTTTTGGGGGCATAACATGGCATTGTGGGGAGAATTGTGACACCAATTGGGTTATTGATACATTTTAAAATTATTTATTTTAGTAATTTTTTTTAATTTTTGGGTTTTTGTGCCTTTGGGAGTGTTTGGGTAGTTTTGGAGAAAAATTAGCCTTTTCCCAGGTCACTATGATGTAACCCTATAAGGTTCTCTATGGTGAGGGTAAGGGGGGAGGTGTTGCGGTGTAGTCTAGGGAACTATGTCATGGAGGCCTTAGGGGTTAGATACCCCTAGCTCCACTTCTTAGGTGTTTCCCATGACACAACACTGAAGTTACACCATGGAGGCCCAGGGGTTCAAAAAATAGATCCCTTCTTTATAAATTCACTCCATAGTGCAACACCTAGGCTACACCATAGAGGGGCCTAGTGAGACAGATACATGTTATAATCTAAGGGCTACACCATGAGTTTCTTTTCACCTAGAGAAAGAATATGATAATTTATAATAGTGTCCCTATTAGGATTTAACCACTATAACCCCTGTTTTTCTACCATTTTAATGTCGTAGGAGATCCAACTATGGATCCCTTCTTTCTCCTTATTCTTTTTATGATTTTTTCTTTGATTCTAGTGAAAATCTAAGGTAATATAATGGTTTATATTGGATTTATTCTTTTCCCTCTCTCTATCCTTGTGTTATTTGATTTCTTTCTCATACCTCTATCCTTAATGTCCATGGTGGCTAAACCTAGGGTTTAGGTTGGGGTTTTGATGAATTTCATGGATGTATAGGTTGATGAGGATCCCTATTCGTCTTTCATTATTATTTCTAAGGAGATAAAATTTAATTTATTTTGAGGTATGTGTCTCTATATATCTAAACATTTCAATTGTATTACCTTTTTTCTTGAGTTTTTATTTGGTTTTATTATTTTATCATTCTTGGAGTTATTTTAATAGGGATATTATGGATGAATTTATTATTTAGATTGGTGTTTATTTGAAATTAATGCTTTATTTTGGATTTATATTTGAAAAAAAATTTAATGTCCACAAATCATTTGAGAAAATTTCTTCAACAAAACTCTTGTTTTAAAATTATAATTCAAGGAGGTTTTAAAAAGTATATATTTGTTGGAAACTTTATTATTGATCATGATATTTGTTTTGTGCGATCTATGTGATAATGGATTCACATGGTAGACCTTGGGTGTGTGGTTTTGGGATGGGTGATTCCCCATATTAGGCATGATGCTATCTCAGGATCATTTCTAATAATCCTTGAGAGGATTAGGTATTACTACTTATTTAGGTTCACATAGGCTAGATAGTGTTTCATGAGTGAGTCCTAGATTCCTAGAGATCATAGTATAGAGATCCACTATGTTTCATGTACTCTTAGATTGTTATGACACGCCTTCATTACTTGCCCATGTGTTGTTGATTATGATCACTTGGTTATCTCTTACTTCCCTTATTTATACTTTATGATTATATTTTCTACAATGTCACTCATCTTCATGGCTTATTTTATTAAAAACAAAGGATTTAAAAAATGTTTCTCAAATAAATTATTTTCAAAGATTTTTTTTAAAACTAGAATCATTAGTTTTCATTATGAAATGTGATATGTAGATTTATGTTGGTATCCTACTAGGATTTGAATCACACCCTTCAAACACCATTAAGTATATTCAGAATTGGTTTTATCTAATATAGTTAAAGGAAAAGGAGACACTTCCAATAGTAGGTCTTATTGATATCACATATTCTTCTGTGGAGTGAGTCTGGTGGTAGGGAAATGCCACATGAAGATAGCTTTATTGAGCATTTTGGGATCCTCTAACTTTTTATATTTTAGGAATTTTGGTTTTGTGTTGGATAATTCTTCCTAATATATGTTTTGACTGAAATTTTTATTTATGTTACATTTGATCTATCCTATTATAGTTATATTTATTTATCTGGTTGTGGATTATGGTTGTGTTGTTTCAAATTATACTCTATTTGACATAGTTTATATTATTTTAACTATTTAATTATCGGTATGAATTTCAACCTATGTACATGACATTCTAAATTCTTAGTTGAAATACTTGGAATGTTTTATTTATTTTAGAGGTTTAAACCATTCCCATGGAGTAATAATTGATTCTCTAGAACTAGTTACTCACATGTGGTGACCAAGAATGAACCTCAAGTCTTGTGGTTGTCTGACTTGGGTGACATGGATGGTTTACCTGGGTTGGTTTGTTATAGAAACTAGGCGAGTTTGATCATTTAACCTAGGGATACCATGATGTTCTGAAATGCCCAGATCAGTGTGAATCACTGAGATGGGGAAGGGGTGAATCAATGACCCTTTTAAATCTTTTTACTAATTGATTCTTTTTCAATTAAACCTCTATGGATGGTTAAATCCTCGATCCACTCTTCTTATGTCTCTCATCATTACCTCAAATGATGCTATAAATTTAAAGACACTAAACACAAGGATTTGCAAGGTTTGGTTCAAAGACCTACTCCTTGCTATGTTGGTTATTCTCCCCAACATATATTCTACACTATAATAAGATTAGTAATTACAATGGTCGATACAGATTCACACTATATCTCTCCTGAGTCCCACATGAGTTTCTTTATACTAATTATCACAGTGTTACCGGAGTTTCACTTGCCTGCATTAGAGTCCCATAGAAGACTTATTCCAGCTAGATTTCATAAGAGATTCTTCTTGATTCACTGTGGATGGATCTTCTGATCTTCCCTCATGATATTGCTGAATCACACTTGCTCGTGAATATCTTAAATAATATTCAATAATATTTGGTAAGGTCTGTTGGCCTTGATCAATAAATATGATCACTTTTTTGATTAGTCCTCAGTCTCAACAATGCTCAGAAAATTCTTTCTTCTTCTGATGAAGACCCAGACTCACTGAGATGTGTGCTAATGGTGCACACAACTTATTCAAGAATATAAATGAAATAATGATCTTTCAAAATATCATCACTGTCTCTCTTCTTGGATTCTTAAACTGTGTCAACTCAGATGCAAGATCTTCTTTAACTCTGTCTGGCTTCAGTCTCAATTCTCATGCACTTCATGCATGGGTTGCATGGAATTCAATACCTCCTATCTTGGGTATCTCAAATAATTATTCTTCATGCATGAGTTGAATGGCATTGCTTCTTCTTGTTTACACATGTGCACTCAAAATCTTGATTCTTCATTTTAAGTGTATTCACGTGTGCATGTTCATGAATGAATGCACAACCCTTTTCTTCTTTATGTGAAAATCCCAATGGGTATATCATTTTGACCACACACACTTCCTCTTTCTTTTTCTCACTTAATATCACACATTTTGTTTGATTCATTTCACACACACACACTTATTATTTAGTTTAGGTTCAATATAAGTGCATTTTTATTCAAACTCGAATGGGTTTAGTTCATGTGTGTGATATTCCTCTTTCTTCCTCCTTCTTCAAATGTACACACACAATACTTTCTTGATTTTTTTCCTTTTCAAACCTGAATGGGTATATTAAATGTATGGATTGTTATTTCACACTTGGGTGTCTCAATTCATGCATATGCATGCATATGCACTATGCATGCACTTTCCTTCTTCCACAAAGTTCCTTGGGTCCCTTCTTCTTCTCCAAGGGTAGTGTATGTGTACACTATCCTTTACTTGTTCTCACTAAAAGGGTGTGATATTGTACAAACCTGAAAGTTTGTATCCTTATTTATTTTTTACGCACACAAAACCAAAATCCTACAAACACAAACAATGTATATATACATTTTTATATGCATCGAGAAGGGTGTTCTTGTTCTTCACGAAACACAGCAAGGGTGCATATCACTGGTTGTGTGTTTGAGGTTTCTTCTTTTCGCATGAAGCACGATGAGGGTTCATAGGAACCTATCACATGTTAGAGAGTCTCTTCGCACATAGGTTCATATTCTATTGCAAACCATGGGTTTTACACTTCTTCTTCACTCAAGGGATGTGCGGGACTCCTTCGCACAAGAGATGTGTAACACCTCTTCTTTTCATAGCTAGTATGCGTGGAACACTGCCTTTCACGAACCAGAGGGGTTCACAGTGTCTCTGTTTCTTTAGAGAAACAAGATATACTTTTTATGATAATAGAAAAAGCATGTTTTCGTCTTGGGATACTCATTTTATAGGTGAGGGTGAATCCTTATTCCGTGTTTAAAATCCTCGAGATATGCCGGCGGATTCACAGTTTGAATGCACAAGATATACGGTGTTTTGAAATATTCAAATGTGGGATAATTGTTACACCGAGTCTCTTAGTTTATTTCTTTTCAATGAGGGCTACTTCTTTATGGCATGATCCTCACGTGCATACATTTATAAACACATGAATGGATTATCTTTAAGGGCTCAAGTGGCATGAAGTATCCTTTCCCCTTCAGTTTCTTCGGCCACGTGGGATCTTCGGTTTCATGCATGCATTCAAATGGAATTTCATGTAAGGAATTCGTTATGCTCAAACGATCCAGACAAGCTCCTCAGTGGCTCAAACGGTGGCCAGAGTGGTGAGTTGAGTGTTTTGGTTTGAGTCCTGGTTCATGAGAGAAGCTCGGGTGTCTGGAGGTTGAAGACAACCTCGATGGAGGAGATCAGACGACCGCGATGCACTGGATCAAGAGCATGTTTATCGGATGGTAGATTGTGTGTCGCTGAGGGATCAATGGATGAGATCATATCGCGATTAGATTAGACGATGGAGATTTCATCTATGTTTTTAAAAACATTTCCCACATCGAAATTCGATGCAAATTTCGTGCATTTTAAATATCAAATCACGACAACAAATCACCATAATTCTTCTTCTCCCCTCACGGTACCACCCTGTACCGTGTTCACCCTACGGGCATGCTTCTGCACCCACTCTTTGCTTCTCAGGTGTGCTCTTAGTGCCCAATATGCATCCTTACACACGAGTTGATCACCATGTGAGCACCTATGGGATTATACATGCCCCACGCTCCTATGCCTCTTGCGGGCTAGCTTTAAGGCCTTCCCTTTGGGCGCAGTTGACCCTAGGGTCCCGTATATGCCTTGGGTGAGGGCTTTAGTTGGAAAGCATGGTTGGTCCCTTAATTTTTTAATGTAAGTCCATATATACTTGGTTAAAAACCAAGTGTCCAGTGCAAGAATAATTCATGGCCACCTTCTTCATTCAAAGCTCATGCATGGGCAATGTACTTAGTAGATTCTACACTAAGCCCTTCCTCCTCTCTTCTTCATCTTCAAACATCATCCTTATTTTCTTTTTGGAATAAAAAATCCAAGATCTACAACATTACTTTAATCCAATAATGGATGATTCATGGATCATTTCTTCATTCTTAAAGCATTAAAACATAATGCATGGAAAGATCTTCAACATTCCTTTAATCTAATCATGGATGATGCATGGATCATTTCTTCATTCCTCATGCATTAAAACATAATTCATGACCTTATAATTGTGAGGGATGTTTTCTCCATTAAAAAATATCTTGTACTTTGAGGATAAACTAAACCAATTGTCTGATTTTATTCAAAACCTTCATCCAATTATAATCCATTGGATAGATCTTCTTTGTCCTTATGCAATTGAGTATTTCATGGTCTTCTTTATGATGGTGTAAACATGTATCACTTTGATAAAAGTCTTTGGAACTTTATATCATCTCAACAACCATCATAATTATTATGGAGAATTTCCAAGCATGACATCCAATGTCATTTCATATTGATTCTCCAGGTGGCATAAGCTTTGGAACAACTTCTCCTCTTCAATCATCATTATCACTTCATCACTACCTTTCCATACACATATTGACATCTTATTGAAAAAAATGAAACACTATTCTCTATAATCTCCCCCTTTGTATTTTTTTTTTCAATATCCCTTAGGAAAACTTTTATAAGGGTCAATATGTGTGCCAATATTCCCCCTATTGGCAACCAAATTCAAAGGTTTAGTGGGGTATTTTCAAAAACACTTTCTCCTCCATTTAAAAAATTTCTTCTTGAATATTTATGAGAGAGGGATGATTTCACATGGTTCACTTAGCACAGAGCCTTTAGTAAATCAACTCTAAGTCTACTTGGGATAACTTGGTGTAGAAAACAAGAGAGATATGACCAAGGTAGTCAATGCTGTCCATAAACATCCATACACATGAAATCATTCTCAGAATGTATCAACTCTTATCATAGGGGTTGGAAATAGTTATATTTATCAATGACATGATAAATCCTGCACATACTTCACAAAAATTATTAAAAAGTTCAAGTTCAAAGATAAATACCCCCTTTCATCCCACCTTGTCATCAATCAAGCACCCCCCCTTAATTGACATGATAAATACAATTAAGAACAAGGGATAAAAGTGTGATTGGAATACCTCAAGTTTCAACTTCTTGTGATTATATGAATTTCAAGGTTTGTCATGATATAATCCTTGATACCATATCCTTCATGCTTTATCCCCCTCAAGGGGTTAACTCCTTTTGATTTACCATGGTGGAGAATATCATCAGATAAGATTGAAGTTATGAATGTTGATAATATTCCATTGTGGATCACTTCAAGTAATTATAAAATCATGCATAATAAGTCTGAATTGTAGTTCTACACTTTGCTCATCCAATTATCCTTTTGAGGAGGAACTTCACCTTTAATTCCATGAAATGTAATCACATGTATATAACAAAAATATAAGAGAATAAGATGGACCACTTGTGAACTACTTAATAGAAAAACTGAGGCTTAGAATTTTATCTCAACCCAATAACTCCTTTCCTTGCAGCTCTAAAGTGTTTGGTACTCTTCATGATGATGTCTCCTTTCCATTTGGAATTTTTATTCTGCATTTTCAGCATAGATTCTTTACTTCCATTCACCTTAAACTTGTGTGTATTGTTTGTCTTCACTTCTGTCATTAGTGAAGTAGCTTTTATATGTGCATGTTGTTCACTTTTCTCCATTTTTCCTAGTAAAATAGTTAAAACTTTGTTTTCATGATGTCTAGACTTATTGAACCTTCCACACAGTACTTGTGAGACACTTGGGTTGTAATTTGTTGACAACCTCTCATGAAATTAGAATTATTCTTCACGTGGAATAATTTATTTTCCTTTTTTCCTTATCTTTTTTCTAGTAATTCATTTTCATATTTTTGTAGTTCTCTAGAAATTTGCAATTGATTAGGCCAGATTACTAAACAATCCTTGGAATTTTTTGGCTTGGAGATTCCACATGGCTTCTTCAATGCTTTCAAGTTACCTTTCTTAATAAAATTATCAAAATTATCTTTAGGAATGTATTCAATAAATCCACTATTCTTCTGAATTGATTATCCTTTCAATTTGAGGTTTCTTACATTCATTTTCCATGGATTTTTTTGTAGTGATCCATGGTATGTCCTTTTTTTCTACATTATAAGCATCTTTTATTTGTTGAGATGACATTCTTGGAATCAAACTTAGAATTCTTCTTGGGAATAGTTTGTTTCATAGTTTTGTTGACTTTAGTGTTTTTCATATTCCCAATAGAATACTTTTCAACTATTTTTAATTTCTCCTGAATTTTTAGTGTTATATGCTTCTTATCAACATATGCATGATGCATGGTGGGACTAAACCATCATTCATTATAACCGTGACCACTTCTGTTGTACGCATCACATAAGACTTCAAGATATTCAAATCTTTTCTTAGTAGACAAATTATTCTTCATCTGAGCATTCTTCATCAGCATTATAGGTTGATTTATTTCTTCACATCTACTTTCCCTGAATTTAGTCCTTCCACAATTTTCATATGCTGACATATTATTCTAGTAACCATTGGCCTGATTCCCAAACTTCCAACAACACCAACAATAGCCAATAAATCTCCTTCTTTTTCTTGTAGTGTTTGTCTGGCTAGATTCAGATCTTTGTTGTTTCTAGAATTGTATTTTTTCCTTTGTAGAATACATTTGGGAGTTTTTATTTTTCATCATCCCAAAATAAATCCTTGAAATTTTGATGGATGTATTAACATTTTTATCAATCCATATCTTCCCATATTTTAGATTTGAACCTGTACTTGCAGATGCAACTGTATTAGTAAAAATAAAAATAACTGGGTTATGGGATACCTTCTTCTTGGAAGATGTTTCAATTGGATTAGAGGAAGATTTTAAATTTATCTTGGAATCATATTCCTCAATGAAAACTTGAGTATCAACATCTCTTCTTTCAACTATTTAGGAAGTTCCATCTTGGAGTTATTATTGATTAATTAATTTCACCTACATCTCTAAAAACTTCATACTGAGGGAGTTCTTTTCATCCTCAATTGATATCATATTTATTTCCCAATTCTCCTTCAGTTTTGTCATTTGTTCTTACTGAATATTTTATAATTGTTGCAAAGAGATGTCAATATCCTTTACATTTTTAGATCTATCTTCTAGTTGAGCAGCTTTGACAACCATAAATACTTTTTTCAACTTTTCAAATTCATGGAAAGATTCTACTAGTACCATTTCAAAGAATTATTTCTCACAAATACTTTCCTGAAATTTTTTAGTGAATTCATCATATCTGTCATTGCAAAGAGAAATTGTTTCTTCCTTTACCTTAACATGTTTTGTGAGAGTGTTGGATATAACAACCCTTTTATCCAATGCCTCTTCCATGGAATCAGATTCTTCTTCCAGCTGTAATTTTTAATCTTGAAGAGTACTAATAATTGCAGCAATGTGTCTTGAAACTTATATAGGGACTTTATTCAGATGATCTTTGAGTGCAGTCTAAAGATCATTAATTGATCTATCATCGTCACAGCTTGAGCATGATTTATCAAAAGAATAATAAGTGTTATCACATGTTGTACCTTTCAGATTACCTTCAATAGAAGGTTTCTCCCCATTAGCAATAAGTTTCTTCTTCATCTTCATTTCATGTTTCTTATTTCTATTATTCCTAGTCTTGGAAGATATCTCCATTTGAGGTTGTTCACTCATCTCCTCAAATCTTCACTTCATAAAGACTCCCTTGGATATTTTAGAGGTAACCTCAATTTGATACCAATTGAAGTGCCTAGATCAGTGTGAATCACTGAGAGGGGGATGGGGTGAATCAATGATCCATTTTAATATTTTTACTAATTGATTATTTTCAATTAAAACTCTATGGATGGTTAAATCTTAAATCCACTCTTCTTATGTCTCTTATCCTTACCTCGAATGATGCTATAAATGTAAAGGAATTGAACACAGGGATTTACAAGGTTCAGTTCAAATATCTACTCCTTGATGTGTTGGTTATTATCCCCAACATAGATTCTCCACTGTAATCAGATGAGTAATTAAAATGGTCGATACAGAGTCACACTGTATCTCTCTTGAGTCCCACAAGATCTTATTTATACTACTTCTCATAGTGATACCAAAGTCCCACTGGCCTGCTTCAGAGTCCCACTGAAGAATTCTTCCTTCTGGCTTTCACAAGAGATGATTCTTGATTTACTATGGATGGATCTTATGATCTTACCTCACGAGCTTGATGAATTACACTTTCTCGTGAATCTCTTAAAGAATCTTCAACAACCTTTGGAAAGGTCTGTTGGCCTTTCTCAATAAATCTGATCACTTTTTTGATCAGTCCTCAGCCTCAACAATTATCAGAAAATTCTTTCTTCTTATAATGAAGACCCAACCTCAATAAGATGTGTACCAATGGTGCACACAACTTCATCAAGAATATAATATGCAATAATTATCTTTCCCAATATCAACACTGTCTCTCTTCTTGGATTCTCAAACACTTTCAAGTCATATCTAAGATCTTATTTAACTCTGTCTGGATTCAGTCTCAATTCTTATTCACTTTATGCATGGGTTGCATAACATTCAATACCTCTTGTGTTGGGTATCTTAAATAATTATTCTTCATGCATGAGTTGCATGTAATTTCTTATTCTTGTTTACACACGTGCACTCACAATCTTTATTCTTCCTTTTAAGTGTCTTCACATGTGCATGTGCATGCATGTATGCATGCACAATACTTTTCTTCTTTGTGTGAAAATCCCAATGGGTATATCCTTTTTAGCACACACACTTCCTATTTATTTTTCTCACTTAATATCACACACACTTTTTGTCTTTGATTCTTTGCACACACACACACACACTTATTATTTAGTTTAGGTTCAATATAAGTGTGTGTTTATTCAAACCCAAATGGGCTTAGTTCATGTTTGTGATCTTCCTCTTTCTTCCTCCTTCTTAAAATGTGCTCAGACAATCCTTTCTTGATTTGTGCTCTTTTTCAAACCCGAATGGGTATATTCAATGTATGGATTGTTCTTTTACACTTGGGTGTCTCAATTCATGCATATGCATTCATATACACTATGCATGCACTTTACTTCTTCCAAAAAGTTCCTTAGGTCCCTTCTTCTTCTCCAAGTGCAGTGTATGTGTAAACTGTCCTTTACTTTATCTCACGTAAAGGGTGTGATCTTCTAGCACCCGAAGGTGCGTATCCTTCTTTATTTTTCACACACACAAAACCCAAATCTTGAAAACACAAAAAATGTATATATATATATATATGTAGTGATAATTGTGTTCTTGTTCTTCATGAAGCACAAAAAGGGTGCGTAGCACCAGTTGTGTGTTTTCGGTTTCTTCTTCACGCACAAAGCACGACGAGGGTTCTCAAGAACCTATCACATGTTCGAGAGTCTCTTACCATATAGGGTGTAACTTATTTCTCGAACCAAGGGGTTCACGCTTCTCCTTCATGCAAGGGATGTTCTAGGATCCTTCATGCAAGAGATGCATGGAACCTCTTCTTTGCATAGCTAGGCTGTGTGGAACTCTACCTTTTGCGAACCAAAGGGGTTC
Source organism: Viscum album (assembly GCA_963277665.1). Lineage (NCBI taxonomy): Eukaryota > Viridiplantae > Streptophyta > Magnoliopsida > Santalales > Viscaceae > Viscum > Viscum album. The sequence continues at coordinate 1,111,547,826 of OY728150.1, read as the reverse complement.
GTGGTGTCTCTGTTTCTTCAGAGAAAAAAGTTCTCCTTTTTATGATAATGGAAGCAACATGTTTTCGTCTCCAACTCCTCATTTTATAAGAGATGGTGACTTCTTATTCCGTGTTTAAAATCCTCAAGATATGCCATGGGATTCACAGTTTTAATGCATGAGATATATGGAATTTTGAAATCTTCAAATGTGGGATAATTGTTACACCGAGTCTCTCAGTTTGTTTCCATTTAATGTGGGCTACTTCTTTATGGAAGTATCCTCATGTGCATGAGTTTATGAATGCATTAAAGGCTTCACTTTTAGGGATCGAGTGGCATGATGTGGCCTTTCACATTTGGTTACTTCGACCACTCAGGATCTTCGGATTCATGCATGCATGCAAATGGAATTTCTTGCATGGAATTTTTTATGCTTAGATGATCTATACAAGCTCCTTAGTGGATCAAATGGTGTTCGAAGTGGTGATTTGAGTGTTCTATTTTGAGCCCTGGTTCGTGGGAGAAGATCGTGTGTCCGGAGGTTGAAGACAACCTCAGTGGAGGAGATCAGACAACCATGATGCGCTGGATCGAGAGCATACTGATCGGATAGTAGATTGTGTGTTGTTGAGGTATCAATGGCCAAGATTATATCATGATTAGATCAGACAGTGGATATTGAGTTCATGTTTTTAAAAATTTTTCCCACATAAAAATGTGTCGCAGCTTTTGTGCGGTTTAAATATCAACTCATGGTAGCACATCGCCAGAATTCTCTTCCTCGCCTCACACTACCGCCCCATACCATGTTCACCCTACGGGCATGCTTATGTTCCCTCTCTCTGCTCCTCGGGTGTGCTCCTAGCACCCACTATGCATCCTTGTGCACAGGTTGATCTCCGTGTGCGCACCTGCGGGCTTATACATGACCCATGCTCTTGCGCCTCTTGTGGGTTGGCTTTGAGGCCTTTGCCTCTTGAGGGATGGCTTCGAGGCCTTCCCTTTGGGCGCATTTGACCCTCAGGTCCCGTATATGCCTTTGGTGAGGGCTTCATCTAGCCTTCATGGTTGGCCCCTTAATTTTTTATTATAAGGCCATATATACTTGGTTAAAAACCAAGTATCTAGTACAAGAATAATTCATGGACACCTTATTCATTCAAAGATCATGCATGGGAAATGTACTTAGTAGATTATACACTAAGACCTTCCTCCTCTCTTCATCATCCTTCTTTTCTTTTTGGAATAACAAATCCATGATCTACAGCATTCCTTTATTCCAATCATGGATTATGCATGGATCATTTCTTCATTCCTCATGCATTAAAACATAATGCATGACAAGACCTTCAACATTCCTTTAATCCAATCATGGATGATGCATGGATCATTTATTCATTACTCATTCATTAAAATATAATGCATGGACTTCTTGTTGCGAGATATGTGTTCTCCATTAACACATATCTTGTACTTTGAGGATCATCTCAAACAATCATCTGATTTTATTCACAACCTTCATCTAATTAGAATCCATTGGATGGATCTTCTTTATCCTCATGAAATTGAGTATTGCATGGTATTATTTATGATGGTGTAAACATGTATTGATTTGATACAAGTATTTGGAACTTTGGATCATCTCAACAATTGTCAGAATTATTATGGAGAATGTCCAAGAATGACATCCAATGTCATTTCATATTTATTCTCCAAGTGAAATTATCTTTGGAACAACTTATCTTCTTCAATCATCATCATAACTTCATCACTACCTTTCCATAAACATATTAAAATCTTATTGAAAAAAAAAATGAAACACTATGGTCTACATGTTCTATGATTTGAGACACCATTATTGGTTTTATAGGATGTGACAGTCAATTTTTAATTTCATATCTTGGTGTCTCACCTGTCATATGATCAAATCCAATCATCAGTGTTTAACATGATTATTGAATCCCCTTATTATTTTATTGTTGAGGTGGGATGATATGTCCATGGACTTCATAATCAGATTTTATTGGACACTAATCAGAAAGGATGATATTTGGGTATATTTTGGTGGTTATTGATTTATTGACTACATCAACCCATTTCCCACCCATTCAAGAGTCAATGAAGGTAGAGGTGATCAAGAACATTTATGTTCAAGAGGTCATGAGATTCCATGGAATGTATTCTACCATTGTTTCTAATCAATTCCATCATTTCACTTCATGATTTTGGAGTATTACTTAGGAAACAATTGGTTATCAGCTAAATTTGAGCATGGTTTATCATTCATAGATGAATGGTTAGACTGAGCGAGCCATCCAGATCCTCAAGGATATTCTTTAGGCATGTATAGTTGACTTTGGTGGTTCTTGGGAGAAGTATCTTCCATCGGTAAAATTTTACTACAAAAACTATTATCAATATTTTATCAAGATTGATACCTTTGATTCTATGTATGGAAAACTGTGTCAAACACCTATGTTGAAAAAATTTGGTAAAGCGATCCTTGTTGAGGCCAATAAACATTCAAGAGATGACAAAGAAGGTGTAGTTTATTCAAAAGTGGTTAGAGACAGCACATTGTCATCTAAAATATTATGTTTATCATTGAATCTATCCATTGGAGTTTGAGGTTAGGGATTGTGTATTTCCAAGAGTTTCTCCCAAGTTGGGGCAGTGTCAATTGGGGAGATAGGTAAAGTTAGCTTTGCGGTATGTCGAGCCATTTGAGCTCATGGAGAACCTCAGGAAGGTGGAATATTGGTTGGATTTTATATTATATATGATATCCATCCATGATGTATTATATGTATTTTAGCTAAAGAAATATTATCTGGAATCGTCCCATGTGATTGAATGGGAGGATCTAGAAATAAATCCTAATACCTCTATTGCTGAGTAGTTTATTCATATTGTGGATTATCAGAACAAGTTGTTTCATAATAAGTCAATTACCTTGGTTCATGTATTATGGTGGTGTGGGTGGGTTAGTTACCTGATGTGGGAGCATAATGAAATGGTGAGGGGGCATTGACCTCATGTTTATATTTATTCAGAACCTTAAAGAATTTATAGGGGATGAAAGTTCCATGATGAGGAAAATTGTGACACCCATTGAGTCACTGTTATGAATTTATTTGAGTTTTCTTTATTATTTTATTTTTTATTGGATTTTATTGGATTTTGTTTTTGTAAACATAAATTTTTAGGGAAAACTACCTTATGTACATGGTTGGTGCACGATAGGTAGTAACCATTCACCTAACCATGTGAGAGGGGTGTTTTAGGGGATAATGTGGGTTTTCACGTTTATCACATAGTTTTTCTAATCATGTTGTACTCCTTAGGAAACCACATGACCTAATTTTTCTAAGAGAGGTGAACCGCATGGTTGGTACATGATTTTTAAAATCACGTGACCAAACCATATGATCCTCCACATTTCTTAAAAAATCTTAATTTACCACTTTACCCTTCGATATTTTAACCCTATTTCTCCTCCTCTTCCACCCAGTCATGTACCTCAACCCCTCCTTTCCATGGAATATTTTAATCCCTTTCTCCTTGTAATTTTTTTCACAGTTATTGGTGATTTATCTTGTGGTAATGCTTGAATCCACTTTTTTGTCCCACTTCTTCCTTCCAAGACTTGTTCTTCATTTTTCATGGAATTTTGGAACCTTATAAGACTATAGGGGTTTATCCTAGGGTTAAGGATACAATTATAATGAAATTTTTTATTGTTTTATGATTTTTAGGATCCTCTCTTACCTTCACTAGTGGTTTCAAGTGAAGGTGACTATATTCCTTTTCGGTTAAGGTGGGTGTCTCTACCTAATGGGATTTTTCCATGGCATACTCTCAATTCTTGGTTTTCCTTTAGTTTCCAATGATTATTTATGGTTATTATATAGTATTAAGGGTGTCTATATTATTTTTTATTATGAATATTTGAATGTGTTATATTTAAAGGCATTTTTAGATGACTTTCCTTGAAAATAAATTTTATCCCTTTAAAGTGTTTGATGAAATGTATTAAAGAAGAAATGTAACGACCCGAAATTTTGAATAAATCTGGTTTCCTAATTTTATGTGTTATTTTATTTTTGTATATACTCAACAAAAATGTTTCATTTGATAACATGAGTATAATTAAAATGATACCGTTGGGTTTTTGACTGTTATATGACCATTGGTCAATATGACTACTGGAAACTAAAAGTTTTGATTATTGTATCTAAATACAAGTAATCTTGGTTAATTAATATAGAAAGAAGATTCGATGGCCTCACCCAGTAGTCTTGGACCAATCGAAGCCCATCTAACAGAACTTGGGAAAGAGGTAGCACCACTGGGCTTTGCTCTGGACCAAACCCAAGCCGAACTTCATCGTGTGAAGTTAGAACGGAATCACCTTCGCGATAAGTTCAAACTGATAGAAATTACTACTCATGCGATGTTGGCCGAGCCTCCCTCAGATTCTCTCACATTAACACACCTTACACTTAGGTCCTATGCTGGTGTGATAAGGGGCTATGTAAGGAGACCGTAACTTCCTTGTGTAATCCTTTGTTTTAAATAAAAATTTCAATTTCTTCTTATGATGAAGTTTATGAATTTTCAAATGACCGGATAAATATAGTATGCATATTTTTGATGAATTTTAGAAAAAGGGTATTTTAAAAAATGTTTCTGTAAACCTTAAATAATTAAAAATGTGTAATGATTTTCAAAAAATGGTCTTCTACAATTATGTTTAGTACGAAATTTAGAGTCTAATAAGATAAAGTTAATTTTGATGAATAGTAAATTATGAATAGTGATTTTATAATTAGGATTAGTAATGTGTCTAAATGGATTAGTAATCTCACATAAAGAAAGTATTAATATAATCTAGGCACCTTGATTAAGTAATGTGATTCAATAAAATGATTAAATAACGGTTTCATATATTATTATTCAAGTATTAGTTTTTTCGGGTGAATAGTGTTTTTAATTAAAAATTTAATTAAAAATATTTAGAAAAATATTTTTATAAAATGGATTTTATTTTTGAACTCAGAGCGTCGATATTATGTTATGGTAAATTTTGGGGATTTTTCTGAAAAAATGAATTTTCGGTGAATAGTGTATTTATTTAAAAATTTAAATTAAAAATATTTAGAAAATTATTTGTATAAAATGGAGTTCATTTTTGTAATCAGAGCATTGATATTCGGTTAAGGTTAAATTTTGGGATTTTTTTGAGAAAGTTGAATTTTCAGTGAATAGTAAAAATACAGTTTTAGGGTTTCGGTATGTTTAATGACATCATAACTGTGTCATGATGATGTCATGAGATATTTTATGGGTTGGCCGACCAAAGGTGGTGAATTATTGGATTGTGGGCCCCATGTGGCCTAACTTCATGGTAAATATCTTGGGAGAGCACATGGTTTTGAGAAACCCACTTTTGAGGTGTCCCTTGGCCATTAATGCCTTGTCCCCTCACTTTCCCTATAAATACCAAGACATTCTCTCATCCATTTCGACTCCCCACTCTCCCCCAACGAATTTCTGGTCTCATTACCTCCCAAGAAGTCCTCCCAAGGTGCCCCAAGCCCTCAAGGTCCCAACAATTGAGTTTTAAGAGTTACGTTTTAAGGTAAGGGATCCAGCCTCTCTCTTTCTTTTCAAGAAATATCTTTTATGATCCATGTTCTTATGTTAAAGGATGTTATTTTCTACTCCTCTTACTGCCTTTTTCATGTTCATATAATGATATATCCCCTCTTAATCTCATTATTTCGTTTTATGAAGTTTTAAGTGGCGCCGTTAGGCTGCCGAAATTTTTGTAACAGATTCTTTCTCCCTTCTCATTTTTCAAGATCTATTTTCATGTAAAGTATTTCATGTTCATTTTTATTATGTTGGGGTATGATCTCTAAATTTATAATACTGATCTTTTATTATCATATGATGAGAGATCCCATTTGATCTCTTCAATTCAGTATTTTGAAGTTTTAAGTGACGCTGTTAGGCTGCCGAATTTTAAGTGGTTCTTTCACCTTTCTCCTTTTTCAAAGTTCTAATTCCATGTCAAGTCTTGAAAGTTCCTTTTTATTATGTTGGGGTATGATCTATAAATCTATCATACTGATATTTTATGTTCATATGATGAGAGACCCTATTTTATCTCATCAAATCATTTTTGTTGAAGTTTAAGTGGTGCTGTTAGGCTGCCGAATTTCTAAGGGGTTCTTTCACCCTTCTCGTTTTCAAGATCTACTTTCATGTCAAGTATTTCAAGTTCCTTTTTATTATGTTGGGGTATGATATCTATATCTATCATAATGATCATTTATGTTCATATTATGAGAGACCCTATTTGATCTCGTCAATCCATTTTTGGAAGTTTTAAGTGATGCTGTTAGGCTGCCGAATTCTCATAAGAGAAATCTTATTTTTGTCTTCCTTTCAAGTTCTTCATTTCATGTGGTATATCATTAAAATTTCATTAACATGTCCTTAAATACTATATATTCCATTCCCATACTGTTTTATGTATCATTTTTGATTGGGTGACCCATGTCCCCTCTCTTTTCAATGTTTTCTAAAACCATGTATCGTAGACGTTATGCTGCATAGTTTTCATCTCAAAATGCCTCCCTCTTTATCTCAAAATTATTTTATGTTATTAAGTGAATACTCTAAGCTCTTATTTCTACAGGGGTATTCAAATATATATCAAAATGTTCTATTTTAAATTCTGGGATTTACATACATGAAACCCGCTTCCCTTTTTCCGTGGGTTTAAAGTGACATAAAGATCATGTCTTTAAAGCAGTTTTAAAACGTTATGATTATGAAATGAAACCCATTTATTTTATGCTATATGGTTGTTTATGAAATGATTGATGATGATATATGTGGCTCACATGATAATAAAGTCAAATTTAAGGGTTCTCCCTGATAGCACTCCAATGCATTGGGTAATGATGTAACCACTAGAGATTACAATTTTCACGATATCTTGGTGAATAACCTTGGTAATTTTCAAATGAAACCTTGGGGATGGACCTTGGTGATATGTTCATGATTGTCTATGTTAAATTATGTAGCCACAACTTCACATTATGAAAAATTTTATTTTTATTATGATATGCCTCATGATTTCTTTCTCATGCCTTAAAGTTCTTTTCATGACCTTATTGAAGTATCTCAAGTTCACATGTAAAATGTTTCTCTTATTTCCCTTACTGGGCCTTCTGCTCACCCTTTATTTTGATATATGTCCCTAGGTTATGAGATGTAGTAATGAACCTAAGATGAACATTAGGATAAGAGTTTCATGTGTTTAAGAAGAATTTTTTTGTTTCATGTATTAAGTTCCTGGTTTCCAAGACACTAAACCTTAAAGATCCTCAGTTTTTTTAATGTAATGAAAGTTTATGTGAAAAAAAGGCGGGATGCTATAAGAAAAGTGGGTTAAAATGAATTTTTAAAAGGTATTTATAATGTAATTTTCCTTAGATTTGGTATTTTATTATTTATGGTATTATATCCATGGATTATATGTATATTTGATTATTATAATCACATCATGGGATAACTTGGGTGATTTGGTAACGTTGATGAATGCAACCCATAATATAGATTGTATGCTGACTAGGGTTAGTGGTCTGGTTAGAATGAGTGTGAAAATGAGATAGATTAGTGCCCCATTAATACAATTGAGCTCTTAGGTAAGGATGAAAAGGTTCCTTTATGCCGTCTAGAGTTTATAAGGATAGTCTTAGTCACCCATTATCTATATTTTGATCCCATGCAGTTTTTTCTATGTTGTTTATTTCCTATTACATGATTGAGCTTATAATATTTTTTTGTTGTGTTTCCCTCATTTTTATTCATTTTTGACTTGTTCATCTTTTTGAACTTGTCATTATTTTATAAAATCAAAGGTATTTATGGATTATTTTCAAAGAGATTAATTTCAAAATATTATTTTCAAACTAAAACTAATAGTATGTATATTTATAGTCATTATGTTGATTCATGGTGGTATTCTACTTGAATTTGTCCCCACACCCTATATATTCTTTTGGGTGTATACAAACTTGGTTTTTCAGGACATAGGTAAAGGAAAGGGATCCATGAAGTTTGGTGGATCTTATTGAGGATAATCATCCTTCTATGCTTTAGTGGTGGAGGTAACCATGTGTAACATAGAGTATTGGGATCAGTTGAGAATTTTAGGATCCTTATTGTTTTGGTTTATTTTGTATTAGCCTCTATGGCCTTGACATGATTTGATGTATTTATATATGGATGATTCTTATCCCTTGTTTATGTTTATGGAATTATGTTTATGAGTTATTGTTTATTACTACTATTTATTTTACTTTTTTTATTTTTATATTTCAAACTATTTATTTGATGGAGTAGGCATACAATTTATGGATGGATCATAATGGATTTTTGAGAGGAAACTGTGAGTTGTTTATTGTATTTTAGGGTGAAACCATTCCCAAATGGTTACATTGTGGTACCATATTTCTTTTCACCAACCTGTGGTGATTAAAAACTCTTTTTGGGCTATGTGGTCAGCTAGCTCAGGTGATGGGCCAACTCAACCCAGACCAGTCCATTATAGTCCACCCTTTCTATGTCGTCAATGATGTATCGTTCAACTTGATTAGAGTACTATTAATTTATCATTCACCTTGGTTAGTGTATTAGTGATGCATCATTCATGTTGGTTAGTTGTATTAATGATGCATAGTTTACAATAGATGGTCATATCAGTAATGTATCATTCACCCTAGATAGTATTGTCAATGATGAGTCATTTACATTGGATAGTTATTCCAATGATGTATCATTAAAATTGGATATTGTAGCAGTTTTTCATCATTCACCTCAAGTATGGGTCGATGACATGTCATTCACATTTGTGTAGTGATATGGTGATATAACGTTCATGTGTGTCCAGTGATTTGGTGATAACTCATTCAACTTGAGTAGCATTACAGTTATATCTCATTCACCCTATGGTTATTATTATGATTTTTGATAACATGTTCACTCTATAATTGTGATTCGATAATAGTAGCATCATCTCATTCTGTAATTTGGTCAAAGCAGACACGATCACTCATTCAGGTGGCTCCTTAATACTTAGTGATGCGATGATGGTTTTTTAATATTGTTTTTTATACCATATTGTGTATGCACCCATATATAATTTATTTATTTTTTTACACCATTGGAGTTATCCTACTAATTATATTTCTCACACCCTACAATGTGCACCTTAGTGGGTATGAAAAATATATGATTAGGGATGTTGTAAATAATTGTGTCTTTAGGGTTGTGAAAATTATGTATAAATTCTAATTTTTTTTTGTGAGAGGTTATTTTTGATAACTAGGTTCTAGATCATATTTTTGAAATATTGAATGTATTGGTGAGATGTTTTTGGATGTGGTTAGGGACCAGAAGAGTGTTTCAAGTGCTCAGATAGATTACAAAGTGAAGCTGAGTGAATCTATTGTGAGAATTATCTATAAGTACACCACCACAGGGAATAATACACTATAGTGGAACCCATGGTGGAGGGTGAAATTCCTAGTTTAAGTGGGTGAAGTGTTTTGACTCGGATTGGCACTTGGGGTTCCTTACGGTGTGAAATGGCCTATGTAAAATGCCCTGTCTTGGAATCTTGATCAGTGGGGTTCCACTTTTGGGAAATGGCCAAGGTGAAACAAATATCATTGATGGATTTTTTACCTAGTTGGGCATGGAAAATTGGGGGGCACCTATCCAAAAAAGCTTGGGGAAATGCCTTACATCATGGTTTTGGCTATTTTGGTTGGCCAAGATGCCTACTTGAAATGGAGAGTGGTGAGGTTCCTTAGGTGTTTTTTAAAGAGCGGGCTACCAGGGGTGCACCATGTTGTAGAACATTTAGTGATTCATGCCTTTTTCCCACCCAATATAGTTATTATTTTTTATGAAATTCACCTTTTCCCTCATGGTTTTTTAAACCCCTTACTTTAGTTTTCTCTTCTCTCACACGTGGCATCCAGGGGATATCCCCATATATTTTCTCCTTTTATCCCCCATGGATATGGGGTGTATTTCATGTGATATCTTGGGTGATTAAAGAGAAGTATCTCCTATCCCCATTCCATTCTCCCCCTATTCTCTTCTTGAATTTGGTTCATCAGCTTAGGGTTTCAGTAATTATTTCCACTAGAGTATAGTGGAAATCATTTGATATAATGTGAATTTTGTGTAATATGGGTAGAGGATGTCTCATGAAGATGATAACACACCCTTTCATATAATTTCATAAAAGGTACATTTACTGGTGAATTTATTTGAGTTTGTTGATTAAATTGGATGATTTAGCAATTGAATCGATGTCTCATATTATGTATTTTTCCTAGAATTATAGTGAGAGTGTTCGAACGACCTTCGAGTTGCAGTTGATTACAATTTTAGTGTGATGAGGGTGGCTAGTGAGTTTTAGGAATTTATTCCCATTTTAAATATTTTTTTAATTAATTATAATTATTATAATTAATTGAATTAGATTTTATGGCATGAGACAAGAGATCAAATTTTGATGCGATCTTAGATGACTTAGTGAGAGATTCATTGGAATATAAATTAAAGGGGGTGGGTAACATTATTAGTGGGGTAGGTGATCCTTATACATTTTACCCATGGTATTATATATTTTTTATGTGGAATGTGATATATGCAGTATCTCCACCCTAAGTGATTGACCTGCTTAAATTAATTAATTTGTTTAATTAAAAAAGAATTCCAACAATTGAAATGAAAAAAGTGCCAAGATTCATGATAGACTATTGTGTGATGGTTGGATATCTTGATCATTGATGGAAAAGTGAATAAGTATAATTATATGTCGTGATGTACATGGACCCTAGAGAGGTGTAAGTGAATTATGCAAGTGTAGTGGACCTTATTATAGGTAACTTGGAACCTCTTTATCTAGGTATGTGATGAATGGAAGTGAATGGATCAAGTAAGTCATGATAGATCCTTAATATTACTTAGATACATTGGGATAGTTGAGATGAGAATGGGGTGAGTGATCCTCCCCCTTTGGGGATGTGAGTACCAAGGAGGGTATTCCCTGGGTAGATTTTGGATAGTTTGGGTGTGTGGGGACTAACTTATGATTTGGTATGTGAGATGGACATTATGAAATATCTTGAGAGTGATTCTAGTGAGGATTTCTTTGTAAGGAAAGTGGGGTTATCTTATAATTACAATGATGCTGAGGAACGTTATGCGCTCCGAGTGACAGGTGTTTACCCAAGATATGAGATTGAGATTAAAGAACCCATGTAGGGTGTTAATGATAGGTTATGACCTAGGTAACCATGGTGGGTGACACAATATGACATTGAACCTAGTGAGGGGTAGTTTCAGTAGGAAGATAGTGTTATTTTTGGGTGTCAACTGAGAACTCGAATCGACAGTGTGAGCCTAGCATGGTTGTAGTGACTAGAATGGGTTGTATTCTTGAGAGGACAAACTAGGAGGGGTATGATGGGTTTGGGTGAGTGTTCATCCCACATGGTATGGTATTATATTCTAGTGAGGGGATATTACCTTAGGTATATGCGATATATTTGAGGTTCCAAGTTGGGATCCCCTAGGTGCATGTCATGAGAGTTTCCATGGTGGATGTGCCACTGGGTGTGTGTGTTTTATATGTATATATGTGAAAATAAGGGTTTATGAACTAAGGGAGGGATATGATACCTCGGTTAATGGATTCCTAGTACTTGGTTTTGGGTAGGGGATGAGATCCCCCACATGTATGACATTTCTTATGGTTCCGAGGATGGGTATATTTCTCCCAGGTAGCTTCTTATGGTTCCAGAGATGGGTATGTTTCCCTTGGGTGGTTTCTTATGTTCTAAGGAATGTAATATTTTCACCAAGTGGTTTCTTATGTTCCGAGGATGTGTATATTTCCCTCAGGTGGTTATGTATGCTCAAAGAAACTCCGACATTAGATGAAGAATGTTTAAGTCAATTCTGAGTGTCATGTTAAAACTAGAGGATCAATGGTGTTTATTTATTTATTATAATAAACTATGTTTATTTATTCAAATGAGAAATAAACATGCACATAAATTGATTTTAATGGTTATTTATAAGATTTTATTAGTGGAACCTTATTGATTTTTACTCATACCCTACTTGGTTGACCATGTAATTTGTATACCCAAGAAGCCATAACTATTTGTAGGTTTAGGTAAGGAAAAGTCCCTAAAAAACATGATCGAGTGAGATAGATTGAATGAGTTCAAATATTGGGTTTGAGATATGACTCAGGGGTGGTGGTAGATCCTTATGCATTTTATTTATTTAATTTATTTGTATTGTGATAGACCTAGTGGGTGATCATTCATTATATGTTGGCATGACCTTGAGTCTGTATGACTATATGATTATGCATTCATTTATTATTAATGATTCATGTTTTATTATTATGTATACTCTGATTATTATTGGATTTTTCTTTATTATTTTTCTATTATTACACATTTTTATGGGGGTATAGTATCCCCAGGGTAACACCTTGGACCCCCACTGCTAGTCAGTAGCCTTTGGAATACTAGTAGGAATACTTGAGATATAATAGTGACTTGATCTATTTACTGTATATTTAATTGGAGTAGGGACATTAGAAATTGGTATTAGAGAATTTATGTGAGTGATATCACAAAATGTATCAGGGTTTTGTTTTTTCCTGCTATTTGGAGAGATGGTAGACATGGAAAATAGGAATTTATTAAAGCTAGTGATAGACCTTAGACTAGTGCATCATGAACACCTTTTCATATAAAAATTCTTGGTTACTAGGGACATGGAATTTTTATTCTTGGTTTCCTATTTTACAGTTCTATTATTTCACATAGCGTTTCATGCTTTAGTTTTTGAGATTTAGGATTTATTGTGGTTTTAGATCTTAGACCATAGTGGAAAGAGGCTAGTGTTCATGCATCATGATTGAAATATAGGATTCACATGACATACACATGCATGTGTGTGATGTATAACACTAAAGATAGAGTTCATCTATTTAAAGTGTCAATAACAACTTATATGGTGTTTTATTGTATAACTTGTTAGTTTCATTCCACTCTACGAAACCATGATGTGTTTTTATAGTGATTAGTCATGTGGATCTTATGGCGAGACATTTTTTGATGAGGGATATAAAGTAACACACATAAGGGATGTATAATGACTATTAGAGGTCCAGTATGGTCATTTTATTCCTTAGTGCTGGTTCAAGATAATAAAAAAACACATTTAGTTATTTAAAGTTTCAAAAAAACCCTATAAAGTGTTTTACCATATAGATTCTTGGTGGCATTTTACTTAAATAAACCACACGACTATGGTATAATCAATATAGATAGTCATGTGATGATACCATTATATATATATATATATATATATATATATATATATAAATGGATGAGATCATGGTCTTTAAGGGGGTAGTCTCATATGTAGATCCCTAGTGAGGATTAGTGCCCTGAAGTGGGTGATTAATTTTGGAATGTGATACCTGATACATATATGTGAGGAACCGAGAGTGGGTAGTTTAGCACATGAGTTTACATGAGACATTTTAGATGGTAATAAAGGGGTGTTATCCCATGAGTTTTTAATTATGTGAGATATGATGTATGGGCTAGGTGGGGTATCTAGATACTTATAGATGCATCTTAGGATATTAGTGATCTAGTTATTATGAGAAATATGAGATGTGATATGTAAGGGTAACCTAATATAGGGGTTATACTAGGATTGAGAGTGATCTTAGATATAGGAAACATGGGTAGATACTTCATGTATGATATTGATTCATGTAGGGTTCTACTAGGTATATGGTATAGGAATGGATATGCCTTGAGATTTTGTGATGAGAAAACCTCGAGTATTATTATTTTGGTATCAAGGATGGTTTTAGAGGGTAGGATCAGAAGGATTCCTAAACCTATTGATTTTGGGTATGATTATTGACGAGATCGAGGATTTATATCCTAGATAGTTAGATATAGTATGGATAGAGCATGGGAATATAATTTTTTGTTTAGAGCCTATTCCCGGTTAGTAGGTAGACACGTGATAGGCCCTGACATGGGTGAAATACCACAATTTTAAAGATAAGCACTAAGGATTATTCCTATTAGATTATTTTGAGTTATGCCTGATCATGATCAGTGGTCTAGGCATGTAATCCTATTAAAATGAAGTACAAATCATGGGATTATGAATCTAGTTATGAAACTAGGTTGTGCAGAAGTGTACAACCATTATGTTTGTATGACACAAAGGTGGTACACACTAGTTAGGCATGGTTATGATGGGTTTCAGATCAATGAGAGGTCATGTGTGAGGTGAATAATGATGTTTTTAATGGTATTCTTGGGTTTTTAGAAGTTTTATGGGAATGAGAGGTTTTTCATTTAGGATGATGAGGATTCCATAGATGGTGTGGTGTTAGTAGTTTATAATCTGAACGAGCATGGTTCAAAAGGAGAGACACATGTGTGATGATGGAAACCTATTGAAGTTGTTCTTGAGGAGTGGTATAAAAAATACATATGGTGGTGAGTTAACCATTTTACATAGAGGGTGCAACCGTTTTTATGGATAGAGGTTTGACGGTTGTTGAGGATGATATTTCTATGATCTGGGAATAGTTGGTGGTTGATGTTTCTTGTTGGTACTCAGTTATGAGTAAGATGGTCATGTAAAATCATTACAAATAGTAATGTAAGGAGTGTGGGATGAGGAGGAATGAACCCATGTTGATTGGGACATGGTTGTGATGAAACTAGTTTTTGGATGGCTGATATAACATTCAGATTCCAATGCATAGATAAATCCAATTTTATCTAGTTCCTTGGTGAATATCGGATTTGGGTTTCAGATGTAGAGATAGAATCAGAATGGTTTGGGTGTGGTTTGGGTGTGAGTTAGTTCAGAGTTTCACTGATTATTGTGAGTGAAGCGTGATCATTGATTTGGTTGGATGAGGATCCAATCATGGAGTAATACAGAGAGTTGGGTTCAGGATTTAGTGTTGGTTTTAGGATGATCTTGGAATGCTTTTCAGAGTAATGGAATTGGGATTAAATGATGTGATGACACTTCATTAGGTGTGGCTGAGAATTTTTGAGAATGGTTAGCTAGAGGAGGACCAACCAATGTTTTTATTTATATTGGGTTGAAGTGTGATTGAAACCACCCAAGGGAGTTGATGGACCACTAAGAATGTGATTTATTAGGAGATTCCAGTGGCAGGGAGCACTGTGGATTGGGATTGACCATTATGAGTTGAGTATTATAGATGGGTGTTGTTGGGGACTTTCTTGGTGATTCGATGATGGTGGTGAGTAGTGGATCAAATTTTTATGAATAATGTGCATCATATTTGGAGTTGTGCAATAGATTCTCAATTATTGTTTCAGAGTAGAATGCAGTGAGCTAGTCATGAACTGATGACTCAGATTGGTCAATATTAAAGGTTAAAGACTATTACAAATTTTTAGGGATGAAAAGTGCTATGGTGGGTAGGTTTTAAAGACTCATGTCTTCCAAATTTTGAAAATTTAGTATAATTTTCAATTTTTTTAGGGAGAGGTTCATTTTTAGATTTAGTTTTTAGATTATATTTCTGAAAATTTGAACATATTGGATAGATGTTTTTTATGTGTTTAGGGGATCTAAGATTGTTTTAGGTGCTTTAGAGGATAATTAAGTGAATATGGTTGAACCTATAGTGATAATTCACTATAAGTGAACCATAATGTGGAGGACCATGCCGTGGTGGACCCCGTGGTGGAGGAAAAAAATACCCAAGTGATGGGGGCATAGAGTATTGGCTAGAAGTGGTGCTTAGGGTCCCTACAAGTGTGAAATGGATTGGAAAAAATTACATAGCTAGGAATTTTGATCAGTGTGGTTCCTGAGGGTGACCCTTGTAGGAAATGGAAAAGGATAAATTCTTGGCCTAGAGAGTGTTTTCCCTATATGGGCATGAAACATGGGAGGACTACCAGTCCAAAAAAATGACTAGGGTAAGGTCCCTTTGCTATGGTGTTGTACATTTATGGTGGTTGAGGTGCCTATATAAAATGAAGTGTAGTTAGGAGCCTCTTAAATTTTTCGTGGGATGTCAGGGGTCCTCAAGGGGCTTCATGGGGGTTACCATGACATAGTGCATTTCGTGGTGCATGTCATTTTCCTGTACAATCTGATTTTTAATTTTTATGAAGTACCCCAATCTTCCCTCATTATTTTTGAAAACCCCTCAATATATTTTTCTCTTCTATTGCCTGTGATTACTAGATGATCTCCCCATCTATTTCCCCCATGATTACCTATGGATATGGGGTGGATTTGATGTTATATATTAGGTGATTCAAGGTGATCCTCTCCTCTCTTCATTCCATTATTTCCCCTTGTTCTCATTTTGTATTTGGTTCACCTTCTTAGGGTTTGAGTGATAAATTTTCATTAGATCATTATGCAAATCTTAGATATGATATGGATTTTGTGTGCAATGGGTAGAGGATGTCCTATAGTGATGATCACACACTATTACATGCCATTTTATTAAAGGTATGTCACCCTGTGAATTTATTTGATATTTTTTATTAATTTAATGATTTTTCAGTTGAATCAACATCACATGTTATAGATTTTTCCAGAAATGGTGGTTGGAGTGTACCATGGGTCTTCCTTGTGTGGTTGGTCGTAGTTTCAGTGCCACAAGGGTGGATAATGAGTTTTTTAAAATTTATGCCTATTTGAATTAATTTTTTTAATTAATTATAGTTGTGATAATTAATTTAATTGGATGTTATAGAATGAGATAGGATTTTTTATATTGATGCAATATTAGACTAGATTTATTGAGAGCTTATAGCCTATGAAGTAAAGGGGATAACTCTGTTAATGAGTTAGTTTGTCCTTATTAATTTTTCCTACAGTATTATGCATTTTTTTCAGCATGTGATATGTGCGGTATCACCACCTTTAGTGACTGACTAGTTTAAATTAGGTAATTTATTTAATTAAAAATTGAATATCCTTTGGGTTTTTTTGAAATAAATATTTTATTTTTTTTAAATATCTTGTTTGTAAATATTTTTGTTTTATAAGTAAGAATATGTTTCTATAGTTGGTTAAGAAACGTTCCTTATGTGTTGTTGAAGTAGTTTAGAAATGTTTCCCTATAAATTTAGGTGATTCTATGTCGATATTCAATGTACCAAATATCCTGAAGATACTCAAGATTATAGATGAGTTTGTATGAGTTTATACAGAGGGGGTGAATTAAAAGTTCAAACTAAAAATCTAGAGTTTCAACTATTAAAGTTCAAGATATGATGTGATTAGGTTTTAACTGATGACCAGATAGAAAATAATAAAGGCCAATAGATTGAGTCTACCAGGTAGAAGAATATGTAGTTTCAAAAAATATAAAGATTTTTTATAGATAGTTTGTATGAAGTTCAAGCTACAAGGTTAAAATTGTAAGTAGTACAAATTTCAAGCTACAAAGGTGAAGTTACAAGCAGTACAAATTTAGAGATATAAAGTTGAATTTGAAAGATCTAAAAAGTTTGAAGATATGAGGGAATGAAGTTACTATTGAATGAAAGTTATTTTATAAAGTTTTCATTGTAAAAAGTCTGATAAGATAGAGATATTGTATCACTAGAAGAAGATGAATTATCTGAAGATTTCCAAATTTGTTTTTTTAAAATGACATTAGAAAAAGATACGTGAAACCCATTAGAGAGAGTGAATATTTAAGGAAGTCAATAGACTGAGTCTTAAAAATAAATATTATTGAACAAAGGTGATCGAGAAGAGAAATCTATGAAGTTGGACTAGATAGAGTAAACCATTTCTATCAGATGTATATTTATATTAGTTTAATCGGAAATGATTCTGAGGACTTAGTGGATGATCAAGCATCAGATAGAGAAATATGATGTGATCATACAAACACTTCTATGAATATTTACCAAAATGAATTTTTCAAATCAATACCTTTATAAAGTTTGAGATAACATAGGATGACCATATAGAGATTTCCCAACTCAATAGTTAGATCAACCTAGACAAAAAAAAGTGAATTCCATCAGACATAGGAGGCATGTAAAGAGAACCAGGTTGAGAAATGATGAGATTACCTGAATGATTCAATTAGATGATGCAGATCAGACAGAGGGGAGTCATATATGACAATACCATATAGAGGAGTTGTTATAAAGGCACCATAAAAACATTTTATAAATATATTTTTGAGGATATTTACATAAAATTTGAAATGTACTTAACCATGATGATGCTAAGCTGATATTTCAATTTTTTTTAATATTTACAAGTTTCGAGGAAGTTTGAAGAGTGTTATTGATGATGAATTTCAAGGAAACTTCAAGAAAGTTTTATATGGTTTGAAGGTAATCTAATGAAGTTTAACTAGGTGAGAAGTTTTGGAATTCAAATTTTAGTTGAGCAGGAAAAGTCAAATGGAAGCCTATGTTTTATCTTGGGGTTTTAGAGGAAATGTACCTATATAAAGTGGTGAATGTACAATATGAATGGAAAATATTCATGTGTCATAGAGATATGAAGTGATGTAGTTTTAATTATAAAAACTTCATGAGATTCCAACCAAGGAAACACTTGGTTGAGGAAGAGGCACTGGACTGAGATGTGCTAGACATAGGTGCAACTGATAGAGTATCATCAGACAGGGGAACCAAAAAGTGGCATACTGAATTAAGTTTAATTTGATGAAGGTGCATTTTTTTGAGGAACACTGAATGAATTCATACTATATGAGGATAGAGGCGCACCCAAATAAGTCATATCATATGTAGATCATACCAAAAAGAGTATTTACAAACAAAGTTTTGTGTGATTTTTTTGAAAAATTTCTTATTTTTTATTAGCTCAAAAGTATAAGACAAATTTTTAATCGATGGGAGTCAGTGTAATTTATTTTCAGGAGAGATAATAATCTTAATGAGAGTTAGCTCAATTTCATTTACTTCATATAAGTGTGAATTTCCATGGACTAACAGGATTCACTATAATAATGACTTAGTCACCCACACTAGGGGTGAACCTTGGAAATCTTGTGTGCCTTTCTTTACTTTCCTATATTTACATATGAGTGAGGTTTATATTTAAAGTTGAAAAGGAATGAAACTCTAATAAGTTACAGGGGTTAATTTCAAGAGAAAATAAATTGTAAAATATCACTACTAATTCAACCCACCCTTCTCAGTGGCGCTCACATTCCTAGGAACTTCAAAAAGGAATACCTATATATGAAATGAAAAATGTGCCAAAGGCTACGATGGAACCTTGTGTGATGGCTGGATATCTTGGCCTCCAATAACCAATAGAATAAGTATAATCATATGAGTTGATATTAATGGACCCTAGAGGGTTTTAAGTGAATTATGTAAGTGTAGTTTCCCTTAGTATAGTGTTCTTATACCCTCCTTATATAGGGATTAGATCACTATAATTTAATGTCCCAAGTAATCCATGATGGATTGTTGATATTCCTTAGTGTCATTAGGATAACTGAGATGAGAATGGGGTGAATGAATGTGAGCACCTAAGAGGGTATTTCCTAGGTATATTTTGGATAGGTTGGGTTCATGAGAATGATTTGTGACTTGGTATATAAGATGAGAATGATGAAATATCTTGATATTGATGTTAGTGAGGATTAATTTGTAAGGACAATGTTTTTTTGATATGATTATGATGATACTGATGGACGTTATTCCCTTAGAGTGAAGAGTATTGGTCTGAGAGATATGATTGATATTGAGAAGACTATGTAGGGTGTCCATGATAGAGTGTAACCTAGGGGACTCTAGTGGGTGACCCAATATGACATTGACCCTAAAGAGGTATAGTGTTGGTAGGAAGATGGTGTTGGATTCATGTGTCACTTGAGAACCCGAATCGATAACGTGAGCCTGGAATGGATGTAGTGACTAGGATGGATTGGGTTCTTGAGAGGCCAAACTAAGAGGGGTTTGGTCTAGTTGTTCAACCACGTGGTATGGTACAAGGTTTCAAGGAGGGGATATGCCCTCGTATATATTCTATATATATGAGGTTTTGGGGTGGTATTCACCAAGTGTATATTGTGTGAGGTTCCAAGGAGGATGCACCCTTGGGTATGTGTATTTTATATGTATATATGTACCAATAATGGTTCATGTGTTGGGGGAGGGATACGACTCCTAGGTAATGGAGGCTCGATACCCAATTTCAGGTTGGGATGTGACCCCCTAGGTGTATGACATATCCTATGGTCCTAAGGATGGGTATATTTTCCCCATGTGGATTATTATAGTTCTAGGGATTGGTGTATTCACCCTTGGTGAATTTTTATGGTTTTAGGGATTGGTATATCCCCCCCAGGTGGTTTTTTATGTTCTAGGTATTAGTATATTTCCCCTGGGTGGTTCATTATGTTCTTAGGATGAGTATATCTCCCCAGCTGGTTATGTATGCTTAGAGAAACTTCGACATTATCCCAATAAGGCTTGGGATGATCCCAAGTTTCTTTTTATAACCTAAGTATTGATTATATTTATATATTTATTCTTTAAAAAAATATTTCTGTATTCAAATAAGTATAAAACATGTACATACACTTATTTTACTCGTTCTATATATGACTACGTTGATGATGCCCTACTGAGTTTTACTCACACAATAATCAAGATACCATGATACTTGGGTACCCAATAAACCTTCATTGTTTGCAATTTTAGGTAAAGAAAAGGCCCCATGTATCATGATTGAGTGGGATGGATCGTATGGGTTCAAATACTAGGTTTGAGGTACGGTTCAGGGATGGTTTTAGAGACTTATCATTTTATTTATTTCATCCATTTGTACTATGGTCACCTATTGGGCCGATCATGGGGAGGAACATCTAAGGTCAACTAGAAACCCAATCCAGTTATTTTATAGTGAAATGAGGTGAAAAAATTACATATATAGGTAAGGGGAAAGACCTTGTGATCGATATTTGAGCTAGATGGATAGTTGGACTGGGAGATAGGACCGAGAAGAGACTTATACCTAAATTTCATAAATGTATATTTTATTTTACATATTTTATATTATTCTTTGTATATGATCAACCCATTGTGTGATACCGCACTTGATGTATGCCATGTATGAAATTATATTGGGTTCATATCTTTTTATAGCATGTGAGTTTTTATTATGTTTGTCTTATCACTATGATATTTATATTATGTAGTTATATTGTAATGATTGTTTTTTTTCATTCCTATTGTTATTTATGGATATATAATAAAGATTATAGCATCCCCATGAAATATTTAGACCCTTTTCACTAGTCTTTATCCCCAGACATATAGGGAGGTGTTCTTGAGGTCACACAGAACTCTAGATCGACATTATTTGAGTTGACTGATCTAGAGACGTTACAACACTTATTGTACTTGGTATTTTCTATATTTAATAATGATATCCTCTTATAACCATGGGTTAAAATAGAATACGTTTCTAGGGATAAAATCATATTATTTATATAAAATAGGGGATGTAGGGATTTCTGATCACAAACCTATTTAACTTTTTCTATGTACAACACATCTAGACTTTATGATTTATTTTATTTATCTTATTTCTTTAAAATATATCTCAGTTTACTTTAAGTTCAATATTTTTTTAAAAATGAATTAGTATGGTTAGTAAGCTTGACATATTCATTCACCATCCTTCAGTGTTTCCTCTAATATCTATAAGATTCACTGATTTATCATATTTTGTTTACTTCCTTAAATGGATCATATAGAATCAAAATGCACAAACTAAATTATTTATAATTCCATTTTTCAAACACTTATTTTCCTATGGATTTATGATCATACTTTTCCTATTTTTTTTTTATGTTTTCATTCTTAACTTTATCCACTTCATAATATATTTTTTAGTCTAATTTCTTGATTTATGTGTGAATGTTGAAAACATATTTTTTCTATTAGTTTTCCAATACACCTCACTCTAAGTTTCTTACTGGTGTTAATATTTCCCCATTTTGGACTAACAATCCATTGATACCACATAAATGTATGTAATTAATGAAATACTATACTTATAATAGTTTGGGGGAGGTATATTATAAAGAAACAAATAAATCTACTACACCTAAAAGTACCTAGGAATACTCAACCCTAAGACCTCCCATGAGACCCACATAAGTGCAACCAAA
The DNA here is from genome assembly GCA_963277665.1 of Viscum album. Classification (NCBI taxonomy): domain Eukaryota; kingdom Viridiplantae; phylum Streptophyta; class Magnoliopsida; order Santalales; family Viscaceae; genus Viscum; species Viscum album. Next base: position 1,111,525,500 of record OY728150.1, on the reverse strand, counting down.
ATCTATCATACACCACCTTATATTGCTATTTCTCATTGTCTACCACTTCCTCTACTCTCTACCCCTACCACATATCAAATCCATGGTACATGCATATACGACCATCCCTGAGTACCTTCCCTTTCTCTCATGTATTTGAAACTTTATTTGATGCTACATTAGAGACCCCATCACGATCCCCTACCATACCCCTACAGAAAAAAAAATCCTTCCCCATGATTTTTAGAAAACCCTAGGAACCCCTATCAAACCACCTTCCAAACCCACTTTTCCCTATGAAACATAATAATTTTTTCAATTTTTATATTATTTTGTTGGAAAATTGTTTGTGCATTGTTGTGTATAATTGTTTATGCTCTAATTTATTAGTCTAGTTATATATTTGGGCATGATTTATGGTCCTCAATTGATGAAAAATATTGGAAAAACGTTTTTTTACTTTAATTAAACTGGTGCACTCTAGAAAGATAACACATATTTATCAGATTTTATACATTTAAATATTTTATTTTTAATAATATATGTGATCTACAATGAATATTTTAATTTTTATCTACATAGTTGTAGTAATAACTTTTAATTAAAATTGTTTTTTGTTAGAATTAGTAATTTCTATGATTTGGATTTGTTGCTTGGAATACTCATTATCGATCAAATTGTCCATTAGTACTAGGTTAATTGAGATTTATTTATTAGGGTGATATTTTATTTTATTTTATTCATATTTTAATTTTATTTCCATGAATTATATTTATTGTTTGAATGATTTTTTTATTTTTTTTGGTTTGAAAATAAAAATATTTTATGAGGTTAATTGTTGTATGATACACACTTTTTAAATTGTGTCGTTATTATAAATTTTTTATCTTATCATTGATGTTTTAATTGTACTCTAATTTTTTTTGCTCTAACCTCTAATTAATCAAATATTTTATGAAATTATAAAAATTATATTTTTGGATGGATGGAATTTTTTCTAAATATATCGATAATTTTTTATGATGGTATTTTGTGAACTATTTTCATTTGTTAGTATTTTACCATTGTAAGAAACTACATAATATTAAAAACAATATAGTGAAAAAATATCACAACTTGAATGAATGTGATTTATGTTTTACTATTAGTAACTAATAATAATTTTAAATGTGATATAAATATGAAACAAAGATAAAACTATGAAATAGTGGAATTAGCCACATCCTGGATTATGCTGATGTAAACCATGGCACCATGAAGGTCACTACATCATAGTTTTGTGCATGGAAGTATACATTGAAGGAACCCAAGGCTTTTTGGAAGCGTGAAAATTAGCATTTTAAAATTTTTGGGTCTAAATTCCTAGAAAATAAAATAAAATATGGTATACCCTTGATTGAATTATCCCATGGATCAAATGCAATTAAATTTATAAATGATGAAAAAAATAAAAAACGTAAAGGAAAATCTAAACCATATCTCATTTGATTTTTATTGAACACATTTTCGACTCACTTTTGGAGTTCATTGATTGAAGGAAACAAATATATAACCCTATAGTTAATCTACACACAATTATAAATCTTCCTAGAATGTAAAACTTTCTAATCTAGGTACTAGAATGGAGAATTGAGGGAACTTTCAACATCTTCAAGATCATAGAAAATTAAAACAATCAATCCTTGAACTCCGATCTAAGCATTATTGATCTTCCTTTCACTTCCTCTCTCTAAAAATTCATAGAGATATCGGGAGGAGTGATAATTCGATTAAATTCTTGGAACACCCATTTTTGGGTCTTAAACTTTCTTAAATAGCTAGGTTATAAATTCTATAAATGTAATTTAGGTCTTTATAGACATTAACCTTTTAAACTGACCAAAAAATGACTTAAATGACATATAAAACTTGTCATAATTGTCAAAAATATTTTACCACTCATTTATAACATCAAAATTATCTTACATGATAAAATACGAGTCATTAAATCAATTCATATCCTATAAAATATTTAAAGAACCCAGAATATTAAATTTTAAATATTCATTTGAAAAATATTTTCTTTGTATTCACTTAAAAAATTGTGAATACACCAATTTAATTAATTCAATTATTATTATTATAGAATTGATTAATATTGAATTTATTATCTATTTTCAATAATATACTTCTGAACATTATCTATACCCTTCCATAAAGACCACCATGTCCTAAACTTGAAATCATTAGAGTTATGAAAGTTTCTGAATATGCTTTATTTGGAACTCTCTAGTACCTTATCCTGATATCATATAGTGCTACTCATACACCAATAGAGGTATCTAGAAACACATCACGAACCCTATAAATATAAGTCTTTTCCACAACAATGACAACCACTTATGAGCACATTCCGTGTAATATAATCTATTTGTCTTGTGATATCTCATAAATTAGGATGCACACTTTATGTCATCATCCTTTCTTGATTTATATATTCATGTAATTATTGGATGTAATTAATTTATTCTACCATGGACATGAATTTAATAAAGGTATTACAATCCTAGTTAATTGGGCCTGAGATACCTCTTTATTTGGAAGTGAACAATTATTTCTTCATCATTCAATCAATGTAAAACCACTGATGATGCACCCAATGCAAGATAATTTGCCAAAACATTAATATCATGGATTTTATCTTGTATAAAATTACATGATCAGATGGTCTACATTGATAATGATCTCAATTCTAGAGACAAATACACATGATCGTAAATAAGAATAACTAATGACACCTGAAACTTGTAGTGTTCTTATTAGTAGGTTAATCGTCATGATCTCATTTATTCAAGATCACCAAGTGAGAACTTCATGAGAAAAATAATAAATTATTATGAGTCCTTGACACATGATAATCAGAAATCATCTACGCCTTATCAGTATGATGTAACTAGATTACATGACATATATTTATGATTACTATCATATTATCTCAAGGTTCTTATTATAGTTGGGAATTGATATAAAATTTTATTATGATAAATAATCTAAGGACATTACCATGTAAATATTGGACATATAAGTATCAAAACTATTATGGAAATGATATATCATACATAACTCACTAAATAAATGACATGGTAATAAAAAATTACTACTTAACTTGGGTATATGACACCCAATTTTTCAACAATACCACTTGAAATAGATCCAAATCGCTAACAATAAACCTATTATCTCTCACATGATAAGATCAATCTTTTACTGAGTTTTGGATTTAGTCACTAGGACTTCCTCATTTTCATATATGGACACTTTACGATCTACAAATTCACCTCCTTGAGTATAACTGATCAAGAGGTGATATCCTTGAGTGTATCCCTTTTGTCCTTTCTAATAAAATTAACATCTTTTCTAGTACCAATGTTATGATTTCAAGAACTGGAACTAATTGTTATGTATTTTATACTGTTTCTTTAGCTTCATCAAACGCTAAAACATACTTTATATTTATAGTTATGGACACCATGAGATTTAATGAGACACTATTGATCATTACCCTAACCCTAACTGTAATATTAGATCAATTGATATCTATTAATACTAGTTTGTGTCCCCTTATAACTAATATTCATTCCTCTCCAAGTACCAGGTGCTTATTCCTTTTACATTCTCAAGTACCCTTAGATATCTTGGGTTACTTCCCATAGAGTTCTCCTCGATTTATCTGATATTTTCCTACCATAATGTATGTGTTGGAAATACCATATATAGTCCATAACATGATATATGTGATAAATCTATCCCCAATACATATTGATTTAAAATCACCATTATAATATCTTATTATGTCATATACATGCCTTCTTGGATAGATTTATGCCAAGTGAAATTGACAATAATTCTCTCTCGAATTATTCTAACTAGTATTTGTAAATATATGTACTTTGAATTGGTCTAAGTAACCCATGAGATATACCATAGTAGATCCTATTCCATGGAACTTGGGTTACTAATTTAAATTAATATTTAGATAGTTTCTTTTAACTTAGTCTTAGTTAATTATAAAATTGATAACTATTTTCCATATGTAATCAATTTTTTTATTTGGAAAACTATGGTACTCCTATTAAACTATTATAGACATAAGGAAAACTATAATTCCAAATGAATATTATATGATCACAATGATTGAATTAATTTATAAATGGATCTCTACAACCTTCATTCCTTATTGGCATTCTACGATGTCACCAATTTTTTTTGGTTACTTCATATATACATCTTCTAAGAAAGGTGGTCTTGACTTATAATGCCCAATATTATGATCATAGAATGTTTTTATGAAAATTAGAATTCTAATGGATTTAAGTATAGAGACTTGGTATAACCAATCAACTCTTATTGGTACCATGCTTGTACCACCATTGTATTATTTCTCTTTAATAACAACCAACGACTTTACATTAATTAGAGGAACCGATTTTGTTACATGGAATCCATTTTTCTTGAATCCATATAAAATTTTCATACATAGATTATTTCAATTTATTTCTTCCTTGTGGGATGAATATACATTATTACTATTGAATAATGTACCACCTTATCTTGGTGATCATAAAAATATTTCTCTTGTTTTTATAATTTCCTATATAGTATTTGTCTCTAGAACCTTCCTTTTATAAGTGCTTCTGTGGAACTTGTTCATATTCCAACTTATTTATGAATCTTGATCCTTGAATAAATCCAAGCCAATATTTATTGTACTATCTCAAATAGATATGTGCACCCTTTTTTATAAATATAGTATATCACTTGGATATAAATTTTCTATCTTAGGTATTTATATAGTATCCTTATAAACCTTTATGATAATTACCTTATATTCACTTTGTATTTTTCTTGATACAAGTTTTTTTATTGACATAGTGTAAACAAAATCATTGTATATAAACACATTATTTTATTCCATTATGGATATTTTTCATATTATAACTTGTATAATATTTGTTTTTCATTATAGTTGGCATATGGTTTTGGGTTAAAATTTCTATTTATAAATCATATCTCAAAAATATATTGGAAAAATTTTCATGACTTGTTAGTCTAATCATTGATATTTGTTTTACTAACATCATGGATTTGGTGTGTATAAAGAAATTATAGTTTAGAAATAAACCCACTTTATATTTTAATAATCAATGAATGAATATAAGATTCATCATTGATAATCATTTTTCTAAAAAAAATGCTCTTATATGTATATGGAAATATGAGTTTAGGAATAAATATACTCTAAATTTTAATGATCAATGAATGACCAATTAATATATTATTTATATCATCATCCTAAAGGAACTCATATATTTTAACCATGCATGTTCTTTACTTCACTTTCACATTGCTCAAATTTATTAAAGGAATATTATAAAGTATATAAGCTTACCCCAAGCTTCTTCCTAGAATAGTTCACATGATTAAATTGAGTCTTACATTTTATAGTCCTCAGTATTACTAGAAATTGAATTATTATTGACAACTACTTTCAATATTACTAGAAAATTAATTATCTTTTCATGATTGGGTATTTGAGTCTTAAATTTTATATTCATCAGTTATTGTTTATTATTCAAGTATTACTGAACTATTAGTTGAGTATGTATGCCAAAAAAACTTTCATTTCTAAAATAAATAATATCTCACTGTGTCCAATAGACACATGATATAAATGTTTTGATAATACTCAATAATAAATAATAGTATAACTAAAATCTATCAAATTTAAAAAATGGAAGTCATGTTGTTCTCATCATTGACATAGAAATCATTCTTTCTCAGGTACTTGGAGAATTCACCTTACCTATTGTAATGTTTATGAACTTACTTGGTCACTGTATTTAGATAAAAATGTGCAAAACACATATAGTATCTAATACCCAAAAAGTAAATTATAAATATTACATGCAATGATGAATATAAATGAACTTTAAGCCTCAAATATATTCTACTTAAATTCATTTTAATTTCTCTTCCATAGAATTATCTTGCTATATTCAAAGAAAATAGCCTCCTATATGATGCTCTTCCCCTTTTCTTTGAAGGAAATTTTGAAGGTTCCTTTAGCATCACACTTTTCATTGGTATTTTAACCTTGTATTTATTATTGTTCACAATAAGAACTAAAGATATCTCTTTCATTAACTTCTTATCTTTTTTTGTGAAAATTTCCCAAAAAACATTGAAGTGTTTTCTCTATAATGTTCATTTTATAGTCCTAAAAAACTAGAGTAATTGGATGATAAGGATGTAAGAATAAAATAATATCATTCATTTCTTTCTTTACTTTATCCTTGAAAACTTCTCAGAGATGAGACAACATGTGTAACCATCCATGTCCTGACATTTTTGTTTCACAACTTATTAAACATTGATGATAACATTATGATGTAAATATCAAATGTGTCATCTATGTATCTCTTGTAATATTCCTTTTCACCCTCTTTTCTTGAGGCAACTTAGTAGGTATTGGGGACTTCAAAAGACATAATTTATTTCCATATCATAGTGATATATGAAAGTGCCTTTACTAATCTCAGAAATTTTTACTAGTTAGGACATGTTCTATATCAAAAACTTATCATACTGAATTTTTTGTATTATTATCCATTTTCCTACAAAATAAAATATAATAATTTTATTAATTTTATCTTGATTACCAGTTATTATAAATTATAGAATTATTAATCTTAAATTTATCCCACTATTTTATCACATAATAGTTTCCTTTGACCACAAGATTCAAAATACTCATTTACTTGATTATTCCAGTGAAAATTATCCTTAAATATCTCTTTCTAGCCCAAGCTATGACATCACCACTACTTTGAGAATCCAACATAGGATTTTTTCTATCCAACCACATTGACTCACAACTTCTTGATCTGTTTAGTGTAGTCCCATCTCCTATAAAGCATAAATTTGATTCACTCAACACTTTACCTCAAAAGTTGAAAAAATCTAGACACGACTACTTTTTTTTTTCTGCAGAATTTAGTTAATTTGGCCCACAAATTTCATATGAATGTTTAATTAGTAAGATTTATACTCTTCTAGGGATGAAAAGAACCCTAAAATTATATTCTTGTTAAAATTCAAGTGATGTAAGACATTTTTACATAATATATAATTGATATATTTTAATTTATCTTGGTGAATGAAATATTTTTTTATTTAACATGATTTTTCTATATAATCACACTCACAAATTAATGATAATTTAAGATAAAAAATTGAGCATGATTTAGTTCACTTTTATATATACATCCTCACCTATTATTATACTATATTATTTCATAAAAGTGCATGAAAAAATAATAAACCATGAAAATGATAAAAATAAAAAAATATCGATGTGATCATGATCCATTAACTATTAGTTAATCCATTAAGATAATAATGGAATAACTAAGATCCTAGTGGAATTACTTGATTTGATTCCTGATTCAAATTGCACCACCCACAAATCCTATCTATTTTAATTATTTTATTTAATATTTACTCTCAACTCAAACTATATCATTGCGAACATCTACGATATTTGAAATGTATATTCACACACATGTGAGGGGAACCTGAGATGTGAAAATTACATTTTATCACTCAAATGTGGACACACAAACCACTATACCTTTAAAGTGATAGGGAATATACACAGATTTTTGAAATGATAAATAATTATTACATTTTAAAACATAAATAAAATAATCAAAATAAATAAATAAATATTAAACATGCCTGATTTGGTCTTAGTTCATGATCAGTCAACATGGAATTAAATTGTATAATAAAATTTAAAATTTCTGAAATTCAACTTGAGGGTAATTTTATTGCTTTAAACTCACATTAAAATAATTTTAATTAATTATCAACACATCCCAAAAGACATGATTTTTTATTAAATTTTAGACAATTAATTTAATTTTTTGAATTTTTTTAGTAATTTTTTGGGTCTATTTGGACCTATAACAAGTACTGCATAATTAAATCAGGATTTTGGTGGACTAGTTGGGTTGGGTGGGTCATATTTGGATAGACTCGAACCAATCTGGGTCAAGATGATCCAACTAGGCAGTCGAGTCTATCATGAGGCACACACCCCACAAATGGGGCACGTGAGGTGTGAGTAAAGGGTGCCCCTTTGGGGCATCGCACTAAATAAAATAAATCAAAATGTTTTTTAGGTATCCCAACCACTTAGGGGAAGATAAGAAGACACCCCCCATAAATGGGGGGGGGGTCCGAAAAATATCCACACCTACACATGTATGCATGGTTAATTTTTTTAATATTTTTCTTTCTTTTTAATTTTTGTCTTTAACCATATGCTTCCACCCCATTAAATACAGCTTTGCCATTTTTTTTAGTTTTGTGGATTCCACCACACAAAAAATCATGATTCAAACACCATGGTGCTATATTACACACACACACACATATATATATTTATAAAATATATAATACATAATATATATATATATATATATGAGTGTGTGTGTGTGTGTTTAGATTGACTTGTCCATAGATTGGTTGTATGAACTCAGATTGATGCACCCTGAGTTATGTTGAGACTATATCAAAACCCTCCTTTTTAATTCATTAAAATTTAATTTTAATTTGGATTAACAAATTACAAGACCATCTTGATACCAATTGAAGGAACCCAGAGCTTTATAGAATCATGAAAATTGATATTTTAAAAATTTTGGGTCTGGATTCACAGTGAAACATCAAACAGAGTATAACCATGCCTATATTATCCCATAGACCATGTGAAATTAAATTTATGTATGAAGAAGAAAATAAAAACCATTAAAAAAATCCAAACCACACCTCATTCAATTTTGATCGAATGCGTGCTCTGTCTGCTGTTGGAGATCATCACTTGAAGGAACTGAAGTTGGAACCCTCTAAATTATCTACACATTCTTTAAATTCTTGATAGAATTTATAAATTCACAATTTGGGTGCTAGTGTAGATTCACCAAAGGATATTTTTATGTCAACATAATTATGTAAGATCAAAAAAATCAATTGCTGAACTTAGATCAAAGTGTTCCTGATCTTCCTTTCCCTACCTCTCTCTAGAACTTAATAGAGGGATTAGGAGGATAGAGAATCTAAGAAAATGATTTCCACACCCATTTTAGGTCTTAATATTGTTTAAATAGATTGGTTATAACTTCTATAAATTGTATTTACGTCTTTATGGAAGTTAATGTAGCATCCCAGACTTGATTCACCAGATAAGTAACCAAACCCAGTTGGACACATGTCCTCAAGCATGCCTCCCCCATATACGAGAGGATTCCAAATAAAAATGAGGGATAAGTTGTGTCTATGGAGAGACAATGACCCCTAGTAAAAGTACAACACAACGATTGATGATGGTTAATAAAATAGCGGAAACAATAATAATAATACCAATCAATAGAAGTAGAAAAAAATCATCCATATAATTATCACCAGTGTTATAAAAAGATGTCATGTCATGATACTACACAAAAAGGAAGGATAATACTCAAGATAATGAGAAGTAGTCATATAAAACATGCTATAAAAAATAAATAAAATACCAAAATCTATCTCTAATAGAATCACAAACATAAGATCAATCCTCTTCTCCAGTACTCCCTCCTAATATAGACAGTCAAGCATCTATAGCTGGATCCTTTCCTTTGTCCCTACCTACAACCATGATATATGTCTGGGTATTAGTCGGTGGCCCGAATAGTGTTTGAGATATACTAAGTAGTCCACCATAAATTTCATTTAGTATGATCCATCTAGATCATATAAAATGATAGTGTTCAGATATAACAATATAAAGCAGAAATGTAACTGTAACCAGGTTAGCTCAGGTTCCTCGAGGACACCCTCTTGACTATACCTACTTTGATCTAAGATGGGATTCCTCTGAACATGAGTCTCCATATATATATATATATATATATATATAAATAAGTATATATATATATATGTGCACTATATATGTAGTAACATATATATCCATAAATATAGATATGTTGTACTAACCAGGACCTATGGCATAACTAAAGCATCTATGCATAGTCAGAAGAGTCTCATGCTGTAGATAAGGGTACTGACCTAAGCATTCAATCAAGGATACATATGTCATCATATCCATCAAACCAATGAGCGAAGTGAAAAATTATGTATAAAAACCAATAGGGGAACATGAAACATCTTGTCTAAAGTCCAATAAACAATGCAATATGCCATTCCCAATATCACACATCAAGGGATCATGAAGCATCTAATCTAACGCAATCTTTAACCATGTATCAATGCACATCATAAATGGTATAATAATAATAATAATAATAATAATAATAATAATAATAATAATAATATTCTATCAAGTATGATGTTCTTTAACATAATCCAAATATGTTTTCCAACCATTTAACAATTAATTATCCAAGGGAGTAATCCATAATGTATGTAAAGGGAATGTGACATGGTCATACCATTCACTCCCATTTAATTTTATTGATAAGACAACCCCACTTAGATGGTGGCTTGATCACATTAGAATTTATAAGGTCAAAAGAATTCCATTAGAACACATCAAGGGGTGGTGTTAGTCAAAAGGAATGTCCTCCGACAATTACATGAGTGTAATGGGGAAATTATAGCATAACCAACAATTTAATTAAGAATAATTTATATTTGTAAAGAAAATGAATGGAAGGTACAATGTTGAGGCATCAAAAAGAATGATATATAGAAACACGAATTTAGGGATAAATACTAGACCACCTAACTTATGGTGGTAGATAACTCCATGTCCAGTATCTGCTTTGTATTCAAGCTAGGCCGAAAGAAATTAGTGAAATAGAAAAATTACCTAAAAATAGGGAATATTAGATCACCTAGAAATAAAATTTATTAGGGTGATATAAATTATGGAAGGAAGGAAAATTATTTAAAATCTTACCAACATTCTTCCAATAAAACAAATTGCTAGTGATTCCAAGTTCGGATGAAGAACCTAGCTCAAAGCCTAGGTGATGAACTTGGAAGATCTTCCAATGGAGGAGGATAAGTGTTGTGTGATTTGGGGAAGAAATAGTAAGGTCATAGGATTAATAAAAGGAGTTTAAAAATGAACATTTCATCATTTTTAAAATGATGTAGGGTTTGGATGCATGGTTTGGCCAAACTACGTACCAACCTTATAACTCCATTGCCAAAGTTTCACTAACTGTGTGGGTTAGGTGAACGGTTTTGAAAAACCATGTTTAGATCATGCGACACATTTGAAAACCCTATAAAGTTCCCACATGTTCATGTGGACCATGTTTCCTGGTTTTAAAAAAAACTATGGACCCCTATATAGCCTATTGTAACACCCCGTATGATTTCAACAAATCGTGCAACCTCAGTGGCATGATTTAAATATACCATGCACTTGGCTTATTTCCTCCAAAAATTAGAGATCCAAGATCTTAACAAGACCTAGACACTTTAAAAACCTTACATAAACTCTTAGAAATTTATATTAGAATAAAATAAAGATCAAAACCGAAATTCAAATGATCCACACATCATAGAACACTACGGGAAAAAAGGGTATTTGCGACGGGTTAATTGCGACGGGAATAAATCCCGTCGCAAATAGTCCGGTTAAAAACTTATTTGCGACGGGGGTCTTTACCCGTCGCAAATAAGTAGTCTTTTGCGACGGGATAGGCTTCCCCGTCGCAAATAGTTTCCCCGGATTTGGCGCCAAATCGCGGGAAAACTAATTGCGACGGGGAAGCCTATCCCGTCGCAAATAGTTTTCCCGGGCTTTGGCGCCAAATCCGGGGAAAACTATTTGCGACGGGGAAGCCTTTCCCCGTCGCAAATAACCGGCGGCGGTAAAAGGTATTTGCGACGGGTCCCGTCGCAAATAACTATTTACCGGTTGACCGTAATAAATGCGGGCGAAGGTATTTGCGACGGTGCCCGTCGCAAATAATACTATTTGCGACGGGAATCCCGTCGCAAATGGACCCGTCGCTATTAATCTAACCTATAAATACCCCCATCCGTTTTTCTCAAATCATTCTCATTCTCCACCTTCTTCTGCTCTAAAATTTCTATTTCTAAATTTGAGTTTTTGTTCAGTTTAATTTTTTTCTTCGGAGCTGTTATTAAAGTTTTGAAGAACGATCAGAGCTCATCAATTTTCAAGGTATTTATGTTCATTTTAATTTAATATTTATTTTTAATTTTGTATTAATTTCAATTATTTTTGATTAGTTGTAATTTAATTATGTTTATATTGTTTTCTTACTTAATAAATTTAAATTATTAGTAATGTTCATAGTTAATGGTAATTAGGAATAATTTGTAATAATTTTTAATAATTAAAAATAAATATTAATAATTAGTAATAATTACCAATAATTAGTAATAATTAGTAATAATTAGTAATAATTAGTAATAATTACCAATAATTAGTAATAATTAGGAATAATTAGTAATAATTAGGAATAATTAACAATAAATAGTAATAATTAGTAATAATTAACAATAAATAGTAATAATTACGTATAATTTGGAATAATTAACTATAATTAGTAATAATTAGTAATAATTGCCAATAATTACCAATAATTGCAAATAATTAGGAATAATTAGGAATAATTAGGAATAATTAGGAATAATTAGGAATAATTAGTAATAATTAGGAATAATTAGGAATAATTAGGAATAATTAGTAATAATTAGGAATAATTAGTAATAATTAGGAATAATTAGTAATAATTAGTAATAATTAGGAATAATTAGTAATAATTACCAATAATTAGGAATAATTACCAATAATTAGCAATAATTACCAATAATTAGCAATAATTAGCAATAATTATCAATAATTAGCAATAATTAGCAATAATTACCAATAATTAGCAATAATTAGCAATAATTACCAATAATTACCAATAATTAGCAATAATTACCAATAATTAGGAACAATTAGGAATAATTAGGAACAATTAGCAATAATTAGGAATAATTAGGAATAATTACCAATAATTAGGAATAATTACCAATAATTAGGAATAATTACCAATAATTTGGAATAATTACCAATAATTTGTAATAATTACCAATAATTTGTAATAATTAGGAATAATTTGTAATAATTAGGAATAATTACCAATAATTGCCAATAATTGCCAATAATTTCCAATAATTGCCAATAATTGCCAATAATTGCCAATAATTGCAAATAATTAGGAATAATTGCAAATAATTAGTAATAATTAGTAATAATTAGTAATAATTAGTAATAATTAGGAATAATTAGGAATAATTACCAATAATTACCAATAATTACCAATAATTGGTAATAATTACCAATAATTGCAAATAATTGCAAATAATTAGGAATAATTAGTAATAATTAGGAATAATTTGGAATAATTAGGAATAATTAGTAATAATTAGGAATAATTAGCAATAATTAGGAATAATTAGCAATAATTATCAATAATTATTAATAATTAGCAATAATTAGCAATAATTAGCAATAATTAGTAATAATTACCAATAATTAGCAATAATTAGCAATAATTAGCAATAATTAGCAATAATTAGGAATAATTACCAATAATTAGGAATAATTACCTATAATTTGGAATAATTACCAATAATTTGGAATAATTACCAATAATTTGGAATAATTACCAATAATTTGGAATAATTACCAATAATTAGCAATAATTAGTAATAATTAGCAATAATTAGTAATAATTTGTAATAATTACCAATAATTTGTAATAATTAGGAATAATTACTAATAATTAGGAATAATTACCAATAATTAGGAATAATTACCAATAATTAGGAATAATTACCAATAATTACCAATAATTTGTAATAATTAGTAATAATTACCAATAATTACCAATAATTGCCAATAATTGCCAATAATTAGTAATAATTATCAATAATTGCAAATAATTAGGAATAATTGCAAATAATTAGGAATAATTAGTAATAATTAGGAATAATTAGAAATAATTAGGAATAATTAGAAATAATTAAGAATAATTAGGAATAATTAGTAATAATTAGGAATAATTAGTAATAATTAGGAATAATTAGTAATAATTAGGAATAATTAGTAATAATTAGGAATAATTAGTAATAATTAGGAATAATTTGTAATAATTACCAATAATTAGTAAACGAAATCTGCTTGGATAATGAAGGGAAAATTTATAATCATCTACACAACGATGATTACCAAATTTCCTTTCATTATTCAAGCAGTTTTCCTTTTGCTAAGTATTGCTAAGTATTGCTAAATTAGTAATAAATAGTAATAATTAGCAATAAATTGTAATAATTAGTAATAAATTGTAATAATTAGTAACAATTAGTAATAAATTGTAATAGATTGTAATAATTAGGAATAATTAGGAATAATTAGGAATAATTACCTTATTACATGTGGAGACAGAATGTGAAACACACAGATTAAAGGAGAATTGTATATAATATAAAAAATTATATTATTTTAATATTAATAATAAAATATACTAATAATGTAATGATGTTATTATTATATAATTAATATTTATAAAAAAAATTATATTAGTATTATTAAAAAAAATAAAAAATCAATATAATATTAAAATTATCAATATTTGTAACAGGTTTTGCTTTATTCTCAATATATTCAATCCTTGCTTGAATGTTTTTTCTAACAAATTATTCTAAACCAGTAATGCTTTTATATTTTATAGAAAAATATGGAACAACGAGGTCGTCAACAGTCATTATTAGATGACCGCATATGGATAAATCAACGTAGAAATCCAAATGGTTTTGGTTTAAATCCAGTATATATAGAGGGTGTGGAGATTTTTTTATCATTTGCGGCATCAAATTCAGAATTTGTTTCAGAAGGAAAGATAAAATGCCCTTGTAGAAAATGTGCATTGAGAACGTTTGACACGTTTGACAAAGTGGGGGAACATCTCTTGCGTTTTGGTTTTCAAGCAGATTATGTTTTTTGGTATCAACATGGTGAACGCAGTTCCAGAGCAGGTGATACCAACTTGATTCCAGATCCATCCCGGTTTCAAGATTTAGTACATGATGTTGCAGGTTCATCTGTTCAACATACAGAAACTCCGGCTGATATAGCTTCAAATCCTGAGTTGGGACCGTCTGAATTTTATGAGTTGTTGAAGTCTGCTGAGGATGCATTATATCCTGGCTGCAAGATGAGCAAATTAGAAGCAGTTGCAAAATTTATGGCTATCAAATCAGATAACGGAATGTCAAACACATGTTTTGACCAGATATTTTCATTGCTGAAAACACTGTTACCCGAAGGAAATGTTTTACCTGCAAATTACTATGAAAGTAAGAGGTTGGTTCGAAATTTGGGACTTACTTGTCAGAAGATTCATGCATGTTCAAATGACTGCATTTTATATTCAGGGGAAAATGAGTCGTTGGATAGTTGTCCCACATGTGGGCAACTGAGATATAAAGAAGGACAACACGGGAAGTCTGGTTTGATTCCTGTAAAACAGTTGAGATATTTTCCGCTTACATCCAGACTTCAGCGTTTATTCATGTCTAAGAATACAGCGACAATGATGTCATGGCATAAAGAGAATATTTCAACCGATAAAAGCTTGAATCATCCAGCCGATGGTGATTCATGGAAACATTTTGATAGAGTGCATCCATCATTTGCTTTAGAAGCTAGAAATGTTCGACTGGGCCTTTCCACTGATGGTTTCTGTCCGTTTGGATCTTATGGTAGTCAATATTCATGTTGGCCTGTTTTTTTAACTCCGTATAATTTACCTCCATGGATGTTGATGAAGGAGCCATATATCTTTTTGACTTTACTAATTCCAGGACATCCGAAGAAAAATATTGATGTTTATTTGAAGCCATTGATTGATGAATTAAATTTATTGTGGAGTACTGGTGTCAGTACATATGATGTTGCAACGAAACAGAATTTCAAACTGAGAGCAGCATTGATGTGGACAATAAGTGACTTCCCGGCTTATGGGATGTTATCTGGCTGGAGTACACATGGTCAGAAATCATGTCCTTACTGTATGGGAGAGAATAAAGCATTTATGCTCATTCATGGAAAGAAACCTTGTTATTTTGACTGTCATCGAAGATTTCTTCCAGCTGATCATCCTTTTCGCAGAAACAGATCTCATTTCAGAAAAGGAACAGCTGAAAGGGATGGACCTCCAAAAATGCTATCAGGTTCGGAGTTAAAATCGGTTGTATTTTCATTACCTCCCATCACTTTTGGTCCCACAATAAACCAACAGAAAATTTCTGGTTTTGGGAAAGAACACAATTGGATTAAACACAGCATATTTTGGGATTTGCCATATTGGTCTGATTTGTTGGTCCGACACATGTTAGATGTCATGCATATTGAGAAGAACTGTTTTGATAATTTGTTTCATACAGTTTTGGATACGCCAGGAAAGAGCAAAGACAATGTAAATGCACGTTTAGATCTTGCCCAAATTTGCAGGCGTCCAGAATTGGAACTATTTGAGAATGTCAGAACAAAAAGGTTACTGAAACCAAAATCAGCTTATACACTGTCTAAAGAAAACCGTTTATTATTTTGTCAGTGGATTGCAGATTTGAGACTTCCAGATGGCTATGCTTCCAATTTGGGTAGATGTATAAAGAATGGTCATATTACTGGATTGAAAAGTCATGATTGTCATGTTATAATGGAGAGACTTCTACCCATTGGATTAAGAGGTCTGTTGAATTCTGTGATTTGGGATTCCATAACAGACATGTCTCATTTTTTTCGGGAAATTTGTGCGGCTATGGCAGATTATGATGCTCTAGGCAAACTTGAAAAAGATGTTGTTGTAATTATATGTAAACTGGAAAAAATATTTCCGCCGTCTTTCTGCGACTCAATGGAACATTTGATGTTACATTTGCCATATGAAGCCAAATGTGGAGGTCCGGTACAGTTTCGATGGATGTACCCATTTGAAAGATGCATGCAAAAATTGAAAAGAAAAGTACGCAACAAAGCATCTGTTGAAGGATCTATTGCAGAAGCTTATTTGCAAGAGGAAATATCTTTTTTCTGCTCCCATTATTTTGAATCTGAGTATCCTTCAAAACACAACCGAATGGGACGGAATGAGAGGAATATTGATGAAATCGACAATCAATTATCTGTTTTCAACCAGTCAGAGCTTGGTTTTGGTGGAGTTTCTGAACGCTGGCTTTCAGATGATGAACATCATAGAGCTCATACGTATGTTCTGCTCAACTGTGAAGAGATGACATCAGTTGTACTGTAAGTGTTTATATCACTTATTCTATCATTTATGTTACAGTAAATAACTTTGGTTTTTATAGGTTGTATGATAATCATATCAAGAAACAAATTCCACAAATTACAGCAGCTGCTCTCGAAGAACGTCGACTGAAAAATTTCTCTCAGTGGTTTCAAAAACTGGTAACATAAATTCTTTATCATTTAGAAACTCATTCTATGTATAGTTTACTATATTGATAATTATTTCACAAATCTTCAGGTGTCTCGACATGCTGATAAAATTGACAAACAGCTGTGTGTATTGAGTAACCCACCTTCCAAACTTGTTAAAACTTATAATGCATATGTGGTGAATGGATTTCGATTCCACACACATGCATATGGGGAATCGAAAAAAACAATGAACAGTGGAGTTAGCTTGAGAGGATATCATCATTGAGAAAATGAAGTTGACTTTTATGGCATACTTGATGAAATCATTAAACTCTGTTATCTTGGACAACATTACATAACTATGTTCAAATGTCGGTGGTTGGATACAGAGAGAGGCGTGCGTGTTCATCCGACTCATGGAATCATCGATATTAAATGTTAAAGTGTTCTCGCAGTAAATGAACCATTCTTATTGGCTCAACAGGCATATCAAGTTTATTATGCAAAGTACTGTGCAACATCAAGAGACTTGACTGATTGGTGGAGTGTAATAAAAATCAAAATTCGAGACAATCGGTTTAGTCAAAGTGAATGTGCTTTCACTGATGTGCAAAGAATTGAAGTTTTTCAAGAGAGTACTCAAAATAAATCTTTTTTACAAAGAGATATGAGTATCGATGACGACACCCCACATTTAAGAGTCGGTGATGACGATGATGTTAATGATGTCACACATGAATTTGAAATGGTAAGAGATGAAGCAACTGCAACTCGAATGGATATCGATGATGTTGAGGAGGAATATGAAGATGGCATTGACATATATGAAGATGATGATGAAGATGAACACTTATAGAATTTCATGGTATTTATATACAATCATAATATGTATATATGTATATATAATAGTAATTATCAATTATTTGCTAATATTAACATTTTCTGTTTCAGATGGACGAGGCCACATTTCGTGAGTTGGCGGAGGCTGACCTGCCTTTCGATGCGGATGAGTTGCTGGCAGATGACCCTCAGCCTGCAGGCGCTCCAGGGAGTACGCGGAGGGGGCGCGGTCTTGCACGATTGATGATTCCTGACCCCGTCCCCGAGCGACGTCCACGTCTTGGGTTTGATCCGCGCACCCGGAGGTGTGATAACCTGTGTAATAACCTGTGAATTTGACTAAGATTTCATTAATCTATTCACATAATAAATGTTTATTATTTTTTCAGTTTTTCGCATATAGCAGTCGGACAGGGCAGCGCTATTTTGCGCAACTATTTCTCTCAGCCGTGGACCACATGGGAGCAGATTCCCATTGATGTGCAGCAGGCCATGTTCGGCCATTGGTTGGTACGTACGTAAATAAATAATTTTTATTTTGAAAATTATTTCATTTCTAACTTGATATTTTGATTTATTTGTAGGTTTTATGGTATCCGATCGAGGATACCATGCGTGACGCCATCCACGAGGCATGGGAGGTGGCCATGCGTGATCGCCTTCGTCAGTTTTTGCACAATTTAAGAAACGCTGCGATGAAGAAAGCAGGAGTGTCAGATTTTGATGAGTCATGTAGAGCACACCGACCAGAGTACATTTCATCCCATGTATGGGATGGATTATGTGCGCACTGGTTGAGTGGTGCCTTTCAGAGGAGATCATCGGTGGGGAGGCAGAATCGGGGGAGGCAGGAGGTGACTCATCGAGCTGGGAGTCGTTCTTTCAGTACTCATAGACAGTATCTGGTACGTACATTATTTATAAATATTTTATATAACTATAAATATTAACAGTTTATTTTTTATTCTTATAGGCTGTCGAGCACCCCGATATTACAGAGTACGACGTATATCGGAGGATGTATAGTGATCCTGCTACTGGGGAGCTCAGAGGTGATCGTCAGCATCACATCGTGGTCAGTATTATTTGTTTTCAAGTTTAAAAATTAACTGCATATAATATATTAACAATTTTAATTTTAAATTGCAACTATAGGAGTCATATGAGGCTGCAGCGGCACAGGCTCGGCCTGAGAGTCAGGCCGAGGCATCAGATCAGACCACTGCCCGTCAGTTTGATGAGGCGACATGGATGCAGGCCACCCAGTATGCCTTCTGAGAAGGGCCGGGTAGTTGGTATCGGCTCTCGACTGACTCCCGGAGATTATTATGGCAGTGCTGCGATGTCGGCGTCCAGCTCGAGAGGAGCTCGTGCATCTTCTTCTACACAGTATGAGGAGCAGTTGCGATCTCAGACTGCACAGATAGAGAGTCTCCGACAGGAGCAGGAGCAGATGCGTCAGCAGCATGAGGAGGAGCGTCGACGCCAGCAGCAGCTGTACGAGGAGCAGACGAGTCGGTGGCAGCAGCAGCATCAGGAGCAGATGAAGTACATGCGCCGACTCACTCATGCTTTAGGGATGGAGTTTCCTCCACCACCATCTGCAGATTCCCCACCTCCCCCCCTCCCCCCCTCCTACAGATTAGAGTTTGTATTTCTGTTATAAAATTTGTGAAATCAAAATATTTTTTTTCTATTCGTAGTTTCTGTTTCATTATAAAATATTAATAATATTATATTTTTAAATAACAATATTAATATGAATAATAATAATATTTATATTTTATAATATTAAATTTTATATATATATTAAAATTTTATTTATATAATAAAATTTTATATATATATTAAAATTTTATAATATTATAATTTAATTATTTTTTTGTAATACTTGAATTATTTTAATATTTGAATGTAAAATAATTCTATTATTTTTATATTAATTAAAATAACTTATTAATATTTTTTTTATTTATGAATTATAATTATAATATTATTATATTAATTAAATTATTTATTAATATTCTATTATTTTTATTTTTGAATTATAATTCTACTATTATTATAGTAATTAAAATAATTTATTATTTTCATTTGTAAATTATAATTCTATTATTATATTAATTAAAATAATTTATTAATAATTTATTTTTTTTATTTTTTTTATAATATTTGCGACGGGATACTATGCCCGTCGCAAATACTTGTATTTTTAATAGTTTTTTATTTTTTTTTAAAAGAGTATTTGCGACGGGTCCCGTCGCAAATACTAGTATTATTAATTTTTTTTATTTTTTAAAAAAAAGTTTTTGCGACGGGCCCGTCGCAAAAGGTATTTGCGACGGGCCCGTCGCAAAAACTTTTTTTTATGTTTTTTACAAAAATACGGAATACTATTTGCGACGGGGAGAATGCCCGTCGCAAAAAAAGGATTTAGCGACGATCCCGTCGCAAATAAGTTTAGTTGCGATGGCGTTTTCAGCAACGGGCTATTTGCGACGGGATCCCGTCGCAAATAGCCCGTCGCAAATACCTGCTTTTCTAGTAGTGGAAGAATAAGGATGTTACAACCTCCGCCACATAAGACAACTCATCTCCGGGTTGACTTGAGGACGGTTGATCAGCACTTAAGAAAAGTTTTAACCATTGATCACATATGTCAAACTCTCTCTCCTAGGTATCATCCTTTAAGTTTACATATTTCCACAGAACTTGAATCAATGGAACTGACCTACCTCGAAGAGCCTTTATACTCTAATAAATGATACAAATAGGAAACTCATCAAAAGAAGCATCACATATAGCTCAATATCCTTAGGGTCAAAAGAATAAGATGGATCAAAATGACAATGATAAATATTTGATACATGAAAGATGTCATGCATGGGCTGGTACCTCTGAGAAAAGGCCAACTGATAGACTACCATCCCAACTCTCTCTAAGATCTCAAAAGGTCTGACTGTAACACCCAGAGATTTTATAATTTTTTTTCAAATTCATTTAATCCTTTTGATATTTTTAACATTTAATATATATTTTTTTATATGAAAACACTAATTTTGACTTGCGTTATATGCAACAACAAGTTAATATTACATGATACACAACAATTATATTATATTTAGGCATACACAACACTATGTTTTACTTGTGTTACACACAATATCTATTCCCTCTAATAGCTTGTGTTACATGCAATATAAAGTTTTACCGAACTAAAATATACTATTAATAATATTATTAAAATATTATGATAATTATCACCTAGATGTCAGAATGGAATATATTAATGAGTTTAACTAAATTATGAAACTATGGTTTACAAATGTATATAAAATGAATCATTTTTTATCAATTAGTTAAAAATGAAAGTAAGAACTATTTGAGAATAATGAAATTCCTTTTCTAAGAAACCTATTTTCTATTTAAAAACACCATTTTATCGCAATAAAATTAAACAAACCACTTTTTATGATTTTTTATAATAAAATTTATATATTATATATTCAATAAATATTTTTTGATACTAATTCAATAGATTTTAAGGGAATAAGATAAGAATAAATCCAATTATATGAATAAAAAGAGGTATTTATCTAAAAGGTATTTATACAACCTTTTAATGGAGAACCTATATTAAATCTAATTTTTGAAAATTTTATTTTTTTGAAAAAATGAACTCTTTTTGAAATAGGAATATCAAAATTTACTTTGGGTGAATATTTGGTATTTTTCTGAGAAGTTTCTTTTTTTTGATGAATAGTGAAAAACACTAAATTCTAATTCAAAACTATTTTTCATATAATTTATTTATACAGTTTAATTATATTATAATTTGGTTTTAAAGTATAATTAGAAAAATTATATATAAATTAATCTAATTTTTGTCATTTTAACCAATTTCACATTGAAATTGGATATAAAAATATTTCAAACTTTTGGACTTTTTCACTTTAAAGCCCATCATCTCATCCCATCTCTGAGATTAGTTTTAATTTAATTTTTTCCACTTTAATGTTTAGAATTTATAAAAAAGGATTACATATTTATAATAATTATAATTTATAATTTATCATAATTTTAACTAATTTTTTTACCAAAAATATTAGTGAAGATAATTAAAATTAATTACAATGATTAAGGTAAAAAAGAGCTTAATTAATGACTAAACGTAGAAAATAAGGTGTAAAAATAACCCTATACTTGTATAAAAATTATTTTATGGCAATATTTATACCATTAAACCTATAATTATCCAAAATTATTTATTTTTAACCTTTTGGGGACAATTAAAACATGGGGAGCACACAATTCTTTTCAAGAATACCCAATGTGTCATTTTCCCCACTTATTCCTCTCCTCCCTGTCTCTTTACACATACAAATACATTTTAGATCAGTCAAAAACTACCCAAATATACTACCAAAATTTCTAAATTAATCTTATAAGCCTCACTTTTGGAATAAATCCAACAAATGAATCCATTTTGTGAAAACCAAAAGGAGTTACCCAAAAAAGAGGTAACATCCTTCCACAAGCTCTTTTGTTTTATTTTCATTATCCACCCCTCAAATATTCTTATTATATGATTATATAATAACATAAATATAATAAATATAATGATATTTTTTTATTCTAAGGGTTTTACCTTCAATCACACACACTTCCATCAAATGGGTAATGAACTTACTGTTCATGTACGGTGAACTACCACCTCATGAAACAATGTCGTTCATTTTTTCCTTTACCACCTATCATAGTTAGGAATTACGATGGACACTATATTTTTATATGATATATATATATATATATATATATGATATTTATGTTTCCTTTATTCTTCTGGAATTTTTATATAACACATACCTCCATGCTTTCCATTTTGTGTAAATACGATAACTTCGTTTGTGGATGTGTGGACTAATGCCACCTCAAAGCAATGTGATTCGTTAACACCTAACATAGAATATATTAAGGATGGATTTAGTGAAAATATATTATATATATAACAAAATAATTCTACTATAATTATATTATATATATATACATATATGTCATTTACTTTCTTTTAAATATGATGATAAAATGGAAACAATATTCATGTGTATGTACGACCTACCAACTCTATGAATGATGTATTCCATTTATTATTTATAAATTTGATATATTATTATAAATATTCATATACTGAATATATATTATATTTACATCATGTTTTACATTCTATAAATAAGTAAATTATGATCTATGTAAGTGGATAAAGAATAACAAGTCAAAAAATTTATAAAAAAACAAAACGGTTATTACTTAAAACATTGAATTAACATGGAATTGTTAATAAATGGGTAATATTAAGTAATAATAAAATCCTATATTTTATTATTTATAATAATATGGTTATGTGTTATATGTATAATAAAATTATATTTATTATACATAAGGTTTTAATGTGTACAAAGAAAGTCAAGACTGAAGGTAAGTGTTTTCTCATCTCACTTTTATTTCTATGAGATATATGCTATATTCACAACTTATTCTTGTTGTGTGGTGTTAATAATACCCTATTACATGTTATATCAATAATTTAATTTATTTAATGATATTAAAAGTTTAAATTTATGATATTATTTTAAGTGGATCATGATTTAAAAGTTACTAATGTAGTAAGGGGATTTCATGTTACTTTCTTATATTTGTAAAATACATGCCATATTCACCACCCATTTATTTTGTGTGGTGAATATAATACCCATGAATGTATTATATGATTATTATTATGAAAATTTATTGTTATTTACATATCTATTTTTTATCTCTCTTTCATGGGGTTTATTCTTTAAAAGTTACCAAATCAATAATGTAATTTTGTCTCAATTTGCCTTCATTGAGACACATTACATGTTATACAACTATATTATTGTAATATGTGCATATAATTACCTATGAAATATTATATCATTAATTTAGTTTATTTAATTATATTAAAAGTTTCAATTTATTTTATTATTTTCCATGGATCGTGATTTAAAAGTTACTCATGTTGTAAGGGAATTTCATCTCACTTTCTTATATTCTTGAGATACATGCCATATTCACCACCAATTTATTTTGTCTGGTGTATATACTGAACATAAATTTATTATATGATTATTATTATTAAATTTATTAGTATTTACATACCCATTTTATGACCTCTCTTTCATGGGGTTTATGGTTCAAAAGTTACTAAATTAGTAAAGTAATTTTTGTCTCAATTTTCCTTCATCGAGATACATGCCATATTATGCACCTATATTATTATATGATGTGTATATAATACCCTTAGACATGTTATATCATGAATATCATTATTTTCATGATATTATAATCTTCATGTAATGTTATTATTTCATGGGGATTATGATTCAAAGGTTTAAAAGTGGTATGGGACACTTTGAAATGTTTCAAGATTATTTTCCTCAAGAAATGTTTTAAATGATAACCCAAAAATTATTTTACATATAACATGAAATAATTGGATATAGTTTATTCTTTATTGGGAATATTATCCATGGAAACCATTTTTATTATTTCTTTTAATGGTTAATGTTTATGGTGACAAGTTTCTTATGAAACTCATTTCTCTTACAAGGGTTACACCATGATAAAATGATTATGAAACCCAATCATTTTCATGGGTTATTCTATGATGAAATTATTGTGAAGACTATATATTTTCCATAGGTTATAATATGATAAAGTGTCTATAATACCCATTTAATTTCATGGGTTATGACATGATGTTTATGAACCCCATCCCTTTTTATGGTTTATGATATGATGAATGTTTTATTATTTTGTGTCACATGGATCTATGATTTTATTATAAGATGTGTGAGAAATATATATCCCTCTAATTCATTGGGTAATGATTGATATCTTAGAAGTATGATAGGGATAAAACAAGAAGTGAACTCAGTTTAGTATGATAGAGATGTAATGAGGAGTGAACTTGGTTCAGTATGATAGGGATGGAATAAGGAGTGAACTCGGTTCAGTATGAAATGACTGGAATGAGGAGAGAAATTTGTTCAATATGATAAGGCTGTAATGATGAGTGAACTCTATTTTTTATGATGAGGCTGTAACAAGATGTGTACCTGATTCAGTAATACAGGGCTGGAATGGGAAGTGAACTCAGTTCAGTAATACATGGATGGAATGGGGAGTGAACCCAGTTCAATAAAGGAATTTTTCCACTAATATGGTCTTATGAGTGAACCTTGACTACCAAGATGGTTTGGGGAGTAAACCCATACCATTAATATGTCCTTGGTAGTGATTCCTTGACTACTATGAAAATCATTTTATATATTTACGTGTCAACCAAAATCCCATATCTTATGTTTATGTTATTATTTCATGGATTATGCTCTTGATTCCCTTATGATTCATGTCTTATTAACTTTCAATATTTATGAAATGATTCATGTTTATGTTCATTGATATGTAGGGTATGATTTTCCATGTTATGATCATGTTCTCATGCCCTTATGCTTATGTATCTCATTTATTTTTACCCTTACTAAGCATCCGAGATCACCCCTTTCTTATGTTTCCTTTATCGAGATTATGAAGAAAGGTTATAGGTAGAAGTACCAAAGGGGAAAATATTTAAGGGAGATGTTAAAGATCTTTCACCCAGTTAGAATTTTTTTTTCATGTTTCCAAATACACTAAACTATTACGGTCCTAGAGCATGTTGTTTTTATAATGTGCTGAATATTCATCTAAAATGATGTAATATATATGTATGTTAATATTGGGTCACCATAATAACATAATGAGTTAATAGCTAGAACTATTTACAAATCCATCTATGACCAAACCTAGGTGAAACTTAAAGAAATACACGATGTCAAACCTCTAACTCTAGAGGCTGAAAGTGATGATCAATATAATAATTCCACCTAGACTAAATTATAGACATAAATTGTTGGATAAGATATACCTACTTTAATGAATCTTAAATGAGATGAGGTCCCAGTAGTATTTTATCACCTTCCTCTAACCTTCATAGGGGTGAACTACACGACCTACCATATAAGACCTCATATAGATACATCTATATAGTCACTTGAAAGCTATTATTATAATATAACTCCTCAAGAGGTAAGTTTCACTTCCAAGAACCTCCAAAATCAAGGACACATCCTCAGAACATGATCTCTAACAACCATATCATGCACTCAGACTATTCGTCTATCTATGGGTGATAGGATGTACTCAGAAGTACATATTAACCTAGTTTCTTTTAAAACACCTTCTAGAACTGTGACATAAATAGAGTGTCCCTATATGATATGATAGAATAGGGAACACCATGAATGTGTATAACCTCTTAGACACAGTTCCTCCCAACTTCATCCATTGAAAAGGTTTTGATAGGTAGAAAGTGAGTGATCTTTACCAACCTATAAACTATCACCCATAACGTATCACTACCTCAAGGGGATCTTAGAAAACATGTTACAAAATCTATAGTGACATCATCCCATTTCTACTTCAGAATGAAAATAGGAAGTAAAAGTCCAAAATGTCCCTTTTGCCCCACCTTCACCTACTGATAGGTGGAATGCTGTGTAATAAAACCTTAAATCTACCTCTTCATACCTAGCTACCAATACTAGTGATGAATTTCATGCAACATCTTGGTAATCCATGGATGTTCTTCCCATTTAGAGGCATGATACTTCTACATAAATTCTCTATGCATGTCTACATTCACCTAGACATGCCCATAAATGTGTAAAATCTCATCATCATAGATAACCCAACTAGGAAGTGGGTCCCCACCTAATAAACTCTCCCTCAAGACTAATACCTTAGGATTAGAAAGATGTCTCATACTTACTCACTCTAAAAGAAACTACCACAAAACAGGGCAAGGGAATCAATGCCTTTTATCAGCACTAAGCAGAAAGCACCGATAAAGGGGTGGGCCATTATTAACACTAACTAAAAGTGCTAATAAATGTTGCCTTTATCAGCGCTAAAACAAGCGATGATAAAGGTGTACATTTATCAGCACTATTTTTAGAGCTAATAAAAGTTTTTATTATTAATTTATATAAAATTATTATATTTATATTCAAAAATAATGTTTATTTGTATACATTAAATAAAAAAATGTTTATAATTAATATATATTTTTCAATAATTAATATATATATATATAATGTTTTAATTGATAAAAGTATTTCTAAGATTATAAGTAAATATATATATATATATAATTAAATAATTATAATATTATAATAAATTATATTAAATAATAAATATATTTATTAGATTTATTTTATTTATTAGAGATTTATTAGATTTATTATATTAATTCATTGTATTTATTATATTTAATATGTTTAGTATATTTATTTTATTTATAAATATATAATACTTTTTAATATATATATTTATAATTAAAATTATTGAATATATATGTGTTTTCGAATGAATTTGGTCAACGAATGTATGCATATATGTTATGTATCATATTCATGAATGTTCATTTGTACATTACATGATGTGATATATTTATTAATTGATAATTTTACCCATATGAACTATATATGTTCTAAAAAAGGGACTTATAAAATTACATTAAATATATTTAAATAATAAATATATTTTATTATATTTTTAATGATATATATAAATAATTTTCAAATAAATTTGTAATTATAATTTTATTATTATAAATATATTTACAATTATATACCAATATTTATAAATATATACTATTTATAGTTATAATTATTAATAAATAAATAAATATTTATCCTATATGTCATTTTAAATAAATATATAAGAATATAAATAAATTATTAAAATTATACATCTATCAGCGCCTTTTTGGCGTTAATAAAGTCATATATTTATCATCCCTAAAAAGGACTGATAAAATTAGTATTTATCAACGCTATAATTTTAACGCTGATAAATAGATGTTTTATCATCACTTTTTGAGTGGTGATAAATATATACCTTTATCAACGCTAAAAAAGTGTTGATAAAGGTATGTTTTATTAGTGCTTTTATTTTAACACTGATAAAATATACCTTTATCATCACTTTTAACTAGCGCTGATAAAGGTTCCAACGGTTTTTATAAAATAAACCTAACATGCCCCTCCTCCCTCACACCCGTTCAAGACTTCGTGGAAGCTGAACCCTGCACTATCGACCTATCCTCCACTGCGACCCCTCCTCCTTTGCCACCGCTGCCTTTTCCTCCTCCTCTGTCGCGAACACCTCCTCCTCTACTACCACATTCTTCTCCTCCTCCTCTGCCACGATCCCTCCTCCACCGCGACCCTACTTCTCCTCCTCCTTCGTCTCCACTGCCTCCTCCTCCTCCTCCTCCTCCACCTCTTTCTCCTCCTCTTCCTTGTGCGGTCCCCTTGTCTATGTGACCTGCTCCGGTGCGCTCTTTTCATCCGACGACCGTCCCAACAACCTCCTCTACAACACACAGATTTCCCCCAGTGAATCTATTATGTAATGAATTTTTACTCTTCTGCATTAGAAAGATAGTTGGTGTGTAGAGTTAGGTCTAATGGACCCTATAGTGGTATTGGTTCATGTTATTAATTACTAATAGCCTAGTTTAAAACTGTATGAATTGTATTATGATCAATAATGTTGTAAGGGTCATGGGTAGAGGTTTCTGTGAGGGAATAATTATGGTAATAACATGGAAAGGGTCTCTATATGGATTGTTAATTGGGGTAGAGTGATAGTGATGTGAACTTTATTGGTAAATACCATGCCTTTAATAGTGATTTGTCTATCCTGAGTTGTGGGCCTTTGTGGTAGTACTGCATAGTGTGATTGGGGGGATGCCTTGGTGGGTACTAGTGATGGAATAACCAGTGGGTAGGTTGTTATGTGAGATATATCAAGGATTATTTTAAATCTTATATCATGTTGAGTACAAGGGTTGTATTGATTATCCCACATAAAATATTTATCATGGATATACGAAATTGTGACATCTCCCTTAGAATCCTTATAGGTATAGTACATGGAAAGAGGTTTATTATGATGTTAGTCTAAATGATAATGTGGATTCCTCATGACCTTAATGGTAGAGAAATCCACACATGGGGTGGTGTATGTTGGTAACTAAATACGAATAAAGAGATTTCTTGTTGATATATTGTTGCTTATAGGTCTTGGGATCATCATGATATATATTTTAACTATAGGTTATGCTAATGATGGATACGTTTAGTGAGGCTACTTATGATGGGTCATGTATGATCTTCTTATGTAATAGCCTATTGCTCGATGTTAGGTATCAATCATTGGCTAGATAAGATCTAGGATGAGTCTTATCTTCCATTCTTGTTCATTTTATCTTAATCGTTATTATATATCTATGATGAAGATAAGGCCTAGAGACCTTGGGATTTCAATGTAGAGATACTCCACCAAGGTGAACATTCTTTCAAATTTTTTAATGTTAATGTTTGGATATACATCATGGGTATATGTGGTTTTCCACAAGACATAAATTATTTTAGTGGTTCGGATTGTGTTGAAGGTTAGCTATGTTATACCCTCCCTAGGATCTGATTTATGTATGTTCATTTAGATAAGGGATCTATCTTACATTGGTAGTCCTTCTGAATAGTAAGTTGGATCTTTTATGACCTTCTCACGATCCACTTCTAGTATATCTTATTATCCATGTGGAATACCTTGTATTAGTGATTTATATTATGTTAGAGGTTAGATTGGTTATTACTATTTAGGTCCTCCTTTATGTATGTGAGTTTATCCATGGGAACCGCCTTATGTTAATGGTTTGGATCATGTGGTAGGTTGGATATGTTATTCCCTCCATACTGTTTTTTGGGGGGTGGATGTTATTCCATGAGGTATATAGTCACATCACAATTCACGATCAATATTTAATGGTTCTGCCTAGGGGATGAGCATTTCAGTGTATACCTTGTGGTCATACAACAATGTGACATCATAGGGT
Organism: Viscum album; assembly: GCA_963277665.1. Taxonomy (NCBI): domain Eukaryota; kingdom Viridiplantae; phylum Streptophyta; class Magnoliopsida; order Santalales; family Viscaceae; genus Viscum; species Viscum album. Next base: position 1,111,495,135 of record OY728150.1, on the reverse strand, counting down.
TCACTATGCAATAGACACTCATGCGACACCATAATGTACCCTATTCTTGAAATGAAAAGATATTTTTTAGTCTTTTTAATGAGGTTTCCCTATTTTTTATTAGCCACTCAACCCCATAATCAAAAACCCTATTCCCCATAATGTTTCCCTCTCATAATTCACTCTTTAGGATCCCTAATGGTCATTTCATAGTGGACAACCCACCCCCCCTCCCTGGACAGCCCACACCCCTCCCCCACACCCCTGCAGCCCCCCACTTGGACAGCCCCCCACCCCACCTGGGCAGCCCACCCCCCCTCCCTGGATATCCCACACCCCCTCCACCCCTCCACCACACCCTAAAACCCCCTACCCCTGAGAAAACCCACCCCCTTACCCTTTGAACATTTTATGTTTTACTATATTTTCCCATTTTCTCATCCAAAACCCCTCCGTGCTACACCACCCTTTCCCTCCTCTCCTCTTGGGTTGTTCTCCCTCACCCGATGTATGTTTCATCTTTCATCACTTGTATTAGAGCACCTAGGATAATTTTTACCTCTATTATTCCTTCTATATATTAGTGTCTGACCCCCCCCCCCAAATCCTATATTAAATGGACATGGGTAAATTACAATTGGAAATTTAATGATACGGCCTGAGCTGGTATCATAACCAGTAACCAACCTGACTTTCCAGTAACCTAAGAGGCGTTCATGATCCCTAAAGGATAGAAATGATCCCCTGAAAAAAGATACAATTAATGTGGAATATTTTACCCCTAAATTAGAGTAAATTAAAAATGATCGTTCTCCTAAAAAGCAGAAATGTCCCATTCATAAGTTGAACATCTAGGAAAATAGTAGATACACAAAAAATAAATAAACAAGAAGAAGATATCATATTTGGAAAATAAAATCCCAATATTGACCAATAAAATTGTTTAACCAGACATTTCCCATTCATAAATCTCATTGGACCTATTTGGATAGGTATAACACATCAGTTCTCATTTTATGTTTTCTTTTCAGTTGGAAATCTCCTCTATCGCACGCCTCTCCTCTACCACGAACGCACCTCTGCCGCGCACTGAACGACACATTCACGGTGAGTTTTCTCCTATTACTAATTTGTTTCCTCTTATTATCATGTTAATAATGCTTTATATTGATGGTTATGTTGTGAAATATATGAGCTAAACACCCCATTGAAAATCGTGTCCATTGGTGGTCCTTGTTTGCGCACTAAATGAATTTCATGTTGGTTGGTTCCTATTGAATATTTGAATATAAAAATTGGTAATTTACATATACTTGAATAATGAATTAATTCCCCATGATGATAAAACTTTTGTGATAACCCCTGAATTAACAAACAGAATTGAATAAGGGATGCTTTTTAAAATCTAAAATTGTGATTGTTTGGTTTGTATGGTGTTGCGATTGTGATCATGATTGTGTGTTTGTATGGTGTTGCAGTTGTTGGAATGATTGTTATGACATTTGTTTTCCATGTTGTAGTTCTCCCACCATTGAATATCAATACAAACTTTACCAATTTCAATGGAACCACCACTTTGTTAGTAGTGCAATTCTACTGAATCATAGAAAACCCCTTCACTAGAGGACTCTATGAGACACTTTATGGACACCCTAGTCAAATAAACATAAAATCACATGTAATAAATCCTTCCACCCACAAGTTCTCTATAATGGCCCATTCCAACCCACGATCATGATATTGTTTGCTTTGGGCCTAGCCCGCACGGTTTTGTTTTTCCTGGGCTCTGCCCATCAGGAAACCCCCAGGAAAAGGCCTCATGATGGGAGAGGTATCCACACCACCTTATAAAGGGGTGATTCATGCCCCCTCCTTTGATGCGGGATTGCCATAACCCACCCCCTAGAGGGTCCCAGCATCCTCACTGGCACATCAAATGGACACCGGCTCTGATGCCATTTGTAACGGACCAGTCCAGCCCATGATCATGATATTGTTCGCTTTGGTCCTAGCCCGCACGGTTTTGTTTTCCCTAGGCTCTTCCAATCAGGAAACCCTTAGAAAAAGGCCTTATGATGGGAGAGGTATCCACACCACCTTATAAAGGGGTTCTTCGTGCTCCTCCTCCTTTGATGTGGGATTTCCATAACTATTGTAACACCCTTGAAAAAGTAATACTTAAAAGGCTAAATGTTACTACCCATGTCAACAAGGTGCACCTTTCTTTTCGGGAGCTTCTTTGATTAGAAATCCACGGTTAAGCATGCTTGTCCTGAAGTAGTAATCAGGATGGGTGACCTTCTGGGAAGTTTCCCAGGGTGTGTGTGAGTGAGGACAAAACACACTAAAAGAACATGTGTTGGCCTGTGGGGAAAATCATTAGTATGATAAGAGACCTTAGTGAGTAATAGCCTATGGTGTGCTGGGAAGGCAACCAAGGTATTATAGGAGACCCATGGGGTCAGATGATAAGGTTCATAACCCGGGAAGGCGGGTCGTGACAAAATGGAATCAGAGCCAATACCCAGTCGAAAGTGCTTAGGCACTACCTGGGTTTGAGGCTTGGGGTCCAAAATGAGGGCGTTGTGCTTTAAAGGGGTGGATATTGTAACACCCCTGAAAAAGTGAGACTTAAAAGGCTAAATGTTACTACCCATGTCAATAAGGTGCACCTTTCTTTTCAGGAGCCTGTCTGATTAGAACTCCATAGTTAAGCATGCTTGGCCTGGAGTAGTAATTAGGATGGGTGACCTTCTGGGATGTTTCCCAGGGTGTGTGTGAGTGAGGACAAAACACACTGAAAGAACATGTGTTGGACTATGGGGACAGTCATTAGTCTGATAAGCGACCCTAGTGAGTAATAGCCTATGGTGTGCTGGGAAGGCAACCAAGGTATTACAGGAGACCCATGGGGTCAGATGATAAGGTTCATGACCTGCCTATGGGGACAGTCATTAGTCTGATAAGCGACCCTAGTGAGTAATAGCCTATGGTGTGCTGGGAAGGAAACCAAGGTATTACAGGAGACCCATGGGGTCAGATGATAAGGTTTATGACCTGGGGAGGCGGGTCGTGACACGCTCTATTGAAAATAATACCATTTATTAGTTTTGTACCATAGTTATTGACTAGAGACATTATGTTTCTAGAGAAACACTTAAAAAAACCAATTTACAATAATGCATATAGATCACATGTGGGATACTAAAACATTCCAGTGAAAGGGCTTCTCATACCTAGTTCCATTGATCAGCAAAAACCAATTTACAGCAATGCATATAGATCACATGTGGGATACTAAAACATTCCAGTGAAAGGGATTCTCATACCTAGTTCCATTGATCAGCAAAAACCAATTTACAACAATTCATATAGATCACATGTGGGATACTAAAACATTCCAGTGAAAGGGCTTCTCATACCTAGTTCCATTGATCAGCTGGTTGGTAAGATGGGTGTGATATACTTTGGTCCTGAGTAATACATGGAGAGGGAAGGGTATTGTTTACCATAGCTAGTTCCATTGATTATAGTTGGATGATGACCCAAGTTAAACATATTTTGTGTAATTATTTTGTTAAATATTAATATTGCTGTATCAAATAGGATGAATATGAATAAAGAATGGATGAATGCCAATCAGTTGTCACGCTCTATTGAAAATCATACCATTTATTAGTTTAATACCATAATTATTGACTAGAGACATTATGTTTCTAGAGAAACACTTAAAAAACCAATTTAAAACAATGCATATAGATCACTTGTGGGATACTAAAACATTCCAGTGAAAGGGCTTGTCATACATAGCTCCATTGATCAGCTGGTTGGTAAGATGGGTGTGATATACTTTGGTCCTGAGTAATACATGGAGAGGGAAGGGTATTGTTTACCATAGATAGTTCCATTGATTATAGTTGGATGATGACCCTAGTTAAACATATTTTGTGTAATTATTTTGCTAAATATTAACATTATTGTATCAAATAGGATGAATATGAATAAAGAATGGATGAATGCCAATAGATTGACAAACAAGTACGAAGATGGCATGAAAGAGTTTATCAAGTTTGCAAAAGTTCATGCATATTACATTTCTTAAATCCTTTGTCCATATTTACTTTTTTGTTATTCAAGAAAAATTTGTCTAGAGGATTTGGAAGAACACTTGATCTGTCTCAGAATAGATTGAAGTTATACATGTTGGAATAAATATGGGAAAAAAAGAATGTAGGTTGTGGTTGGGATAACACTATGTTTTATGGATCATCTGATATGATTATAAGCGTGAACAATGAAGACAATCATATGGAGGATGTGATTACAGATTTGAATGATAATGAAGATCGTATTGAGGAAATGATAAGAAAAGTTGAAGATGAACTTCGTGATTTCCCAAAATTGTTTGAGAAGTTAAAGAGTTGTGCAAAGATACCATTATATTATGGTTTCACTAAATATACATCATTGTCAGTCATACTGAAGCTATATAATTTGAAAGCAGGAAACAGGTGGAGTGACGTTAGTTTTATGGAACTACGTGCTCTCCTGAATGACATGCTCCTAGAAGACAATGAGATCCTGAGCCGAACATACGATGCCAAAAAAATGCTACGCTCGATGGATATGATCTCTAAAAGAATACAAACATGCCTGAATGACTGTATATTGTTTGTCAAGGACCAAAAATCACTTAAAGAATGCCCAAAGTGTGGTTCTTCTCGATACAAGAAAGATGAATCCAGTCCTATGAATGTTGTATGTTACTTTACAATCTTTCCAAGGTTTAGGAACCTATATGGAAGTGAGGAGACTGCAAGAAAATTGACAGGGAATGAAGATACAAAAATTAAATATGGGAAACTATGTCACCCGAGAGACTCTCCTCAATAGAATAGAATTGATCATAAGTATCCTAAATTTAGAAACGAGCCAAGAAACCTTCGTCTTGCATTATCTACAGATGGGGTGAATTATTTTTTTTTTCAAAGTAGCAGTCATAGTACATGGTCGGTTATGTTGGTGAATTATAACTTACCACCGTGGTTTCCATGAAACAAAAATACATCATGTTATCTATTCTTATATCAGGTCCAAAACAATCAGGTAATGATATTGATGTTTATTTGGATCCATTGATCAAGGATTTAAAATTATTGTGGGATTTAGGTGTTACGTTGTATGATTCTTACAAAAATGAAGATTTAACTTTAAGAGCCATGTTATATATAATGATAAATGAATTTCCATCTTATGGAAATTTGTCATGATATTGCATTAAAGGAACTTAAGAGTGTCCCATTTGAGAACAAGGTACACAGTAAATTAGGTTGAAACATTTATGAAAAACCATGTTTCTAGGACATCACAGATTTCTACCCCGATGGAATAAGTAGTAATCCTGGAAGACATCGTTCGATGGAAGTTTAGAAGAATGTACAACACTATATCCACTAACAGGTGATAAATTCTTTGAGAAAGTAAAATATGTGGACACTACTTTTGGTAAACCATTTTCGAAAAACCATATGAAAACCGGTTGGAAAAAGAGATCAGTTTTTTTTAAATTACCATACTAGAATTGTCTGTATGTCAGCCATTTTCTAGATGTTATGCATGTTGAAAAAAATGTATGTGATAGTGTTATCATCATGTTGCTAAATGTACCTAAAAAAGGATGGAATTAAGGCTAGATTGGACATGGTTAAGATGGGAATATGAGAAGAGTTGGCACCAGTGAAGGGTGAAAAATGAACATTTCTTCCTCTTTCTACTTAGACTCTTTCCAGGAAGGAGAGATATCAGTTTTTCAACTTCTTAAATGATTTAAAGGTTCCATAGGGGTATTCATCAAATATAAAGAACATCGTGTCACTGAGATATTTAAAGTTAAAGGGTCTAAAATCACATGACTGTCATGTTTTGATGTAAGATCTAATTCCTATAGTTTTATGTTTAATTTTCCCAAGAATTTCTACCATACATTAACAAAGCTCCATTTCTTCTTCAAAGATATATGCAGCAAAGTTATTGACCCGGTGAAATTTCTAACTATGAAAAGAGAAATTTTTGTCATATCATGTGAATTGGAAATGTTCTTCCTACTGATATTCTTTGATATGATGGTTAATTTGATGGTTCATTTGGTGAGATATATTCGACTATGTGGTTCTATACATTATAGATAGATGTACCCCATTGAACATTATATGAAGATTTTGAAAGGGTATGTCAAAAATTAAAGTCATCCAGAGGGTTGTATTGAAGATCAATATATTGTTGAGAAATCCATTGAATTTTGTACTGAATACCTGTCTGGTGTGGAAAACATTGGCCTACTGAAATATCGACACACTGGGTGGCTTAAGGGTGATGGAATTTCTAGAAGAGTGTTTGTCACAATAAATATTACAGATCGAGAGCAGCCTCACCTTTACGTTTTTCATAACAGTTTCGACGTTGACCCATATGTTCAAACCCACAAAGAAATTATTAGGCATTTGAATCCATCTAGGGATGAAAAATGGATATCAGATACACATAATAAATAGTTTATAGGATGGTTTCAGGACTATATTTTTAAGAAGTTAGATGAAAATCTAGACTCAATTTCAGAATGACTTCGATGGCTAGCCAGAGGAGAAAGTGTGTATGTATTATCTTAAAATGCTTATGTAGTTAATGGTTATACATTCTATACTAATGAACATCATTAAGAAAGTACCATAAAGAATAGTGGGGTTACACTTGTGGTTCAAGTGATGCATGTTTCTAGTGCAAAGGACAACAATCCAATTTATGAAAATATGTCATACTTTGGCATCATCAAACAAATATGGGAGTTGGATTATATGAAATTCTATGTGCCAATTTTTCAATGCAAGTGGGTTGATAGAAGGAGTGATGTTAATATAGATAAATTGGGATTCCTGGAAGTTGATTTTAGTAAGGAAGGGGAGAATGACAATCCATTTATAATAGAATCATAGGAAGTACAAGTATTTTATGTTCCAGATCCCAAAAATTGAAACTGGTCAATTTTTCTTTTATCAACAAAAACAACTAAAGGGTCATGTGAAAGTTCAATAGAGGATGACCCTTTCGTTGGGAATTCAAAATCATTTCATAGTGGTCCCAATGTTGACGGTGTTTTGTATGTGAGAGGAGACTACAATGAAGGGATTACATAGTCGATAGAGGGGTCAAATCTCTTCAGCCTTTAAAAAGAGAGTTCAATAATCTTGTTATTTGTTTATTGTAATATACATTGTGTTATATTATGTTATTATCTATTCCCTACTGCTTTTATGTAATCTAAATTAAATGTTAAACCACTTTTGTAGATAATGACTTCTTTACCTGCTGATACGCCCAATCCCGAGGCACAACAAGCCTCTCAACCTGGTGTTGCTGGTCCTAGTGCAGAGCAACAACATGTTTCTAAACCTATTTCTACTAGTCCTAGTACTGAGGTATAACAAGTTTCTCAACCTGTTACTGCTGGTCCCAGTGTCTATGCTAGAACTTCGGAGGAACATAATGATGATGCTTCTGAGTAAATCGTAGGAAATGAAACCCTGGTGGTGCAAAATAAAAAACAAGAGTGTCGTAGTTTGACAATGTTAGCCAAAATACTTAAGGAAAAATAAAAAGGCATAAAATTTGAGGTGGGATGGAATAAGAGATGCCAACTTGTTAACCCCCAAAAAACCATATTTTGTAGCTACATTGGAATCATCACTTAGAAACTCATGCCGATTGATGTACAGTCGTGGTACCATGTTATCATTGGGATTAATAAACTAATGTGGGAAGAGATTACAGTAACATTATGATATCATTTCTTTAATTTATTAAAATAAAATAAAATACTAAAACATTGACTTACTCTTTATCATCCATTGCAGAGTGAATTTATAGTAGATGCCTCACACAAGGAATATGTATTAAGAGTTTGAGGAAGGATTCATAGAGGATTCGACACAATTTTAATGAAATATCATCTTAAAGATGTTGAAGGAAAAATCAAGCCGCACCCACCTCATATTTATGCACACTTGATATCCCAAGGAGTGTGGGATATGCTTAGAAACCATCGTGTGGAGCATAATTTTTAGGTACATTGTATTTGGTAATAAATTGTTTGCCATTGCTTGTATTCATCACTTTGATTGAAATTTTTTTATTTATGAAATAGCAACTGAGTGCTGAAAATAAATAACAGGAAACAAAACTAGCGTACCCCTACTATAAAGTAAGGACGGGGTACATTTCACTTGGGAAAAAATTGGTACGTATTTTAAATATACCGTTATACTTTTATGTGACATAAAACAACACCATAACCATGTTCCTCTATTTATATGCAGATTGATGAATCAAAATCAAAAGCCACTTCCATCCCACACCATGTGCTATGGAAGGAGGCTCATGTAAATAAAGAGGCTATACTGATAGATGAAAACACACAAAAATTGTGGGAAACATGTGTAAGTATGAAATAATATAAATTGTATTTGATTTAAATCTTTATTACATAACAATGACTACTTATTTTTCTATATTTTCTATCTGACATAGTTACAGGAATCAAAAATGCCTGCACCAGATGCAGACATACTTTCAATGACCTTGAAGTAGTCAAAACATTATGGACGCGTTAGAGGTGGGGTTTTGGGGTGAAACTCCGAACATATTTTCAGAAATAAAAACAAGCGGAGGATCAAACTGAGGAAATGAAAAATATGAGAGAAATAATATCTATGTTTCAAGAATAATTAAAATACTAGAGAGATATGATAGAAATTTTTATGGGGGGGGGGAAGGAAAAGAGAAGAAAAAACTCAACAAAAACCTGTGCGTGAAGATCCCACCCCACCCCCATGATCTTTGAGGCAATCCATTCCCATAAAAAAACCTAACTTAGTTGAGGTAATCAATGTTATAATATCTTTTTCTGTTAAATGTGAATCACATAGACACTGATACCTTTCATGTACTAATATTCTATAGGGTGAAAATGACTATGATTTATATTTATCAAATCCCACCTATCGCCTTGTAGTGAGGGCTACGATGTTCAATATGAAGAACAACATGACACACAATAGACAACTTCCAACAAATAATGTTAGAGTGTTGATTAACGTATCTAATGAGACGAGTGCCATGAAACCTATTCCAAATGACGATGACAACATTTATACGGTCAAACAAGCTGTTGGAACATTCATCGCATGTCCGTCAATTCTTTTAAAAAATCATTTTGACAAGGAGGTATCTATTTCCAATTTATTTTTCAAGATAAAACTTTAACATTTAATGAAAAAGTTATGAACCAAGGAATGTTGTTATAGAACAAAAAAGAGAAGGGGTGAAATAATAGATTGACTCAAAACTATTTCAAGGATCAACCAACTGATTGAAATGATCTACTGAGAGCACCTTCACCCCACTCATTCTATATCCACATTTAATATCATTGCAGGCTCGTGTGGATAAAATGTTGATAGACGAAAATTCTCACATAGTTGATTTTGAAAAAAATATGTCCGTAGAGGAAAAATAAAATTTTATTAGTGCTAAAAATTTAAATGAAATCCTCAAGTATGACTGGATAGGTGCCTCACTTGTAAATGTATACACGAGGTATGTTTTCAAGATTTGATTTTACAAAAGATGATATACTAAAATAATTATGACTAAATACATTTCATATTTTTCACAGGTGTATATATGAAAAAAATTGAAGGGATTTCTCCATGAACACAAATTTGGACTTGTTAGTCCTCACATCACCTCTTTAAAAGAAGAAATAAATTCTGATAGAGGCTGAAATAATGTCATCCCTAATCAAATCACTTGAAAAAAATATGGATGACAGAAACTTTTTAATACCAACGATGTAGGGTAAAACTATACAATTTAATCATATCAACTATATTTTCATTTCTTTCATTACTTATTCCTTTTTGTGTTTTTTGGAAGCATTAGATGCTGATTGTAGTCAATTTATATACACCAAAGATTTATTTTATGGATTCAATGCATGGATATGAAACAAACTGACCACACATAATGGTTTTTGTCAATTTTTAATAGACTAGATCCAACATTTTATAACTAAACATCTAGTTATATAATTTATATTATCTTTTAATGAAGATTCTATTATGATAGGGTGGTGCATCAATATTGTCTACTTCATGGAATGAATCTAGGGCCAAAGGAAAAGAATGCCCACAAGATCTACAATTGGAAAATTATCCTAGTATATATAATAAGATTTCACTATCTAAACACATATCAAAACAAATCACTTATTTTTCTCAATATTTCTGCAGTGTCCAAAACAAACAAATGGAAAGGACTGTGGTTATTATGTTTGTAAATTTATGAAATAGATTGTATTTCATCAACAAAATATCATCCCTGAAGAGGTATTTTCGAAAATAATTATGATTTCATTTAAAATATTTATTAATCCTTTGTGTATTTATATTTTTTCAGTACTACCATGACTATTACAAAACCTCATATTCACAAGAAGATATATATGTGTTTATAAATGAATGGGAAACATACATGATGGAAGATTTTACACAAAATGGATGAAGGTAAATTCATAATACTTATGTTATCCTTATATGATCTTTGATATCTACCTTGTTTACACTTATTGAGCATATATGATCACCCTTTATTATGTTTTATATCCTTAGGTTATGAATAATGGTTTTAGAAATGATTTTTCTTTCTAGTAAAGCATAACTTAATTAGAGACTCTTATGAACTAGTTCTTTATATTTCCATGTTTCCAAAAGTACTAGACCTAAAATATTATGGCATGGATCATTTATATTCTGTATTTTGGTCATTTATGTAGTTTTTTTACTGATTTAGTGTGTTGGAAGAATATTGGTTGTGCAACACTCACAAATTTAATAACAAAACTAAGGATTCTTCATTACTGTTGGTTAACTACCGATTAGCATAACATCTAATATGAAATTATGATCCTGAATCCCCGTGATACTCTCATTCGACACCATATCTATGATATAATCATTCAGTGTTCACTTTTCCTTCTCTTTCTACACCCATTTACACCATGGGGAAGCCAGATCAGAAGTTCAGATCAGATGTTATGCTAAGAGATAGTTAACCAACAATAGTAAAGTGTACAAAGAATCATTAGTTTTGTTATTAGCTTTTATATGGACCAAAGAAACCCTTTAGAAATATATAAAGGTAATTTTACGATATAATATGTCTATTTTAACAAAAAATTATATAATGAGATGTTGATTTTATTTTCATTATTCCTTGCCGGATTCATTTATTTTAGAATATTTCTATCCATGTGACATGCCTTTGTAAGAAGAGAAAAGACACTGTGTCTTCTCAATCATATAGGTAATCTTGATGTTTTCATAGTAAAATCATTTTCCATAGATCTTGCATCTCAACAATTTCTCAAATAAACCCACATCATATATACATATGCATGCCCATCAAAATCTATGTGCCTACGCACCTCATATAGAACCTGTATCACATCAAATCCCAGATGCATACACACCTCACATACAAATTGCAGAAGAAGAAAAAAGGACTTTGTTATAAGGAAGTGAATACCTGACTGATTCCCTTGGGTTTATATTTTTATTTTAGTATTCTAAGATACTCTTGGTGTTCCATGGAATTTTCTATAGATAAAAGAGTAATGGGAAATCTATTTCACTAATGACTCAATATTTCATAGCTCTATAATAAATATTAGATTTTTTCTCTACTTCACATAAGCCTCTTCATGTGATCATGTCACATAAACTCTTTTGTATGAATGATTCCTGTGAATTGATTGTGTGATCTCATCACATGATCAAATCACATAAACAAATCACATAATAAATTAAGGTAATTCACTTGAACCATGATTCATGTATTCTTGTCTTATTTCCATGATCACATACGGAATCAAGGGTCGTGTAATCATATAAATCTCCCAAGTTTATTTGATCACATGATCCTATTATGGTCATGTGATCTCATTACTTTTAACAAGTCATGCACTTAATCTGATATTTCTAATTAGTCATGTACCCCTTTCTTACTCAACTCCATTTTTTAACCCAAAATCATCTATTTTCATAATTAATCTAAAATTTCTCTTTCTTATGATACAAATTAATTCAATAATTGAAGTTGAGGAGGCTATAGTTAATTGGACTACAATGGTCGATAGTGTGGAAGTCGACTAGTGCATAGTCATTCAGTCCACTAATGAGCATCTTAAAAGCTTGATGGGAACCAATATCTTGGATTTTAAATTTTCTAATTAGTTTCCCTTATAAGGGATTTTTATTTGAAATGATACTATGATATATCCACCTCATGAAGGTATCATGTCTTCCTCCTACATCCTTAAGACTAATAATATGTTCAGAGAGAATATGTCATATGTGGGTAATTTCATCTCAAAAGAAGACATATCTAACGGTTAATTTCTAAGCCTATGTGGATTGATTTTAAATGGTTATAACATGATTTGGAGATTAAAACCCATATTTATAGATAAAAAATGTATAATTCTATATCAAATTATAAGTTTGGGTGGTTATTTAGAAGGGTTATTTGATCAGGTGGAAGCTTTGGGATGAACCGGGGTTGTCTCTTCTTGGTTCAGTGTACTGCCATAGAGTTTGTGGTGGAGATGAAAAAGACAGGATTTTATGAATCTATTTAGGCTTACCAAACCCTTACTTATTGCAACAAAATTTGGATGGTATAATTTTTTGGTTTATAGAGTCAATACATGAACACATTTCATTTTATGTATAGTGAGTTCAACATCAGTATATGAGACATTAAGATGATCTATGGTGTGTTGATTTTAGGAGAAAATTATGATGAGTAAACTCATCCCCCATATAATCTGAATGACATGGAATAGAATCTTCCCATTATGAAGGATCTCATCAATCTGGCCAGAACATCCCTTGGGAAGGACCCATATCTAGGGGTTGACATCCCCTTCAAGAAGTGGGCTAACATGTTCATCAAGAAGACTCAACATGAGTGTATGAATAAGAATCCCAAGGATTGGACATCATTATAATCCTATGTGTAAGAGGGTAATAATTTTAAAATAGTTTTAGAGTGTCAATTCAATGACTAGGGATGGTCAGTCACCTCGCATGACCATCACCTTCTTCATCTAGTAAGCTTCTTAGTAATGTACCTAAGCAGATACTTATTTACAATGTAGAAAAAAGGTGGAGTTATGGTCTCCACCTTAATTATGGTAGAAATGATTGTAGGTGGTACAATTATCATCTTGTTTTTTCCTATGTTGGCTAAGTTATATTGCCAACTTCACCACATCTATAGGGGTATGCCCTGTTCAGAATATTTAGCCCCTTCCAATTGTGGTGTGGTTGTATGGGGGCCCACATTGGTGGATATGAGTTACTTAATACTCATAACATTCCAAGTTACCAGTTTAGGAAATTTCTATAAAGTATCAGTGGGGTCTGGTTAATCACACAAAGAACTAGGAGATCAAGAGAAAAGTGAACCGGTATGATCAGGTTTTTATACCATACGGAGCACCAACCTGTGAAATTACCAATAATGTAAAGGGTGATCCTATAGCCTAAGCCTGTATTTTATCCATATATGAGGATTTTTTATCCACTTCGATTAAATGAAAGATATTCTATGAGTGGTATGCATCATACCACTTTGGGAGATAGTTCAATGCATTTAGATGAAATTCCCCACTCCTCCCCACATCCTTTCAGAAATGAATCCCATGGTGGATAAAAAATTGTGGATAATGTTCACATGATAGGAAAATTAGGTTTGGGCAACCATCCCTCTGGATAGTGTGGTTTTTGGCCTCTCCAAGGCTTATGTTGATACCTTGGTCTGATCATACCTGAATGGTAAGTTGGCTCCATTGGTGATAAAGCACATAGATATTCTAATAGTGGATGAGGAGGAGGAAACAAGGGCTCTGGAATCCTCAAAAAGTTAGATTCTAGACAAAACATTATCTTCCAAAATACCCACAACCCTCTAGATGTCTTAGAATAAAATGAGGCACTTAGATCCAACACCATCAACAAGGAGGGTGCCAACGGATTTGGTAACAATGTATGGGGTTCCCGTGAAAGAAGTTACAGTTGGTGGGGGATCTACTCTAATAATGGTGGTGTTTACCATCTCATTCAAATAATGGGACAACTAGAGGAAGAATACATTGTCCATGGAGGTCTAGAGAGTGTTGTGTCAAGTGGAAATAGAGCTAGATGGTTTTGGGAGTGTGATTGCTCCCAAAGGAATCTTCTATGAACAACAAACCATTAAAGTCAAATCACTTCTCCAACAACTTAGTGTGGTGATTCATTTTTTCAAAGGCCAGGTCCATTCTACACCCCTAGATTAGAGAATGATAATTCCTAGCATAATGGTAACTAGTGAAGATAAGGGAGACTAGGATGGATCTAGTGAAGAGGTAAGATAATTTTAATCATCACTTTCATATATTCTTTGATATTGTTAGGACTATGGTGAAGTTTATTTTATCTTGGTTATTTCAAGATGCTGGTAAAATTTGGTCACCTCCCACCTCTCTAGTTTACTTTCCTAGGGACACGGTGGCCAATGTTGGTTAAAAAAGTGACTGAGAGGCTAATGATCAAGGCTCTCCAATTCAAATAGAGCTCATGGATGTGGTTGTTTCTGATCTAATGGAAGCACCATTTGTGCCTCCATCAGCACCACCTTTAGCACCTCAAGTTATCTTTTGACGTTCCTTCCTCTAAGAGGACTAATAAGAGAGAGTGGGAAATTCCATACACTAAGAGACCATGAAAAATCATTAATTGTTGTACTTTGTGGACTTTTTTCCTTTTCATTACTCTAGTAGCTTATCATGGACAATCTAATTGTGTAGGTTCTCATAAGACCCTCTCTAAAACCGAGAAATACATTCCTTAAATACCTTTAATGGGACCTTAGATATTGTATGGGGTTATTAGAGAGGCATAAGTGGTCAGGGTCCAAGCAGGGTTGGACCCGATGTATGATACAAATGCGCTATCACTCATTCTCTTTGACCTGGCATGGGAGAGTACACTCTTAGAGGATCCTGATATATGTAACTATTATATTTATAACCTATCTAGGATGGTGGTATCTCTCAGAAAGTGTTAGAATTTATTCTAAAACTGAATACTCCAATGAAATTGAATACACCATCATGTATGTGTCATATTGTATAACCTCTATTTACACTTGTAACACTTCAAGGTGAAGAACAATTAGTAGTTATATAAGGGACTTTATATGTGACTCGTGGTCATTTTTATAGAAATATTTTATTATCACCAATCAATTCAACATTGAGGTGATAAAAGTGGCTAATAATGTGGCTGATAGAGGTATGTTCTCAATTATTATCATGAATGTTGATTTTTTGATGTTATTATTTTTCTATTGACTAATAATATTTGTATGATTTATTAGAGTAACTCCACCTTAGAGCTCAAAAGTCCCAGACCATTCCACTTTTTATCTCTCCCACTATAATAACTAGGGCTCTAGCCTTTCCTTTTTCAAGAACATAATGGTATGTGATTATGAGTCCCTCACTTAGAAACTTGGTCCTTGAGTATATTTCTATTTCTAGACTAGTCCTGAGTTGAGTTTCAGAACACGTATCATTTCATCAATAGTTTTAGTGACAAGTGTGGAGGATATTTGGAATATAATCATGGAGGGAACCTTCAAAGAGCTAAAATACTAGTTTGGACACCTCCAGTACATGTTTACAACCCTTGGTTATAGTGAGTTATATTATCGAGAACTCCATTCTAGTGTTAAGGAGCTGGTCACCATGAGGTAGAAAAATAAGTTCATCAATCTGAGAGTATTGATGGTGGAGGCATAAAATTTGGACATTCAACATCACAATGAGGACTTTAATGAAGCATCCATGTGTACAATATAAGTAGAAGGTTATAAAAATTTAGTCATTGATGGGAGGTGTGAGATAGAAATCTTCTAACATGAATTGTATCACCTATAATAAATGCTCAATGTTGTAGAGAAAATAGTGATAGAGTAGTATAATCTTATCAATGTGGTAGAAAAGTCCATATTTGATGATGCTAGCTGGGAAGAGGCACTAAAACAGGGTGTATATGTGGAAACTAAATTAGTTGATCATTTGTGTTAATCCATAACTACTCTAGAGGATTGGATAACAGAGCTCAAGGGGGTATTCTGAGAGAATACTATTTTGAGTATTCTAACTTTATCCTACCCCCTATATTTGGGGAGTTTTGGGAGAAAGTATAGACTATGGAGATTCCCCCCTTTTTATTGTTAATAAATGAATCCTTTTGGATTCCATGTTGCTGTTGAAATTTCTTCCTCTTATTTTCTCATCCATGTAATCTTAACAAAACAATATTTATAAGTCAATGAATCATTTTGAGCCTCTTCTAAAATATTAATTCAATCTAAGGAAATATGGACATGTAAAGGTTATAATAGGTAACACATATCATGATGGTCAAACAACCATATCATTGTATATATAAAAATATTTCCAATAGAAAAGGTTGTAACAGGTAACACATCTTACCACCCTTACAATCCCTTACCACACCATGTTAGACAACATCAAGCCTCAAGGCCTCTTATTTACCCATATCAAGGTCAGGTATCAAGTATCATATATTCTTATGGCCCCTACCTACCCAAATGTGTCCTTTTTATTAAAAATCGACATTTTATTAATGTATTCCTTCATATTGATGTTTAATTTATTTCATTATTGTATTAATAACATAATATTTGTTTTTTTATATAGGTGAATTTTTTTTATTGAGTTTGGATGCTTTGTTAGGAAACTAATACCATGAACGACAATTTTTGAGAGGGGATCACGAATGAAAAAAGGATGAAACATTAATGTTTTTAACTATTTGTTGGATAATTGTAATTGTAACAATATAAAACATTGTTTGAAATGTATATAATAGCGTTTTTTTGTATTCATGATTTCAATTAAATATGTATAGCATTGTTTTTGAAACTCTTGTGTGTGTTGTTTTTATCTTCTATGATTTGTTTGTGTGTAGATGTTGTTTTGTGCAGTTGTTTTGTGTGTAGGTGTTATTTTGTTCTGTGTGTGTAGGTGTTGTCTGTGTGTAGGTGTGCAGGTGTTGTACAGGTGCTGTGTAGGTGTTGGGTGTGCTGTTGAATAAACAACACATCACAAGAAAATTGGACTTTATCAGTGTTAATTAAGTGCTGATAAATTGGGACTTTATCAATGCTCAAAATAGCGCTGATAAATTTGTCCTTTATCAGTGCTCAAAATAGCTCTAATAAATTGGTCCTTTATTAGTGATCAAAATAAATCTATTAAAGGGGACCCCCTTTATCTTTGTTGTAATTAATAGTGGTTTTCTAGCATTGTTAAAGGCAGTTTCTAGCACTTTTAAAAGCCTTATTTTTAGTAGTGAGAGAATCTATCATAGCTAAGGATACTAAACTATGCAGCCCATGATACTACTAAAACACTAGATGCATTTTAGAAAATAGGGACATCAACTGAAACTCACCAAGGGCCTCCTAAATGACCTATGTTTTTGTTTTTCGGATCAGATCATAAACCACTTCATTACCCTTTCTAAGATTATATGCAAGCTCAAAGTCGAATGACTGTAGATATCATCTATACTATTTGAGATTCAATTCACACTGAGTGAAGATATATTTGAGGATTTTTTGATCCATGTATATAATGAATTGTTTTTCCAATAAATAATACCTCTAATATATTAATATATGAACCACAGTTTCTAACTTGAGGTCATGCATTGGGTAGTTACGCTCATAAGACCTTAATTGATGAGACCTATACATAATGACTTTCTCTCCCTACATCAAAATGACTCCCAACCTGATGCATGATGTCTCACAATATACTGTATAACTTATTATTAGATTTGGTAGAATCAAGATCGGTGATGAATTCAATACCCCCTTCATCTCCTAGAAGTATTACTCATAAGCTTTTGTCCAAGTAAACTTAACACCCTTATTTCTCAAGCCCATAAGAGGTGATTCACAGCACGAGAAGTCTTGAATAAAGTGCCCATAATATCCATCCATCCATAAGAAACTCTCTATATAAAATTAATTTTTGGGATGATCCTAGGATACCATGAAACTAACCCTTATAGGTCAATATATACTCCCTTATCTAAGATAATATGACCCAGAAAGTGAACTTTATTGATCCAAAAGTATAATTTTGTAAGCTTAACATACAACCGATTCTCTATAAGTGAATTTACTATGATCTAAAGATGTTTGGAATGGTCATGTTGAGAGTGGGAATACACCGAAATTTCATCTATAAATACCACCAAAATTTCATCTATAAATACCACCAAAAATGAATCCAGATATGGGTGGAATACCCTGTTCATTGAGGCCATGAAAATCATAGGTATGTTTTTAAGACTAGATGACATTAACAAGTACTCTTAAAGGCCATATCTATTATAGAAATATGAACATGGTATATCTGAAGGCCTCAATCATACATAATGATAGATATAACTTAGATATATATTCAAGAAGAACCTCTATCCTCAGATATAGTTGAAGAGGTCATCTAGATGGGGTAGAGGATACTAGTTATTGACCTAAAGCTGATTCAGATACTGATAGTTGACACAAATCCTAAGGTTCCTATTTACATTTTTGGAGAATAAAGCTGGTGAACCCCAAGTAAAAATACTGGATCATATAAAACCATTATCTTACATTTCCTCTAAATGTCTCTTGTGATCCTAAAGCTATATAGGATCCATCCATTAAGGAGTAATGGATACTGGTGCTGCTCCAGGCATTAGCTCAATTGTGAACTCTACCTCTCTCTCAGGAGGTAGTCTAAAAAAATTGTTAGGGAGGACATCCTAAAAACAATACACTATTGGAGGGAAATTAATATATCACACTCCCTGATTATTTATAAATTGAATGGAAATCTGGGCTATCAGTCCACCCATCCCATGATTATTGGGTCTATATCCGGTTTCATGGACATCCCATTCATCCTTATGTGTGTAGTTACTTCCCTTGGGTGATGAGAAGGTCACCTACCATCGATAAAAATAAACATGGTCTTGATAAAGGTATAAATATTCTATACCAATAATGATGTAAAAATAAATCATCTCATGAATTAAGAGGTATCATAAGAAATAAGAGCCACCAACCTCAAGTGAAAAATACTTGAATCGACATATACTCTTTGATCACGTTCCCAACAGAGTATCTAGAGTCATTACCCTACAAAAGTACTCAATTTAAAATCCCAAACCTTCCACAATAGCTATAGAAATAAAAGAATGTATAACACCTATGTCAAAAAGTGAACACAATAAAGTAGAGGCTACTAAAATCATACCTCATACCATAGAAGGCCCGACAGTATACTTTTGTATAGTTTATACTGCATGAAGTTATCCAGTACCACAACTTTGAGACAAAAATTTGATACCCTGAGTAGAATTTATCTATTTTAACTACATATTATAATACTGGAACTCACAACCACATCCTCCTACTAGTAGTCAAACTTCTAGTCTGACATAAAGCTACTAATCCCACTCTAGAATGTAGAGTTAGTGCAATCCCATTCTCATAAGTACTAGGGTCAAGGTTCTGTAAAAACATTACAGATGGACCATGTTTCCATAGTATCTAAATTAAACTAGTTCCCTATTATACTAGGGCTTCATGTGACCAGGATTCCCACACTGGCGGCATATTATATAATTTTCAGTGCGTGTCGCCTGACTAGAGTTACCCCTATGAGCAGACTCAAGGTGCCACTTCTGACTGTTAGATGAGTTGCTTCCTTGTCCCAGTGTTGAACCACCATGGACCACACCATCAAATTCCCTAAATTTTTGCTCAGTGATGAGGGGTTAGTTCACTATTTTTGAAATAGTAGTCAACTAAAATATATTCACTTGAGATTGGATAAAATATACAACCCCATCCTCAAACCATCCCACAGTTTTCAGCTCATCATCAATGAGAGTCAGTGCGAAATGATGGATCTCATTGAAATGATTAAAATACTCCATAATGGACATAAGACCCTAGTGTAGGTGTATAAATTCCCTATCCCACTTATATCTTAGTGTTTGTGGGAAAAAGTAGTCATATAAGGCTATCTAGAAATTCTTCCAGACCATATCCTGATGCTAACCAGCCCGAGTGACAACATCCCACCATCACTTGGCATAATCACACAACATGTAGGTTGTGAACTTGACCCTCATTTACAAAGGAATATACAAGTGATATAATATAGATATCATGACCTCCATTCATGAATTAATATCCTAGGGTCCACCACCCCCTAAGAACATAGGTGGATATTTCTATTGGAACTACCACGTCAAATCTGCCATAAAAGAGGTAGTACATGAAGACACCTACATGGGATGTATAAACCTCCTAAAACTCTCTCAAAACTGGGCATCAGTTACCAATTCAGGTATATAAAGTAGTTCCAAAAGGGGCACTATAATAGGAAATACTGGAGGATCAGGTCCCACCACCTCTTAAGCATATTTATCATCACCTTCTTGGTCAAACTGAGGTCTTCATGGTGGAATATTTTTATAATTTCCAAATGTGATCCTCACAAAATTGATAAGAGATTAAGTCACAATTAAAAAAAAAGGATATGTACAACACCTTCCTATACAAGATCAACACCCCTCAACCTACTCCTAAATCTTGGGATAGGTAGTTTTAGAATACTATTAGAGTCATAAGAGACACTCCCTACTACCCACTACTAAGTTTAGGTTAGGGTCATGGTCAAATATCATATAATAAAGGTCCCAATAAATGGAGTTTCAATTGAAAGGTATAGAGAAAAATACCCTTTACATCGCAATTAGAATTCTCATTTAATGGTAACCCTTATTTAAGAGTTTAAAATTCAATATATTAATTTGTATACATATATGTATATATATTTATCATGGTGTAGTTATATGTATTTTCCAATCCCAATTTATAAAGTCCCACAATTTATTAGTTTAAATTTTTTACTTCATGTAACTGCATATAGCCTTTATAATGATTTAATTATTTAAATCACTATTTCCAAATTATAGTGGCCCATACACTTTATAAACTGCAATTGGAATCCATTTAATTTCAACCACTAACATTTCATCCCATGCGACCAATGGTCCAAATCTCAAACATGCAATAATTGGTTAGTTAGAGTTCCACCGTCAAGCTATATGGGAAAAAACTATTTAGGTTGATGCATAAACTTTAAATAACCAATTAATTATCTCCCTATAATTTTTTTTATTACAATTTGAATATAACTATCAAGACATATATACCAACC